>JAWDJE010000005.1:15412500-16612500 GCA_035047345.1 Bradypodion ventrale
GAAACATGAGCAAATGCTTTGTCATAAACGTGCTCCCCCTTCTCTTAAGGAGGGAAAGGGTTTCCATTCAGTGCTCAAGTTGTTATAATGGTCCCGTTTTGTGCTCATCTGCCACCTGGCAGGCTGCTCAGCTTCCTTGTATGCTTATATAAACAAAGGAAGAGTCAAAAATAGCTTGGAATATATTGATACTTCAATTTAAAAAAACCAATACCAGTGGTATTTAACATTACATTAGGTGCTACCAAATCACTGGTGACTTAGGCTGACCGTATAGATTAATGATTTCCAAAAGTCAGCTCTTGTAGACTACAAGCTGTGACTTCCTTTACTGAGCTATGTTAGGTGTTGCCTTTTTCTTACTACAGTAAAACCTCGCATAAAGAGCACCTCTCTTAGAGACTAACTCGCTTAAAGAGCAGAATTTTCTCTGAATGGTCGCCTCGCTTAACAACTAAAACCAACCAAAAACTCACTTAACAACTAAATCGGGGTTTGCAATCCCCACCCCCCACCAGAAGTCACAATTGGTCACTTACAATGGTGTTTTGCATAAAGAGCAAACTCGCTTAAAGAGCAATGCTATGGAACACATTATGTTTTTTAAGCGAGGTACTACTGTACTTTCAATGTTTACGGAACAATATTGTATTTTCTATAAAGTCTTCTCTTTCTTTTCATAACAACTCCAAAAGCACTAGACCCTAAGTTTAAACATTTGCAGCTTCTAGAGAGACTTTCCTTGATATGGAACATAATTACAGTATCTGTTTCTTTGGCAGGTAATGGTATTTGAAAAACCCTAATTAAACACAACATTTCAAATGAACTGAAATGGAACACTAGTGACAGATAATAAGCTTCAAAAAATTATAGTCATTAGTAATACATTCCTTGGAATTTGAGAGGCAGATTGCTCCATTAATTAAAGGCCAAGCAAAACTCACATCTATGAAAAACACAAAAGGTATTTCATAGCTCCAGAACAGGTTGATGTTGGCACATACAGTACTAGAAACCTGCTATAATAAGGGCACACATATCCCTCCCAAAGGATTCCACCATAGAATCCATAAAATCTGAAATATCCCAGTCAATTCTGTCCAAATTTCTTTGAATCTGTGTTTTCTCCCCTCTGGAATTCTGCAGCCATGAAAGATTACAAAGTTTCTATCAACTTTTTAAAAAAGGTGGGTTTTAGAAAATTTAGTTTGTAGCATTTACATGGTTTTCTCTCTTTGCTGATGAACTGCAGGATATAACATGCTTATTTTGCCCTCCATGTTCTCCAGGTGGAGTTGTATTTATCCCACAGACCATAAGTTGTTCACCATATCAATAGAAGCACAGTACTTTGAAAAAGTATGAAAATCCTTCTATATGGTGGCAGTACTGCAATTTTCTTTAAGATTCAGAAACACTGTAATATCCTTCAAAAGGGCAGCCCTTGCTCGAAAGCCAGTTGCATCTGACTATAGGGTTCAGTGTTCATCTTGATTTACAGCCAAAAAGTCAATAGTGTCTGTGTCTGCAGACGTTTCCATGGTCATGTGGCAGGCATTAATGCTGTTACCTTCCCACTGAAGTGGTCCCTATTTATCTACTTGCAATTTCTTGCTTTTGAACTGGAAGGTTGGCAGGACTTGGGACAGAGACTGGAGCTCACTCTGTCATGCAGCACTCAGGGCTGAAACTGATGACCTGCAGATGCTGTCAAATTCAGTGTCTTAATCACTAAGCCTTTGAAACATGCAGCGATGAGGACTTAAGTTTGGCCAATGACAAAGCCAAGAAAGTGGCTTTATTTGGCAGTCCAGGGTTTAATCGGGACACAAAAGAAGAAGACCACTAAGCCACCACAGTCCCTCATCCTTCAGAAATGAGAATTTATTTATTTATTATATTTATACCCTGCCCATCTAGGAGATTTTCCTACTATGGGCAGCTAATATTTAAAAGTGCAAAGGTGAGATATTTTGCCAGGAAGTTAGCCATCAACTGTTACACTCCCCACCCCATTTTCCAGTACCACACTCAATGAAGTTGGTATCTTGCTAGATATTCCTACCTGGCCACCCTGATTACATCGGCTGGTGATGACAGGTGCACTGACCTGCAGGTGCTCAGGCATTTCAGTGACTGGCTGCTGCAGGAAAAGTGCCATGAGGAGAAAATAGAGCGCAGGCACATTTGTATGCTTAGGAAGAAAAGACTGGAGAACTGGAAAGCCCAAGAAATGACAAGCCTCCCGGTTAATTTCCCTGACAGTGGATCTGCCACCGGCGCTTCTGCCAACATTAAAACCTAAAGAGATCGAAAAAACAAAACCCAAACGTGAGTAAACTTTTTAAATCTTGTTTTGTGTTGCTTCTTGCCTGACAAACAATACTTTCTAACAAACAATACAGGCTAACATCTCATGTTTGGTCACATCCTTGATTCTTCTGATAGCACTGACTGCAATCTATCAGGAATTTCTCCTGTGGAAGTCTACTAATGTGAATGATATTGCACCAGAGATCAATAATGGAAAAGCATTACTCAAATCATTCATTTTATAGTTCAGCAAATCTCAATTTCACATCCTAGATATGTTCTTTAATTTCCCATGGCTTTTCAAAGAAACTTCCATTTATTACTTTAGATTTGTCAAAAACTGTGTGCAGAGAAAAACTGATTACAGACCGGGGTGGGGGGGTGGGGTGGGGTCTTGCCCACTAAAACTGGTTGTAGCCAGCAGGAAAAATAAGAAACTCAATTGCATTATATTTCATAAGGGAAATTCTAAAAGAACATTTCTTTTAAGCATGCATCAAAAATTCTCCATCTAATGTAATATAAACAAAAACACCCATTTGGTACAAAATGGATCATATTTTTTCAAAGCAAATATGAAATAGTGACAGAAATAATTTGTTTCTTTAAAAACATATACAGTAGAACCCCGTATAGCGATCACCCCATACAGCGATGAAATCACATAGCGATGAGGCTTGGAGGGAGAAAAGCCGTTCCGCATAGCAATCGTTTCTATGGGGAAATCCGCACAACGATTTTCCAATGGGAAAAACCGCTTAGCGCCAAACATCATTGTACGGGTTTTTTCCCATAGGGAAGATCGTACAACGGCAAAAACTGCATAGCGATCAGGTCCGTGGAACGGATTAAAATCACTATACAGGGTTCTACTGTACTTGACTCTTGAAGAGTACAAGTTTGAACTTGGCAGATCCACTCATATGCAAAGTTTTCTGAAGATGCTAGCTGACTGCAGTGATTATCTTGGAACTTCCGGGGAGGGGGGTGTTAAAGAGTTTCCTTGACACAAATATATGTATACATGTATACACAAGGAGCACCAGTGCTCACCTCTCTCTACAAAGTCTCTCCTCTCTCAAGACACTTCTTTTATTTAAACAAAAAATAGCTGTATCTTGGTTGAGCAGTCCTGTTTAGTCATTTGCTTATTTTTAACAGCTTCACAAACATACCTGTCAACTTTTGGCTTTGAAAATAAGGGAAATTTTGTGGGCGTGGCCAAATCGGTGCACGTGGCCAAATCAGTGGGCGTAGCCAAATCCCCCCAACCCTTCCAGAGCTAGGGGAACTGGCAGAGAGGGGATCCCCCACAGGATACCCCATTATTAAAAAGAAGAAACCAAGTGGTTTCTTCTCTTTAAAAACGGAGTGTTGGGGGGGATGGAATCGATCCCCTCTGCTGGGTCCCCTGAGTTCAGGGGGTTGTGGGGACAAAAGGGGTCTGTTCCCCAAACCCTTCGAGAGTTAGGGGAGTCAGCAAAGAGGGGATCCCCCCCACAGGACACCCCATTATTAAACAGAAGAAACCAAGCAGTTTCTTCTCTTTAACAACGGAGTTTGGGGTGGGGTGGGGTGAGGTGGATTCACTCCCTTCTCCCGGGTCTCCTGTGTCTGGGAGAGTTGGGGGACAAAGGGGGTCTGTCTCCCCAACCCTCCTGAACCTACCACCCTCTCCGCTGGGTCCCCTGGGTTCAGGAGGGTTGGGGAGACAGACCCCTTTTGTCCCCCCCCAACACTCCCAACCCCAGGGAAGCCAGCGGAGAGGGGGATCGCAACCCCCCACCCACTGATATTAAAGGGGAAACCCCGATCGAGTTTTCCCTTTTAATATCAGGGGGTGGAGTGTATTCGATCCCCTCTCCTGGGTCCCGTGGGTCCGTGAGGGTTGGAGGGAAAAAAGGGGTCTGTCCCCCCAACCCTTCTGGCCCCAGGGGAGCCAGTGGAGAGGGGGATTGCAACCCCCACCCCCTGATATTAAAAGGGAAACCCCGATCGGGTTTTCCCTTTTAATATCAGGGAGTGGGGTGAGGAGGAGGAAGACCAGCTAAGCGGCCCCTGGCTCCGGAGGCCCTGCGGCGGTGGCGGTAGCTGGCCTTCCCGCCTCTCAGCTGCTGCTCCTCCTCCTCCTCACCCCCAGCTGGGGGTGGTGGTCTCCGGTCTGGGCGGCCCCCACCTGGCTCCGGACAGAGGGAAATAAGGGAAAATACGGAGAAATTAATAAAACGGGAGGGGTGGGAAGAGGGGTAAAAATAAGGGGTTTTCCTGGGTAAAATGGGATGGTTGACAGGTATGTTCACAAACTCTACTGATGGCAAGATAACATATGGAAATAAGGAACGAAAGCCTTCTCAAGGCAGTTGCTTTTAACTGCGCCACCTATAGGCACCACAAATGGAACTGCAAGAAGCTGCCTTTTTTCTCCTCTCCTTGTGCCACTACTTATATGGAAGATAACTGAATGCCCCATTACCACTTCACAGCCATCATCTTGTTCCATTACCACTTCACAGCACGAGAATGCGAGTTTATCTATGTTTAATTTAATTTAATTCTTCAATTTTTATCACTTGGGCGAACCCAACTCAGGGCGGCATATAAGAATTAAAAACATATAAAAACAAGTTAAAAACCCTAGATCACCCACCCACCCTCCGACCCCCACCCCATTTAAAAAAGCTAAAAGGGGAATAGGAGGAATGCAGAAATACAGAAGGTGGGACACTAACTGGACTCTAGCTGGAGATGAGCCAGCAGGCTGGGGCCATATTCCCATTAGGGCCCCACACCTGCCCTGCCAGCCAGGTCTTCAAACCTTTCCTGAAAGCAGCAATACTGTCTGTAACCTTAATTCTGTTGGCAGGAGGTTCCAGAGGGCTGGTGCAGATACGGAGACTTCTTCATGTGCCAGAGAGGCGAGCCCCTCTAGCTGAAGGTACAACAAGAGAGCCCCATGTTTCCCTTGCTGTGCAGTCACACCCACAGTTGATTTAAATCAATTTCATAAGACCCATTCATTGTTCAAATAATATTTGTAAAAGATAGAGATAAGGATATTGCTTTTAAAGATTCATACCAAGCACTGTTCCAATCTTATTAGTCAACACAGAATCTGTCTGCTCAAGCCAGCCCCCGCCAGTGAGGCCTTCCTTGAATTTGATGAGAATAGTTGGATTGCTCAGCAAGACCACCAGAATCCTCATTGCTGCTGTTACTGTTGTAGGGTGCAGGTGTTCCTCCATAAACAGCATAATCCAGTCAAAGCCCAGAGTCCGGACAAGTTCTTCACAAGCCCTAAATAAAGACAGAAAAAATGCTACAGAAGCAGTAGTCTTCAATCCAAACAAAATGATCTTAAAAGTATAGCATTTTGGCATGTTTTGTAAGATAATTGCTTTTCATTTCTGATGTACATATTGGCTCAACCCAGCTGACATTATGCAAGGTTGAACATACAATTGGTCCTCTGCCAAATCCCTTTAAGAGTAACTGAAGAGTCTTCCAAAGAAAAAATGGCAGATTTATAGAGCAACTCAATGCATCTCTATCTAAATGAAAGCCACCTAGTCACATTGGGTTTACTCCCAGGGTTGCAGCTTTAATAAGAAACATGTGTTACATATTATATTCACATACCTAATTATGCACAAACACAAATGCCACTTTATGAAAAATAAGTGCCCATTCAGTTTTCTGTATAACTAATTTTTAGCAAATGTCAGGATTCCCCCAAGGCTATCAAGATATTCCATGAATAAAAACATAAGAAGTATGTGAGATGTTCAAAGTGGTTTATCATCAACACCCTCCAGTGAGTTATTATAGTCAAGCAAGAAATATGAATGCAGGTCTTCGGAGTTGTAGTTCAATATTATATCCACTAGAGTACACTGCTAGGGTAAGCAATGAAGAAAGACTGAGGGAAGTTAAAAGGGAGATGAGAAATCGCCCTTTGTCTTTTCCCATCAAGAAAGTCAATTTCTTTACAAAATTGACCTTCCTTAATCTTAAAAACATCAACCTGCAACTAGCATGAAGCAGCATAGGAGATTGTTTATTGAATTTTTTTTGGAATAAATACAATCTCTCTTGTCGCTAGTTCTAAGAATATAAGGGAGTGATCAGCTTTGCACAAAGAGCATGAGAGAAACAAATTGAGCATAGACAGAAAGAAATTGATAATAATATGCCAACACCATTTTCACCACAGCCCACCAATCGATATGCATCATTCAGAGAAAGGGAAAATGGGGAGGGGGAAAAGAAAAAAAAAGCAAACAAAAATTTGCACATGCCTTTCAAAATCAGGTAACAAAAACTAGCCTAAAGCAGGTATTTCATCTACACATGCGAGGTTTGAGTAGTGATGAGAATGTACCATAAGCCTTAATTGCACCATATGTCAGGTGACTGCTCTTTACAAAATTTTGTATGAAAGACAAGGGTCTACGCAGGAGGCTTAAACAAACTTATAAACTCCCACCTAAATGGGAATCCTGATAAAGCAGAATCCCTTACTATAAGGAAGTTTACGAGCAACTGCAGCCAAATAGAATTGGAAACTTCTTACAGAACCTAATTCTAAACATGCAGATGACATTAGAAGTAACGGTGATATTAAGGCTTCCATCTGCATAGTCTCTGCCCTCCCCAACAGATCAGTGCTGAATACCTCTATTAGGACCAGATCCTCCCCCAAAACATTTAATCCAAATTTTCGTGATAGTTTAATTTTCTACTCTACTGCACACTCTGTCCTTCAGCATTCCTGCTTACTAAGATCAAAGATCTCTTACTCCTGCCATATCGGTCCAAGGGTTCATAATAATTCCACTTATATCAAATATAATCATCACCATGATTGTGTTTGCAACTTCCCCATGCCCATGCTGAGACACACTATTGTCTTTATAACTCTGCATGAGTTTGTTAGAGAAAGCTATAAATAGTGTGAAGACTTTGTGTAGGGGACCCCAGAGGAGGCTCATCGCCCCATGCAGACAAGGGTCCAGGACTTTGGGACCTCTAGCTCCCTGATGAACTGGAGTTGAGACAACTCTGAAGAGGTTGGAGGTTTCCTTGTGGTTGAGGAGGAATAGAAAGAGGACAGTGAAGTAAGGATGGTTATGTGGAAGGGGATAGGAAATTTAAAAAAAAAAGGGGGGGGAGAAGTGCCAGAACAGCTGGAATTGGTGGAAGAGTGAGAGTGGGAAAGAGAGGAAGGAAAAAGAAAGAGAAAACTCTGTGGAAAGGCACCCAGAGAAGGAAGATCTGAGGATAACTGTGGGATGGGACTTTATATTTAGGGAGTACCCATGGTCTGGTGACCCACAGATAAAGTTTTTCCTGGAGGAAACAGAATACCAAACAGGGTGAAGATATCACATAAACCCTCTTATTGGGTGGAAAGAGAGTGTTTGGAGTAAGGACGAGCAGACACTTGGGAGACCCAACATGCAGGTCAGACTAGTGAATGATTTACCCATGGGAAGTGCAGCCAGCGGATGCACTGCCAAGTATCCTCATTGCCAGCAGCATGTTATGTGGTGCTGAAGAGACTGTGAAGGATCTTGGGAACTTGGGACAGTGGAGTAACTATTGACTATCCCTGACTGTAAATAGTTAAAACTGAATTTAAACTTTACAGTGAACAGTTTCTTATATTAAAAGTTGATTTTGTTACAACCTGAGTAAAGCACCTGTATCTTCATCTCTATGATGGATACAGTCAGATGGACCACAGGCTTACATGCAGACATTGTTTTTTCAAGCATTAATGCAGCCTTCTTCAGTCTAGTGTGTTCCTTACATGACCAACTACAACTACCATCAGCCCCTATCATCAGAGCCAATAATTAGGGATAATGAGAATTAGGGTACAAAATTTGTGGAGGACACTGGATTGGGAAAGGCTGTGCAAATGTACTCTAGGTTCTACCAAAACCTAGGATTCTTGTACTCACTGCAGGTTGACACTTGTTTTTTCTTTAGATGTGTACATAAGCTTAAGTAGGATGTCCAGCAACCTATTTCTCAGAAGAATAAGACTGGCAGAAACAAGGCCTCCAAAGTCCTCTTCTGTTCCTAAACACAAAATACACAGGCTATTTCATTCTGAAACACATAAATTCTATACTTTCTAATAATCTCAGTTGCAGTTACACTTTATGCTGGGGTGCCCAAACTACGGCCCAGGGGCTGGATCCGGCTCCCGACACCAATTCATCCGGCCCACAAAGCCCTCGTTGCTCCGGGAGCGGAAGTAAAACACACCCGTACAGGTGTGTTTTACTTCCACTCACAGGAGCAATGAGGGCTTTGTGGGCCAGATAAATTGGCGTTGGAGGCCAGATTGGCCCCTGAGGCCATAGTGACTGACCCCTTGAACCATGTGACCGGCGTGCAGCCCCAAACGTTTGGGCACCCCTGCTTTATGCAGAACATTTTTAAAAAATCTTTCCTACCAGAGGCAGTAGTGAGGGTGAGAGAATATATTGAGCAACTCAATGTTCGCACATAGAGGCAGAAAATTTGAAGATTCAAAGGTGAGGGCACACAAGTCCATTTGATTTCCAAAAATCTTTCTCCTCTTTTTCTTTCGCCCATGGGGCATCCATCTTCCAGCTAACTTAGTTGAAACTTAATGGAAAAATAAGCTTTGCTGTCTTTACAGTATATGTAGAAAATGATTTACACCTGCCTCTACATACAATCTGTATTTCAAACCAACTGGAGAGCCCTGTTCCCTGCAGGTTACTGCAATTTCATTCCTTTTCTTGGTAGACTATACATTTCAAAAGTGCCAATGTAAACATTGCTTCCACTTTATTTCCATTCAAAAGACCTGAATTTCCAATAACACCTAGTCTTTTTTTACATGAAAAGCAAAATTAAAAAAATGAATCATTATTCACTCTATGTGGTCAACTGCATTGACAGATTCATAATATTTGCATACAGGGAATATATAGTTAATGAAAAGATAACGTTAAAAATTACAGCAACATACAAGCAGACCCCCCTCCCCCCCATTTTTATAAACAATTTTTAAAAAATTTCTATATAGGCCGTTATTTTTATGGTACAAGACAAACCACTATATGTGGATAGGGATTTCTTAGAACCATAGTATCATCTTATTAAATACTGTCAAAACGGTCTCTTAATTCACTGATTCTATTTTCCAAAAAGGAAAAAATGGAGGGAGTCAATTTTTGTTAACTATTCTTGTATAAAATTCACCTGAAGAAATGTTGAAATATTCCTATTTTATCTCCTTTAACCTGGTAAGGACATAATCATAAGTATGTTTAGACAGAAAAGTATCTTGTAGATTTCAATCAGATTTATTCTCTTGAAAATAAATTCTCTGCATACCTTTCTATTATTTGAATCTACAGTTAAAACATCACAGAGACTGGAAACATTAAAGTCCTAATAGAACAGTAAAATGTTAATTGCTGCCTGAAGATGAGGAGGGATACAGCCAATTAACCTCATTCGGGATGCAATTCTAAAATTGGAGTGTGCTACATCAAATGCCATGACTCCAATTTCCACCAAACTAATCTTTCTTGGTGATGGGTCACACAATAGGTCATCTAAAGATCATGAATACCAACCAAACTCATATTGGTAGCATTGTTTTAATACTACACAGGGCTTTGTAGGCAAGAAGCTGCATTAGTATTGGATTCTCTGAACAGATAAGAAACTAGTGCAATTCATTAAAATGTATTGCAGAAAGCAATATGGCTGTAGCTATAACTGGCAAATAAAGCATGTTGCAATAAACTGACCAAGACTCACTTAAGACAAGTATCATTGTAGCCAAATCCACCTGTTCCAGGAAGGATAAAACTAAGCATTGTAAATCTCCTTGATCCTTTCATCTTTAAAGGCAAAGGCGAGGAACTGCATATGTTTTCCCATTACATGATGGTGAAATATTTTCTGGTGCTATCAACCGGACAATTTTTATACACCGTGCATAGAGGATCATACTGAAAATGGCCTTTTATTTCTTTTTAATTTTAGGTATGTCAATTTTAGCTTTGTTATTCTATACTGGTGGTTCCTCTGATACGAATAAATAAAATTACTCAAAACTACAATTGCTGCTGCTTTAGGATTCGAAAGCACTGGATGGGCTGTTTGCATCTTTTTTAAAAACAATGAGCCAATCTTTTCTGTGCACGTGCTTTCCTTGTTGAAGGGAAAAGATAAAAGATCTATGTAGGTTGTTGCCAAGACATTGGCTGGAATCCTGTTCACACAACTCTGCTGATATCATCAACCATAGACATTAATCTTTATTCCCACCCACCACACGATCTCTTTTGAACTCTGGTTGCTGCCTTTAAGAGCCTTGTGATGGGGGTGCCTTTAATGCCAGAAAATCACTACAGTTGGCTATGATTTTCACATGTTAATGGCTCTCTTTCTCTCTCTCTCTCTCTCTCTCACACACACACATATATACACACACATAAACAAACACACAGTGTCTAAGGACCCCAAAGGCTTTCCCAAGTCAAACAGGAGCCTTGTAACAGCAGGGAGTTTGGATTGGAAATATTTAATTAAAGATTAAAGTCCATGAACTGATGACATTAGCCTTTTTTGCATGCAGAACTATGCGAACAGGATTCCAGTCATTGTGTGCAAACTGCAGAAATCTTGACAAAGAAAAGACACATTTTATTCTCTCACTCCCAGCCTGGAGGAAAGGAAATATGTAGAGTTTGAAACAGTCATGTTCAGATATTTTATGGTCTCAAGAAAGTCTAAATAAAGACGAAGAAAATTTTTATTAAGAATTCTTCATATCCATATGGAAAGTTAAGCTATGGCATTTCTATTCACAGCAGCCTGTGTGGTCACCCAGGAGCAGTTCTAGACCCCCAAAAATCAAAGACACTTAATGCCCTTAATAGGATGGCCTCCATAGGATTGTGGCTTTATTTCATTGCAAGAGATGCAGGATACCTAAAATCACACAGATCTTGACTACTACTCATTCATTCAGCAGGACGCAAAAAGCCAGGCTGTTTTTAATCAAGTAGAAAGGGTAAAGTGAGAGGATTGCCTATAACATCAAATGTAAGAGAAGGAGCTATTTGTGCACTTTGCAACAATCACACATTATCATTTTTTAAAAAAACTAGAACTTGGATGCCATGAGAGTTCTACAAATAAGAAAGTACATTGTCCACAGTAATAAGAAAACATGTCTCAGCTGAGTTATTCCACCATTTCCCAAGAACCTGGGGCTACTTACCAGTATCAAGCTTTTCTTCATTGTTCATCTCCATGACTACAAATTTCTCACAGACTGCAAATGTAGGCAAAGTAGAAGAGATGAATTGTCCAAACCTTGATGGATAGAGGGAGGGAAAATGCCATGTACTTGTGTGACAGATGGAGTTTATTTTGTCATTAGAATCAGCTGCAGAGTTAAAAATACTACTAAAAGACTATTTTAAAGAAATCAGAGTCTGATATTTACAAATGCGGAGTAAGTAAGCAGCTTCAGACTTACATATATTTTAAATCAGATATATACACGTAAAACTGCTTGTTCTGGCTACTGTTACTATAAATGCATATATAAATATAATAGGATAGTTTATATAATAATGAGATCATATAGCCAAAGTGTGGAATTAATTCTGGCAAGTTAGACATTATAGACACTGTAACTGATTACTACAGCATTCACAGGTAAAATTTCAATTGACAATATTTGTCTTTTCTAGCCTATTAGATCCCAATACAGTAAAACCTCTATATACACTTTTTCCCCATTCCATGAGGTTATTTGTATGTCAAAAAATTTGTGTCGAAAACACATTACATTACCAGAAGACGCCACTAGATGTCACCATATTTTTTGTATGTCGATTTTTCCTATTAAAAATTTGTATGTACATTTTTTTAGCCAGGATTTTTATTTGTATGTTGAATTTTTTGTAAGTTGAACCGTTTGTATGTCGGGGTTCCACTATTGCTTTTCATGGCAAAATTTCATACAAAAATGTTCTCATAATACAAAGGAAATAAGACATACCAGGAAAGGAAATTTACCATTACACAGAAACATACCAATACTCTGTCACTTGTATGCATGAAGAAAAATGCAAAGTAGATCTCCATAGTACCTGAGTAGGTCATTGCTGCTAGGGAATCCCTGAAGCAAATAGCTCAATACATTGCTAATAGCAGAAATTGTTGGTTGTGACAAAGACACATCCCGAAGAGTCAGCAAGAGTTTGGGGATTAGCTGGAACTCCCTCATCAATTTTGCATTCTTTGCTGCTTCACTGCAAGAAAAGTGACAGCTAAATAAATAGTAAGAATTTTTCAAGTTTTAGCAATCCCCAGGACTAGATTCTGTGGACAAATAATTTGGATGAAATCCTGTCACTTTGAATCAACTCCTCTGTAGGTTCCACTGATTCAAATGTAGTTACAAGTCACCCCCACTCCCTGGTATCTACAGTTTCAGTTATTCATGAGCCCAACAATATTCAGTAAAACATCCCTGAAGTACATTACTAAGGCACATCACCAGAATTGGCCACTAGAGGACACTATGTACAATGTAATGTTTAAAAGCAATGGATTGTTTCCAGTGTAATTATTTCATGAGTGCACGTGAAAGATCGATGGAGGCATTTGGAACACCACCACCTTGCTTACATGACTCAGGTATGTGTGCTGTAATATGGATTTTGTTGCTTTCTGTAGTTTCGAATATCAGTAGTCTTGGAATGTACCTCCCGCAAGTATAGGGGAACAACCTGTACTCTAGTTGTGACTTACTTTAGCACAGTAAATCATTAATAGAATAAGCCCATTTGATTAGTGGAACTTATAGAGAAGTTGATTCACTGATACCTATTGTTTCAATGGGTCTAATCTAGTTTAATTTACTAGGCCAAGGATTTCAGCACCTGAATCAGATTATACTCAAACTTCACTGCATTAAACATAGATGGATCTAATAAATCTAGTTGATTAGAATCATATCATGTAATGAGAATACAGTGTCAAAAGTGAAATCATATTTATCTGTTTCAATGAATTCCCTTCCTGCAGGGCCTTTTCTGTGGAAGATACTACAAGACAGAACAACAATATAGGTCATAAATCAGTCTACCAACATTTTGTTTAAAAAACAACTTTACCATGTATTACCTGGATTCAGTAAGAAGTTCAATGAAATGTTCAAATAATGAAAGATGAAGTTCATAGGGTGCATGAAGCCAGACCTGCAATACAAAATGCACTTTACTTTAGCCAAGTTACTGCAGACAAGCAGTATCAGAAGCAGTATCAAAATCCAAGTGGCAATTTTGTTGTTGTTCAGTCGCACAGTCGACTCCGACCCTTTGTGACCCCATGGACCATTTTCCTCCAGGCACCTCTATCTTCCACCATTCTCCTCAGCCCACCAAGCTCTGTGCCCATTATGTCCACAATACCATCTATCCATCTCATCTTTGGACGCCCCCTTCTTCTCTTGCCCTCCACATTTCCCAGGTTCAAGGCCTTCTCAAGTGAGTCCTCCCTTCTCATTTGATGTCCAAAGTACTTTAGCTTCATCTTCACAATTTGTCCCTCCAATGAACAGTCAGGATTGATTTCTTCCAGTATTGACCTATTTATTCTCTTTGCTGTCCGAGGGACTCTCAGGACTCTCCTCCAACACCACATCTCAAAGGCATCTATTCTTCTGCGCTCAGCCTTCCTAATGGTCCAGCTCTCACACCCATACATTACCACTAGGAATACCATTGCTTTGACTATGCGAATTTTTGTTTTCAAGGTGGCAATTTACACTTGTGTAATTGAAGTGGTGTAAATTGTAGAACCAAATTACTAGTACTATGCTGATTGCTTAGTGACATTATCATAATATTTTAATCATTATCCTTTTCTTTCCACACCAGATTACAGTTGCCCAATAACTAATCAAAGAATGAACAACTCACAGAATTAATACTAAAGAAGAAACAAAGTTATTTTCTAGTTGAATATGACAAGATATTTTCATTTCCCAATTACAGTATACTGTGATAATCCATCTGGAGAAATGATCATCCAAAGACTAGATGACCAAGACATTATATACATTAATCAGTGCCATTGACCTACAGACTCAGCTAATGCTGTTATCTACAATCTGTAAACATTATTCAAAATTTACTGAATTATGAGATAAATTTACAGTGTTAAAATACACAATAAAATAAAATGGTCTTATACCACCCAACTTAGTGTAAACACTATTCATGGAGGTTCAGAAGAATAGACAAAAACTACTACAATCCTGCCTTTATAATTCAAGACAACCACACAACCAAAGATGCAGGGCTTAAGCAGGCCATGCATTGAGCACTGTATGTACTCTAAAATCTGTTCATAAAATGCAATAAGACTTAATTGGAAATTTAAAAGATACTAGCTGATTGCCCGGCCTTGGCGGGTGGGTGGGGTATTTCTGTCTAAGGAGGCTGTGATTCCTCTTTCCTCCCTCCTCTTTTTCCTCCATTCTCTTCCTTTTGGCTTGTCTCTCCATCTTCCTCTGTTACCCTTTCTCTCTCTCCTCCTCTTCATTCTCTTCTTCTTTCTCTAGTTTTCTTCCCCTACATGTCATCTTCCACCCTGTCTCATTGTCCTCTGCCCTCCTCTCTCATCGTCCTCTCTCCTCCTATTCTTCTTTTTCTTCCTCTTCATTCCCTCCCCCTCCCCTCCCTCCTTTCTTCCTCTTCTTTCCATCCTCCATTCTGTCCTATCTTTCTCTTCCCTTCCTCCTCATCTTCCTCCATCCTCCTTCTTTCCTTGCCTCCTCCTCTTCTCTCATCCTCTTCCTCGACCTCTCTTCCTTCATCCTCCTCTTACCCATTTTCTTCCTCCATTCTCCTCATCGAACAGCGCGTGCACACACACACACACTCTCTCTCTGACACACACGCAGTCAGACTCTCGCTCACTCACTCTCTGTTCGGCTTGCGACCGTTTGCCTTATGTCCGTGCGGCCTTTCCACGCCTCTCCTACGTGCTGTGGCTGGCCTCCCTGATTGGCTGGGCGTGCCGCAGGGGATGCTGGGGGTGGCAGGTTTTTTTCCAATTCATGGGGCATAGGGACCCCCATGGTGTTGAGTACCCATGCGGCGCTGATCTCGCATGTGGCAGGTACGTGTCCGCTAAGTTTCAGGGGTCCTGGTCAGGGTGTATGGAAACACATTCCGCACACACAAGGTCGGACCTTCACCTTATAGGTATAGATTAAGTAAGGAATCTGCTGGTATGCTGTTATCAAGGACAGGCTAAAGAAGCATTAAGGGAGTGTTTTACCACTTCCTCCTCATGCATTTTCATGGCCAATCAGAGATTTTATCTCAGATCTCCTGAGTCCTAGTATTCTATCCACTACCTCACATTGGCTCTAATGAAATACAAAACTCTATTGTTGTTGTTCTTTGTAAGTAAACATGTACCTAGTTCTCTTTTGGCCTCAACAACAGTCAAATCTGACTATTAAGCTTTCATAAAAAATATGTCAGTTTTTAAGTGCAGGATGAAGTTTTCTGCATTGCATTCCCACAAAAGAACAGCAACTGGGTTTTTTTCTATAGGAAAGCTTTTTAAAAAAATGATCCTGTGTTATTTTCCTAGATTTTTCTGTCAGATTCTTGCGTTAAGTGCAAACCCCCCCCACAAAAAACCTTTCACCTATACTACTTCTTTTACAAAAAACAACAACAAAATGCAATGTATTTTAGTAATTCACAATATAATCAATCAGCATGGCTCATAATAGGTGTCTCTCTGCAGGACAAATTCTGAAAATATTCAGCACTACACATGAAATATCAGATGCCTCACAGAAATCATTTTGAGAAGTGTGCTTTATCTCTCAAGAAGCAAAGTTGCTGACAGTTAGTTAACAATCCGAATAACTTCCAGGTTTTAGAGATGCCCTGTGTACCTCAAAGTCGCAAAGCAGATCTTGGAAAGCAGTTGAATTTGGAATAATTGATGTTTCGTGCCCACTGTCCACAGTTCCCACCAAGGAAAAGGTCAGATGCAGAATGTGACTGTTCAGAAGGGAACGCTTCTTCTTTAACAGCATTGCTAACAGCTGAAATAATACATGGCAACACAAGTAAGGTTTTCGTCTTTCATAATTATCAAAGCATTTTCCAGACAAAGAAAATATCAACTGCATCCAGGCATAACTAAGGCATTATAATAGTGTGCCAGAACTATTCATATAGCCCGGCTTTGTTAAATTCAAAGTTCAAGTGTATATTCTTTTGTGATAAATACAACACAAGCATTACAATGAAAAAGGAGAAAGATGAAAATAGCGTTAAGCTCAAGTAACTGGCATTTTGAACTGAAAAAAGTGTTGTTGTTTTTGCTAGCTATTACTAATACAAGGAAACCATCCTTCTCAAAAGGAAAAACAGTCAGTGTGCTGGGTGAAAAATAAATGTAATAGTGAAAGTCTTAATATTTGATCATTCAAGAGGATATAACAGGGAGCTCAGGCAGCTGTACAGTAAAACCTCGCATAAAGAGTGCCTTGCTTAGAGACTAACTCGCTTAAAGGGCAAAATTTTCTCTGAATGGTCACCTCGCTTAACAACTAAAACCAACCAAAAACTTGTTTAGCAACTAAATCGGGTTTTGTAATCCCGCCCCTGCCAGAAGTCATAATTGGTCACTTATAATGGTGTTTCGCTTAAAGAGCAAATTTGTTTAAAGAGCAATCCTGTGGAACACATTATGCTCTTTAACCGAGGTACCACTGTATTTTGAAATACACTTCTCCAGAATTTCTAAATCCATTATACTGGGGGTTTTAAATGTTTGCTTGGCTTTTTTAAAAAAATATTGAATGGAAATAATAAAAATATTGCATCTACATCCTGAGAGTTTTTATGCACTTCTATGTGTATACTGAAAGATCACTCTTACTCGCCTACTCCTATCTTAAAAGTTTTCAGCCAACAGTAATTTCCGATACTTATTGAATGCTAGAGTGAGCAATGAGGTGGACTCACAGCGAGGATCCAAGTCTCTGTTCTACTGCTAATTACAATTCATCTTGTAATATTTTCTTTTTTTAGTCCATTTGATAAAGAGACAGCTGGGCCATTTTCTCAAATTGGCTCTTTCTAAATCTTATGACATATACAACAAGATTGCTAGAGCACGAGTTGTCTTAGTTTTGTTTCAATTTAGGGATCCCCTTCCCAAGATGGAAAGTCCCTTCTATTCGTCCGAACCAATTAATATGTTTTTAAATAACAGGCAAATAAACTCCGCCTTTCTGTTGGCTACAAATGTCCTTGAATAGGCACAGATGGTGCAGTGCCCTTGACTATGCTAAGAACAATAGAAGTTCCTCTTCATTTATTTCTCTTCAGGTTTCTGCATGTTCTTCCTTTGGTTTGACAGCTGATGAAAATCTCTGCTGAGCTAGCAGATGTCACAGATTTGACATGCTGACCCTTACCGAGCTTCACATTAGCCACAAGGCTGTCATTGAATGAAAATCTTACACTACCTACAGATCTACACCATGCAACTGATTATGGATTTAGTCAAGATAATGATGCCTGCAATATAAATTCATACAAGAATTCAATCCATGTACGTTGCTATGTTTCAACTCATACAAACCTGGTAACCTCTGATTCTTTCCATTTCTTTACTAGCCAGAGGATTGCTTTTTACCACACACACAAGGGCCTTCACAGCAGCATAAAGTCCCTCTACATCTGATGCCATGGCTACGAGGCCAAGTATAGCAGCCGCTCCACCAATATACTGTAGAGTAGTGGCAACAGGTTTAGGGACAAATGTTCTTACTCCTGAGCATAAGGGATGAGAGCCATTAGAAATTTGATTAACAAATTATACAACAATAATTAAAAATCTTAACTATCAGTTTTAAAATAAGACTATCAACTTCTCAATTCCTCTCAATTCCATCCCTCCCCACAAAGCAAAACCCTTAAAGTGTAATTAGTAAATCCGCTCAATATTTAATGGAAAAATACATTTCTATTGGATGTTAGAAGAAGAATCACAATATTTCTGTCATCAGGATCACAGGCAAACTAGGGATGAAAAATGTCAGGATTGAGAAACTCATGGCGCTCCAGACAATGCTGACCCAAGACAGCACCATCAACAATGAAGGGATTAGGTCAGGAGATGCAACAGAACAATGTCCCCATCCTTACTTTAACTAAAAGCAGAAAGAGGTGACCATCTGAGCTACATGCTAGAACAAGGATTCTCAACCTGCAGCCCGTGGGCCAAATGCAGCCCATGGCACCATTTCTTGTGACCCCCACCCCCACTACACCAGGAAGTGCCATCTGGTGGAGGAAAGGCTAAATAAATAAATAAACATTTTTTAGCAGTAAGGCAACAGCAGGGCTTCAGCGAGGAAGAAATGATGCTCAAAATCCTTTACAGGGGTAAATATCAGGATTTTTCGAATGCTAAACCAGAACACTTTAATTGAACTTGAGCATGTATGCCAAGTGATGGCAGAATTCTTCCGTTCCTGCACAGTTATAGCTTTTGTTATGTAGAAGATGCCAACATCATAGTACAGAGATAGAAAGCATGATAATTCAACATCCAAAGGCAAGTGTTCCTCTACTCAGGAAAAGTGATACATACGGATCTGAAAACCCAAAAGCCACAGCCAAAATGCACATCAAACTGTACTAAATCTTTCAAAGAAACAAGTGGAAGAACTGCATCTCATCTCACCTAAATATCCTATTAGAGCTGCACCAATTGTACGTGCAGGTCCATTCAAATGTCCTGTTGAATTGTGGAGCAGTTTCACTGGAGTGGCATTCTCATGAGAAGAAACAACCAACTAATCAAAATAAAGAAAATATGTGCTATCTTAACAAAATGGCAGAACGATGCTCAACACTAATAGAAAAGAAGCCGGTCAATACATTTTGAATACTTATAGTTCAACTATACAAACCTCTGTACCACCCTCCAAAATCTTTGCTGATTTTGGAAGTGAAAAGGCCTTGTCTCATTAGTACTTAGATGGGAGATCATCAGCAAATTCTAGGAGTCCGAAGGTAAGACAGAGAAATAATTCTGCCCCAAACTATGACACGCATTGTCAATCAGATTTGACAATTCTAGACTTGATGGAAGAACAGTCTGATCCAATATAAGGGAGCTTCAAGGATTAATGTATGCAAAGCTCTGGGCCAACAGACCTATGAAGCAGCATATTTCTTGGAATATTTCACTAACAGATGAGCAAATATGGTTTAATTTTTCATAATTTATGGAGTTAAGCTACCTTTGAACTATCTGGTTGCTCATAAAATAAGCTTCGGCTAACCTACAATATTGTCAGAAAAGAAACTATACCTCTTGTACCTATATAAGTAGTAACAAGAAGTAATCCGACTTTACAGCAAGTCCTGAATTTAACTATGTTCAAATCAGTATCTGCCATATATCAGAGCATGTTTAAGTTACTACTGAATAATCTGTACATTATTTACAGTCAAGTTACTAAAACACTAAAAGCACCAAACTAGCAGTAGCAGCACCAGGATACATATACATTCAATTGTAACAAAGAGAAGTCTCTGCTAATGTTTGGTGTCCAGTTATGCCCAGAGATAGATATTACAACACATCTACAGTTAATTAAAAAAAAAGCAATCTGTGGAAGTTATCCACATCTTGGAAGTTTTCAAACTTACTTGCTTGGCTATGGCCTTACTATCTAATTTATTATAAACTTTTCTAATCCTTGCCACTGTCAGTGAGGAAACAGAGAGTGCATAAAGGCCAATAGAAACTTTCTCCTCTGGGACCAAGGATATCGGAGATGGACACACTCCTTCCAGTTTTGAATCTTTACCTTCAAAGAAAGAGAAATACATTTCAATGTGAGCTGCTGAAGGGTAGGGGACAACAGAGATTTACAACATGAGCAGTTCCAAGCTCAAACCCTATCTATAGGTGAATATACAGGTGAAACTCGGAAAATTAGAATATCGTACAAATGTTCATTCATTTCACTTAAAAGGTGAAACAAATATATGAGATGGACTTACTACATGCAAAGCAAGAGATGTCATGCCTTAATTGTGATAATGATCATGGCGTACAGCATACATGAGATTATCTGATGATTATGGGGTACATGAGATTGGGGGAGGCTGGGGTTTTCATAAACTGTAAGCCATAAGCATCAATATTATAACAAAGTAAGGCTTGAACTATCTCGCTTTGCATGTAATGAGTCTATCTCATATATTTGTTTCACCTTTTATAATGAACTTAATGAACATTTGCATGATATTGCATGATTGCATGATATTTTCTGAGTTTCACCTATATACTCTATATCTCAGACTTTGTGTCAAAACATATCAACAAAGTTGCAACAAGAAGCTTTTCAGAAGTATAAGATCACTTAAAATCATATACTAACATATGAACTCATTAATTTATTCAAATCAAATCCTTAAACTAACAAAGAACCATATTGTAGTTTAATTTAGCTTGACACTGAAATGTCACAGTTGCCAACAACCAAGCTTTCAAGGTAACATAATAACTCTTTAATTTTTATAGTCTACTTCACAATAATACAAGATGTAGAAAACAAGCCAGAGATTATATGAATAGAAATCTGATCTCCTGACATCCTTTGATGTCTACAAGTCTCTACAAGAATAACTTTTCAAAATACAGGTAATGATGAATATAAATATCAGTTTTAAAGATTTGCATCCATGAAATTGAAAAATTAAATAAATTTCAACATAATTCATTTGTACTTACATGGTATATACACTGCTTGAAAGCTTCCAACATAATTTGGCCCCAGTTCATAGATCGTGCTAATGCTTGATTGAGGCAAGACTTCTTCCAAGAAGTGAGAGGGTCCCAAACGCCAAACAAGAGTTGAGAGCTGGCGCTGGGCAGGTGGTGTGCCTATAAAGGCATAAACTGTGCTAACTACTGGTGGGTTAGCACAACTTGAACCTCCAGGGCTGCTGTGAATATAGTGAAGCTGTAAAATAGAGATCAATTCAATGAGAAAGATTATCATTTATATTACACATGTTACCTTTCAGTCTCAATATTAACACAGGAATACTATCACATCCATGTTATAGATAGAACAAGTGTTTACTTGGTCTGCCCCTGTTTACACTGGATTGGATGATAGCAAAGTATTTGACAATGCCATGCAGAGTACAATACTACAATCAGCCTTAGAGTGTATGCCCTAGTTAAAATACATCAAGCCATCTAAACAGGTACAATATACAAATTTTCATATTGCTATATAAAATTATTTTAATGACCGTGAATTGCTATTAATGCTGCAGCCACAACAATGATACCTCAATCAATTAAAAACCTTCTGTTCAATCTGATAAAATCAGCATCTACTTTTTATGTTGTAAATCAGGGGTTCTCAACATTTTCGTGCTGCATGCTGGACGGTGCCCTCTCAGACAGCTGAGCAGGCCGGACACCTGGTTCCCGTGCCATAAATGTTGTTGTAAAATGCATCTACAGCTGTCGTAAATGTGTACAAGGTCAGCGGGAACAAGAGCAGTGCATTTTTGGCAATTTTTGTCACTTCCAGCAGCAGTGGTAGTGGGAGCGAGGGTGGTGGGCCACATGAAATGGCAGTGGGCCGGGGCCGGCCCAAGGGGTTGTAGGTTGCAAACCCCTGTTGTAAATGAATAAACATGTCCTTGTATTTCTAGGCAAATCTGAAGGGAGGAAGTACTGGTTTTAATAGATTTCTACAGCATCAAAAATAAAGATAGAATGAGATTTAGATTTGATTTTTATCTTTACTTTGCAACTATCTATTTAAGAGTGCAGCCCACTGCATACTTATTTAACAGAAAGCACCAGAAAAATAATTTCTGAGTAAAATATGAATTGGAATGTATTGCGCTAATGAATTTCTAATAGGGAGATAGTTATTTATTGTGTGTATAGTTCCTTTATTGAAATATACATTACGTGAATAAACCAGCATCCTGATAAAAAATTCTACACTGTTAAGAATTTTTACATTGGGGAATATATTCAAGATTTTAATTATGGAAAAAGCAGTACAGTTTGCCATTGCCAAAAGTATCAGATAAGAGTGCCTTTTATCTTCCTATCTGTTCACCATATGCAAAATATGATCATCTGAAAAACTGGATTAGAGTCAGATGATGGGAGAGTGAAAATTGGTGGATAAATCTTTAATAGATTAAGATATTACTAGCAGAATATCACAATTTTTTATAATCTCAGAAGCACACAAAGGTGCTTTCTAGGTTGAAAGGATTTTTTGCAAGAAGAACTCTTCTCAGGGGATGCCCAAATGAGGCTCCTTTCATGTCCCCAAGATCTTTCCCCACCAAAGTGGTCTCTATTTATCTACTTGCAATTTCTTGCTTTCCAACTGCTAGGTTGGCAGGAGCTGGGACAGAGACGGGCGCTCATTCCATCATGCAGTACTCGGGTCTTGAACTACCGACCTGCTAACAAGACGAGCTTCTTAACACCGCAGTCCCACCATATTGTTGGCATTACATAGCAAAGTACATTGGCTGATCAGTGCTTTGGGGAATTGGCTTAGGCTTCTGGGAACTGAAGTCCAAAAACCAAAGGTTGGGAAACACTGGTCTAAAAGGAGATTGCAGCCAAGAAATCAGAAGAAGACTGATATTTGGAAGGGCAGCTATGAAAGGGCTTAAAAAGTTTCTTAAGTATAAGGATGTGTTGCTGGAAAAAAGGCCAGGATCATCCCATTTCATGTAATTCCCAGCTGCTATGTGTGGATATAAAAGATAGACAGTAAAGATAATTCACAAGGGGGAAAAACTGATTAATTGTAAATGAGCACTGGAAGATAGTTTTACAGATACCACGAGTGGCCAGAAAGATAGATAATTGAGTTCTAGGTCAAAGGGCTGCAGTGGCTCAAGTGGTTAAGACATTGAACCTGAAAACTGGAAGATCAGAGTTCGATAACCAAGTACTGCATGACAGAGTGAGCTCTCAGCTCCTGTCGCAGTTCAAAAGCAAGAAATTGCAAGTAGATAAATAGGTACCGCTTTGTGCACTCCGGTGTCTAAGCACGCCTGCCACATGTCCACGGAAACTTCTGCAAACGCAGACAGCAATGGTTCTTTGGCTATAAACAGAGATGAGCACTGAACCCTACAGTCGGATACAAGTAAGGGTGACCTTTACCTTTAGGTCAAATCAAATTCGAACTCTCACTAGACTCTAACATTACTAAACGTCTTTCTCTGGGCAAGGATTCTAATGACAAGACTTTGTGGAGATTGTTAATTGACAGGGTGGTAGATAGAAACAACAATACAAATGTTAATCTGAAAGAAAGGCATCTATAAAATTTCTTATCATCTGCACAATTCACCAAGCAAAGACTCATGAGAGCCATCTTTCAATTCCAGTGCATTGCATGGGGACATGCAATTTTTTTAAAAATGCTGCATTTTTATTCCCGCAAAACACAGAACACAAAACATTTACTATTTTAGGATCAGTTGATAACTAAAGAGCAGAGGCCTCTGAAGACATGAAACATTCAAACTGGGGGAAAGGGGTGTTGTTGTTTTTTTGGGGGGGGGGATGAGTTTTCAAGAATTCTCTCACAATATGCAATAAATCCTGAAGCAACTGTGCCATATGTTAAAAATATAGCTGTGCAACAGAATTTATGGTTCATTTTAGTAGCACTTTTGATAAGCAATATCTGCTTCTCCTTCCAGCAGTAAAAGATTCAAACCTCACTCTGTTTGTCTCTGTGGGTATTTCTTTCCCCCTTATAATGGAGTGAACAGCTGTCTATGGAGAGAAATGTTATACCTAGGAACCCACCTGCCATTTACTTCCAGAAAATGGCTTCAACTTGGAGAAAGGCCACTGCAATGCAATGTCCTTTCATTTAATTTCTCTTGCTTAATTAGACATGTTGCTAGTTCAAGATAATATTCCCAGAAATCTATAGGTAATCAAAAAATTGTGGCACATGATTCACTGTTTGAAAGGGTTCTTTCTTGTGTATTCCACCTGTTTAAGAGTGACTTAAATACAGCTAAAACAAGTCTGTTTAAGAACTTCCATATATTTTCACTTGCATTTTTGTAGGTGAGACTAAATTAGGAATACTAGAAAAAAAAGGGCCTCAATTAAATTCAGAGGCCATTGCTCAATTCCATAAATTAACCTCCCAGAAACACTGAAATGACAACAGGATCATCTTTTGTCAGTACCATATACACTGCCTGTACACATTTCAGCAAACAAAATAATCTTTGTTTTGTTACTTTGCTTGTTGGGTCCTACTGAAGAATGATAACAACAGAAAGTAAACTTCTGTGTACATTAGAAAGGCTCTTCCATATGAAGGAAAGTTATGTACTAAAACAAATGAGTAAAAATCAAGCAAAAATTCCAGAATGCTAAACTTACAAAATCTAAGCACCATTTAGAATCTGCAAACCATCCAGAATAGAAAAACTGCTAAATACCAACTCTCTGTTGCCACTACTAGAAACCAATGTACAGTGGTACCTCGCTGAAAGAGCATAATGCATTCCATGCATTAAGGGAAACACCATTGTAAGTGACCAATTGTGTCTTCTGGCGGGTTGGATTGCGAACCACGATTTAGCTGCTAAGCAAGTTTTTGGTTGGTTTTAGTTGTTAAAGTGAGGCAACCATTCAGAGAAAATTCTGCTCTTTAAGCGAGTTAGTCTCTAAGCGAGGCGCTCTTTATGTGAGGTTTCACTGTACAGTAAAACCCCAACTTACAAATGTCTCGAGTTACACAAAATTCGACTTACATAATGATTTTGCGCTAAAACCATGTCCCGATTTACACAATTTCCTATGGGTTTGCTTTGAGTTGGTGCAAAAATGCTTCACTATTACCAGCTAAAAGGGACACTAGGGAAGGGGTGCCCAAACTCTTTGGGCTGACCACGTGGTTCAGGGGGCTGGTCACTCTGGCCCAGGGGCTGGATCCGGCCCCAATGCCAATTCATCTGGCTCGCGAAGCCCTTGTTGCAGGGCCGTAGTTTGGTCACCCCTGCACTAGGGAATTCTCTTGTTTTCAGTCAACTGAACTAATAGCTACCTACTTTCTAAATTAAAAAACAAAACAATAATATGTGCCTTGAATTTTACATGATAAATGCTTAAGCAGTCCATGATTCACCGAAACACACCTGTCTTCTGTGAAAGAATATGTACACAGGTTTCGGATGATAACATAGACTGGTCGTTTTGTTGCACTGACAGCTTCATAAAGTGGAAACTATTTTATTTAAAACAGAAGTAATGCTAGATACAAATAAACTAAAACTTACTTTTACGATAACAGAGTTAAATAATGTGGACTATATATTGCTGAGTAAGGACATTCTTTTCCTGATATTTTCTTGCGTTTTCTTAAAGCTGCTCATCTCAGGCACAGAACTGAGTGTTTTGTTCCAGGCGGTTCACTGCTCTTGTGATTGAGAATGACAGCCCATTCTCCCTGCTAGGTGGCTATTCTGTATTTCATACAATGCTAGCCAAGTGGAAGAGATTCCCCGAGGGGGAGCAAGTTAGCCACAGGGCTTTAAGAAGATAGAAGCTGGTGGGTCGACTCCATCTTTTAAGAACATCTGGGAAAGAAAACATCTGGCTGTGGCACCAATAAACCTGTTTTGACTTTCATTCAGGGATCCTGCGGAGAGGCTTGAAACAGGCATGCAGTCATAGCACTGGTTCACCATAGATTGACCTTTATTCAATCCCCTTTATTCTAAGTCTCAGGTTATAAATATGCACAACATTCTAAACAACAGCAATGGAGGAATTCTATCATTTCATTTAAATTGTTCACCTCTCAGGCTTTTGTCCTATATACTAGACCCAGTCTGTAGCTTGCACAGACTTCAAAACACTAATTGAATATTGACTTAATTGTTTACCATGTAACCTTAATGTCAAGCCAGCGCTACTTTTAATACCCTTGTTGGGGTGACAAGAATGGGGATAAAGGGCTATTCTCACTGCAAAGGTTGCACCAAAGATGGGAAGCACATGGCCCTCCAATTTCCACTACATGGCACCACTGACTACAGCTGATTACAACTCTGTCAAGAGTTAAGAACTGCCTGACTGTAGCATATCTGGTTCCATGCAAGAAAAGAAAGGTTAGTGTTTCCCAACCTTTGGTTTTTAGACTTCAAATCCCAGATGTCTAAGTCAATTCCCCAAGGCATTGATCAGCCAATGTAGTGACTTAGGCTTCTGGGAATTGAAGACCCCCTGTGGGTCCTGGGGACTATGTTGGGAACCACTGGAACCGTTAAGATTTTTTAAAATATAGTTTTCAGAACATTTCTGCTACACTGCAAATTACCACTGAAACAGAAAAACTGAGTTTCCAAAATATTTACGCACTGCCCCTCACCGCTGATACTAGCCAAGATGATGGGAGTTGTAATGCAAGAAGATTTGAAGGGCAACATTCCCCACATCGAGAAGAAAGTGTGGCCAACTATTTCAGATATCGTCAAGCAATATAGCTCACTCACAACAGTAAGTCTATATGTCAGATGGACACGAAGCAAAGCTCAAATTCAATTTTGTGAAAAAAATTCAGATAGCCATTACAAACACAACGTAACATATGCAGGCATGCAAATCGTACTGAGCTTTGATGGTTAACAGCACCCTAGAGAGGTTACATTACATCATACAAGCTGTTTCCAAAATATTAAGAATCCTACAATACTCTACTTACTTTTACAGTATTGATCAGCTGTCCATCAATGTAGAGTGCAGCAGTGCTGTTTTTTAGCATTCCTTTACTCATCACCAGGACAAGATGATGCCACTGGCCTTCCACTATGTGGTCACCACATCGGAATCGAGCACAGCAAGGGAGGATTTCATAGCAAGAGGATTCTTCACTGAAGTCATCCACTGAAGACAAATATATTTTGTGGGTTTTCCAATGACATAAAAAGGATACGCCTCACAATTATTACATTCAATATCTCAACATATACATCAGACTGACCCATTAGTAAAAGGGAGTGGAACCTTTTTTGTCATGGACCTGACCACGCTCCCCTGGAAGTGGGTGCATTTGTGGATAACATAAATGCACCCACTTACACATTTACACCAGCCGTGGGTGCATTTGCACATGTGTTTTATGGATGATGTAAATGGGCCCTCTTCTACTTCCGGGTGCGGCGGAGGCAGTGATGGGTTGGATTGGATGGCATCGGGTCAAGCCTGTGGGCCGTAGGTTAGGGACCCCTGCATTATTAAGGCTACAATTTAGAAGCATACAGGTGAAACTCGGAAAATTAGAATATTGTGCAAATGTTAATCCATTTTACTTTAAAGGTGAAACAAATACATGAGATAGACTCACTACATGCAGTGCGAGATATGTCATGCCTTAATTTGTTATAATTGTGATGAACATGGTGTACAGCATACATGAGATTATGTGATGATTATGGGGTACATGGGATTGGGGGGGTTGTGGTTTTCATAAGATGTAAGCCATAAGCATCAATATTGTAACAAAGTAAGGCTTCAACTATCTTGCTTTGCATGTAATGAGTCTATCTCATATATTTGTTTCACTTTTTAAGTTGCATTACTGAACTGAATGAACATGCGCACGATATTCTAATTTTCCAAGTTTCACCTGTATATGCTTCATACTTTGGCTACATTTTAAGAAGGAAAGATTCATTGGAACAAACAATAAAGCTAGGTAATGTGAAAGTAGCCAGAATACATAAGACTTAGCCTGAGATGGATTGGCATAATAAACAAAGCCATACCCTTTAGTTTGCAAGACATAAGCAGGGCTGCTAATCAGAGGGTATTCTGCAGGTTGTTAATATATAGCATCACAATAAAGTCTGAAGTACTCTGACAGCACATAAAAACAATGGCAGAACTAACATTAGAATCCTTTGCATATTAGGAATGCAGATTTGCGATTCTACTTTGCAAAGAGCACTTAAACCAGAGTTACTCAAGCTCATCACCTTTTTCTCATTGCAACAAACCATGGTTTGTCAGCTGCTTGAACCAATCATGGCAGTTACACTAACACACGCATGTAGGGAACAGTCAATACATTTCTCACCATAGTTCTGAAGAAGTTCTTCTTTAGTAGATACAATCAGTGAGCGGTCTTTTACAGAGAGGACAATACCAAGGCATATATAATGCTGTTCAGAACTGTTTGCTCGTCTTACAACTGTAAGTAGCCTAACTGGATGATGATTTGGGGATGTGCTAAAATGTTCAACACAGAACCAACATGAATAGCTCAGACCAGATGGTGGTGGGAACAACCTTTCTCCTGTAACAAAAAAACCACATATATTTAGTTAGAGCTGATTAATAGTTCGAAACTTTCTTTTCATTGTCTCTTCAACAATTCTGAACAAGATTTTCCACATTTATAGTTGTTCAGATACAAGTTTGCTATGAGTGGCAGATAAGTAAGTTAATACTATTTACCATTGCAATCTGTGTAATTGAATTTAAAAATTCTACTTCTCTGATAAGACCTTTTAGACAGTACAATGCTTTCTGTTTCCTGTACTGTACTCACAAAAAGATTTATTTTCAACTTCTTAAAATAAAGTTAATTTTAGTGAAAGCAAGCTTCATTTCAAAAAGACAATGAAACTTTCCAAACCACCTGACACAACTAAAACCAAGTACTTACCGGTTCCAATTCCACTGATTACAGTGCCATCGATAAGACCTGTTGTGACCACATTATTAGTTGGTGCATTGTGAGGTGCCAAACTTGGTAGAAACAGACAACTGTTAAATAGAAAACAATGAGTTAGGACTATGACAACATCCTGAACATAAAAGAAAGTCATGAACATTAAAGGTAAATGAGACCAAGCTAGTGTCGTGAACTTTTAGCTAAGGCATGAAATCCATAACAATAAAATAAGCCGCAAACCACCACATTGCACGATAAACTGGGTATCACCTAGGTTTTTGGCTTTTATATACAGAAATATGGCTGTCCCTAGAAGCTGAAATTGTTCTGTAGAGCTACAACTGTCTTCTAACTATTTTCAAGTACACTAGAAACTAAATCACATATACTCAAGCTTCCTAGATATCAGAAGCTACTCCAGGTGTTGTGCTAAGCCACAGTTAATATCCATCAGATGTTATCACTGCATCCATAGAAAGTAGATGGTAAATGTGGTATCTGAGAAAAACTGAAGCAAAAAAAAGTAGGTTAAGAGGGAGAAATATGCATCTCCCACAGTTCAGTGTTAATCCTGTAATGACCAAGCTGCTATTTCATCTTAGCAGAATGCTTCATTTCCTCCAGGCAGGAATAAGAATTAATTTTACGGAGATAATTCTTCAGGTAAGTATTTCAAATAAGGGAATTAAGAATGTCATAATATGACATTATGACAATTAACTTTTAGAAATTAAACCTCTTTATAGATTAAAACGCTACAGAACTCTAAGTAACTTAGACAAGGAATTCAAGAAAGCTAAGAATATATTCCTCTACATATCTGAGTATGGTAATCAAACATACTGTGTTATGATCACATTACTTTTCTAAAGCTACTGCTTAGGAAAAGAAGCCTCCACTTTCATTTCCTTTAATCAAAAGAAAGCTAGTGCCACCCCTTAATAAGAAGTGTAGTGTGTGAGATGTCAATGAGGCCAATGGCTTTTGCACAGGATCCACCAGGAAATATAAGAAACATGCCAGTCACTTGGGCAGCAAACTGGCAGATATGAAAAAAACTTTCTCCTTGGCCTCCAAAGATAATCAGTATATGTTTGAGGGAATATAAGGAAGTGTGGGCCATGCTGCCCGCTTGATAGAAAGAGGCCAAGCAAAGGAGGAGGTGTGACCGGTTCCAGCTGTGTGAGGCCGGTGCGGCGGCTACAAGAAGAACTCGCCGCCACCACTACGGGACAAACACCCCCCCCCCCCCAGACGCTTGTCCACAGGGTTCTTTCCCCACCGTCGGACTTTCCCTGCGGCCTGTCCTCACTGTGAGGGAGATGGGGGAGCAGTTGTTCCTGGCAGGCTCTGTTTTTTTCTGCTTTTTGCTACTGTGTTACATTGTGTAGGCTGACTGAATTTTTTGTATTTTTGGGATTCTAAAAATGTCTTTGATATTATGTATTTTGATGGTTTTTTACACCTTGTAATTTGAATTGTAACTATTGATTGCTGATACTTTGATGTTGTGCTGATACTTTTTACTATTGTGGATTTTTCTGATTATTTATTTGGTATCTGTGATTATATGTATCATTATATTGTTGTAATTTGTATATATATATATTAATTTGTTGTAGCCGCTCTGAGTTGGCATTGTGCCTGAGTAGAGCGGGGTATAAATCCAATAAACATAAACAAACATAAACAAATCTTGTAAATGGCCATCATCTGAATGAGATCCGGACCTCAAAATTTTGCTATAGAGATATAGCCATGAGAGGGCCATCCCCAGGAAGCTTTGAAGCAGCAATTGCCTCATGACAGGACCATAGCACAACTCATAGGTTCAAACCCGAACAGACTCTAAAACCAAAACACCACTTTCAAAAAAGAAAAGAATGAGACATGAGCTTTCATAAGATCTTACCCAAACCCTTCGAGAGATGTGTCAAATTCAACAAATGCAGGAGTAACTGATGATCCGTGAAGCCTAATATCATGTGGAGTTGTCATGGAAACCAAACATTTCACCCTTGTCAGGGGTACGGTGCTTCCTTCAGCTGGTTTTAAAAGACTCTTGCTTATTCTGTAGTGGTGATCTTCATGTAAACTGAACACACAGTCCGTACCCAGACCTTCCACTGATGTAATCATACTATCTACAGTAGAAATTAAAAACCAAAAACATTTCATGATGACAGTCCATTTAGTTTTCCTTGGCCAAATTGGCAACCAATGACAAAAATAAAAGAGGAACAAATGGGAGAAGTGACAATTATGTTTTACATCTTGCTTGGTAGCCAGCTCAGTAATTATTCATACAATATTTGACATGGTGAAGCCACCAAAAATGAACTTTGGCTGGCAGTATATAAAGCTGAATCCATATTGAAAAACTGATGCTTACCAAGACCAGGTATCGGAATCATAATGAAAATTTCATTTATAAAAATGCAAGGTTAGAAACACAGACTAATGTATACCACAACACAACCTACATAAGTGTAGGTATTTCGAATTAAATGAATTGAGCTCCAAGAAAATAACTGAAAAAAGACTCCAATACTGCTAACACCAGGTTTTACAAGTAGGTTGTAAAATACTCCGAATAAAATTTGTTTCCTTTTTACTCCTTTCAGTTATACAAATTGGTCAGTATTATATTGCTGTTCAAAACTAGAGAGCAGAACTACTGAACCAATTAATGGCTATAAGTAAATCAACACTTGCATAACTCCTGCTGAGTCAAGGGATCTACTCTGGTTGGAACTAACAACAGGATACTGACGAGTGGGCTTTAATGGGTATAATCTCAGCATAACAAATGGAAACTTGCTAGAACCTAAATACATTTTCATGTCCACATACTGTTTAGTATATTCAGCTAAAACAGAACCACACAAAACAATTTCTGTCTATGCTTGCTTTGCTTAGTAAGAGGTGATAAAATCTTTTCTTGCTCTTATTATACTGAAAAAGAAAACAATGAAAAAACCCTTTGCATTTAATGAAGTTTCCTTGTCCTCTGCCTGAATCATTGTACCTGAAATATATTTCAAACATTTGCACACTTACTTCTCATTTCTGGCTCAAAACTGAGTGAGCTTGGTTTATGTGCACGATATCGTTTCAGCAATTTTTTGTCCCAGGCTCCACAATTCAGTGGATTTCCCAAACGCAAAAATTCCCTAGTGAAAAATGGAGGATGAAAAGTTAAACAAGAGCAGCTTCAAGATATTTTTGCTTCTATTTGATTGATTTAAAGATTTTTTTTCCTATATTGTATTTTACCTAACTTTCAAGTAAGCACGTATAGAACTGCACTCTAAATACAGAACACTATTTTAGCAGTGAAAATGGCCCAAAGGCCTCTAGATATCATATTTCTGAAGAAAGTCATTACTATATGGACACAACAGGTGCAGAAATACAAGGCAGAGATGTACAGTGAACCCCCAACTAACGACGCATTTGAATAGCGTCATTTTCTATTAACGACGTTACCAACGCCCCCTCCCATGATCTCCTGCATGACAAAAAAGTCGTTATTTGAATAATGACGGGTATTTTACCGTCGTTGTGCAAATAACGATGGTTTTTTGACATTCTGCGGGAGATCTCCCATAGGAAACCGCATAACAATGTTTTCTACATAATGATGCTATTTGGGGAACTAAGCAACGTCATTATGTGAGGGTCTACTGTTTGTGTATTCTAAAATCTTGTTTTTTGCCTGAGGGTAATGTGGAACTTCTCAAAGACTAGAAAAATCTGGACTTCACATTTGTATTTCTAGGTAGCTGTAGAAACACTGGAAACCAGGAAGACACAATGTTATAAACTGAATAGACTAAAATGAAAAGTCAGAAAATGTGGCATTTAAATTTTCTTTATTCATATGCCTCCTCATATGCTTTACCTTGTTTCTTTTTCAATATTAAAATTCTAGGAGGCTCATAACATGATTAAAAACCAGATATAACAGAAACGCAGTACAGTATATTGAAATACTGAAACACTGTTAAACAGACTATTATACTAGAGCAGGGGTCCTCAAACTTGAGTCTAACAGAAGCCTAGGTAAGCACACCTGTTGATCAGGGCTTCTGGGAATTGAAGTCCATGACATACCTGTCAAATATCCCGGATTGACTGGGAAATCCCATATTTTGGCACGTGTTCCTCCCCTTCCCCAGTGCCATCCTGTATTTTGAACGGCAGGGAAAGGGGTTACTGTGCACGCGTGCGCGTGCAGAACCCATCTGTGCATGCACAAAGGGGTTCTGCACATGCGCAATGGAGTTTTTCCTGCGCATGCGCACCTGGGCTAGAGCAGTTCCCATATTTTCTGGAGCGGCGCTTGACGGGTATGGTCCATGAACACCTAGAGAGCCAAGCTTGAGGAACCCTATACTAGAGCAACATGATTAAAAAGTACAATTCTAAAAACACATTTTAAAAAAGTAGACAGGCACACACACCATTTCAAGCCATTTCTAAGCAGCCAGACAGCTTCCAAAAGCCTGCTTTAATTAAAAAAAAACCCCTTTGCTTCCTGAAGGAAGGACAAGAGGGAAAAACTCTATTATGTTCAGTAAACTGCAGGAAATACAGCACACGTACATTTCTTTAGGTATGAAATAAGTAATAAGTGAATCAGAGGCTCCATGCTATATACAACCAATCTGTGAAATGGGAAGACACATGCAGAATCTTCACATGAATTCTGGGGTTAAGCATGCATCTATAACACATTTTCCCCACTAGTAGCAGTTGGAAATTCTCTGGGGCATATCTACTAAAATAGTCCAGTCACTTCATGAACTCTAGAAAGGATATGCTTACATAATGGTTAGACTCCTACCGCTATATTTGTAGAAGGGTTGTCTAACTGGGGTGCATCTCGGCTGTGTATCTAGTTGTGCATCTGATTGTGCAACTGAGACACACCCCAGAACCTCATCAATGAGCCACAATTGGCCAAAGAAAGTTACAAAATTCTTTTGTAAGAATCCATATGATTCTGGTCAGTACTCTCCTAGCTTTTTCTTCTTTCCCATACTCAAAAATGAACAATAAAACACAGGCCTGAGAGCTGATTTAGGAGATTATGCTATTCCATAGATCAGCAGTTTTGGAATTTTGGTACTTAAACAGATTGAGTGTTCTTAATTATGTAAATTCTTCCAATGAAGAGAGGAAAGTGTCATATATAAGCCAGTCTTCAGCACTAAACCATTTAAAAAATGTTTGGCTTGTATGACAGAACCATCTTATTCCTTTAGCACCATGATCATCAAGGAGAAAATCACATTATTCTTGTCCACATATTTTATGCTCAGCACTTTATTTTATTTCTCTGAGAGATCATCATGATATCCAAATTCTAGCCCTGGTGGCACAGTGATTAAACTGCTCAGATGTGAGTAGCTGCTGCCGCCACTGACGATGTATTTACCTTAATGCCCAACATTGTGTGAATAAAGAAGGTTTGAATTAAAGCATTGCTTCCCACTGACCTTAGCACCATTGGTTCCAGTGCCTGTGATGCCAGCCTTTCAAACATCCTCTGGAGAGGTGGATGTAGAGGATGGTCTTCATCAGCAAGTGCAGTACTACATCTCTGCAGAAGCCGTGCATGGAGCCCAGCCTCACACATGACCTGCTGATTTCTTTCTGTATGTACTAGAGATTGCAAGATGTTGGCCACTGCAAGCTGAAGATCAAGGGTGTGCTATAAATTGTAAATGTACATAAACAACGTAAAAACAAAATTCAGTTTAAAAATACATACAGTAAGGTAGTCAACTACAACCTTTTTAATGGCTTACAGCAGTCTTTTGAACCCTGACCGATACCATCAGACCTCTTCAATTTGATATTTTACTTAATGAACTAGATTTATATACAGAAAATTTATGACAGAATATATTGATGACAGATCACAAGGATTTTCTAATCTAATCCTTGACAATCTAGAAATCCTCAGCTCATGTCGTCTCTCAACTTCCATTTAAAAACTTACTTTGAAGGGAAGTACACAGTGATGCACTCAAAAAAATTTACTGCCACCTCTGTGGGCGGGGCCAAATCTGTGGGCGAGGCCAAATCTATGGGCATGACCAATGCAATGGGGTATGGAGGTGGGCGTGGCATGGGGGAATTTCCGCTAATGGTTCTCCCGAATAGGACAGAACCTGCTTCAGTGCATCACTGGAAGTGCACCACCAACATACAACCCCCAAAGTGTTGTCCTTACCAATATTGCAAGACTACAACTCCCACAAGACAGAAACGGCACCACAATTTATGAAGGATGAAAAGGAATTTTGTCATCTGGATGGCCACAAATTTCGGAGTTTGTTTAGATTCTGACCAATAACTTTATATTCAGTACTATGAAATTCCAGTTCAGTGCAACCTAATGAAATGCAGTGTTACCCTTAAATAATAAAAGAAGGTGCTAAATTAGATATAAAAGGAGATTATGTCTCTCATTTATCTTCTTCCAAAATTTTGTCCAAAAGCCCCCAAGTAGCATGTTAGGAGGTGTTCTTACTTCTGGCTGTATAGTTGATTCAATAGAGACTAAGAGATCCAACATGGAAAGCATCGCGCCCGGATGGATGATGACAGCATCTGAACTTTGCAGCGGGACAGATCCTTTGTGTGGCTTCAAATCACTAGTATTTTTAGGAGGGAATACTGGAGGTGTTGAAGTAGCATGATATGCATGCCTAAAGACAAGAAGAAGAAAATACAGCCACTAATTCACACACAACATTAAGCTTAACTTTAAGTATAGTAATTCAACATGGTTTTGATTAATCATATAAGTATGTATTTCTATAATATATGCTCCACATCATAGCATCCTTTTTGTTGATACAAGGATGCTTAAGTGATTTCTCCAGAAATCAAACACAAATTGTATTCCACAGCGCATAATGAGCCCTGGTGGCACAATGATTAAACTGCTGTACTGCAGTCAAAACTATGCTCATAATCTGTGTTCAATCCCAATAGGCATCAAGGTTGACTTATCCTTCCCACCTTCCGAGGTGGGTAAAATTAGTACCCAGCATGTTGGGGGCAACTTTCTAATTACCTTGTGAGCTGCCCATAGAGCGCACTAAGTGTTATGGAGAAGTATATAAGTGTAATTGCTGTTGCTATGATCTAGAGGTGCTAGTTAGCCTGGCTCAATTGTACACTCTGATTATGACACACACAAGAGCTTGTCTTGTACCTAATTATGGACATAACAAATGTAAAATATCCAAGAATGCATAGGATCTGGACTGAAATGAAACATGACATAGTGCGACTGCTTATGCCTTTTTTAAAGTTCATTTACTGACCCATCCACCAAATGAAATGTTTATAATACACATGACCTTTCCCCTTCAATGCATTTTATTCACCCTTACTAATGGAAAAACCCCTGGGCACTCTGTGGATGCCTGATTTTTACTATGCATAAATCAAGGGGAGATGGAATGGGTTTCACAAAGAGAACTGCCAGTCAAATAACCAATTCAAATGATTGATCATCAAATAGAAACCCAACTGCAAACTGTGAAAAATGTAATCTATGTGCTGCGTTCCAACCCCACCTTTTACACTTTACACTGTATGCCTAATATAACGTTTTACCCTTCGACAGATCAGCAACATCATCACCACCACCACCACCACACAATCCGGTCCACAGGGTCATGCGATATCACAAATAAGGCTCTCAGTTGATCTCTATCATATGCAATTGGCTTCTAGTTCTACTAGCCGAAGTAGAACTTCATGCCAAAACACCAGAGCCATTTAGGAGGAGCAGAAGTGGCTCTTTCCTCTCCTCTTTTACAATTACAGTAAAACCTCGCATAAAGAGCACTTCGCTTAAGAGACTAACTCGCTTAAAAGAGCAGAATTTCCTCTGAATGGTTGCCTCACTTAACAACTAAAACCAACCAAAAATTAATTAACTAACTCGGGGTTCACAATCCACCCCGCCAGAAGTCACAATTGGTCACTTACAATGGTGTTTCCCTTAAAGAGCAAACTCGCTTAAAGAGCAATCCCGTGGAACGCATTATGCTCTTTAAGAGAGGTACCACTGTAACTTCTTATTCGATTATTATTTAAACACATCTGTACCTCTAGTAATTGTGAGGTGGAAGAAAAAGTGGAATCAGCCTTTTTATTTTTTAAAAAGGAGGCACTTACTGCAGCTTTTAGTTTGAACACATTAGGCCTTTGAACCCCTTTTCTATAAAATTACTTTGCCTTCTCATACCGAAACCTCAAACAATGGGCTGATGCCAGATTACTGACTCAATCAGCCCCAAAGATTAATGTCTTGCATTCTCAGAGAAACATTGTAATGTCCATACGTTCAGTTTTGGCCGAGTATCCAGCCTTTTAAGATAAGTAAAATAGGGAATATGCAAATTACATTTCAGAAGTTCATGACTAGGCTACACTATTAATTAATCTAGCCCACATTTGCTTTATCTGACTGGCAAGAACTTCCTCGGAAGATTTCAGGCAGACAGCTGTTTCTCCATCACTTCTCAATAGTTAAGTACACACTGCCAAGTTAATTATGACTTATGGCAACACCTTCTAAGATTGTTAGGCAGAAAATACTCAGAAGAGGTTTAAGATCCCCTTCTTCTGGGAGTGTGAAGCTTGTCCAGAACTACACCAGCCATACCTATCAAGTTTCGGGAAATTTCTGTCAAACCCCCATATTTTACACTCTTTCCTGCCGTCATCCCATATTAGTTAGACTGCAATTAGACTGGAGTTAGACTGGAGGCTAGCACAGGATAAGCATAGCTGTCCAGTTTCCTGTTTTGGCCAGGAATTTTTCCTTATTTGACAGAAATTTCCCGAAACTTGACAGTTATGACCATACCTGTCAAGTATCCCGGATTGGCCGGGATTTCCCGTATTTTCATGCCGATTTTCACCATTTCCCGCCCGGAGCTGCTGCTACCCCGTAATTTGGCTGCGGGAGGAAAAGGAGTTACTGCACATCCCTTCTGCGCAGGTCCTTTCTATGCATGCGTAGAACTCTTCTACGCATGCGTAGAAGGGTTCTACGCATGCGTAGAAGGCTTCTGTGCAGTAAGGGATGCAGAGAAGCCTTCTACGCATGCGTAGAGGTGAGCTGCGCAGAACAATTCTGCGCAGGTCCGTTCTACGCATGCGTAAAAGCCTTCTACGCATGCATAGAAGTGAGCTGTGCAGAACGGTTCTGCGCAGGTCCGTTCTAAACATGTGTAAAAGCCTTCTACGCACGCGTAGAACGGACTTGCACAGAAACGTTCTGCGCAGGTCCGTTCTACGCATGTGTAAAAGCCTTCTACGCATGCGTAAACAGACCTGTACAGAAACGTTCTGCGCAGGTCCCGTAATCTCCGGAGCTGCGCTTGACAGGTATGGGTATGACACCGGCAGGTCCTTCCCCTGGGAGGCAGTGTGGAATTGAACTCTCAACCTTTTCTTCTGCAGCCAGATACATAAAGCACTGAACTATCCAGCCAACTCCCATCATTTTTATCTACTCTTTTCAGCTGGATATGTCAAGGACTGTACTTGGGATCTTCTGCATGCAAATCATATACTTTCTGACTAAGATGTACTCCCCCTTAAAAACGTTTGAAGTGGTAACTATGTTAGTCTGTGCAAGCATATCAGAAAGCAAACAAAACAGAACAGCAAAGAAGACAAAAAGTGTAGTGGCGACTTAAAGACTAGTTTTTATATTTAAATGTGAGCTTTTGTGGACCAAGAAAAATCACATTTAAATATAGGCGTTAGTCTTTAAGGTGCCAGGACATTTTTAGTCTCTATTGCTGTTCTATTTTGTTTACTTTCTGATACCCTTTAAAATGACTCTTAAATTACAGGAAAATTCGGATAGTGGCTAACCTTGGCACTCCAACAGTTCTTGGACTTCAATTACTTGAAGCCCAAATCAGCACACCTGCTGATCAGGGCTTCTGGGAATTGAAGTTCCAGAGCACCTGGAGTGCCAAAGTTGGCTATCACTAGGTAAAGGTAAAGGTCCCCCTTGCTCGAAAGCCAGTTGTATCCGACTCTAGGGTTCAGTGTTCATCTCTGTTTATAGCCGAAGAGCCAGTGCTGTCTGTGTCTGAAATCGTTTCTGTGGACATGTGGCAGGCATGCCTAGACACCGGAGTGCACGGAACACTGTTTACTTTCCCACCAAAGTGGTCCCTATTTATCTACTTGCAATTTCTTGCTTTCAAACTACTAGGTTTGGCCATCACTGTACTAGATCAATTCTAGTTATAGTAATAATATATTAGAATTATTCAATATATCCTCCAGATTATCAATATTACTTGTCCTTCTAAACAGATTCAGTACAATTCATACTTAAGGATACCCCCATCTCACACTCTGCTTGTCACTCCTGTAATACTTGTACACTTTCTCTGTCACTAAGATGATTAGATACAGCTCTGGAGGTAATAATAATAATAATTTCGTGTCAGAGATTAATCTGGGTTGAAGGGATTTTTGCTGGAGAAACTCCGCTCAGAGAATGCCCAAATGAGGCTCCTTTCATGTCCCCAAGTGTAGCTCTCGGGTATCGAAACCCAACCTTCCAGTTCCCAGATCAGCATTTTAACCACTAAGCCAACGGAGTTGCTGCTGCTTTGGAAGTCAAAATGGATTATGACACTTTGGCTCTAACAAAAGGATGATATTGATCAAAACTACCCCTGCAACTGCCAGAGGTAGATGTGGACACTTGTAAATAAAACCTAAATTGTATGTTATATCAATGTTGTCTCTAACTAGCAAGAGAAAGCCTACAAAATAAATGGGTGTGATTTCACCCACCCTCACCAACACAGATAGTTTTCCTAGTGCACGCTTGGGTTTGTTAACTGCTGTATATACTAGTTATCTCCATATCTTTCTGTATCACTAAACAACTTAAATCATGACAGCCCAAATCACAGATTCCTTGATTGATCAGACTATTCATGTAAAAGATAATGAGAGTTAAGCAGGGTATGGGAAAGTCATATTTGCCAAAGGCTGGAGTTTAAGTCACTTTTGCACAATCATAGTTAAGTCATTGTCACTATACAGTATCTACATTTGATTTTAGAAAATAACTTCCTTTTTTTAACCATGATTAGACTGTGTGGAAGTTGTGGTTGCATGCACTCATTTCTCCTCCTATCATCCTCCAAGTAAATGAGAAGCAAGGTCCATGCTCACTAGTAATGTAAAGGCTCTGTATGGATACCACCCTAGGTTCAATCCCTAGAACTTCCAGAGTTGGATAAATCTCTCTCTGAAGATCTAGATCAAGGGTTCCCAACCTTTTCAAGCTAGAGGCTGGGTCACACTCTCTCAGTCAGCTTCAAGGGCTGGACGGCCATTTTGGCCTGCCTGCATGGTGGGGGAGGCCATTTTGTCCCAACAGCCTCAAAGGGGTGGCCATTGTTTCTCAAATGCCCTGGGTCGGGTTGGGGGCACATGAAATGGTGCCATGGGCTGGATCCAGCCCATGGGCTTTTGGTTGAGAACCCCTGACCTAGATAAATAATTGCTCTATCTAGCCCACTATGCCAATTCTGACTGGTAAAAATGTCTGGATCTTGTGGGACCATTCCTGTTGTCACTTTATCTTTTATATTTTCTTCCATAACCTTTTCCTCTTAAAAAGACTCCTTGTGCCTTCTACTGGACATTTTTTAAAATGTAGGGTTGAGCAGATGCTCAAAATTGACCCCACACCACTAGAGGGATCAAGATGGCTTTCTCACACACACACCTTTTAAAAATTGATTTTTAAAATCTTGGAAGTGATGTGTGAGGCTCAAGGCTATTAGGATTGCATTTGGACCTCTCAGAAGGGATAGTTCGGTTTCACTTACCAGTGATAACTTTCGTTCTTCGAGTATATAGTTTGTGAATACACACTCATGGGTTATGCGCCTGCGCAGAACGTCGATCGGAGGCTTGAAAAGCTATTGGTCAAAAGTTTTGGCGGTAAGACCGCCCACCATACCGCCCACCCTGAGGCGCCCGCGCGCCATTTTACCTCAGTTCCATACTTAAGCCAAGCACAGGATAAACCAATTGATCTCATCCGTGCAGCTCAAGAGGGGAGGCAGGGTGGGTAGTGTGTATTCACAAACTATATACTCGAAGAACGAAAGTTATCACTGGTAAGTGAAACCGAACTTTCTCCTTCGTATAGTTTGTGAATCCCCACTCATGGGAGATTAGCAAGCTCACACTTACTTGGTCGGTGGGCAGTCGGATGAGATGATCCCACGATGAAGATGATGACGGTCAGGCAGGGTGAACTGTCAAGGGCGATGAGCTCGGAGCCCCCGAGTGAGGACGACACGGCCAAGCCTGGCGTCCGCAGTGGCTCTGGTGTCCACCCTGTAATGCTGGACAAATGTAGAAGGTCTGGACCAGGTGGCAGCCTTACAGATGTCTGAAGCGGTGTGCCCTCCAGAAAAGCCATGGATGTTGCAACCGCTCTGGTAGAGTGCGCCCTGACATGCGGTGGAGGTGGCAGCGATGCCGACTCGTAGGCCAAGTAGATGGTAGAGGTGATCCATTTGGAGAACCGCTGCGCAGAGATGGGTTCACCTTTGGACTTGCCCCCATATGCCATGAAAAGGCGTTGCGACTTCCTGAACTCCCTTGTCCTGCTGGTGTAAAACAATAAAGCTCGTTTGACATCCAGCGTGTGCCAAGTCCTTTCTTGGGCGTTAGTTGGGTTCTGGAAGAATGTAGGCAAGGAGATAGTCTGTGCCATATGAAACTGGGAGACCACCTTGGGGAGGAAGGTGATGTCCGCTTGGAGTACCACACGGTCATTGAAGAATTGAAGAAAGGGTGCGTCTGCCCGCAGAGCAACCAGCTCACCAGCTCGTCGAGCAGACGTGATGGCCACAAGAAAGGCCATCTTCCAAGTGAGGAGACGAGCATCCGCGGTAGCCATGGGCTCGAAAGGAGTCCTGGTGAGCGCGTTGAGGACGGTAGAGAGTGACCATTGGGCCGTCGGAGTCTTGACCGGAGGGAAAGCGTTCCGCAACCCCTTGAGGAAACGTTTCACCGTTTGGTCGCGGAAAGCGCCAGAGGCGGGCGAGCCAGCCGGAGAGTGAGCCACCACCGCTGCAAGGTGTACTCGGATGGAGGTGATGCTGAGGCCAGACTCCGCCAGATGGAGGAGGTAGGTCAAGACGTCCTGCAGTCCCACCTGTGAGAGGGACGTCTGCTGGGATGCCAGGAAAGCACAAAAGCGTCTGTATTTGGAGGCGTAGGACTTTCTTGTGGAAGGGCGCCTGGCTAGTTCCAGGATCCTGGACAGTCTGGGGTTATCCTCCACGCGGTGAGGTGGAGGCTGGGCAGGTCCGAGTGGTGAAGCTGGCCCTGCTCCATTTGGAGAAGCGTCGGTGACTCCGGCAGCGTGCGATACTGAGATGACATGCGTAACAGCAGCGGAAACCATGGTTGGCGAGGCCATGCTGGGGCCACTAGGATGGCCCTGGTCCTGTGCTGAAGCATTCTGGTGAGAACCTTCTGGATCAGAGGAAACGGAGGAAAAGCGTAGAAATAGTCCTGATCCCACCGTTTCATGAAGGCATCGCCCTCGGAATTCATCCCGATGCCTGCCCTGGAGCAGTACCTGTGGCATTTCGTGTTGGATTCCGACGCGAAGAGGTCGATGTTCGGAGTCCCCCAGGCCTCACAAAGCGACTGAAAAACCTCATCGTCCAGTTCCCATTCGTGGGTCGTCGAAGTGAGGCGGCTGAGATGGTCGGCCAAGACATTCAGCTTGCCCTGAATGTGCACTCCAATCGGGAAAATGTGTCTCTCTAGCACCACTCCCAGAGTTGCACAGCGAGGTAGAGAAGGGTGGTGGATCGTGTCCCTCCCTGCTTGTTCAGATACGCCACAGCCGTGGTGTTGTCCGAGGCTACTTGGACCACCTTGCCCGTGAGCAGGCTCTCGAAGGAACGTAGGGCCTTCCAAATGGCCAGTAGCTCCAAGTAATTGATATGGTGCACCATCTCCTGAGGCGACCAAGGGTTGTTGACCGTGAGAGTCCCGCAGGCAGCCCCCCAGCCGAGGTTGCTTGCGTCAGTCAGTATTTGCAACCAAGGTTGCGGGGGGTAAAAGCTCTTCCCCGTTGTCACGTTGAGTGGTGTCGTCCACCACAGCAGCTGGTCCCTCAGCTCCGGAGACGGGGTTAGCCGTTTGGACTGACTCTCTCGGAGCGCGTCGAATTCGTGCAGAAGCCATGACTGCAGGGACCGGAACTTTAACTTGGCGTGAGGGACCACCGCCGTCGTTGAGGCCATGAGGCCTAGCAGTCTTTGAGCCTTCTTCGCCCTGATGCACGGTTTGGCACGAAGGTCGTTCACTCCCTGCGCGATGTCCTGCAAGCGCTCTGGTGGCAAGCGAGTCGAGTACCGCTCCAATGTACTCGACGCGTTGAGAGGGAATCAACTTCGATTTGGTGAAGTTGATCCTGAGGCCGAGACTCTCCATGAGGTGGACCGTGAATTGCGTGTCCCGAATGGCCGACGAGCTGGTGGGGGATACAATCAGCCAGTCGTTGATGTATGGGAAGACCCTGATTCCCCGCCGGCGAAGGAAGGCAGCCACTGGAGCCATGCATTTGGTGAAGACTCGTGGTGCCGTGGCCAGACCGAACGGTAGACATCGGTACTGGTACACGGAATCACCGATGCGGAATCGAAGGAACCTTCGGTGCTCCTCGAGGATGGAGACATGGAAGTAAGCGTCCTTGAGGTCGATGACTGTGAACCAGTCCCCTTTGTTGATGAGGGGAAGGACGGTCTGCAGGGTCACCATCCGGAACTTCCTGGTGCGGATGCACTTGTTGAGGCGTCGCAGGTCCAGAATTGGGCGAAGTCCTCCGTCCTTCTTCTGAACCACAAAGTACCTCGAGTAGAAGCCGTTGTCCCAGTCGGGCGGCGTCACCCGCTTGATGGCTCCCTTGGACAGAAGAGTTGATATTTCTTCCTCCAAATGGGGGGACGAGGTGGTGAGACGATGTCTTCCTACCCGAGGTGCCCGCACGAACTCGATGGCGTAGCCAGAGGACAAGATCTTTAAGACCCACCGGTCGTCCGTGATGCCTGACCATACCTGGAGGAAGTTCCGGAGGGGAAGGTACGGGATGTGGAGCGAGAGAGACTCGGCCGTCGCAGCTTCAAACGCGGGACTTGGACTTAGCATCCGAACGCTTGCCGTGCCCGTAGGTCTGGTAACGGGGCTTGTGCTGGCGCCGTTGCTTGTAGGAGCCAGACCTGGGCTGCTCCACGGGGCCACCCTGTTGTTGCGGGTTTCCCTGGTACCGCCGCGTGAAGGGCTGGAATCTCGGCCTGGCAGACGGAGCCGGCGTGTTGAGCCCCAGGAACTTGGCGGTGGAGTTAGTCTGCCGCATCTCATTGAGGACCTTGTCCGTGTCCTGTCCGAAGAGACCTTGCCCGTCGAAGGGAAACTCCTCGATGAGCTTCTTCATAGCATCATCGAGGGAGGTGCCCCTAAGCCAGGCGTGACGACGGAGCAGGATAGCAGACGCCATGTCCTTTGCCGCATAGTCGTTAATATGCCTGGCCGTTCTCATCTGCTGCTCCGCTAGGAAGTTGCCTTCGGATGCCAGCGCGTCGATCCGTTTCTGGGCATCAGTGGGCAACGTCGCCATCTCGGCCTTCACTCGTTCCCAGAGGTGGGACTGGTAAAGGCCCATGGCAGCCGAGTAGTTGGCGGCGCGGAGGAAGAGGGAACCGGTGGCGTAGAACTTACGGCCCATCGCGTCCAGCTTCTTCCCTTCCGGGGTCGAAGGCACCGGGAATCCGCTGGTGGCCGTCCTGTGTTGAAAAGCCTTGACCACCAGGGAATTTGGCAAGGGGTGAGCTTGCAGGAACTCGACGTTCTCATCCAGGACTCTGTACATGCCATCGAGCCTGGACGAAACGGAGTGTGCTGACACCGGCTTCCTCCATGTCGCCTTCGCCGACGTCAACATGGACGGAAGCATGGTGATATGGACCGGCCGTACCGCACGTCTGTCCAGCTTCGCGGTCATTTGGTCCTCACCTTCCAGTGGCGGCTGGTCCACCTTCAGGTTCAAAGCGGTCCCCAGGCGCGTCAGCATGGCCGTAAGCGAGCGTTGATCCTCACCATGCGGTGGGTCAACCGCGCCGATGGCTTGGTCTGGCGTCCTTTCGGCGTCGACGTCTCCCTCGTCCTCCTCCGAAGAGGCGCTGGAGTCATCGGAGGACGAGGGAGGAACTCTTACATCCACGTCGGGACCGCGCCAGTATGGCCTGGGCGGGCCGGCGGGATGGGAGTCCACCGCATCAACGTCTGGACCAACCCGCGACGATGTGGGTGGGCCAGCGGAGCGGACACTCGACCCTCGGGAGGTCGGAGGGGCCACAGCAGGGCCAACATCCCTGGGGCTTGCGGTGGTCGGTACCGGAGCCGCAGAGGCCGCAGGCATGGAGGTCTTGAACTGGTTGGCAAAAGTCTGAGCCATGACCTCAAACATCCCTTTCAGGAGCTCCATCTGGGATGGATCCGGCACCGGCGGGAGCGACAAAACGGTGGCCGACGAAACGGTGGCTGGTAGAATCGGCGACGAAACGGTGGCCGGCATGGTGATTGCCGCGTCGTCGAGCGTTGGAGTCCTGGGCCTTGGGGAGACGGAGGCCTGTCTCATAGGCAAACGGGCCCTCCCACGAGGTGGCGACGGGAGAACCTGAAGTGGGCGAGCTGGAGCCCCAGCCCTGCGTCCTTTTTCAGGCGATCCCGAGGAGGACCGTCCTCCCCAGATGGAAGACCCGGGCGAAGGACATCTTGCGACCGAGTATGGCGGCGAAGGCCCCGGAGAAACAGGGGTGCGAGGAGTAGGCGGGAGCGATCGCCTCTTCTCCGACCCGTGTTTCTTTTTCTTCTCTCCGTTCTTGTCCCTCTTCTTCTTCTTCTTGATGGGGAGAGCGGAAGAAGAAGCAGAAAGCGGAGGAGGCTGAGAGACACTAGCCGAGGTAGATGCGGCCGCAACGGGAGCCAGAGAGAGTTCCATCAGATGGGCTTTGAGCCGGTAGCTCCGGTTCTGCACAGCAAGACGGGTGAATTTCTTGCAGTGAGGGCAAGACTGGCTCTGGTGAGACTCCCCCAGGCAGAAAAGGCAAAGGCTATGCCCGTCGGAGGCCGGGAACTTTTTCAGGCAAGCTGAACACTGTTTGAAGGCCGCGGCCATCAAAGAAAAATTCTTCCAACGGAAGTTTCTGGAACGCGGGTACCCCGAAGGGCCGGCCAGCCGCCACCCCCTTGAGGGGGGAAACGGTGACCGAAGCGAGTAGGTAACTGAGTCCACCAGAAGGAAGAAACAGCACCGGGGTGGCGATCCTGCCCAAAGGACAAGATCACCGAAAAAATTGAACGCGAAGTTAGCCAAAAGACTTTCCCTCAGAAGGGCGAAAAAATTGAGGAAGCTCTCAACGATCGTCCTGCTGCTACGGCGGAAAGAAGAGAACTGAGGTAAAATGGTGCGCGGGCGCCTCAGGGTGGGCGGTACGGTGGGCGGTCTTACCGCCAAAACTTTTGACCAATAGCTTTTCAAGCCTCCGATCGACGTTCTGCGCAGGCGCATAACCCATGAGTGGGGATTCACAAACTATACGAAGGAGAAGGAATGCAGCTCATGACCCACATGTTGTTTTGAATGATGGTTTCCAGTAGCATTTCCCCACCTAAAGGGGCTTATCCACTTGTAGCTGTTGGCCCCTTTAGAGTCAGGTTATTTACCACCGCCCAACACTTGGTGTTGAGTCACTGGCTGTACGGTCTACTCCAGGAGTTCTCAACATTTTAAAGCTGGGGGCCGGGTCACACTCCCTCAAACAGTTTTGGGGGCTAGATGTTCATTTTGTGCTTCCTCCACCACATGGCACTTCCGGGTATGGTGGAGGCAGGGGGGGCACATGAAATGGTACCGAGGGCTGCATTCAGCCTGTAGGCCGTAGGTTGGGAATCCCTGGTCTACTCCATTACAGCAGTTATTTTGTGCTCAGGGGCCAATAACTTCCAGAGAACTAAGTGACCTTCAAATACAGGAGAAATTCCTTAAACAATATCTTCCAACTTTGTCAACCTTTCCAATCAACAAATGTGAAAAACAGCCAAAAGGGAGTAGAGTGTGTGTGCGTGTGTTGGGGGGGGGGGAACCATTTCTAATGACACGCTAAAAAATGAGTTAAAAAGAAGAGAAGACTTTTTAAAAATATATAAATATTCATAGTTTGTGCTACTTTCATCATCATCATTATTCAAAGGGATTCTGTAACAAATGAGTGTAGCACAAAAAGAAAATGAACCCATTTACTGTATTTAAAATGTTCTTGGTTTGCAGCTTATTTCAATTATTGACAAGGAATAGCAATATAAGGGGTACAAAAATGGATACACACACACACATTGAATTTTAATAGGAAAGCAGGGATTCCGATCCAGGTCTCCTGAATCCTAGTCTATCATTCTATTCATTACACCACGCTAGGTACCATGCACATGAAAAATAGGCTTCTTAAATTATACATAACTCATTATTTAGATCATTTTTGACCAGATGCAGGGTACTTCAATAGCTCTATCTCAGGCATCTGTTAGGTCTTGTTTTGCACACATAGCAGGGCATAAATTTCAGGTACAGAAATTTTGCATTGTATCAGGATTTGCAGCTGTTGTGCTAAGTCCTGCAGGAATGGACCCTCAATCTACTGCAGCTTCTAAGCTCCCAGCTGAGAGCCCTGGGAAAGGTTGTGGGCCTTCATAGGCTTCACTGAAGACCCTGGGTGGCTTTATATAAGATTGGGCCTTTCTTTCCAGAAGTTGGCAACAATGAAGGTCAGCAGACTTGCAGTTGCTTGGCTTCCTGATCTGCTGTCTTGTTCTTGGTTCCCAGAAGATCTCCTGCCTTGTTCCTGCTCCTGTAGATCCCCTGCCTGGTTACTCTGAATTGTTGTTTAACCTTGCTTGGATCCTTGCTCCTTGAACTCTGTCCTTTCCTTGTTTGTCCGTGAAGATACTCAACCTCAGTAACAAAGGTTAGCAGATTTGCAGTTGCTTGGTTCCTGGATTTCTTGCCTTCCTCCTGATTCCTATCCTAGATCATCTACCTTGTTCCTGCTCCTGAAGACTACCTGTCCTGTTACTATGACCTGCTGTTTAACCCTGCCTGGATCCTCGCTCCTTGAATTCCATCCTTGCCTTGCTCAAGCCCCTGAGGGTTCTCTGCTGTGTCTCTTCTCCTGGTCACCTGACTTCCCGTTTGTTTGGACTATGCTTTGTCATCTGGACTAATTCTGCATCTCTGGTTTCACTTGGCCTGTAACCTGGTTATCCTGGGTCTTGGTATTCTTGGCGGTCTACCAAATTATTTGACACATCTGTAGTCTCTAATTTAAAGACTTCCCTAGATCAGTATTTCAACATTTGGTCAAAAGAGCAACACTCCTGGCAATCAACAGTTCAATTCAGAAATAGACCTCCTTTCTTCCTTGATTCTGTGCCAATATTTAGTACAGTAGTACTACAACATGTAGTATGCATCCACTCGAAGGGTGTTCAAGTATGAACTGGTTAACATTCAATAAGTTAATGATTCTGGAAGTATACAGAAAGACCAGAATCATGTTGCCTCATTCAGCTTACACAAAGCTGCCATTTGAAAAACAGTGGAGCTTCTTTGGAGTTTACAAAAGGAAGTATCTAGTATCTTCTGCACAACCATAAACTCGATTGAAAATCAGGTGAACTCTAACTTGCATAATGTCAAGCTGAAGACCACAGAACATCAGAGGAAAGTATTATGCTTTGAATACAATGCAAGAAGATTCTGGCCAAAGACAAGAACAGACTTTACTTTGAGGAAGATTTTTTTTTTTTAAAAGCCAAAACACTATGTGAAGGCAGTAGAAAGCACCACTTTTCATTAGATGGATCAGTACCTTTTCCTGGACAAAGCTGGTGTGCCCCAAGGAGAGGGGAGAGAGGACTCACTTGTCAGGCAAGGAGGGATCTGCTCAGCACGACTACAGACAAAACAGACATAGAGCGGAAAGAAAGGTTAGGCAAGAAAACAAGAAGCTGGGAGGTTTGTTAGTTTTACTAACAGAAACACATTCTGTAAAGTTAGCCAGGACACAAGACATAAAGAGAACACAAAGACATGCAAAGCAGGCTATGCTTAAGGTTCTTTATATTTTATTTTTTTATGAAGGAACTTTGTATGGGATATGTATGCATGGCAGGTTATTAATTTTCAGTTGTACAAAATTGCTTCTACACAGTTTGACATCTTGACATGAGCCCACGGTGCATGTCTATATCTGGGGTTAGGAACTGGGACCCGTTCTTAATACATACAAAATAGTGGGTAAGGGCTTCATTTACGACAGGAGGACTAAGATATTTTTTTTTAGCATACCTGATGTTTAAAGTAAAGAAGGGAGGAAGAGGAAACAAAGAAGGATGGGGAAAACACAAAAGATTAAAATATTTAAGAAAATGAGTCTACATTCATTAAATTATAGTACTACCCAATTCAAACAGCTAGAAATCTAAAAATATTACTGATCTGAAGAGGGAAAGATCATACTAGAATGATTTTTTTTGAAGAAATGTTCAAATCTGCAAGATATATTTAAACAAATATGCACAACTAGGAATACCAAAAGGCTGAGTTTCAAAAATCTGAATGAAAATTCTAGTTATGTTTGCAAGTTGTATTCAGTATAAGGAATTATTGTGTCACCTTTCCACAAAGCAATAGAACTGCAAGTTACAAAACAGCCTAAAGATTTAATGTCCTTCTGAAAGAAAATAGCAGAAAACCCTTGCAAAAAGACAGTTGCAGCAGTTTAATATTAATGGGGAAAGGAAAAAATGAGTTTTACAGACCCTGTAAGGCAAACTATTTTATTTCAGCATAATCTTTTGTGGATTACAGTCCATTTCTCCAAATGCATGGAGTACAGTATTCAAGAGTCATGTACCCATTCACTGGAGTCATGGCTCTAGGAATGGAATCATAATGAAATGGGATACAGAAAATGACAACTACATATTAACATGGAACATTCACTTTCAAAGGCCTGGTTAACAAAAACCTCATGGCTTATAACTAACATAATAAGGTAGCTAGCTAATGACGTAAACTAGTAATAAAAAATCTGCTTGGTTGGTAGGACATTAATTACCTCTGAACTACTAAAACAATGAGTTCTGCTAGAGTACCTTGCTTCATCTCACAGCCCTTCTGAAGAAAACAAAACCGCTAAACATAAACCTTTATAAAAAGCCAACCCATTAATATTTTAGTATGGAAGGAGCCACTGAACTTTATTTATCATGGAGTAATGAATATTAGACCCATTAATTTGACAAATCATATTGTAATCCACAGAAGTGCATGCTTAACTAAATCTGTTAAATGTCAGCTATTGCAGAATATTTCAGAATACAGATAAAAGCCTATGAACTTTTAAGTAAGAAAAAAATCACTGGACATCTATATATTATTTAAATCATGCCATTCAATAAAAAGATGGGTTAAAATGAACACTTGCGTCCGGATTTAAAAAAGATCAGATGTTGATTTGTGTACAAAAATCTGAATATTAATAGTTGAGGGGGGAAATCCTTCTTAAAATGTTATTGTATATACCCCATTTTTGAGTTCCTAAATGTTATTGATGACAAGACAGTTGATTATGTAAGTATTGTACATCAAGTAGAAAGAGTAGAGCTCTCATGCCTTTAAGAATTTTTTGAAGGTAGAAACTCAGCAGGCTTAACTTTTGTTCAACTTGGGGAGAAAAATCCCCTTTCTATTGAAAATATCGAAACCTTATCCATTATTGTTTATTCATTTACTTAACATGAGGTGTTCACCTTGAGTTATACCTTTTTTTCTGCATTGCATTTTGCATATACACTGCTCCAAATGTGGGAGAACAAACCACTGGCTCTGAGCTACTAGGAACTTGTTAAAAGATTACTTTCTATTATCAACCTCAAAAACAAACCAACAAACCCTCAAGTGAATAATACAGTACAAAAAAAAATCACATCATGCAAATAAGAGATGAGAAGTTTACCCCAAATATCTGTACACTTAGGATTATGTCCTCAAATCTCATTAATCATACCTGTCAAAAGAGTCTGTAGCTACTTTGTAGAGGTATATAAACAGTTTGCTGCAATGCCTTAAAGTGGGTGATACAGAATCCATGGCGATGAGGTCATCTTCCAAGAGTCTTTGAAATGGCTGAATATTGGAGGGAATGATATTCAGAGGACTTAATTTCTTGGAGTCTGAGAAGCAACCAAGTAACCTCACAGCATCAGCTAGCTTTTCATACTGGATCTCTGTTCTGAAGAAGTGTGAGTTGGCTGGCTCATAACGCATTGCTGCAGTCAAGGTACAGAGCACAGTGTGGAGCAGCTCAAACACTTGGTTCTGGTTCACCTTCTCCCAGCCATTCTTAGGTGGAGAACACAAGGATCTTTCCATGGCAACAAGTAACGATGTGACATACACAAAGCCACCAACTTTTCGGAAAACCGTTCTTGTGCGATGACTCTCTTTCAGCACAGACAGCAGGGCCTACGTGGATATTTAAACAAGGCAAAATGAACAAGATTAGTGCTTTGGAGAATTGACGTAGCCTTTTGGGAATTGAAGTTTAAAAACCAAAGGTTGGGGACCCCTGAATATAGACCAGAGGTCGGCAACCCTACCCTTACTCCAACCGCCACTGCCGCAGCCGCTGGAAGCAGCTGCAGACATGTTTATGACAGCCACAGATGCATTTGTGGCTGTTGTAAACGTGTTTACTACAGCAGCAGGTGTGTTTACGGCAGCTTTTATGGCAGTGAGACCACCAGTCTGGCCCCCTCAACTGTCTGAGGGAGCGTGACCCGGCTCCCAACTTTAAATCGTTGCTGACCCCTGATATAGACTAACAAAGTTATAATTTCAACAATGAGGATCTCTAAACTTTATCCAAAGCATCTAGACCCATGGTTCCCAACATAATTTTTAAGGGAGGCAATTAGAGAATGAGTTATTAACAGTGAATGACCTATTAGGCTTCTTCCACATGAATAGGACTTTTTGAATAATAAGAATTATATGTCATGGGGGGAGGTCGGGGGGCATCAGGATTTTAGAGATGCTTAGGTGGGGCATGGCAAAAAAAAAAAGGTTGGGAACCACTGATTTAGACCCATAAGTCAGTCTTAAGTAAATATTGTTGCTAAATAATGTCTGTAGAACATAATCTCATAACATGGTTGAGCAGAGGTCCTACAAGACCTCATGGTATCTGTTCCCATTCCCCAATAACAGAACCCCAACAATAGAGCCACTTTCATTACATCAAATACAGAGTGTGTTAAGTAGCGGAGAAAGCAATATAATTTTAAATAGCTGGTTGAAGTATTGAAAATCAATGCTAATTTCCTGTCTCTCATCTGGCATATTTCCTTTAAATAGCTTGAATTTAAAACATATGGTTTCGTATAGAATAATCATATTGAACATTATTGAACAATAGTTGCAGGATCTGAGTCAGAAAGCATAATATAATGCAATAAACATATACAAAGGTGAAATTCCTGAGTCAAGAACAAATCTATATGGAATTATAATGAGGAAGAAATTATTCCTCATTTACAATATTTACGTTGTATTCTTTTTTCACACAAGTTATTTCATTTTTAAAACATAAAATAGCAACAGTTCTATAATTAATACAGTAGATGTTGTTGTCGGCCGCAACTCAATCCAAGCAGGTGTTTTTTTCCCTGCCCCAGGAGGCCTGGTCTTGGAGGCCAGCTGGTTCTGGGCTGCCTTCAACCTCCAAGGCAATCAGGAAAAATGTCACTGGCATGAATTTATATAAGGTGGATCCCAGCTTGCCATGAAGTGATCCACACACTATGATCTCGGAGCCATCTCCTGAGACACGTATGAAATAAGACATGCAGGATTTAACACCGGGACTGCAATGGACTGCCGCAGCCTTGAGGATATGATCAAGGTGCGCCTTCACAGCCAGTCCATCTGGCATGGCCTCTTCCACCTCCATGACCGTTGGGAATCAGAGTTCCTCCTCCACTCATTTTGCTGTTGGGCCCAATATGATGGTTTCCAGTGGCATTTACTCCACTGAGGGGGACCATTACCCCATCCGTCCGCAGCCGTTGGCCCCTTTAGGGAGTCAGGCTATTTACAGCCGCCCAACACTCAGTGTTGAGTTGCTGGCTGTACGGTGAACTCAGTGTTGAGTTGCTGGCTGTACACTATGTCCAGCCAGACAGTAGATGTAATATAGAAATATCCAGAACCACCACCACCACATCATCATCATCATATTCAGGCCATTTCTGATATATGTTAGCAAATACCTCCTACACAGGAAATTTCTTAGGCAAAAACAAGTTTTCTATGCAGATTGTAGGCACTTCATTGATTTGAATTATACTTTCCAAAGAAGTCTTAAGATCTTAATTTCCTGCCTCAAGAATATATAGCAGATCAGACGAAATGGACACCGATTTCAGATTAAGATATTAATTTTGTTTTATTTATATTAATTTTCTAGCCTGCTTTTCAGTTTTAAGAACCCAAAAGCAGAAGAAACACAAACTAAGGTAGAATTATTGTGACCGAAACTGGAACATTACAGGAAGTTTTAATGCAGCTATAAATTATGTGTTACTGAACTTACCCTTAATATGTCAGTTTTCAACTGCAATTCTGTAGGTGGAGCAGAGTGCATCAATCCCAAGAGAGTCCCCATGTCATCATCGCCACTTGAAGATAATACCAATTGCTGGATTATCATCAGTGCTTGATGCCTGCATTGTGGATATTTGACTATGTTATGTACACATCTTGCTCCACCAAACTCCCTGAAGATACCTGCAAGGGAAACAAATCCAAAAGCAATAATTATACTACCTTCATTCAGGCTAGATACGCTACCAGCTGGACCACAATGGTGCAAGTGTCTCTCCTAGCTATCAACTCAAGAGAAAGAAAATTAAAATAAGGAAGCAATTATACCAAACAGATAAAATGACATGACATTTTGACAGCACAACTCATTACAGAAAGTAAAAGGACTAAAAGATCAGAGAATTCACAGATATCTAACTGCCCTTCCCCTCCTCTGATTTGAACAAGTCCCTTTGTCTATTACAACCACAGTGTAACATTGGCCCTTCCTGATCTTTTCTTCAAAATTCAAGTCACTAACATTACTAAAAGTAGAATGCTCTATCTGTATGATACATAAAGTGCTGGGTCTGAGCCAAAGCCTTTTAGCGATTCTTGGAAGTGCCTGAAGTGGTATTCTTCCAAAGCTCAATGCCAGCTACGTGCATTCTGACCATTTGCAATGTGGATGTAAATCAAAAAACAAGAGACAAATTTACTCCATGCCAGGGATTCTCAACCTACGGCCCGAAGCACCATTTCATATGGCGGCCCACCACCTCCACCACACCAGGAAGTGTCATGTGGTGGAGGAAGGGCAAAATGGATGTCCGGCTGTCTAAGGGAGCATGAGCCAGCCCCCGGCTTTAAAAGGTTGAGAACTCCTGCTCTATAACAATATTAACTTTCATGAAATATGCAGCAAACACTTAACAGATGCAATGCTAAACATGACAGAGTCTAATTATATTTTCTTAAAATACACATTTTCAATTAATTAATTTTAAAATTATAATTTTATTTTTGTTTTAATGGGATTATGCTAGGCTGGAATAAGAATATATTGCATTGTTTGGTGATTTAGAAGATGTATGTTATATATAAGCTTATACTAAAATGAAAGTGTATGACTCTAACTTTTAAAATGTATTTTTTTTTCTGTATTGTTAGAATTCTTGGATGTTTTTTTATTGGTAGTTGGCTTAGTGTGAAATGACTTTTTTATTATTATTGTATAATGTTGTATTATGTTTTCTTTTATTGTTATTGTCTTTGAAAATCAATAAAAATTTAATAAAAAATGGGATTATGCTATAAATAAATTCAGCTACTGCAACAGACCACAATCAATACATCACCAAGGAAAATTATTTTGACTGAATTAAACCCACTATATCTGTTGCAATTAGGTAAAAACAAGAGTGTAGAACTGACAATGTTTCAAAGGTGGGCATCAGTGTAAGAGGCAAAGCTCTGCTCGTTTCATCAGTCCTATGCAAATACCTGCATTTGTATTTGATCCTTGGAGCAGTACTGTCAAGGTCTCCATAACCAGCAAAGCAAGCCGCTTTTGGTCTTCAAATGTACTATTGTTTCTTGAATCCCCTAGAAAAGAGTTTTGAGATACTACAATTAAATATTACACGCTCATACTTACAGTACATATACCTTCTGCTCCTACCATTCCTCTCATTAATTGTATGTGTCACTCCCATATTAAATATGGTGCCTAAAGTACAATAGTTATTAAATATGAATGCTTAATAGCAGGAGGTGCATTCTGCTTTTGAGTGCTGGGTTGAGCTGTCTTTAATCTGGAACCACAGGGGAGAAAACTGTTTTAATCTTGGACACTGGACACAATTTAACAATGTGGTATACCAGTATGTCACATGCAAGTATTGTATTTTCAAATGTTAATAAATGTCAAAACGTAGTTTCACTCTTAGAGGAAATCTCAATACTTCATGAAATTCTGAAAGAAATTCATCACCTAAGGAGAATTTTGAAAGTGGCTCTGTGAGTCAATGGAAAAGAAATATGAAATTAATACCCGGGTTACGGACACCTCGGGCAATGGAAAACTCAACTTACAGAAGGAAATTCTGAGGCAATGGTGTCCTGATTTACAGAAAAAAACTCACCATGTGGAAAGCTTTTTGAGGTGTTCCAACGCTTCCCAGAGCAGCGCGAAGGTGTTTGGAGCATTTCTGCTCTGTTTTTGAATTTTTTTCCATTGCTTTTTGGCTCCAGCAGAAGCTCTCCCTGCAACCAGGAAGTGCTGGAAATCCCCCCAATCAGCTGTTAGGAGGGGACTTTTCCAGCAATTACCAGGGCTGGCCAGTAGATGGCTCTGACGGAAATGTGATGAATATGCCTTGGGGAGAAGAAATCCGCTCTGAAGTTCACTAAGAAGCCAAAAGGGTTGTTTTTTTCTGTTCCAAACTCTTTCTAAAGTGCACTTTGGAATTTTTCACTGTGTTTGCACCACTTTAGAAAGAGTTTGGAACAGAAAAAAAAACATTTTTTTGTTTTTTTCTAACCTCCAGAATGGTTTTTTAAATTTTCAATGCATTCCTATGGAAAATTGTGCTTCGCATTACAGAAAAATCACTTTACAGAAAAGGTCCCAGAACGGATTAATTCTGTAACCCGAGGTTTCACTGTATTTTGTGAATAGCAGCATTTGGTTTTAGGCAGCAATGGAAGACAAATATGCGTTTTTCATTTTACACACACGCGCACACACACACACACACACACACACACACACACACACACACAGAGAGAGAGAGTCGAACCTCATACAACAATCACCCCATATAGCAACAGAATCGCATAACAATTTGGTTTTTTGGGGGAAATGGCATCCCACATAACAATTTTCCTTATGGAATAAATAATACAATAATTTTTCAATGGGAAAAAGCACTTAGCAAAAAAATTGTTGTATGATGCATCCCACAGGGGAAATCGCTATATAATGCATGTATCGTATAGCAATTGTTTCGTACAACAACGAGCCCCATGTTGTCGTTGTTGTTCAGTCGCACAGTCGACTCCGACCCTTTGCGACCCCATGGACCATTTTCCTCCAGGCGCCTATGCGCTCCACCATCCCCCTCAGCCCTCCCAGCTCTGTGCCCATTGTGTCTACAATACCATCTAGCCATCTCATCCTTGGCCTCCCCCTTCTTCTTTTGCCCTCCACCTTTCCCAACATCAAGGCCTTCTCATTTGATGGCGTCAAATTACTGCCATCCTCCCTTCTCATTTGATGTCCAAAGTATTTTAGCTTCATCTTTACTATTTGACCTTCCAATGAGCAGTCAGGGTTAATTTCTTCTAAGATTGACCTATTTGTTCTCCTCGCTGTCCAGGGGGCTCTCAAAACCCTCCTCCAACACCACATTTCAAAGGCATCTATTCTGCGTTCAGCCTTCCTAATTGTCCAGCTCTCACATCCATACATTACTACTGGGAAAACCATTGCCTTGACTATTCTAATTTTTGTTTGCAATGTGATGTCTCTGCTTTTCACTATGTTCCCCAGATTTCTCATCGCTTGTCTCCCAAGAATCAGTCGCCTTTTTATTTCATAGCTACAATCCCCATCTGCAGTGATCTTTGATCCTAAGAAAGTAAAATCTGTCACTGCTTCTACCTCTTCCCCGTCTATTTTCCAGGAACTGATTGGGCCTGTTGCCATTATCTTGGTTTTCTTGATATTGAGTCTCAAGCCAGCTTTTGCACTCTCCTCCTTCAGCCCAATCAAGAGATTCTTTAGGTCTTCCTCACTTTCTGCCATTAGGGTGGTATCGTCTGCATATCTCAGATTGTTGATGTTTCTCCCAGCGATTTTAATCCCATATTGTGATTCCTCCATCCCTGCACTGCGCATTATGTGCTCTGTGTATAGGTTGAATAAGCATGGTGACAAAATGCAGCCTTGTCTTACTCCTTTTCCTATTCCAAACCACTCTGTTATTCCATGTTCTGTCCTAACTGTTGCTTCTTGGTTCATGTACAGATTTCTCAGGAGGCATATGATGTGCTCTGGTATTCCCATCTCTTTAATTACTTGCCACATCTTGTTGTGGTCCACACAGTCAAATGCCTTAGTGTAGTCAATAAAACAAAAGTAAACTTGTTTCTGGTATTCCTTTGTTTTCTCCATGATCCAGCGTATGTTGGCGATGTGGTCTCTAGTCCCCCTGCCTCTGGTAATTCTCTCTCCACATGCTGCTGAAGTCTATCCTGTATTATCTTGAGCATCACCTTGCTGGCATGTGGGATGAGTGCGATTGTTCGATAATTTGAACATTCTTTGGCATTGCCCTTTTTTGGGATTGCGACGTATACTGATCTTTTCCAATCCTGTGGCCACTGTTTTGTTTTCCAAATCTGCTGACATATTGAATGCAGTAATTTGACGCCATCATCTTTTAGTGCTTTGAAAAATTCAACTGGGATACCATCATCTCCACTAGCTTTGTTGTTTGCAGTGCTCTTTAGGGCCTTTATGACTTCGCTATCCAGGATGTCTGGCTCAAATTCAATTTCTTCATCATTGTGATTATCAGGAGTGTTGAGGTCCTTTTTGTAAAGTTCCTCTGTGTACTCTTTCCATCTTTTCTTAATTTCTTCTGCATCAGCTAGCTCCTTTCCGTCTTTGTCCCTTATCATGGTCATTTTTGCTTTAAATGTTCCCTTGATTTCCCCGATTTTTTTGAAAAGATCTCTGGTTCTGCCTCTTTTGTTGTTTTCCTCCATTTCTCTGCACTGTTCTTTTAGGTAGTTTTCCTTATCTCTCCTTGCTTTTCTTTGAAATTCTGTGTTCAAATGATTGTAGTTTTTCCTTTCTCCTTTGACTTTTGCGTTCCTTCTTTCCTCTGCTATTTTAAGAGCCTCATCAGACAACCACTTTGCTTTCTTACTCTTCTTTTCTTTTGGTATGGTTTTCTTTGCTGCTTCCTGCATGATGTCCCTCATCTCCGTCCATAATTCTTCTGGTACTCTGTCTACCGAGTCTAAGCCATTAAATCTGTTCATCACCTCCACCGTGTATTCTTTAGGGATGCTGTCTAGGTGATATCTTTCTGGTCTCCGTGTTTTCCCTATTTTCTTTAGTCTAAGCCTGAATTTTGCGATCAGTAGGTTGTGATCTGAGCCACAGTCTGCTCCAGGTCTTGTTTTTGCTGACTGTATGGAGGTTCTCCATCTTTGGCTGCAGAGTATGTAGTCAATCTGGTTTTGGTGTTGGCCATCTGGTGATGTCCATGTGTAAAGTCACCTCTTGTGTTGCTGGAAGAGAGTGTTTGCTATGACCAGTGCGTTCTCTTGGCAGAACTCTATCAATCTTTGCCCTGCTTCATTCTGTGTTCCAAGACCAAATTTGCCTGTTATTCCCTCCACTTTTTGATTTCCTACTTTGGCATTCCAGTCTCCTAATATAATTTGGACATAATTTCTTGGTGTCTGTTCTATGAGGTGTTGTAAGTCCTCATAGAACTGGTCCATTGTGGCTTCATCTGCACCAGTGGTTGGTGCGTATATTTGGATCACAGTGACATTGAAAGGTTTGCCTTGAAATCTGACTGACATCATTCTGTCATTTTTGAGATTGTATCCCATTACTGCTTTTCTCACTCTTTTATTGACAATTATGGCTACTCCATTTCTTCTAAGGTTTTCTTGCCCACAGTAGTAGATATGATGGTTTCCAGAGCTGAATTCACCCATCCCTGTCCATTTTAGCTCACTGATGCCCAAGATGTCAATGCTTATTCTTTCCATCTCATTTTTTACCACTTCCAGTTTTCCTTGATTCATAGACCTCACATTCCATGTCCCTATGCAGTATTGTTCCCTGCAACACTGTATTTCTCCTCTCCCTTTCGTATCCCTCCCCCTTTTCAGATCTGCTGTGCTGAGCATCCCCTTGTTTTGCCTTTTGTTTTGGTCCATAGGGTTCTCTTGGCAAACTTTGTGGCGTGCCTTGCCGGTCTCTACGCCAGTCTTTTCCCATCACACATGTTATCACAGTTTAAACAGTTTTAAAACAAAGTATTATCATGCACAATATCACAGTTTATCACATAGTATCAAAGTAAAAGTTGAACTAATTAGTGAAAGGGAAAGAAAGAAAGAAAGAAAGAAAAAGTCCACTATATCAAGTCTCTATGTAACGAGCCCCATGGAACGGATTAAAATCGTTGTATAAGAAATGCTGGAGGTTGGGAAAAGAGCTATGTAAAAAAAGGATTTAAAGGAAAGGAGAAAACTATATACCTTGATCATTCAGAGCCTGTGTTGGATCTTTCAAAAGAGCTGCATATTTATGTAAAAGGTTCACCATCACTTCCAGAAGTCCAACCTCCCTAAATACATCCTTAAAGATGTAGTCATGCCGTGTAAACTTAAGCAGAGTCTTCATTGCAAGTATACTACACTGGTAAGAGTTGCTGGATTTTAAGAGGATGCTGACACTAATAAGTTCTTTGCAAGGTATGTAATTCAAACTAAAGACAACAAATTCGAGCATCTCAAAGTATTTGGCCTGTACTTCTGGAAGCTTTGAAATTTTCTCTGCAAACTGGGACAAAGTGTGCTGGGATTCCAGGATGAAATAGTTGGCGTTGTCAGCAATGTATATATTTAAGATGGCATCAAGGATAATTTGTGCAAGGTAGCTGGTTTTTGCTTTCAGGAAAGCATTCTGTAGGACAGAGAAGGCTTGGATGTTTCTTACATTGTGACCTACAACATAAAAACATAAAAATCAGGAACTGTTTACGAACAAATCACTATTCGAGCAAAGCAGTGAAGAAAGTATACAATTCAAGGTAATTGAATTCAGGTTCTTAGTACAGTGGAACCTCGTATAACGAATGCATCATACAACAACAAAAAAATCATACAATGAAGAGAATTTGGGGGGGGAATAGTTTCATCGTACAATGAAAATTTTAATTGTACAATGCAATGTGCAAATCTCTATGGGAAAAATCGTACAACAAAAATCTCTATGGGGAAAATTGTACAACGAAAATTTTTCTTTGTACGGTTTTTCCCATAGAGATTTTCTTTGTACGATTTTTCCCATAGAGATTTTCGATGCATCCCATAGATTTTCATTATACGATGCACGCACCGTATAATGAAAAAAATTGTATAACAAAAAGTGCATTGTGGAACCAATTATTTTTGTTATACAAGGTTTTACTGTACAAACTGAGCCTATAGATGGCCAACCTTGGCACTCCAGGTATTCTTGAAATTCAATTATCAGAAGCCCAAGTCAGCACTCCTGCTGATCAGGGCTTCTGGGTATTGAAGTCCAAGAACATCTGGAGTGCCAAGGTTGGCCATCAATGCTAGACTGAAAAAGGGTAGGGGACTTGTACAAGTTCACATTTTTCAAGGAACAAATAAAAAGGAGTATTTTTATAAGCATACTTTGGGTTACAATATCTTAAAATGTTACATAATAATGCAAAGCCTGAAGCACACAAAATTTCAGTTGCAGATTACCTTACAACATAAAGGTAAGAACGTAGTAATGGAAAAGGAACAAAATGTTTACAACACTAAAGGATGGACATTAAAAATATTTCTGAAGATACTTAAGTATATACACATGAAAGTCAGAGGACTGAGAATATCTACATTTTCAACTAAGCCGTAGACTCATAAGACTCATTTTAGATATTACTTTGTATGAATGAGATTTTTTTAACAGTAGTTTCACCTTTGCCAGCAGGCTGAGGAACAGCAAATCCAGGCAAAAGAAAAGGTGCTCCTGTTGTAACACCAGCTGGTTTTAATTCATTGACACCATATGTTGTTAGTGAGGTTATCAAATTAACCAAATCCTTCAAAGCATCCTTAGATTCTGCCTCTTTTGCTTGTTCTAACCTGCAAAGTGAATGTGGGAGGAGAAAAACAATATAATATAATAATTTCAAATAATAATTTAGAATCATTTTTTTTAAAAAAAAACCCAATAATTAGAGATGATTTCGAAAGGCAATTCTTGTTAATTAGTATCCCAAAGTCATGGTTGATTATAGTATGTACAAGTGATAAGGATAAGTTTTATGTAATTTACCATCTTTGTCTGTAAACCGCTTTGGGTCACCAATAGGTGAGAAAAGCGGTATAAAAATATACTAAATAAATAAATAAATAAATGCTTGGAGGACCTCACAGTCACTTTCCAATGGCCTTGGCTGTTTTTGGTTTCAACTACTCAATGGCAGGATGATACCTGTTGCACAAACAAGACCAGCATCTCAAGGACAGCCATACCTTGGCACACCATCCTTGCAACATCTGTCCCTAAAGGAAGTCAAAACCATTCAGCCCCTTGCAAAGATGTAATTTTAAAAAAATAGAATTCATTACATGTGCTGATTTAGAATCAATCTTTAACAATTAAATGTGATATCAAAGTAATAAGGGGGCAGTCTTTAAATAATTGGTATTTTTCATGCAAGAAATGTGAATACAGTACTCGATTTCTCCTATGCAAGAGAGAATGCAGAAACCAATATTGTTTGAGTCAGCTGGTGGATTAAGGCTCGGAATGTAAAAGGGAATAATAAAGCCTGACAGCTGAAACCACCATATCATATTGATTTTTTTAGTTATTAAGCTATGTAAATGTCCACATAGAAGAAATACCCCTTGAAAAATCCTCTAGGTTTTCTAGCCATTCATTATCATCTTCTTATTCCAGCTGCATTAGTAGCAGGCTATTTTAATTCAAAAGGCTATTATGTTTTATGGAGGAAATATAGCGATCACCAATCATCCTGCCAGTTCTTCTATTCTCCATCTTTCCTGCCGGCCTGCAAAGAGGCAGGAACAGATGGGCATCTGTACAGCTTTACCTATGTAAAAATAAATTCTCCTAAAAATTGTGACTAAACGAGTTGATAAGGGGCTTCACAATCTCGTTTTTATGATAACCAAGTAAATGGTAACAAATCATGTTCCTTGTTCTTTTGAGACTGCCCATAATTAAAGACTTCCTGTTCCAATTTCAGGGCGCAAGCACCTTGTAGGCAATCATATGAAGTCATGTGCTCACTGAAATCCAGAAAAGAATTCTTTAATCAGCAGCAATCTGTCTCTGCCAGTTATATCACTCCCATTGCACAGGCAGCAATCCACATGAGGAGACTGGCAATTTCATGTTAGAAACACTGCTGCTTCAAAAACCAAGGCTACAATTACAATAAAAAAGACCAAACCACCTATCTGTGATGTGTAGAGAAGGACTGAACCAGCTGGATCCCTACATGACTGGTCCTTCAAGATTACTTAAGCAGCAGTCATCCATAAAGCCCCAGCTTACATCTTGACATGGACTTTTTTAAATCGTAAGGGGTGTGTGTGCTTATATCACAACATGAAATATCCTGGGATGCTATTAAATGGGTCTACAGAAACCCTCAGCATACATAAAACTGACACTGGCAGTTTAATCATACAGAAGCTGCAACCACCTTACAGTCATGGTTGGTGAAAGGTTTCTATATTATTCTCCCCAAAGGAACTAATGTTAGAAAGCATGCTTTTGGCAAGACACCCTTTTTATTACACCTAATATTCATTAATGTTGCAGTTCTGTTCTTCAATCCTTCTTCTACCTTCGGAAAGCTTCAAGTCCCTACTCGTGCTTTTTACTCAATGCAGAGAATTTAGAGTGGCAATTATGGATAGAAACTGAGAATTTTTACCCATCCCTCTTGGACTAGCTTTCAGTGCAGGAGTTCTCAACCTTTTAAAGCCAGGGGCCGGGTCACGCTCCCTCAGACAACTTTGGAGGCCAGACGTCCATTTTGCCCTTCCTCCACCACATGGCACTTCCTGGTGTGGTGGAGGTAGTGGGGGGGGGGCACATAAAATGGTGCCACAGGCCGTATCCAGCCCCTGGGCCATAGGTTGAGAATCCCTATTTTAGTGGAATGCTTCTCATCCAGGAACCAGAGTCATTCAAGTTGGGCAGCAATATAAATTGAAAAATAAATAAATAAATAAAATTAAAAATAAAATATATTTCCTAGGAGGAAATTTTGAGCAGCACATCAAATGCTCTCTTTGTGGAACAGGTTTAGATGGCAGCTTATTGCTACTTGGTCTAATCCTGTTTCCTATACTAAATCAAGTATGCTGAATCCAAATTCAATTCTGCCTAGGACGTCAGGATCTGAAGTTAGCAAATCTCACCCTCTTGGTTAGGTTCTTGCATTGATCACGCGGGGTATATTTGCCACAAATGTAGCAAAAATTGTGTAGTTTATTAACACAGCTGTGCCTACTCATATTTAGCTCAAAACAGACTCACTATGGCCTAGTTGTACTATCTAATAAGATGGTTTCGCACTAGATACAAGCCTTGGTCCATCTTGCCTTATATACGTATTTCTGATGTCAGCTCACTGACTTGCCCAGACATGCCCAGCTGCTGCTGGAATATGCATGCCACCAGGGGACATGATTCAGCTGAGGCAGCAGCAGGCATAGTGGTAGCTGCAACTGTTATAATGTTCCCATGTAAAAATACATTACCCAATTACCATCCATTTGAACAGCTATAGCACGCCTTAAAATCTGTACATGATAGGCAAAATCTGAGTTCAGATTTGGAGTCAGCATACTTGATATCATGTAAATCACGTGTTATTCCCTGTAGCAAAATCATTGTTGTGCTGTGTTATGAATGGGCCTGGTTTCCTTACAGACCCAGCTAGAATATTTTGGGATCAGCTGGTGAGTCTAAGGTGTTGCAATACTATTGATTATTTGCTTTATTTGCACAGTTGTTTTTCCTCTTTCCTTTAGTTGTTATTTAATGATGCCCTTTATTTTCGTAGTACTGATGTCTGTTTTGCTACATTTTAAAATGTAGGGACATTTCCAAAAGAATTCTGTCCCAGTTTACAGCAAAATGTGGATGGAAGCAATATCATATTAGTAAGGAAATTCAGAGCATAGATTCAGTGCAATCCCCATTCAAACCATGAGCATACTAATGTAGTCTTTTTGTATAATTTAGTCCACTGAGACTAAATTGTATTACAAAAATCTAGCTCCAAATCCTAAACCAAATATATTTTCACTGTGGGGGATACAATACTTACATTATAGGTTGTCTAAGTTGTTATTTTTGCCTATCTTCAAAACTATAATTTCATAAACTGAGAGACTTTATGAAGAGAATGAAAAATTGAACAAGAAAATAATAATTGCAAACGTGGCTTTGCATACCTGAGTAAGAGATCAAAGAGAAAATTGTATCCTTGCCATATCCTAAAATCATCTAATAGTGTTTGGGAGACATCACTGGAATCTTTGAGGAAGCAAGAAAGGCCAGCAAACATCTCAACTATTTCTAAGGGAGAAAGGTCATCGGATTGTTGCATGTTCTGAATACATGTTGACAGGCATTCTTTTTCTGTAAATATAATATCAAAGAAGGTGTTTTTTTAAATTAGACACACAACAGCAAGCACAGTGATTCTCAACATTATTAGTCAGCAAATTCATATGAATATTCACATACTTGATATCGTGTAACTTTCATCATCTCATTTGAGGCTTTAAAAATAAATATTCTGTAATAAACTTAAAAACTACATTGACTATAAGAAAAGCAGATACCAGAGACATCCAGATTTGTTTTACAAATTCCTGGCATGTATAAAAGGGGGTACCTGAATATGTATGGATCTGGTCCCATACATATCTGTAACTTTCACAGTTTACTTGGGCCATATGTGTAGTCCACCTTTTCACATGTTCCCTGGAATCATGATTCACAAATACATGTACTTCTTTCCTCCACTTGTAAAGCACAAAAAAGATTTGAAACAAAAATCCTACTCTATTTTAATAAAGTTTATCTTTCTCTTCTCCTTTGTGAAACCTCTAAGAAGCTGATTAATATATACATTCTGCATAAAACAAATACATTCTGCATAAAATATGTGTGTTATATTAATTCAGAGGGGACCTACAGTCTGTTTTCAATTAAGCCATGCTTCTCACCGTCCTTCAATAAATCACTCTCTCTCAATGGAGCCCATGTCAAAGAACCATCCATGTAAGACAGGATTGTTCAGTTATTATACAATATGTCAGGTAGCGAAAATTTTCTTTGTTCTTTTGATGCAGAACACCAAACTACAATACAAATATGCTTTTGCATATAAACAGTAGCAACACAAACTGCTAAAATAAAAAGTACAGATGTAATCTTGCAATGTTATAAAGACATCAACACTACTGCTTCCGGCTAATATAAGAAAGACACTATGCAAAAAAGTGCAACCAAATCATATGCATAATGTTTACATTGGGCTGTAATGACAAGAACAATTCTGCAGACTTAAACAGCAGATCAGATTTGCACTTTAATGGTATTTGCACATTAAAATAACTCATCTGGAAAAATCTTGTGTAAATTCTGCCTGTGCATGTGTGATGACATTAAAAGTAGGGGGAGATTATCAATAATTAAAGAGTTCCTACTTCTGTCCTGCAGCTTGTGTGACTTCTGTACAATTAGCTTCTCTGCATGCAAATTATGGGAACACAAGGACAGAAAGAAGAAATCTTTATGTACTGAAAATCTCCTACACCCGTACTGGCAGCGGGAAATGTCACTTAATAAAGACATTTCCCTTCCACATCAAGACCCTCATAGCTTCCATTCAATGAAACTGGTCACGCATTACTCAGCCAAGTCCTGGGATAGGAAGAAGAACTCCTCAGTTACCAAAAATTCCCACTACCAGTCAAGTATTGGCAGGTGTAACACATGCAGCTGGATTTTGACCATGGTTTCAGATTATATTTATTAAAAGAAAGACATCTAAATAAAGCACAGGCAGATCTGAACAGACCTATTTTCAAGAAGCATATCCAGTAGAAGCAACTAAGTAGGCTGGCATGTTTCTATGTTGCAGGAGACTTAAGTTACACTTCTTGAAGCTTACTTCAAATACAGCAAAAGCAGATGTAGTTGAACAGGGCCAGTGTATTTACCCTTAATAAATCTTTCAAGTGGCAACAAACAACATTTCTAGAAGCAACATTTCTCAGGGACCATGTGTGGTATATTCAGGAATCATAATCACAAACAGCACTGATTTAATTTACTTCCACCTGCCTTATATTTCTAAAGAAAAGGTGAGTAGGAGTGAGATAGAAAGAACAAGCTAAGCTGTTTCCTACAAAGCGGTAATGTTATATCAAGCATAAACCAGAAGCGGGAACCATTCTTGGGACATTTGAAAATATCTGAAGTTACAAAACCACCAACAGTTACATGGGAGACAACTGACCACATAGTACTGTATTCTGAAACTTTGGGAATTTTGGGGGCCCTGCTGAGATACACAAATTAGCCCTCCTCCAACTGTCTCTTTTATGATAGTTAGGGTGCACTTACCAGTGATAACTTTTGTTCTTCGAGTGTATAATTTGTGAATACACACTATTGGGTTAGTGTGGGCAGTATGGTGGGCGGTCTTACCGCCAAAACCTTTGGCCAATAAGCTTTAAAGCCTCCGGTCCAGGGTCTGCGGAGGCGCATAACTCAATAGTGGGGATTCACAAACTATACGAAGGAGAAGTCACTGTTACTAATTCAGAACAACCTGTCAAATTGATTGTTCTCTGGTTGAACATGCTGAGTAGCCACCCCTAAAGACAGCTTAAAAATAAGATTGTAAGTAACTATACTGTGACATCCCAGATACTTCACAGTGCTCCATCAATTTTGTCACCCTTAACAGAAAACAGATACAGGGGTTTATGAAGTACAGTATATGGCAGATGATAATAAACTTCTGGCATATCACAAGACAACAGCAAGTTTGGTTATTTTGAAATCAAAGTATTGGCATATCTCTTTTTTTTTTAACTAATTCACTTATCTAAGGAACGTGCGTGTTTCACTTCTGCTTCCAGCTTCCGTATGGGTGCATTTTACTTCCGCTTCCAGGAGCGATGAGGGTGGCGTAGGCTGGATGAACTGGCATCAGGGGCCAGATCTGGCCCACGGGCCATAGTTTGGGCACCCTTCATTTAAGCAGAGAAAATGCCAGCCTAAAATCTATCTCATCCTGTTGCAAAACAGATTGCAAGGCGCGTTTTACTTCTGCTTATAGTAGGAGGAACCACGTGACCGGCCCGCTGAACTAAATGACCGACCCGTGGCCTGAAAGGTTTGGGCACCCCTGCACTACATCATGACTGGCCCACAACCACACAAATGGGCTCTAATTCTTCAATGACATTTTTGGAAATTTTAGAATTTGACCTCAGCAGTCCAACCTTTTAAAAATGTAAATGGTTCAGAATAAAGGTGATTGACATCACTGAGACTGGTGACCCAGTTCTTGCCCCCGGACTACAAAGCAGGTTCCACTGGGGTGAGAAACAGCCTTTTAAAAAGCAGCAGTGGCCCAAGAGGTATATTTCTGGTTTCTTCTTTGGGTTATTTTGTTGTTGATGATGATGATAAATGGGGAATCATAAGGACCTCCTCCTCACCTCTAAATTAAAAACTATAACTCTGGAATGCTGGCCAAAAATTAGTTGTCTTTATATAATTAAGTTACACCTCTGTAAGCCTGCAGGACATTATACCCAAGCAGCCCAGACTGTGCAGTAAGATTGCACTGTCAATCACGAGACACTTGTTTAGCCTCTTGTGTTACACACACGTACCAAAAGTGGTTTGTGAAAAGCCCTTCAGCTCTGCCACAATTTTTGGTACGACTGTCGCAGTTCCGTGTTGTGCACACAAAAACCACATGGTGAAGTCAGATAATACTAGATGAAGAACAGGAGTAACAAATACTGGCTGTTGTTCGAGTATTATATGATTTGATGAACAATCTTGGGTATTATGGGAATCTGAGTGAAAAGTCTTTTTGTTTCTGATTCAGTGAGCTGTCTAGTGCAGGGGTGCCCAAACTATGGCCCACAAACCAGATCTGGCCCACGCCACTCCCATAAGCAGTAATGCACCCATGCATGCACATTTTACTTCCACTTCTGGTGGGAGGGACCACATGACCAGCATGCTCAACCACCTGACTGGCCCAAAAAGTTCAGACACCCCGGTCTAGTGGTTTAAGATTTAAACCAGGTCCCACTACAATCTTTACATACATACATATTACTCCTTCCCCCACACCCTTTATTAGAGAAGAATGGAATTGACCATCATTTATAAACTGCATAACAAAATAAGCAGGCATTCTGTCAGAAATACACATTGCAAGATAAGAATATTCCAATATGTTTACAAATAATATACCAACCATGGATGTATTTCACTACATTGACACTAAGGCCATGACGTGATATGGTCATTAGTACTTCCCCCGCACTCTTCCTCCAAGGCAGGTTATAAGGAGGGCACCACGAGGTTATTGCACTAAACAAAAGCTGAAGATCATCCTTCTGGGCAAGCTCTTCTGCTGGGGACACAAAGCTGCACAATTTCACTAAGATCTGGAACAAAAGTCACAGAATTCAGCATTAAAACACCCATGGCTCATGCAATTCATTACCATATGTATTCTGCTTATGAGGGTTACTAATTCAATTGTAGACAAAATAACTCCTTAGAATCGCTACAGCTCCTCTCAAAATAGAAAAATTCAAATGCTACCATTGCAATTGGGGACATTTCTGTTATCAGTGTCTATCTAGTTTGAAAGAAGAATATGTGTTACAGGAAATCCAAACCAGTGGAGAGCAAAAGAGTCTTTAAATCCTTCCTTCACAACCTGGCTTCAACAAGGGAACTGCATTTGAATTTTTTGGCTTCAGTTCATTTACCTGCACAAACACTTTCTGCAACAGCGCTCTACGCTCTGCTAGAGGCAATTCATTCTGGGCTCCTCCAGCCACCTCAGGCACATGTGGAAGGTCAAAGAACAGATAGAGACATTTCACAAGCGTGGAAGGCACTGACATCGTCGTCATGCAGTCCACTGTTTTCTGGGAAAGAAATACATAAATATGAAAAAATTGTAATGCTGCACTAGTTGGAATTCTTGCCTTACCTTGGATACCTTGGAGTCGCTATTCAGTGAGGAATCCGCGCATTGGCAGACATCTCCATGATGACATTCCGCACATGCAAATGGACCAGAGAAATCAAGTCCATTTGCATTTGGTTTTATACCATTTGGATATCACATCACCCGCTTGCTAGGCAGACCATGATGTGTGCCCTCGGCTTTCACCTTGCCCAAGGGATCTTGCCCGGGGAAAACCTCCTTCATGGTCAAGGTGCCTCCACCACCAACTGGAATCCTATTGATGTTAATTGTGGATAACTGACAAGGTGACAGTTTGACTTTAAAGTTGGTATGCCTTGAAGGCATGCAACCTAAACTGAAATGATTTTGAGACCTCCTTGCCCTTTTCCCACCACATCAATTCATTCAAAAACCTATTATTTTTCATCCTCAGCATCTTCCAAGTTACCTAAAATATTTCTTTGAATCTGTAAACCAGGGTTCATCCATACTCCAGTCACTTCTCATCCGGACTACAAAAACTTTCTCAGTCTAAAGACAAGTGTTACACTAAAATCATGCCGCAATTATGTGTTCTAAATGTTGACCATTTCCCAATAAATCTTGTTTCTGCAGTCTGGTGAAGGATTCCAAAACTGAACTTTGTTCGTCCTTTTTTCTTCTTTATAGCCTTACCTAACATATCCCTTCTGCTCTCTTTGTCACTTTTGTTTCTTATTGTTACCCAGACATATTATCTCCAACATGCTATAAAGGAAACAGTTACATGTGACATCCTTTTCTCATATATTTACTTTCTAAAGCAGGGGTGGCCAACCTATGGCCCGTGGGCCAGCCCTGGCTCATGGCACCATGTCATGTGGCCCGTGACGCTGACATCAACACACCTGAACGGGAAGAGGGTGCACCCGCACCTGCGCAAACGCACCCACGGCTGTCATAAATGTGTTTACGACAGCTGCAGATGCATTTTACAGCAGCATTTATGGTGGGGGGAACCACGTGACTGGCCTGCTCAGGTATCCAGGGGGCATGGTCAGTCCCATGGCATAAAAAGGTTGGGAACCCTGTTCTAAAGCATAGAAGACTAATCACCAAGACTTATATGTGCACACTGGAAGATTTATGATATTCTAGAACAGGACAGACCATTTAATCTAGATCAGGACAAACACCTCCACTGTATGGAAATATGATTTCTCCTTCAAAATCCTCAATATATAAAACCTTCTAAGCACTTTTTGAAGTGGTAGCCGTGTTAGTCTGTGCTAGCATATCAGAGAGTAAGCAAAAAAAAAAAGACAAAAAATGCGCCACCTTAGATTTGCTGCTGTATTTCGTGGATCAAGTCCACTTTGTAAGACATAAGAGGGAGACTTTTTGTCTTCTAAGCACTGTTATACCTCCATCGACTCCACTCCCACCTATCTCTTCTTGTTATTTGTCTTCCAGAGACCATCTTGCTTTTACTTCTTTCTCTTCCCATAATTTCCCCCACAAAGTCTTTCCTGCATTATTATAGTTTAATCTTTTCCACAGCATTTAAAGCAATTTACATTTATTTTAAAAGTGGAACAAAGCATATAAGCCCGTGATGGCGAACCTTGGCACTCCAGATGTTCTTGGACTTCAATTCCCATAAGCCCCCGTGAATCCACACAAATGGGTTTACTGCGATTCATCCGGCCCACGCCGCCCTCGTTGCTCCTGGAAGCGGAAGTAAAACACACCCGTCCGGGCACATTTTACTTCCGCTTCCAGGAGTGACAAGGGTGGCGTGGGCCGGATGAATCGCAGTAAACCCATTTGTGTGGATTCACGGGGGCTTATGGGAATTGAAGTCCAAGAACATCTGGAGTGCCAAGGTTCGCCATCACTGATATAAGCCATCCTACAGAGAACTTGCAGGTTCTATCTTTACTATATATAAGGTATTGTCACCAAAGCAATTTCACCAAAAAATGGAGCTTAAAGTTAAATTAGAACCATTTCAGGCACGCAAAGAACACAAGCAAAAGCATCTGGAAGAAACAGATAAAGAAGATGTGAAGAAGAGGACTACCAGTATGAAAGAAATTTTATGAAATCAATTCATGCGTCTTGAAGGATGCTGGCACAGACTCAGACAAACATTATCATATATCAACAACTAGGATACAGATGACCAAAGCAAGTGCATTTGGCAAATCTTTATAATTTTGACCATGGCTACCTCTTGCTGAAATAGTTTGCTTCAGCTATTTCTTGCAAATTTATTTGCTTTGCAAAATACCTCAGGTAATTTACAAATATAGTGCATGAGGAGAAAGTTTTACATTTCCAAAACAGGATGAAATACATTACTCCACAGAAGAAGATGAAATATTTTGCAGGCTTTCTTAATTCAAATCCAAACATCCACAAAAGAGACTCCACGTACAAATATTTCATTGGCACATGAATTTGTACAATACAAAATGCCTAACAGTACTTCAAAAAGTCAACATTTCCTAATTAAGCCTTTGTTCATGCCTGCCTGGGCACATGATAAAATACATATATAGTAAAATCATTTATGTTTATAATTCCATATATGTTAAACAATAACATATCTTACAATTAACAGCACACCTATTAAAAGATATTTACAGGATGCAAACACTGTACATTACAAGAAGAACTTCTCACGAAGAACTAACCTGTCCAGATGATGCTAGCAAGTTAATTGTAGTAAGTAACATCCAGCCTCTACTGGCTTCTTCACTCTGATTGATCTCCAAGAACTGGACTATGGCACGACTTGCAGCCTCTATTATTTTTTTAAGAAGCAGGTAGTAAACATACAAAATAAAATTAGCTATATTTATGTTGGGTAAAGTGAAATACTTATTTTATGATACCTTAGTATCTAACTCAGGGGTCTCCAACCTTTTTATGCCACGGGCCAGACCACGCTTTCCAGAAGCAGAAGTGGGTGCAATTACAGCTGTCGTAAATGGGCCCACTTCCATGTTTACGACAGCTACAGGTGCGTTTACGCATGTGTGGGTGCATTTTATGGCTGACATAAACGCATCCGCTTCCACTTTGGGGAATTGCAGGCCTTATGAAATGGTGCTGCGGTCCGGGGCTGGCCTGTGGGCCGTAGGTTGGGAACCCCCGATCTAACTAATTCATTACTGAAAACTCTCCCATGCATAAAGAAAATCTTCATCACATGCACAGACCGTCATTCTCAAGCTAGGAGATTCATACAAACATGCTCAGACAGTGAGAGTTGCACACAGTGAGTGCAGATGGAAATGATATAGAGTAAATCGCCATCTTCAGGTCCCTGTGTCTGGCTCTCCGCTTACCCAGGAGTGTCTGGGAGGCTGGGAGGACCTATCCCAAGCTGTTTCCACCTTCCTAGCACCTCCCTGCCCTGCCCAACAGCTGAGAAAAGTTGCAGCTGCCATCTTGTTTTGAAAAATAAAAAAATAAGATGGCGGCCACAACTTTTCTCAGCTGTTGGGTGGTCCATGGAGGTGCTAGGAAGGCGGTAACAGCTCAGAATAGGTCCTCCCAGCCTCCCAGACACTCCTGGGTAGGCAGAGAGCCGGGCACAGAGACCCAAAGATGGTGATTTTTTTTCATCTCCAACCAGCGTGAACAGGTAGAAGACCACGTTGTCCTTTTTGTGGGGGTGGGCAGAGGCAGCCCGGGTGCCTCTTTTAGGCTCCAGGGAGCTGATCCGGGCTGGTTCTGACCTCCCCCAATCTCCCCTGGGCGATGCTGCAAGGAAAAACGCCAGGGAATACTCAATTGTCAGCTTTTGGTTTTTCCTTGCAGCATCGCGGGTGGGTGGGGGGGCGGGCGTGTTGTCGCAGGATGTCGGAAATTATGCGGATCGCCTCCCTGGAGCCTAACAGAGGCACCCGCACTGGCGGAGAAGCCGAAATGGGTGGAAAAAAATCCATCACCACAGATTTTTGTTCACCCATTTCGGCTTCTCCGCCAGCAAAGGTACCTCTGTTAGGCTCCAGGGAGGTGATCTGCGTTGTTTCCGACCACCCGCGACCCCCCCCCCAGGCGATGCTGCAAGGAAAAGCCAAAAGCTGACGGAGAAGCCAAAATGGGTGAAAAAAATTCTGTGGTGACGTGCTAGGCCGGTTTTCCCTCCGGAGGGTGAGCGTTTTTCTGCCACCCGGACAATGACAAAAGCCGGACAATGACACTACTTGTGGAACCAAGTATTGCCGTTGTCTGGGGTTCCACTGTACCAGAAACCCAAGTCAGCACTCCTGCTGATCAGGGCTTCTGGGAATTGAAATTCCTGAACAGCTGGAGCGCCAAGGCTTGCCATCACTGGTATATAGTGACAGAACACAAGTTCATGGAGGACAAAGATATCAATGGCTATAATTATGGATACCTAAGGACATCCTCCGGGTTGAGAGATAGGCAGGATATCTCTCAATGCCATTTCCAGGGAATCCTAAACAGGTGAAGGCATCTGCTTGGGAATAATACCCTGAAGCAAATGGTGAGCCACTGTGTGAGACAGAATGCTGGACTGGATGGGCTCCTGTGGCCTGTTCCAGCAAGGCTGTTCTTATGTTCTTATGTAACAACAAAGTAGAACTATTCCTCATTTTGTTAGGTATTGCAAAGCAAATAAAGGAAAGAGAAGCAAGTGCCACTCTCCTTTTGACCTTCTTGGTATGGAACAGAAAGGCCGGCAGGGAAAGGACTGTAATTTCAATCCTACATGACCTAAACACTTTGGCCCTGTCAGAACCCCAAAATTTCACCCAACTGAAACTAGGGAAAGGACAGAGATGTACATTACAAACAACTATAAATGAAAAACTAGAGACAGCCATGCTAAAATGTAGATAGTTTCTCTCTGCTTTCTTCAAAATTAGCAATTGTCTTCCTTCAATAAACCTTTTATTATTGAATGAAGACTGTTCACTCATTTCAGTGGATCAATATCACAGATAATCTGTTCCAGTCAAATATATATATACACACATACATACATACACACACACACACACACACACACACACACACACACACACACACACACACACACACACACACGAAAAATTGATTCATGACTTTACCTGTAGACTTATTGGAGGCTCTCCGACGAATTTCAGTCACCATTAATCGTGACACCTGTGTTGTAAATTGAAGAAGATCTGAAAATTTTTCCATCATTGTACTTGGAGGAGCATTTCCAAATACCTGTAAGTACATAAATATTCAAGTAAACTTGTTAATTATGCTAAGAAAGTAGCATCTAATACAGAGGTTCCCAACCTACTGCCCACAGGCAGGCCCTGGCCCCGGAAACCATCCCATCTGGCCTGTCACCACCTCCGCTGCACCCAGGTAGCGGGCGCATTTAGGTCAGCCATAAAATGCGCCTGTGCATGCACAAATGCACCCGCAGCTGTCATAAACATGGAAGTAGATGCATTTACAACAGCCATAAATGCACCCGCTTCCAGGGGGCGTTGTCCAGCCCACTCAGCTGTCCAGGGGCATGGTCAGGCCTGTGACATAAAAAGGTTGGCCACCCCGATCTAAGAAATGTAGAACACAGTTCCTTCCCTGTATCTGGGCTGACACGTCAGACTTTCTGGGTGCAAAAACCTTCCACTATCAGCTGTCAAAATATTTGATGAGACAATTAGTCATTTATTTATTTACACTTATATCCCGCCCCTCTAGGGGGGAAAATCATCCCTACTCAGGGCAGCTAACATCATAAAACCAGTCATACAATGATCAAGAATTAAAAATTACACACAATAAAACTCCCAATAAAATCATCACCACATATTGCAATAGCCAGAAAGTACTGTAACATATTTAGGATGAAAAAGAGCCGGGCAGCATTTCTAACAACCAGAAATAGGCAGCATTTGTTTGTATAAGGTGCCTAATTCATGAAAACTCAAATAGGGTCATGGCATGTGAGCTATTTAAGAAGTAATTTTATACTATAATCCCACCTTGAATTTCCATAGCTAAGCAGAGATCTGAATCTAGATTTATTTGTTACATTCATATACTACTGTTTTGCCCCAAGACCATTCAGGGCAATGAATAAACAAGTTAAAACAATCATATAAATGAATCAGTTAAAATACATAAAATAAAATGAACAAGTTAAAAACAACCAAGTAAAGAATACAACAGGCTGTAACAGTCAACCAAAAAACCATCACAAATGTTGGGCAGTGGGAGGCAGAATATCACAAAAAGCCTGTCTGAAAAGTTCAGCCTTTGCTAATTTCCAAAATTACTGGAGGGAGGGAGCCAGGTGAAGATGTGCTTCAAGAGCATTCCAGGTTGTTGGTGCCACCACCAAGAAAGCCTGGTTCTTTGCCATAACCTTCCAGAGCTTCTTTGGGGTGGGTACTCAGAGCCCTAATGCCTGGGAAGACTTGGTAGTGTGGACTGACTTGAGTCAGAGGAGGTCTTCTGAGTTGTAGTCTGACACTCAAGCCATTTCTTCACCTGGTTCTTATTAACTCACCTAGTATCAGCAAATACTTTTACTGGGAAACCAAGAAAGAACTGGAGAGATACATATAGGCAAGTCACAATCATATACCATCACTATGCAGAAAAGAAGGTAACAATCCTCTGACTCTCATTGTTTGGAATCTACTCCACAAGAGTCAAGTAATGGCCCATAATAACCAAAGTTCTGGTGCATAATTCAAAAAGAAGGCATACTTCTCCCGCCTCCAAGCTTCTTCAAACTGAACTTCTCTATGGTGAAAACAAAAACACTTGCTCTTTTACCAAAGAGGAACAACAAACATAAGTTCTAATACGTTGTAACTTTTCAGACAGGCATTTTGTGGTATTCTGCCTCCCACTGCCCAACACTTGTGATGGTTTCTTGGTTGACTGTTACAGCCTGTTGTATTCTTTACTTGGTGGTTTTTTAACTTGTTCATTGTATTTTATGTATTTTGACTGATTCATTTATATGATTGTTTTAACTTGTTTATTCATTGTCTTGGGGGGAAACGGTAGTACTGTATATGGATGTAACAAATAAATAAATCTAGATTCAGATCTCTGTTTAGCCATGGAAACTCAAAGGGGGATTATAGTGATAAAATTTTATTTTAGTTTTTACAAAACACAAGCTTAAAGTTTAGTACCCACGTATGTGGTTATATCACTGTAGGAATGTTAAAATGCATTATTAAGTATTCAGGTCTATACAACAAAGCAAGGGAAAGAAAACACAATATAATATGAATGAGGCACTGTTTATTGGTTGAGATTTTTTCAGTACAATGTTCACATTTTATGAATGTGCATTTAAAAAAAGATGCTGTTGTTTTAGCTCATTGCCATTCAACGAACAAAGGGGGAGTCAACCCACACAACACTATAACATATGGCCAGACCTGGGACACACACAGTGACCAATTACTACACATGATCAGATTATGTTAATTATATGAATCATGATGACAATGTAGATTGAATTTAATGATTTATTTCAACCTCCCCTACAGAGGTGACACCAGTACTGCAGACCACTATATGAAAGAATTGGAACGTTATAACAGACTACTGCAATGTAGTTAAGATGTTTAAGGTCCAAAATTACTGTGATTTAGGCCTAATCCAATAGTTACTCCAGGGAATAGTTGTGACATTCAAGCTAACCTCAAAAAACTCAATCAACTGCAAATGCATTTACAGTGGTACCTCATACAACAATTTTAATCCATTCCATGGGGCTCGTTGTTATACGAAACAATTGCTATACGATTTTCCCTATGGGATGCATCGTACAATGATTTTTTTCACTAAGTGGTTTTTCCCATTGAAAAACTGTTGTAAGATTTTTTCCATAGGGATGCCATTTCCCCCCAAAACCTAATTGTTATACGATTCCGTTGCTATATGGGACGATTGTTGTATGAGGTTCCACTGTATTTGAATTATAATACCCACCCAAAATGGAGGCTATCCAGTAAATCTTTTCAAGTCCTCCTTTGTCAGGTGAAAACTCATTTCTAATAGTCAATAGTATCAATTATTGAGCTCAAATCCATTACTAGTACAGTGGTACCTCGCATAACGAACGCATCGTATAGCGAAAGATTTGCACAACGAAGCGTTCATTATGCAATGGCAATACCCCACATAATGATTTTTTTTCGTTATGCAAGGTTTTTGGTAACCGGGGTATACCCGCTTAATGGGAACCCCAGTTAATGAGCATTTTTTTCATTATGTGGGGCATTTCCCATAGGGAACCGCATAACGAAAAAACCACATAGAGAAGAGCTCCGTGGAACTGAGTTTATTCGTTATGCAGGGTTCTACTGCATTGTGTTTTTCTCAGATCATTAATGCTATCTTGTATGCTTTCTATTCCTCAGGAAAATATTCTAAGACTGGTTAAAACAAAAGCCTTTGAAGAATGTAAAAAAGAATGTACAAAATGATGATCAGTAAGTAAAAATGTAAACTTGCATCTCAGATTATTTTCACATTCACTGCTACAAGACATTCTTGAAACTGGAATGAGAATAGTCTATATACCCATGCCTACTTTTAAAAAAATAACTATACAAGTGTCGTAACTGTATTGCACTTCAAAATATATACACACATATGACACAAACATGGAAGTAAATCACAAGTTATTATTTTTGCTTTAAAATGACTTCTACTGAGAGCAAATGGGCCAATGAGGAATACTAAAAAAAAAAGTTTCCTTGTAGAAGCAGATAATGTGCAACACGAGATAAATATGATCACACTGATCATGGAAAATGCAAACACTAGCATAAAGATATTCTACTTTTAAATCTAATCTCTCTACCTCTAGCCCAATCCAATCACACTCCACCCTCTCGATCTACCATTTTTTTCAAAAAGAAGGTAACACTATTTGTAGCTGATCAATACATCTAAAATCAGATTGCTAGACTTACCCTATTAAAAACTGGCAGCATCATATAAAGTTTCTCTTCCTGTTCTTTTTGGGTCATGTGCCGAGGAGGATGACACAGTTCTGTAAAAAGCCTACGCAGGTGCATTAACCCTAAAGCATTGTCCTGAGGGCTACACTCCTCCTGCCGGGGTCGACCCATTATCCTCTTAACCATATTCATCTTTGCTGGTTTCTGAAAGACTCCCTTGACCCTGTTCAGAAAGAAATAAAACAAAGTTGAAACAACAGCAATACAAACACACACCCAATACCTTGACTGCAGACACTTCATAGAACAGGACCATTAGTGAAGGGGGAGTTCAGGATTTTAGCAGTATTAAAGCAACTCTTTTGTATGCACATATATATAGAACAATGCAAAAGTCTCCAAATAGTGTACTGTACGGTATTAATTTCTGAGTCATATGTGCAACTTTACAGTTTTGAGAAAAATAGTACAGTAATATGAAATATATCAGACAGCACATTCTTTATTCAGCAGCTAACAACTGTTCTTATCCCATCTTTACACCATTAAACTGACGGCGGTCATCCGTCCGTCCTTGCTCTTCTTGACCTCTCAGCGGCTTTCGATACCATTGACCACGGTATCCTGCTGGAACGGCTCCAGGGATTGGGGATCCAGGGCACTGTGTGGTCCTGGTTTTCCTCATTTCTGAGGGGCCGGACCCAGACGGTGTGGTTGGAGAGCGAGAAGTCCAGTCCTAGGTCCCTAAAATACGGGGTGCCTCAGGGCTCGGTACTCTCTCCTCTCCTATTTAACATCTACATGAAGCCACTGGGTGAGATCATCCGTTCCCACGGGGTGCGGTACCATCAGTATGCGGATGATACACAGTTGTACATCTCGGCCCGTGGGGACCCCAGTGATGCAGTCAAAGTCCTTTCCAGTTGTCTGGAGGCGGTTGGGGTCTGGATGGGGGCAAATGGGTTACAACTGAATCCTAGTAAGACTGAGTGGCTGTGGATGGGGGGTCCTGTGCTATCCCGGGAGCTACCATCTTTGGTTTTGGATGGGGCTATTTTGCCCCAGACCAACCCGGTGCGCAACTTGGGGGTCCTCCTGGATTCGCGGCTGCTGCTAGAAGAACAGGTGGTGGCTGTGGCCAGGAGGACCTTCGCCCAACTTCGGGTGATTCGCCAGTTGCGCACGCTCCTGGACCGGGACTCTTTGCTCATGGTCACTCATGCTCTGGTGAACTCCAGACTAGATTATTGTAATGCGCTCTACATGGGGCTGCCCTTGATGACCATTCAGAGGCTGCAGCTGGTCCAGAATGCGGCGGCCCGGGTGGGAATGGGGTGTGGACATTATGCCCATACCTCACCACTGCTGCGGGAGCTGCACTGGTTATCCGTTTGCCTCCGGGTGCAATTCAAGGTGCTGGTTTTGACCTTTAAAGCCCTATATGGTAGTGGGCCAGGTTACCTTAGAGACCGCATCACCCTAAGGACATCTGTCCGTCCAACCAGAGCGGACCGGAGGGGCTCTCTAATAGTGCCATCGGCCAGGGGGGCTCGCCTCTCTGGCACAAGGAGGAGAGCCTTCTCTGTGTCCGCACCAGCCCTTTGGAATCTCCTGCCTGTGGAACTGCGTCTCCAGATGGAGTTGTTGCCCTTTAGGAAGGAACTAAAGACCTGGCTGGCGGGCCAAGTTTGGGGTGCAGGTGGAGGGGTGGCTTCCATTGGGTGGTTAATATAGGGGAGGATGCCTGCCCCATGGTTTCTTCAGTTCCTGCACCCCTCTCTTTTCAGGGATGGGTTCTTATTGCTGGTTTTTATCTGTTTTATTTGTTTTTATCTGTTTTTACCCACTGTTGTGAACCGCCCGGAGTCGGCTTTGGCTGAGTGGGCGGTATAAAAATTTAACAATAAAATAAAAAAGTAATTGGTGTAATTTTTTTAAAAAAAATTCAATGTTAACTTTTCAAATACAGTAAAGCCTTGCATAAAGAGCGCCTCGCTTAGAGACTAACTCGCTTAAAAACCAGAATTTTCTCTGAATGGTCGCCCTCATTCAACTACTATAAACAATAAAAAAAACTCGCTTAACAACTAAATCGGGGTTCACAATCCCACCACCACCACCACAAGTCACAATCGGTCACTTACAATAGCGGCAGCAGCACTTTTCCCAAGTGTTTCGCTTAAAGAGCAACTCACTTAAAGAGCAATCCTGTGGAATGCATTATGCTCTTTAAGCAAGGTACCACTGTATATAATGTACTAGCATATTTTGCCCGGCGGTGCTGGGCTTTTTAAAATTGTGTTGGATAGTAAAGGGTTTCTTTTTTCTTTCTTGAACCAATGGTGCTGGGCTGTTTTAAATGGTGTTGAAAGGTTTTGTGAATTTGTGGCTTCGAGGGGGTGCATCCGCCTGTGGCGGACTTGTGGTCCCAGTGTGTTTTATTTTTATTTTTTGCGAGCCAGCTTCCTCAGTGCCGGGCTCTTTAAATTGGTTTTGGAAGTTTTTTGTTTAATGTTTATGCAAATTTTAATTTAATTTAATTTATTTAATGTACATTATTATTATTTTAATTTAAAATTTAATTTTTTAAAAAATCTTTATTTTTACGCATTTTTTATTTTTGGTTTTTGGTTTTTGGTTTTTTTTAGTGAAAAGTGATTTCTGTGGGTTTTTTGGTATTTTTTGAGATTAGTGTGAATATTTTCGAATGTTTTGATAACTTATTTGATTAATTTGGGAATTAATCTAATTTTTTTCAATATTTTTTAATGTTTTTTCTCTTGTGGCCTCTGGGTGAGGGTGGTGAGCTTTTCTTCCTCTCTACAATTTTTCTCTACTGTCCTCTGGGTGTCGCTTCCGGTAAGTATTTTCTTTATTTTCTCAGTTGAGTTCTGGTCGTCATGGAATGAAGACGTCTCCTGGTAAGCTCTCTGTTGTTGTTTTTTTTTGGGGGGGGTTGTGTTGGGTTTAGGAGGGGGATCTTTGTGATGTTTTTGTGGTTACTTTTTGGATGTTTTTGTGTTTCTTTTTGACTGTTTTTGTGACTGTTTTTGAATGTTTTTGTGTGTACTTGGTTTTTTTTTTTTGGGGGGGGGGGGCTTTTATTCCCGCAGGCCAGGCTCGATCCCTGGCCTGTGGAAAGAAAAGGGCGGGGGGGGGGGTGTTCTTTTTTTTCCCGCGGGCAAGGCTCGATCCCTGGCCCATGGAAAGAAAAGGGTTTTTTTTCAAGGGCCAGGCTCAAAGCCTGGCCCGTGGAAAGGAAAGGGGGTGGGGGGGGGGGTCTTTTTTTTCCACGGGCCAGACTCAAAGCCTGGCCCATGGAAAGGAAAGGGCATGGGGGTGTCTTTTTTTTCACGGGCCAGGCTCGATCCCTGGCCTGTGCAAAGTAAGGGCAGCGGCGGGTTTTTTCATTTCATTTTATTTTTCGCGCGCCAGCTACCTCAGCGTTCTGCGTGCTAATGGCGCGCAGGACGCTGGGGCTTGTAGTTTTGCATGCGTGTGTTTGGTTACTGCAGCGTTTTTTTCCCTGCAGCTTTTTTTTATTGGCCACGGCGCATTTCCGAACGTTCCTTTTGTCACACCGCTCATCCTGATTGGCTCTGGTGCGGTGCAGCACAAGGAACGTTGGGAATTGAAGTTCCCTTTTTTTGTTTGCATCCACGGGGCTCCTGCCCCCCGGCCGCAAATTTCAACCCAACAGTTACCTGCGAACCCTGTTTGGCCGAGTGCACGGAGGCTTGGACGGGGCTAGTGGGGCCTGGTGCAACATCCTTTGTCACATTCCAACGGTTAATGCACCATTTTATAGGTATAGATTCAATCCATGAGTAATACATGCACAGAACAGTGAGCTAGCACAGAAACAGAAAGCTGGCAGTTTTAATGGGGGTTGTATTGGTTTTACAAATGTGATTGGTTTTATTTTCTGTGAGCCGCCCAGAGTCTTCGGAGTTGGGTGGCAATATAAATCAGAAAAATAAAAAATAAAAGAAAATTTTTCCTCTATATTGATTCCAATGTTCGGAAAGTAAGTATGTGATGACAGCCAGTATAATGTAATGGTCTTAATGTTGGATTAGGGCTCAAGGGACCCGAGTTCAAAATCCTACTTTGCGGTAATAATAAACTACTTCTTGAACATCTCAAATGCCTTGAAAATCCTATCAAAGTCACCATAAGTCAGAAGTATTTTTAATCACATAAGAACAAGAATATGATGCCACTTTCAACATTTGGAATGTTAATTGAAAGCCTCATGATCTGAGTAGCAATAGGAATTACACTTATATACCGCCCCATAGCACTTATTGCACTCTCTAAGCCAGGAGTTCTCAACCTTTTAAAGCTGGGTGCCTGGTCACACTCCCTCAAACAGCTTCGGAGGCCAGATGGCCATTTTGCCGTTCCTCTACCACATGGCTCTTCCTGGTGTGGTGGCGGCGGGCCACATGAAATGGTGCTGTGGGCTGCATCCTGCCCACTGGCCAAAGGTTGAGATTCCCAGGTCTAGGTGGTTCACACAGTAATTAGCATTTTGCCCCTAAGATGATGGGTACTCATTTTAATGACTTTGCAAGGATGAGTCAACTTTGATGCGCATCAGGATCAAACTCACAATGTTTTGGCTGCAGTACAACAGTTGAACCACTGTGCTAACAGGCAGTGAATAAAATTGTGAGCAAAACTAAATAAGACAAACAATGTGTGGATCTATTTGTCTTTTGAAGATATTTCATCTATATGATCAAATGCCGGAGAGAGACTCTTAAGTCATATAAGGACTCTGATTTGAAGGCATGGAGAAAAAGAAGATTTAAACCTTTCCCCTTGTAAAAGAAAAAGCCACATACATAATCCCAAAGCTGTTGCCTGCTCTAAAGTAAAAACAAAACACCTCATTCTGAAGTTCATGAATTTTTCCACAATAAAGCAACAGTCAGGACAGGAGGCTCATTAGGAATATTGTAAGTTTCCCAAACTGGCAGCCTGCCGCTGGTGATTTTTTTTTATATCCTGAGAACAATAAAACTACTAACCTTCAGAAATGCTTGATATTCAATTCTATGATGCATAAGATTGTGTTATGTTGTTAAATAACACCTTTTCCCAATATAAGAACCAAAGGTGTAATTATAATTTAATAGTACAATTAAAGACATAATCAATCATGACATATAGTATGTTTAAAAATTGCTAATAAAAACTATTCAAAATGTCATAAAAACTCATATTTATTCATGTCTATGACCATATATTAAAGAATCTGAATGCAAGTGACTCAAATGCACTCACAAGTGGGAAGAAAAAGGGGGGGAAAATCCCTGCTCAATAAAGGGAGTCTTTGCTTGCCCCTTAAATGAAAGCAGGGAAAGGGCAACATGGCCTCCCACAGAAGGGCAATGCACCATCTGGAAGCAGCCACTAAAAAATCTTCTCCCACATCCTACTCAAACATGCCTCTGAAGGCAACGGTACTGAGGAAACAGCCTTCCCAGAAGATCTAAAAGCCCAGGCTGGCTCGTATGAGCAGATGTAGTCCTTCAGAGAGCCAGAACCCAAGCTGTGTATCCTATTATGAGACATAACCAATATCTTCAATTGAGCCAGGAAGTGCATTAGAACTCAACAACGTTGCTTTAATATGGCAGTTATGTGCTGCCTACTTCCCAAGACTTAATTGTGTTTGACTTCTTCCAGCATTGTTGGAAAAATGTGCACTTTCATGTCAGAGGTTACTCTGGATTGAAAGGATTTCTGCAGGGGACGCCCAAATGAGGCTCCTTTCATGTCCCCTATTGTGCAGCTCTCAGGGAATCGAACCCCATCCTTTCGGTCTCCAAGCACAGTGCTTTTACCCACTGAGCCACCGGGGAGCTGTGTTGGCAAAATAAGAGGAGAGAAAGAAAAAAGCAAAATACTTTAAAGACTAATAGATTTATTTCACTGTTAGCTTTCATGGATCAAAATCTAATTCTTTGGAAACAAGGACTGCACATACGGTAATTCTCTGTATTCATATATAGCTGGTTGGATAACTCAGTGGTTTAGGCATCTGACTAAGGAGCCAAAGGTTGGAAGTTCGATCCTACACTGTGGCTCCAGGGTGAAAAGCTAGCCTGTGTAGCCATGGGCATGCTGCACAGTCCCAGGGCGCACACACACCCAGATGGAAATGGTTGACTACGACCAAGGAAACCCTGAAAAATGTCACAAGTTAGAACTGATTTGATGGCACACAATTATTATTATATTTACAGGTTGCCCTTGCTCAAAAGCCAGTCGTATCCAACTCTAGGGTTCGGTGCTCATCTCCGTTTATAGCCAAAGACTGTCTGCCCTGGGACTGTCTGCATCTGCAGATGTTTCCATGGACATGCCTAGGCATCAGAGTGCACGGAATGCTGGTTACCTTCCAACTGAAGTGGTACCTCTTCATCTACTTGCAATTTCTTGCTATTGAACTGCTAGGTTGGCAGGAGCTGAGACAGAGATGGAAGCTCACTCCGTCGTGCAGCACTCAGGTCTCAAACTGCTGAACTACTGACTTTCCAGTCATCAATTTCAGTGTCTTAACCACTAAGCCACTGCAGTACTATAAAAATATACAGTGCATCAGATAACGCTAAAACCGCATAACGTTAAGCAATCTGGGGGGGAAATTGCATCTCGTCTTCATCCCAGCTCCTGCCAACCTGCCATCCTACTAGTTCGAAAGCAAGAAATTGCAAGTAAATAAATAGGAACCACTTCGGTGGGAAGGTAACAGCGTTCCATGCGCTCAGGTGTCCAGTCATGCCTGCCACATGACCACGGAAACGTCTGCAGAAGCAGACAGCGCTGGCTCTTCGGCTTAGAAACAGAGATGAGCACTGCACCCTAGAGTCGGATACGACTGGCTTTCGAGCAAGGGAAACCTTTACCTTTAATGTTAAAATCCTATGGGATGCATCGGATAACGTTCGCTAAAGCCTGTGCCAGTTACACTGTATCTCTATGGAGTTTTAATGTTATCCGATGCATCCCATAGGATTTTAACGTTATCCGATGCATGCATCGGATAAAAATCGGATAACACTAAGACTTGTGGAACCAAGTTTTAGGTTTTAGTGTATTATATTTATACATAACGCCATAACCAAGTGAGGATATAGATAATAAGTAAAGGGACAATGGTTCATTTACACAAGTAAATGACTGTCAAAACTTTTAATTACTGAATGGGCATTGGTTTGCTCTTCTCTTCACTGATCATTAAACCAACTTTGTATGCCTTTGTTTCAAGTGCCTGTGCATGTCACTCAGCTGGGTCATCACTGACTTTTTTTACGGTTGATACTCGTGTCAGATAGGGCTGTATCTTATACTCATTTTTATTTTTGACCATGAAAAAAGCAATAAAGAACACAGTCTTTGGCATTCCCATGGAAGAAAGGAAGCAACTTGACCAACCTGGATTTCACTGATGATACTGCCTACAGTAGAACCTCGGACAAAGTCCAAACTCGGTTCCACAAGTTTGGACTTTATCCGATTTTGGACTTTATCCGAATCAAATGGGCGATGCATCGGATAACGTCCAAAAATGGACTTTATCCGAGGTTCCTATACCAAATACCTCGGATAACGTCCATTTTTTAGCGGTTTTGGGCTTTATGTGATGCATCACGTGTGCATGAAAAACACAACTTTATCCGAATTGGACTTTATCCAAATCTGAATTTATCCGAGGTACCACTGTACTTGCATTGGAACTTTTTTATGTAACCAATTTCTGCTTTCCCCCACTCATGTTTCATGTTATAATTCCTTTTTATTGTAAACACCAATCTGAGATCCATAACCTAGTGTCCCGGGAGACTAAAGTTTTTGAAACCATCTCTTTCTATATCGCAAATGTGACACCAGGAATGACAAGACGCACAGCTATTTAAAAACACTGGAATAGTTGTTGTAAATTGGAATTGATTTGCTGGTACATAATTATTATATAATGAACAAGTAAAACTATAGCTAACAAATATAAAGGGAAAAAGAAACTGCAAGGGCAAAAACCTTCAGCAACAGAGAATATGTATAGAGCTCCTATTCAAGTGGCAGATATTAAAGCATAGGCATACTGTACATTACAGGATTCGGGCCACATTCTGCCAAAACAACTCCATTACAGAATGCTATGACAGTAAACAAAGATTGCATAAAATTTCTTAGGACTAAAGCTGAGCACAAGCATAGCATCCTTTACTCGAGTTTGTAAATTCTTTCTTCTTTCTGATAACCACTTCTAAAGTTCAATATATGTGTGTTTTATTTGTTTGTTCGTTTGTTTGTTTGTTTGGGGGGGACTCAGAAAAGGGATTTATTTCCTCAAATGCCTACTTGTCTGAAAATCTAAATGTAGATCAGAACAGCAGTCGCCAGAAAGGATTCAACAAATTTCAGATAAAGTCCCTCCAGGCTACATTAGGTGCAAATGTGAAACAAGAATATAAACAAGACTGTGGCAGATTAATACACATTTATAATATATATTCACTGTGAATTACTAAAATATGATAATTTAGGGGTAACTAATACCGCAGCTTTCAAAATATTAGTTAAAAACAAAAATGATGGAGCAGCTACAAAGCAATATACTCTATTTAATTTAATAGCTATTATAGGACTAAACAAAGGATTTGTTGCTTTCAAAGGGTGTTATTTCAGTAAGCAACCAGATAATTATCTAAACATTCATCAGGAGACCTTCCTCAACTATTTAAGCTTGCATGCTAAAAAAAAAAAGATATTTAACAATTCGTTAGAAATTATGTTGAATGAAACATATACCATGTATTTCTCTTGTTTTTATGAGACCTCTGATAGCATTCATTTTTACTACTGTTTTAATAACAATAATTATGTCCTGTCAAATCATGTTCTAACTTACAGCAATCCTTCCAGGCTTTCCTAGATATAAAGTAATCCAAGGTATAGGTCACCCTTACTTGAAAGCCAGTCGTATCCAACTCTAGGGTTCAGTGTTCACCTCTGTTTATAGCTGAAGAGCCAGCGCTGTTTGCATTTGCAGACATTTCTGTGGACATGTGGCAGGCATGCCTAGACCCCGAAGTGCACGGAACACTGTTTACCTTCCCACCGAAGTGGTACCTATTTATCTACTTGCAATTTCTTGCTTTTGAACTGCTAGGTTGGCAGGAGCTGGGACAGAGATGGGCACTAATTCCATCATGCAATACTCGGGTTTTGAACTGCTGACCTTCCTTCCGCCTCTCAGTCAGTGTCTTAACCACTTGAGCCACTGCAGTCCCAAAAGTAATCCAAAGTGGCTTACAAATCCTTTTTTGTCTAGTACTCTGAAAGCAAGGTGCTTGCTCAATTTCACACAAGCAGCAGGGCATATAATCCTGTCATCCACATACTCTCTAAGTGATCTTGGCTGGCCCTTCATTGTCACTATTGCTACAAGCTGCTTCAGTCTGCTTTCAGATTTTATAAATTAAATTAGGCTAATTGAATTAATGGAATTTATAGAGGAGTTGAATCACCAAATCCCCAATGGTTCAAAATCCTATCCTAGTTGTGATTTATGATGCAGAGCTACTGGATTTCAGCCTGTATCTGTGTTATAGGTATCTGTGCTACACAGATACAGTGATACCCTGTACAACTATTTTAATTCGTTCCTTGGTTCACATCGTTGTACGATAAAATTGTTATACGGGACTCGCTCCCGTCCACCACCACCGCTGATCCAAAAACGGACAGCCCGGGTGGGCTCTCCGCTTTGGGATCAGGGAGGCTGGAGGATCCTTCCACCCCCGCCCAGGCTGTCCGTTTTTAGATTGGGGTTGGTGGGGGTGGAAGGCACCTCCAGCCACCCTGATCCCAAAGCGAAGAGCCCACCCAGGCTGTCCATTTTGGGATCCGGGTGGGTGAGGGTGGAAGGCACCTCCGGCCATCCTGATCCTAAAGAGGAGAGCCTGCCTGGGCAGTCCGTTTTGTGATCCGAGTGGGTGAGGGTGGAAGGCGCCTCCAGCCACCCTGATCCTAAAGCAGAGAGCCCGTCAGAGCTGTCCATTTTGGGATCAAGGGGGTGGGGGTGGAGGAGCAGCCTCTCTGCTTTCCACCCAGACTGGCGCCTTCCACCTCAACCTACCCCATCCCAAAATGGACAGCCTGGATAGGCTCTTGGCTTTGGGATCAGGGAGGCTGGAGGCTCCCTTTCACCACTAGCCCCATCTGAGAATGGACAGCTGAAAAGCATTGCATCGTATGATTAAAATCGTTATACGATGCAATCCCCTCCCCCCAATGCCATCGTTGTACGATTTCATTGCTGTGTGATACAATCGTTGTACGGGGTTTTACTGTATTGCAGTTTGACAACACTTTAACTATCATGGCCCCATCCTAGAGAACCCTGGTATTTATAGTTTGTGGCAGTAATTTGAATTCTCTGCTGTTTCTCAAGGCATACTGTCCTACAATAAAACTGTATTGCTGTTGGTTGAGAATAAGCTTCTTCTGCATTCTCTTTCTCTCTTGGGAGAGCATTATATCGTAATTAGAGCAACTTGACTCTTTAACCTAGAGTCAAACAGCCTTAGAAAAGTGAGAGAGATTAACTGAGAACTTAAACAAGGATGGAAGGCGTATTCTGGGAGCTCATTTCTCATGATGCACTAGAATTGTAGCCCATCATTGTCTAAGGACCACACATTCTATATGACTGTTTCAGCACTCGCAAAAAAAAAAAAAGGAAATAAAAATACACTTGGACAGTGTAGGTGAACCAGAGGTGGTGCACAGAGCCCTTTCTGTGGGCATGTGCACCACTGTGGGCAAGCCCTGCCCTGTGCCACAGGCACCAATGGCCTCACTGCTTCCCAGCCCACCCCTCTCCTTCCGCCAATGGGGAGGTGAGAGGGGAGGCTGAAATCCTGTCCAGGTGGTGACTGCAAGGATAAGGTGAGGTGACCAGACACCCACACCTACTAGGAGGGGGTGCATACATTGGGAGTGCGTCGGCAACACCACATGGGTGCATGGACATGTATGTTGCCTATCCATGTACCGCCACCTTCTTTTTGGGCACTTGGTCTCTAAAAGGTTTGCCATCACTGCACTAGGATCATCTACCATAGGAGGTAGGGTGAATATAAGTTTGCTTTAAAGCACTGCAAAGGAAACCTAAGCTTACTTGATGTTAAATTACCTTTCAGTGCTTGAAAGATGTGTTCCCTGACATGTTTTCAATGTAAAGATCAATACAAATATGTGACAACACTACTACAGCACTGGCACCAAGATAGCTTCTGTAGTAAATATCCAATCCATGCTTTTCCAGATGTTTCTATCATAATGCTTTCATTCACAGAAAAATATGCGACTTACAAATGGTTCACCACAAAACATTCATTCACAAAAAGTATACCATCCTCTGATGAAACAAAGGAATGTCAAACAAACATAAAAAGCTACTTGTTTTGTATAAGTCCATCACATTTTATAAATTTATTTTTCACCATAAGAAAGCAAGAACACATTAATAAGATTGCTAATTTAACATGCAAAGATTATTTGCACTGGACAAGAAGACCGTCATTTTAAACATTACAATGAACCACTAGTTCAGGTACAAAAACATTCAGCTGGAATATATCAGAATTTTATCTACCAAATGGTATTTTTAGTCATTTATTACCATATGCTCTCTATATTTAATCACACAGTTGAAAACACAGCAGTGATAAGCTTTCCCGTGACCCAATTTCATCTTCCATACTAAAACACAAGGAAAAAAACCTTGGCAACATGTTAATCTCATTTCCATAGCAAAGGAACAAAACATTAACCATGTTCGGTGCAAGAAAACAGAAAGATGCAATTACAAGTAGTGTGTAAAAGAACTGCTTAATAAAAACAAAACAATAATCATTAACAATTTCACACATTTTCTTGCCATATAAACATGTTTGTCAGCCTACATATGCTATATCTGTTCTATCGTGACTAACTGATGGAGAAATCTTACACTGGTTTAAAACAACTTAGCATAGCAAGCATTTGATATTCTAGCGCAGTAAAGCTTCTACACTGAAATGAAAAATAATTATTATTATTATTATTATTATTATCCTACCTGCTACTTTTCAAGTTTCCTGCTGGCATCTTAAAAACCTAAATCTTTTCTTTCAAAAAAGCAAGAAGTTTTGATGCCTTCTGATGATCTACCCAGAATCTCTCTCTCTCTCTCTTTTTTTAAATCCTTCAGGCAATCCAGGCAGAATTTAGAACTGTGCACAGGAATCTCCAGAAGCTTGCTGTACCAAGCTTGTACCAGTGTACGATCTGGCTTGACAATAGACGCATAGGGCTGCTGTTCTAACAACTGCTGCTGCTAGACTCATGCATCATATGACTAGAAATAAATGATGAATCCATTCTACCACAGGCGAGCCTCTCACCTCGGCTTGTGTCAACTAACTGCAGGGAAAACAAAGGAGCAGGATGTAGAAATCTACTCAAACTGAGTTTAAGGAGAAACCTGGTTTTATCCACTCATTGCACACTGCCAAATGATTGTAAGTAAACTCACAAAAATGATTAATACTGTAGTCTGGAAAAAAAATGTTTTTTGCTCATCTTCTTTGTACTGGCAGAAAAGAGGCAGAAAGCTACAATCCTGTGCTTGGGAATGGACAAGGAGTTTTCCTTCCGGAACAGTCTCCTTGGTTGCTCTACTGGACACAAAGGAAGGATAAGAAAATGTACCTGCTGTAGTTGTGTTGGTTCAAAAATTTTCTTTCTACTTCTACATATACAGCAAGTTAAACTCTTATTTTTATATAGACAGAGACACTAAATGTTATTACAACATTAAGGCAGCAGAGGTACTTGTATATGATCAAGAGCCACCAAGCCGTCTGGCCGCGCCCCTCCCGCCCTTGCCATCAGCGGAAGGAGGTTAAAGGGAGCCCCGGAGGCCACCGGGGAGCTCCGACGAGCCAACGATGCAATCTGGCCGTGCCCCTCCTGCCCTTGCCATCGGCGGGAGGAGGTTAAAGGGAGCCCCGGAGGCCACCGGGGAGCTCCAAAGAACCACCAACGCCATCTGGCTGCACCCCTCCCGCCCTTGCCATCGGCAGGAGGAGGTTAAAGGAAGCCCCAAAGGCCACCGGGGAGCTCCGAAGAGCCGCCAACGCCACGTGGCCGCGCTACTCTTGGCCCTGTTCACTGGATTTGGTGGGACTCTTAGGCTGAGTTTTTTCCCTTCCACTCTTTAAAGGTTAAAGGGAGCCCCGGAGGCCACCGGGGAGCTCCAAAGAACCACCAACGGCGTCTGGCCGCGCCCCTCCTGCCCTTGCCATCAGTGGGAGTAGGTTAAAGTAGCCCCGGAGGCCACTGGGGAGCTGCGAAGAGCCACCGACGTCATCTGGCCATGCCCCTCCCGCCCTTGCCATCAGTGGGAGGAGGTTAAAGGGAGCCCTGGAGGCCACCGGGGAGCTCCGAAGTGCCACCGACGCCGTCTGGCCACGCCCCTCCCACCCTTGCCATTGGCGGGAGGAGGTTAAAGGAAGCCCCAAAGGCCACCGGGGAGCTCCGAAGAGCCACCAATGCCGCATGGCCGCTCTCCTCTTGGCCATGTTCACTGGATTTGGTGGGAGTCTTAGGCTGAGGTTTTTTCCCTTCCATTCTTTGGAATGTTTTTGAATTGTATTATTGATATTTTGTATTGTTGCTGTCTTTGTTTTATGGGGCTATATTGTATTCTTTTGTAACTGAATTTTTTATTGTTTACGACTGAGTATATGTGTATTGAACTGTGGAATTTTGTACTGTATATGGTATTTTTGCTCTGTCGTGCTTTTCCTATGTAAACCGCCTTGAGACGGCCATTGGCTTGAGTAAGGTGGTATATAAGTACTAAATGAAATGAAAATGAAAGATGAAATGAAATCAAATGCATTGTTCATTCTACCTGGAGTAGACTAATTTAAGTCAATGGAACTTATGTTTCTCATAATTAATGCCTTCTATTAATTTTCATGAGTCCAGTGACACTAGAACTAAGACTAGACTTGGTCTATAATGTTTTGTTTCTTTGCTTAAAGATGCTCCTCTTAAAGGTAGAAGTTGCTTACCTTTATATCATCCTTCAAATTACAGTTTTCAGCTTCAGAAAGGTGAAGCCCATTCCCTTTTCTTCATGAAAATCTTTAGCTATACACTGCAAAAAAAAAAGTATTAAAAGTACAGTATTAGTAACTGCAGAGCCTGGAACAATTCAGTATGAAGAGGACTGTTTACACCAGGGGTTCCCAACCTTTTCAAGCCAGGGACTGGGTCACGCTCTCTCAGTCAGCTTTGAGAGTTGGACAGCCATTTTGCACTGCCTGCATGACAGGGGTGGCCATTTTGTCCCAACAGCTTTAAAGGGGTGACCATTTTGTTTCTCGGATGCCCTTGGAGGGGTGGGGGGGCCACATGAAATGGCACCACGGGATGGATCTGGCCCACGGGCCTTTGGTTGGGAACCCCTGGTTTACACTGTCAGAAGAGTCAGGGTATATGAAGACTGCTATGTGATAAAGACATTTCAAACAAGCTTGAGAAGGCCACAACAACAGAACTGTTTAATAAGTAAATAAAGAGACAAGACACACTCTCATTAGACTAGACTTTTCCTGACAGAAACAGAGGTAACAGGGGTTAAAAATTAGAACAAGGAGTTGTATTTGTGTTTTTCACAAAGCATTCTCAGATCTAAGGCCCTGAGTCAGCCTCTGCCGAGTGGGTGGCATAGAAATCGAATAAATAAATTAATAAATATCTAAGCAATAGCTAAGGTTGCAATAAAAGTTGTGAAAGGGAGTACGCTGTTATAATAGGTACCAATTTTCAAATGGTAGTGAAAATCAAGAAAGTGAGAGATGAAAGCAGAATTTGGGGGGAAAGCCACATTATCATCAACTGGTCTACTACTACATAATGTTTTAGAAAAGTTACTTTTGTTGGTATTATTTGTACTCTGATTTTTGCTTTTGTACTGTCTCTCAATTCAGTTTCCCAGCTTTGAGCTGCTTCTTCATTCATATTCTTATTTTTCTGTCAAGATTACTGTAATTTTAAGGAATGAAGTCCAGCAAAGCACTCATTCTAAATCTCAAACACAGACAATTGGCCCAAAGGACACTGGAAAATGCTAACTAAGATTTGAGGCTTGTTCATTTTATCTCATGAAAATGATAATAGAATGGGATTTTGTCAAAATACTGCTCCTTTGGTCAAAACCTGATTTAGCCTGCGAAATAAAAGGAACATTTTCCTTGCTACCAGAACAAACAAAAGATGAAGAAGTTATTTCCGAAAACCATGGTGGCTATGACTAATAAGGGATTTCAGACACATCTTTTTTGTAATTAAAAAAATGTACAACAGCTGCTACAAGCATCATTCAGAATTACACCTGTTAAATATTAAGTCTGCATGGGTGACTAGCACATGAGATAGCCAAAAGGCATGTCCTCCTGACCCAAGAGTCCTACTGTATTGTACACCTTCCTCCTCTTCCTTCATTCACTCCTGTTCTTAGTGGTCAATATGCTAAGATACTGTTAGTGGTCAAGATGTAGTGTAGTCTATTCAAGATACAGTATAGTCTAGTCAGTACACAACTATGTTTCCAAAACTTTCTCTTGTACAGAGCAGCAGATTAGCACCAGGGTGGATTTGAATATTTACTTTTCCTTCCCTCCCTATTTCAAAACACTTTTAGATCTGAAACCATCTCTTCTTCTCCCATTCTTTTCCTTCCTTCCCTCATCTCATTTCCATTTTATTACAACTCCTTACTTGTATTCACATACCCAGATCACCCACTCCTCAAATCTACAAGGGAAGCAGTATTTAACTGCAATCAGAAATCCCCAGAGCATTATAGAATACTTCTTAATACTGGAATTGAGATTTGGAAGACATGAAATAGTTGTATTTAAAATGACAGGGGTGTGATCCTTTGTTTATCTTTGCACATCGAATAGGCACAACAATCAACCACTCTTTGAAGAGCTCTAAAAGACAGAGAGCACCCTATTAAATGTTTGTTACAGATCTGTCCAGATATGGGAGCTTCAAATTCACCTACAATATTGTTTTGTTTGTTTTTGCTGGCATCACCCTGGCACCTTGACTAATATTTTCATTTTGTTTCAAAAGAGACTAAAGCAGGGGTGGCCAAACTACGGGCCGTGGGCCGGATCCAGCCCATGACGCCTAATAATCCGGCCCATTCAGTCCACGCAGCTCCAGGAAGCAGAAATTAAACATGCCCTCGCATGTGCAAAATACTGCCTAATAATCCAGCCCATTCAGCCCACACAGCTCCAGGAAGCGGAAATTAAACATGCCCACGCATGTGCAAAACGGTGCCGTAAAGCACCCATGGTTGTCGTACATGTGTTTACGATGGCCACGGGTGCATTTGTGGTAGCAGTTTGTGCATGCATGGGCGCATTTTACTTCCGCTTCCGGTGAGAGGAATCACGTGACCAGCTCTCTCAACTACATGACTGGCCTGCAGCCCGAAAAGTTTTGTCGCCCCGATGTAAAGTGCAGGAGGCTTGAAGGCCACCAGGAACTTTAGTGGAGTTATCACCCCACTGACCTATGAGTGTCCTTCACTAATTAGATTTTTGAAAAGAGTTACTGTATTCCCATACAAATGAAGGCCAGACACATTTATACGTTTCCAGTGCAAGTAAAAGTGTGGGATACTGGAGGACATGGTCCAACTACCTCTGGAAGATGACTCACTGGGCACCCCCATTCCTGTTCCAGCAGTGTATAGAGTCAACGAGGGACAAAAAGAAAGAAAAAGAGAGATGAGTAAAAATGAGATGGTTGCGGAAAAAGCACCAAGGTTGGCCCCACTCAATATGACCACGAAGTCACTACAGGTTACTTTAAGGCAATGAAGCCTTCTGTGGGGGTGGGGGTGGGGAGATAGATTACCTGGTTAAAGTAATATTGATCCAACTTACAAAATATGTAAGCAGAAAATCATGTAAGTGTTTCACATTTTCCCTCAACACCTGATGGGGTAAAAGAGGAAGCAAAGAAGAAGCTTCACATTTGTGTATCAAACAAAACTGAAAATTCTTTTGAATTAATAATAATCATCATCGTCGTCGTCGTCGTCATAGTCATCATCACCATCGCCGACGCCGTCATCATCATCAATAATAATAATAATAATAATAATAATAATAATAATAATAATAATAATAATAATAATAATAATAATAATGTGTCAGAAACTATTCTGTGTTGAAAGGATTTTTGCTGGAGAAACTCTGCTCAGGGAACACCCGAATGAGGCTCCTTTCATGTCCCCAAGAATTTTCCCCACCGAAATGGCCCCATTCATCTACTTGCAATTTCTTGTTTTTGAACTGCTAGGTTGGCAGGAGCTAGAACAGAGGCGGGCGCTCAAACCGTCGTGCAGTTACCCAGGTCTTGAACTGCCAACTTGTCGGCCTTCCAGCTAACAAGACGAGCTTCTTAACCACTGAGCCACCGCAGCACCCCCAATTAACATTAAAGTCATCGAACTGTTATCAAAAGCTAAGGCCTAAAGACACACTAGCTTAATAAGGTACTTTCTGAAAGCAGATGCAGCAACAGTGTGAGTTAGGGTGTCCTCTATTCAAATCCAAACACGCACTAGGCAGGGTTCTATCATCAATCTTAATTCCAAATCTGCAATATGAATTAGTACTAATAGCTACATGCCATTAAGTGGATTTTGACCTTTTTCAGGGTTTTCTAGGTAGAGAGTACAGAGAACACCGAGGTGGTTTATCATTTCCTTCTTCTGGGGCACTCTGGGATTGCACAACCTGCCCAAGGCCACACAAACTGGTTCTTCTCCCTACTTTAGAGGCAGAATCAAAATCCCAACCTCTGGTTCAGCAACCACTGAACTATCTAGCCAGCTATATGGGTTATTTTACCCTGTATATACAGTGACATGGTTATTGGGACTGCTCTCAGGATTACTGACACTATAAAGTTCTTTGAACAGTCTGAAAGTGCAATTAGATAAATGCTAACTGACATATAGTGACAACTCGTGTATTGAGCTTTAATACCACGCCAAAAACTAGTAAGAAGAATGAATGTATGTCTGAAGCGCAACAGATACTAGCATTGCTATGTAAATTATTAATACTGGCTCTTCGGTTCTCTGCATAATGCACAGCTGACAACATGCTTACGAAAGATGCCAGTGTAGTTACTAATCCTTTAATGAATTTAGCAAGCTATAATAGGTAAAACATTTTCATCTACCAATGTCACTTCTAAATTTGATAAGTATACTGCTTTATTTAAAGACATTCTGAAACAAGAGCTGTTCTTGAAAATTAAAACCGAAATGTGAATGCTTCTATCCCTATGAAAATAAATAAAGGATGGTCCAAAGTGTCGTAGACTGTGTCTATTAATCATTTAAATATTCATTTTAAAAGCTTGAAGCTACAAGAAATTTTCATTTTATTGCAGAGTGGCCTTTAGTTTAGTGTAATACTGTAAATCCATGTGGGTGATTTAACTCCTTTAACACTAATCACATCTAAGAGATTGGCAAATGCTCGTTGCAGACACAGGAATGGGGAAACACACGTGCAACAGAAATTAGAAGTGCAGTATCCCTGTTCAGGAAACTCCTGATGGCTCACCTGTTACTGAATGTCCTCAATCATATGTATGCATGAAATCACAAGCACACACACTTTTCCTTAGCAGGACCAGAAATACAAGGACCCTTTAAAAAAAGATACTGTATAGTACTTTCATGGTAAATCTTACGCTTTATCAAATGTTAAACTAGAGTAACTCACTCCACTGACACAGGCCAGGAGTAAGAAAATAACAGCTTTACATATTACAGATTATTGTAGAAAGAAAATCTCATTGGTATGCTGATCTTCTGGCACTGCCCCAGCTAACCAGTTGCAACAACAATTCAAAAAGCAGCAGCAGCAACAACAACAACAGAGAGACAGAACTACAATCCATCAAATAGATTCTAAACTCTAGAGCAGAGATTGTGAACCTTTTAGAGACCAAGTGCCCGAGGAGGAGGAGGCGCACGGGCCTGAACCATGCGTGCCTGTGCATCCATGTGATATCACCGACATGTCTCCGGTGATGTTGCTTGGGTGCGTGCGCACGTGCAAAGCAAGCTGGCAACATCACATGAGCGTGTGCACCTGACCCCTCCCGCCCATCCTCCCAATGGGTGCACCCCACTCCCACCCTGGCCCCAGCTCACCTCGTCCCCACCGATGCCTCCCAGGTGAGATTTCAGCCTCCCCCATTGGTGGAGGGAGAGGGGAGGGTGGGGAAGCGGTACTGGCATTGATGCCGACAATGCAAGGCTTTCACATAATGGCACGCATGCCCACAGAGAAGGCTCTGCATGCCACCTTTGGCACATATGCCATAGGTTCGCCTACACTGGTCTAGAGAGTGCGAAAAGGACTATGGCAATGCAGAACCTGCTCTAAACAACTTGCAGCCAGGCATACACTGCACAGCACCTCCACTGTTAACTTTCAGATTCACCACAAAGATACAAAGAGGTGCTCCTGATTGTGTTTTAAAAAACCATTTGGAGAAAAGGTCTGTCTCTGAAGAACCTGCCAGCTGATGTTAAACATGAATCAATGCTGCTCTGTTCCTAGCTTCTCCTAAGACTATTTTAACTAAAGTCTGTCCTGGCTGAAACATTACCTGTTGTTTTATTAATATTTTACTTTTTGCTATTTTAATCCTTTTACATTTTCCTGTTTCTAGTATTCACTATTCAAAAATTTCTTAGACATAAAGCAATTATATACAATCCAATGTTAGATGATCGGGCAGCAGCACATCTGCCCCAAGCCAAGGGATAGAAAAAGCACAAGAATCCCTGGAATCAGAATTGTAGGCATATCAGGCCTAAACCATGCATCTTTTTTATATTCACTTTTCCCATTTATTTATAATAAACTAGCATAGTTTGTCCAGCGGTGCCGGGCTGTTTTAAATTGTGTTGGAAGGTTATTTTTTGTTAATGTTTGTAAAAAATTGCTTAGTCTGTAATTGTCATTTTTAAAATGTTTATTTATACAAATTGTTTTTGGCTGGGCTGTTATAAACTGTGATCAGCTTTTTTGGGCTTTTTGTGGATTAAAAAAAGAACAAAGTATGATATCATTTTTTCAAATTGTTTTATTTAACCGAATAATGTTTTAGTTTGTGGGTTTTTTTATTAATAGCTGTACCGTAGGTAATAATTTTAAAAATGTAAAAGTACATGTTTTTTACATTCAATCTTTTTAAACTGTGTTTAGATGTTTTGGGTTTTTATTTGAGTTAAAACTCAACACAGGATTTTAGAAATGTTTTTATTTTATTTTATTGACATATGTTTGTGATTTGTGTAAAATTCTGATTTTGTGTTATGTTTTTGACTTGTTTTTCTCTTGTGGCCTTTTGTGTAAAATTGTGATTTTGTGTTATGTTTTTGACTTGTTTTTACTCTTGTAGCCTTTTGTTTGGGGCTGTTGTGTCTTTTTGAATTGTTTTACTATTGTGGCCTGCAAGGTGGGGCTGCTAGTAGATCTTGTTTACTTTGAGTGTTTTTTCTCTCCTGGTGCTTCTTCTGGTAGGTCGTCTCTTTCTGTCTTCATTTGTGTTCCGGTCGTCGTGGAGGCAGGACATGCTGGTGAGTTGGCTGGTTTCCTTTATTTTGGGGGTTTGGTTTATTTTGCTTTGGTGGTTGTTGTCTGGGAGGTTTTTCTGTTTGGTTGTTGTTGTATTGTTCTATTTTTAGGTTTAATTGGTTTGGTTTTTTGTGTTTTTGTTTACTTTTTCTTGTTTGTGTAAGTGGTTTTGTGTGTTTTTTGTGATTTTTGTTTTAAGTAATGGTTGTTTTTAATTATGGTTCTATTTTTGTTAGGTGGTTAGGTGTGTGTGTGTGTATGTGTGTGTGTCTGAGTGTGTGAGGGAGAGAGAGGAGCCTGCTGCCGGGTGAGTACCTCCGGTAGGCGAAGGCAGCGGCCGGAGCGCCGTTCACTGCCTTTGCTTTGCAGAGGAATTGTTTAGCTTTCAAGGGGGAAAGGCACTGATGCCTTCGCCCTCCCTTGGAAATGAAACACTTACTCGTAAAGTAAAGGCAGCGGCCGGAGAGCCGTTCGCTGCCTTTGCTTTGCGGAGGAATTGTTTCACTTTCAAGGGGGGGCAAGGCATCAGTACCTTTCCCCCCTTGAACCCTCCCTGTTTTTGTAGTTTTTTCCCACCCCGGCTCAACTTTTCTTGAGGCCGGTGGTGGTCTCGCCTTGTCTTCGGCGGAGTAGCGTAGAGGAGAGGGAGTCCTTCTCCTCCCCGTTGCTCCATGAAAGAAGGCCGGCGGGTGTTTGCATGGCTGTGAGGCGCTGCGTCCGCCTGGGGAGAACTTGTGTTCCCGTGCAGGTGTTTACATGGCTGTGAGGCGCTGCGTCCGCCTGCAGCGGACTTGCGTTCCCGTTGTTTTTTATTTCTATTTTTCACGCACTGGCTTTTTCAGCGTTCTGCGTGCTTATGGCGCGCAGGACACTGGGGCTTGTAGTTTTGTGTTTGTGGTTTCTGTTTGTGCAGCGTTTTTCCTGCGGCTCAATTTTGATTGGCTGCGGCGCGTTTCCCAACGTTCTTTTTGCTCGTGCCTCTCAGCCTGATTGGCTGTGCCGCGGCGCGGTGCATAGAATGTTGGGTAGTGAAGTCCTTTTTGTTTTTTTGCATTCATGGGTCTCCTGCCCCACTGGCGCATTTCTCAACCTGACAGTTACCTGTGAACCCAGTTCGGGCAACTGCATGAATACTCGGTACGGGTTAGTATGGCCTGGTGCGGGATCCTTTGTCAAATTACAATGGTTAACGCTCCGATTTATAGGTAAAGATAGGGTAAAACGGGAGTTCCCAACCTACGGCTCAAGGGCCGGCCCCAGCCCATGGTGCCATTCCATCTGTCCTGCTGCCACCGCCACAACCAGAAGTGGAAGCGGACGAGTTTATATCAGCTGTATAACATGCCTACACATGCGTAAATGCATCCGCGGCTGTCATAAATGCGCCCACTTCCAGGGTGGTGGTGGTCAGGGCCGCTCAGCTGTCTGGGGAGCATGGTCAAGCCCACGGTGTAAAAAGATTGGCCACCCCAGGATAAAGAATGCTGAACATGCTATATTCTGTGAATCTGAAAGAAAGCAGCAAAATGGATACGTGGTAACTGAACAAGCTCAGTCAGAGCATCCCTGTTTTGAGTACAGAAAAACCCCTCCTTACGGAAAAAAAAAGTCCGTTCCGTAGACTTTTGCTTAAATTGTTTTTTATGTAACTCGAAGCAAACCCATAAGAAAAATTATTTTTTTAATGTAACTCGAAGCAAACCTATAATAAAAATGATTTTTACATAAATCGAAGCAAACCCATAGAAAAAAGAATCTTTATGTAACCCAAAGCAAACCCATAGGAAATCGTGTAAATCAGGACATGGTTTTAGCACAAAATCATTATGTAAGTCGAATTCTATGTAACTTGAGGCGTATGTAAGTCGGGGTATCACTGTATCTGCCTTCTACTCTTCTACTACAAGGAAAATACTTAGACACGGTAGTGAACGGTTGACTCTCTATCTTTTAAAATTCATGTGAAATTAAGAAATGTGAGCTGATAAGAACAACACTACACAGGAAATTGAAAACAGAAGAGACAGTTAAATTAAAATTCTTTCAACTGCCTGCTTTGGATAACACCATCTACAACTACACTGATATAAATTGTGGTATGTCTTTCTGAGATTGCAAACATACATGATATAATTAAATCAACAAAAAAACCTTCAATTTATTAATGTGGGATATTGTGCTTTGGTATTCATGATTTAAAATGCTAGGAAATGGCCCAATATTTCTGCATAATATCAAGCTTGCATTGCCAGCAGAGAAGAGTGTCAAGCTTTACACAGCAAAGGCCAGTCTGAAAGATGATAACAAGGGAAGCAATCAAGATAGTCTACTGAATATTCTGTTAAAGTCATTATCATTCATATCCCCAAAACAGCCAAGACAATTGCTTTGTATTTGGGTTAGAAGTAGTTAACTGATGAAAAAAAGTTGATGTAAACGGTTAGCAGAGTGGTATGCAGTGGCCGGCAAGAGGTTCGCACCTGGCAAGGTGGTCCCTTGTGAGAAAAACAGACAGACGGATCTTGGTGCAGAAGAAAACTCAAAGTAGGTTTACTCAGGAAGTAAAAAGGTGCAAGTATATACAGTGCAACAACTGTAACACAAACCAGATATATTCTCTTGGGTTGCTCAGTTGACCTCACTGAGACAGTTCAGTTGTGCTATATACAAGTCCAGTAGCAGTCCAGTCCAGCAGGGTTAATGTAAGCTGTAATGACAGACAAAGCCAAAGAGCTCTACAGCTTCTGTCCTCCTGGTGGAGGCTTACCCCCAAGTAGTCCTTCTTTGTCCAGCAAGCACAGATGACATATCAGGCAAAAGCCATCATCAGGATCAGTGCAAAGATTCAGTCCTCGTAGCAGGTTCTGGAAAACACAGGAATCTTCGTCCAGACTGTCAGCAGAGGAAGGTGAGCATTAAAGCTCAGGCAAGTTGAGCATTGTAGCTGGAAGTCTGCAATCCTGCTCTGACCTAAATACACTGGCCCATGGAGCACACCAGGGAAAAGTCCCAGCACCTGTTAGGGTGTGAGGCGAAGACCTACATCCCCTAAGAAAAAGGAGTTAGCATCTGGCAGTTGCCCTTCCTTGATGTCTCTTAGGCAGTGGTTCCCAATGTGGGGCCCAGGCCCCACAGGGGACATCAATTCCCAGAAGCCTAAGTCAGTATATTAGCTGATCAGTGCTTTGGGAAATTGACTTAGGCTTTTGGGAATTGGAAGTCCAAAAACCAAAGGTTGGGAAACACTATTCTAAGGGAATAGTACTGTTCTCTGTGTAGACCAAACATAATGCCTGTTTGGTTAGGAAGGAATTAAAGGTTTTCCTGCAAATATCAGCTAATTAGGTTTTGATTGGCAAAGTTCAGGATCAAAAGTTCAGATTGTCCCAGAGCTGAGCAAACTTGGAACAACGCATCAATGCTTTGGAACATTCCAGTGCTGGTAAGCCTCTTAAATGCAATTTATAACAGACACTGGTTTTATTCTTTTGAGAGGACTTTTCAAAGGATATTTTTTTAACCCTCCAGCCAAGATTTTTTCTAAATAACTAAGAGTGTGAGGTACCAATTGTTTAAAATAAGATGGAAAAACTAATCTTGATTATTTGATCTGTTTTGAATCAGGGGACATAAAAGGTCACTTGTTTCTGCATTAGAGTTAAACACTTTGAAAATCATTTGCCCAAACTTCACTAAATTTAGCAAAGCTCTAGAGCAGACTGTCTGCTACACCTATGCCAAGTTTGGTGCTGGCCTAAAGTCCAGTTTCAAGTTTACAGCTCATTTTTAGATTTTTCTTGTACAATCTTGTTTGCTCTGCTGCATGATAATTTAGCTGCACTCTCATGCAAACTTTAATAGCTGCATATATGGCCATCACTGCATATATGCATCATATAATTTCTAATTACTAAAAAAAATAGTACGTCTGCTCCATTGGAACATTTCAGTGTTAGAATGGCTTACCATTCCTTTCTTCTAGGGCTGCCCAGGGACTGTGTACAAAGTCGTCTGTAAGTCCCTACCCAGCCCCTCTGCCCAGCAATCCAATGGGAGCACTTCCACTCTCTTCCCGGCACACAGTTTGACCCACAACTCCACCCGGCAGCCCAAGGGGAGCACGTCCTCCTTCCCCCAGCAGAGCCCTACTCTCTTTGTGGCTAGGTAGGGACTTATGGGCCACCCTGTAGTTTGCCCATGACTACACAGTCTGGATCTTCTTCCTGGAGGCACAGTGAAGAATCAAATTTCCAACCTCTCACTCCGCAGCCAGATACCTAAGCCACAGAGCTATCTACCCAGTAGCAGCTTATTAACTAGCAGCAATTCTCATCATTGCAATTTATATCACTACACACTGGATTTTAAAAAGTGGAAAGTCCAGCTAAAGTCAGAAGTTGTTCAAGTTACTTACAATTTACAACAACCTTATGAATTAATGATTTCCAGAAGCCCTGTCACAAACAGCTCCTTTTAATTTATAACAAACTAAAGGCCATGCCATGTTGAGACAATCCCTCTCAGGTTAGGCATTCCTCTCTTCCTACTGTCATCACTTTTCCTAACATTATTGCTTTTCCAGTTTAAGCCTTGTTTTCTCATGGTGTTTCCTAAACATGGCAGTTTTAGGTTAGTTATTGTAGTTTCTAGTAAGGACTCCAATTTAATTTGATTAAGAATTCACTTGTTTTTATGATTACTCATGATAGCTGTACAGCTGTCCCCCAATATCAGATTCCAAATTTATCTTTGCCTATAAGAAGAGGGTTGCGCCGTGCGTGTCTGGCATGCGTGTCCACACACGTCCAGCCCATCCCGTAATGAGCCAGCCACACTTGCCTTACCTCCTGGACAGCGTCGCTGCAAGGGTCCAGGAACTGAGAGTGGGGCCAACGCCCCATGAACGGGGAAAAAAATAAAAAAACTATGGTCCCCAGCGTCCTCTGCACGGCTCAGCCAATCAGGCATGAGGACGCGAGTGCAGAGGAGGTGGGACAACCGGTGCGTGCTACAGAAAACAAACAGCTACCACGCACACCTTTCCCCCTGCTACCCCGCCGAAGCAGTGGCAATGTCTGCGGGGCCACGGAGAGAAGAGGGGCTCCCCCTCCTCCCTGATACCCCGCTGAAGCCACAGCAAGGATGGCGCCGGCCTTCATCCCCAGGGTCGCTGAGAGAAGAGGGGCTCCCCTCCTCCCTGCTACCCCACCGAAGCCGCAGCAAGGCTGGCACCAGGGGAGACAACAATCAGGCCACACTTCGTCCAGGAACGTGCATTCCGGACGGAGTGCAGCCTGACTATCAGCTCTCCTTTTCCCCATCAATGTTTTGAGAGCTGCACTCGAAATAGCGATGGGGAAAGCTCACCTCCTCCCATCGCTGTACCAAGAGAAGCTCCCAAAACAGCGATGGGAAAAAGGAAAATTGACAGGCTGCACTTCGTCAGGGGACGTGCATTCCCGGACGAAATGAGGCATGACTGTCGGCTCCCCTTTTCCCCATTGCTGTTTCAAAAGCAGCTCTCGAAATGATGGGGAAAAGGGGAGATGACAATCAAGCTGCACCCTGGGACACACGTTCCTGGACGAAATGCGGCCTTACTGTCATCCCACCTTTTCCCCATCACTGTTTCGAGAGCTGCTCTCGAAACAGTGATGGGGAAAGCTCACCTCCTCCCATCGGTGTGTCGAGAGAAGCTCTCGAAACAGCAATGGGGAAAAGGGGAGATGACAGTCAGGCCACACTTCATCCAAGAACACACGTTAACGGACGAAGTGCAGTCTGGCTCTTAACACCCCTTTTCCCCATCGCTATTTCGAGAGCTGCTCTCGAAACAGTGATGGGGAAAGCACCCCTCTTCCCCTCACTGTGTTGAGAGCTGCTCTCGACACAGCGATGGGGAAAAGGGAAGCTGACAGTCAGGCCATTCTTCATCTGGGGACACACATTCTGGGATAAAGTGCGACCTGACTGTCAGCTCCCCTTTTCCCCATTGCTGTTTCGAGAGCTGCTCTTGAAACAGCAATGGGGAAAACTCCCCTCGCTGTTAAAAAAAACCCCGGCAAGGCAGGGAAAGGGGGGTGGAACATGTCAACCTCTCCCCCTTCCCTGCCTCCACCTCTCCGCAGGACCCAAAATCACCCCAAAAATAAAAAATCTCTCTCACTCACACACACACACACCTGCTGGGCTGCTTCTCTCTCTCACTCACTCACTCACTCACACACACACACACACACACCTGCTGGGCTGCACATTCCAAAAATGGCCGGCAAGGCCAGGCACAATAGCTAGTGTGTGTGTGTGTGTGTGTATATATATATATATATATATATATATATATATATATATATATATATATATATATATATATATATATATATATATATACATTTGCCAGATTTTCATATCAATATGATGAACTCAGGAACACTACAGGTTCAATGAGCTTGACTTTGGTCTACAACAGGGGTTCCCAAACTAAGGCCATTTTATGTGGTCCACCCCCATCCCTCCAAGGGCATCTGACAAACAAAATGTCTGCCCCTTTGAAGCTGTTAGAACAAAATGACCACTCACATCATGCAGGCAGGGCAAAATGGCCATCCAGCCCTCAAAGCTGACTGAGAGAGCGTGACCCGGCCCCCGTCTTGAAAAGGTTGGAAACTGCTGGTCTATAATAATATATTGTATAATGAAAATCTTTTCCTCTTTCAACTCTTGGACTTTTTTCTGATTTCTTGGTTACCATCTTCATTTTGACCAATCACCATTTTGACTATCACTGTCAATACTGATGTTAAGTAGTTCTTGTGGAGTTATGAATTTTATCTTTATGTTCAACTATAATCCTGCGATTATATTTTCTTTCTTCATTTTCATCAGCAGTTGTTTCCAGCCATTTAGTTTTGCCAGTCACATGGTGTCACTGCTCATCTTAAATTATATTTCTTCCATTAATTGTCACTTCTTCTCAATATAATTCTGGTTTTTATATATGTTCTATATACAAACTGAAGAAATAGAAGAAGTGGAAAGCTACGTTTATTTGGGTCAAGCATTTAGGATGGACAATAATTTAAAATAAGAAATCTCTAGAAGACAGAGAGCCGTGGGAGGTAAATTCAGAGAAGTATCAGCCATCTTGAAGTCAAAAGCTAAACCAGAAACAAAGACAAAATTGTTTAATTCTACAGTCTTGAACGCAATGACATACGGCAGCAAAATGTGGACATTAACAGCTGCGGAATAAAAACAGTGGTGAGCATCAGCAGGTACGCACCAGTTTGCCAGAACAACTAGCAGAAATTCTGGCTGGCTCTACCCATCCAAGTTTTGAAATAAAGTAGTCCTAATTTGGGTACAACGCAGGGATTTTCCCCTGGCCACGCCCACCATACCACACCCACAGTGTGGTAGTAAAATTTTTTGGAGCCCACCACTGGGCCTGCAAGTAACACAATGAGCAATGGAGAGATCAATGCTCGGAATCTCACTTCACAATGAAGTGAAAATTGAGGATACTGTTATCAGGTGAAGATCACTGCTTAAAGACATAGTAACAGAATACCTGATGAACAAATTAAGGTGGGCTGGCCATGTTGCATGCACAAGTGATAATAAATGGAGCACCAGAATAATTGGTATCCGAGAGATCGCAAAACACTTAGGGGAAAACTACCTCGCAGATGGGAAGATTTTCTCAAGAAAAATTTTGGACCAACATGGAGAAGAACTGTCAGGGATAGATCATTATGGACTGAAGTTGTGTGGAATGTCATCGTGGAGACATCTACTCATACAAGGACTCCTTGCTGAATAACGACTCCAAGGTATCCAAGGTATATCCATAACTTTTCATGCAAAGTTCTTGCAGTGATACACAAGGGACTGCGGCGGCTTAGTGGTTAATACCCTGAACTTGACGACTGGAAGGTTGCCAGCTCAGCAGTTCGATAACCGAGTGCTGCAACGCAGAGTGAGCTCCCATCTCTCTCCCAGCTCCTGCCAACCTAGCAGTGTGAAAGCAAGAAATTGCAAGTAGATAAATAGGTACTGCCTTTGTGGAAAGGTAACAGTGATCATGCACTCGTGTCTAATCAGACCTGCCACATGACCATGGAAACATCTGCAAACACAGACAGCGCTGGCTCTTTGGCTGTAAGTGGAGATGAGGACTGCACTCTAGAATCAGATACAACTGGCTTTTGAGCAAGGGCGACCTATAATGTACAAACCAACTGTCTTCTGAAATTCTTTTATACATTCCAGTATTTTGTAAGATGATTTCTAGTTCCTCTTCCTTTTCTGTATCCAGCTTGAACATCCAACGTTCGTCAGCATCATATATGGTAAAAATAAAAATCTTTGTTATAAAATCTTATGTTGCACTATCCAAGTTGTACTACTTGAACTACATAGTAGTGCCATGACTAAGTCAAAAATAAATAATACCAAAATTTCATTTTGATGAAGATTCTGCATTCTAGACCCAGGGCATCCCAGAAGGGAATGGTAATCCTGGAAAGGGTTGCCATGAGTCAGAATTGATTTGACAGCATGCAAATATTATTAAATCTCAAGCATTCAGCTAGCTCACACAAATGCCTCTCCTGCTCTCTTCTTCGCCAATTATGCTAAGACAACCTTTATTTCTAGATCAAATTGTTATGCTCCAATCTATACAGTACAGTTTGGGCTTGTAACAAATTGCTGGTTTTGTCCTATTTTATGATATGCATGACAAACAGTTTATTTTTCCCAAACCAGGCCACAGAACTCTAATAAATTTCCCAGTAAAGTCACCTTTAAATGCATTACTGTAGAGGACAGAGAAAACATGTTTTGTATTTAATTTAAGACCCATTACCTATTATAAATACAGCATGCAAAATTCTCAGCCAAACTGTCACTACAGTATATTGTTCAACTGTGGCAGCTGCCCTCTGTTTTATTATGTGGTTTTACTGCATTTTATATTGCATATTGTTTAAGTGTTTTTATTTTACTGCTTTTTAACAAATATTTGCACACTGTTGTGGCCATAGCAAGTATAAAGGGTGGTGTTAATGTTTTTATACAGAGATTTATAGCAATGGAAATGGGTTGTACTTTTCCTGTTTCTTTACTCTTTCATAATACAATGTCTTACTCTTTATCCCACACCATGATTTGGCCATGTCTCAAGGTGCCAGCTGGAGTCTCAGGAAATTGCTATGATTCTTCAAGTATTGAAGCAGAGAGACAATTTCCAAACTGAGGAGCAGTAAACATTGGTGTGTGTGTGCACGTGTGTGTGCATATGTGTGTGTTTTCATTAATGTTGTGCCTGTACAACAACACTAGCATACCAGTATGCAAAGGACTGAGAAGAACAGATTAGGGAGAAAGTACATGCAATAGGGCCCATCATGGCATTTAGAACAAGAAAAACAAGGGAGTGTCTTTAAGGCAACTTGTGAGATTTCTTGTTGAAGAAGTCATGGTAGCAGCAGCAAAGGAAAAAGATCACCATCAACTGCAGGCAAGCCTTCTGTAAGCTCTACTAGCAATGTGTAGCCTTGGAAAGCTCCCCACATATCTATGTGCTTTAGGCAAGTGGGCACAGTATGCAAGCCCTAGAATAATTTCCTACCAAGTCAAAAATAATGTTGTTTTCTTTCTTCCTCTGGGCTGTCATATTAGTTGGTTAACTTGATACAGGCCTATTTACAATATGAAATCTGTTGTGCCCTCCTTGGTCAAGTTTTCTTTGAGGATAAAAGCATAGATGACCTGCCTTTGTCAGAGGAAAACACAGCCAGGGAAGAACGTGAGGCCCCATCTGGTAGCCTCAAGTGACTGAGCAAGACCTGGTCCTTCCAAAGGAGGACCTAGTCCTTCAGTGAGATGACAACAGTTTGATATAAAAAGAACATAAACCAAGTTAAACTGAGGGAGAAGCAAAGGCGGCAGGCAAAAAATAAGGATTACAACTATCCTAGCCAAAATCAGTCTTCTGGAAAGAGATATGTCAGTCTGAACTTCTACTTATTGATTTGAACTATTGTTGTATATTGCATAAATTGAAGATCCAAGATCCTCTTCAGGGGTACTACATGTAGAGCCCATTGTAGAAGTGTCAAGATAGGATAATAAAAAAATAGTGTCATGAATTATTCAGGGAATGCCGGAATGAGGCTCCTTTCATGTCTCCAAGATCTTTCCCCACCAAAGTAGTTCCTATGTATCTACTTGCAAGATAGGAAGTAACTAAGGTATGGATGACTCTTGCTATATCATACTAATTCAGGAATGGTTGTAGCTGAGGCATTAAGCAGACTTGTGCAAAGCGGTCCTCATTACCACAACCACCTGGGAATCTAAGAACAGCACACAGTATCATAACCATATGTCCCTGGAAAGACCTGCAATGGCTGGTAACTGCTTGCCTGGCCCAATTTGGTGCTGACTTTAACAGCTTAGTACCTGGCTATTTAAAGGAATACCTGTCTCTTTATGACTCAATCAGCCCCCCACTTAATTTCTAGAGTACCCATTATACTGACAAGAAATCATCATCGTGTTCTCCTACAATGCCTAACTTATCAACTTTTCAAGAAACACAAAACAGGAATTTGAAGCCAGTTGCAAGGCAAGAGTTCCGATTAAGAACACTATTCAAAGTCTATAAACTAGTACATACACACTTTTCTCTTTATAGCTTTAAAACTAATATAGAAATAAGTGGTAACACTTTTCAGTCCTCATTGGATTATTTTTATACTATTTCCATATGGAGTTGCCAAATGGAAACGTCAACAACCCAAGATACTACAGATGTTCAATCAGGCTCAATTGCTATTATTCCTACTATACATTCAATGGGGCTTACTCCCAGATAAGAATGCAGCCTGAAGCTACATCATGTGTGCAAATAGTAAAAAAATAAAGATACTAAAATTTTCCCACAATGAATTTTTTAAAATCCTTTCTAATACTTGTAGAGTAATTTTGAATTTTGTGCATTATCATTTTTCTTCTGCACTGATTAGTTCATATGCCAACTTCAATATGAATGAAAACATTTGTCTTGTGTAAATTTATTTATTTTATTTATTTATTTATTTTTCACGCTTATATACCGCCCACTCAGGTACAACCCAACTCAGGGCGGTTTACATAGCGGACAGTAAATACATAAAAGACACATGATAAAAAAGTTAAAAGTTAAAAAAGTTTTAAAAAACCCACCCCTAAAAGGTGCGCAAGAACCGAAGGGACCTTGGGGGAAGGCACACTTCTCTATACCAACCACCCAACGGTATCCCCATCCCCACCCACACCCCAAACTTGGCCCGCCAGCCAGGTCTTTAGTTCCTTCCTAAAGGGCAACAACTCCGTCTGGAGACGCAGTTCCACAGGCAGGAGGTTCCAAAGGGCTGGTGCGGACACGGAGAAGGCCCTCCTCGTGCCAGAGAGGCGAGCCCCCCTGGCTGATGGCACAATTAGAGAGCCCCTCCGGTCCGCTCTGGTTGGACGGACAGACGTCCTTAGGGCGATGCGGTCTCTAAGATACCCTGGACCACTACCATGTAGGGCTTTAAAGGTCAAAACCAGCACCTTGAATTGCACCCGGAGACAAACTGGTAACCAGTGCAGCCCCCGAAGCAGTGGTGAGGCATGGGCATAACGTCCACACCCCATCACCACCCGGGCCGTGGCATTCTGGACCAGCTGCAGCCTCCGAATGGTCATCAAGGGCAGCCCCATGTAGAGCGCATTACAGTAGTCTAGTCTGGAGGTCACCAGAGCGTGAGTGACCATGAGCAAAGAGTCCCGGTCCAGGAGTGGGCGCAACTGGCGAATCACCCGAAGTTGGGCGAAGGCCCTCCTGGCCACAGCCGCCACCTGTTCTTCTAGCAGCAGCAGCGAATCTAGGAGGACCCCCAAGTTGCGCACCGGGTTGGTCTGGGGCAAAACAGCCCCATCCAAAACCAAAGATGGTAGCTCCCGGGATAACACAGGACCCCCTATCCATAGCCACTCAGTCTTGCTAGGATTCAGCTGTAGCCCATTTGCCCCCATCCAGACCCCAACAGCCTCCAGACAGCTGGAAAGGACTTTGACTGCATCACTGGGTTCCCACGGGCCGAGATGTACAACTGTGTGTCATCCGCGTACTGGTGGTACCGCACCCCGTGGGAACGGATGATCTCACCCAGCGGCTTCATGTAGATGTTAAATAGGAGAGGAGAGAGTACCGAGCCCTGAGGCACCCCATATTTTAGGGACCTAGGACTCGACCTCTCACTCTCCAACCACACCGACTGGGTCCGGCCCCTCAGAAATGAGGAAAACCAGGACCACACCGTACCCTGGATCCCCAATCCTCGGAGCCGTTCCAGAAGGATACCGTGGTCAACAGTATCGAAGGCCGCTGAGAGGTCAAGAAGAGCAAGGACGGGCGGATGACCGCCATCCCGCTCTCGCCAGAGATCATCCATCAGCGCGACCAATGCAGTCTCAGTACCATATCCAGGCCTGAATCCTGACTGGAATGGGTCCAGATATTCCGCTTCATCCAGCACCCCCTCCAGCTGACGTGCCACTGCCTTCTCCAGAACCTTCCCCAAAAAAGGAAGGTTGGATACAGGTCTGTAGTTGGTTAGGATTGCTGGATCGAGGGATGGCTTCTTCAGGAGGGGGCGCACAAGAGCATGTTTCAGCAGTGCAGGAAATATCTCCTCTCGAAAAGACACGTTAATTATAGCCCCGACCCAGCCACCTGTCACCGTCTTAGAGGCTTTTACCAGCCAGGCGGGACAGGGATCCAATGGACAATTAGTGGCACGGACCGCTGCAAGGAGCCTGTCCACTTCATCCGGGGCAACAGGATCAAACCGATCCCAGGTAACACCGCAAAACTGCGCACTGGCTCCCCGTCGGACCCTCCCCGCCCACGCCAAGTTTGAACCCCGAGAGGATCCGATCGATTTTCTCCACCAGATGGTCAGCAAAGTCCTCAGCCGATCCCTGCCAACCAGGCACAGGCCCCGCCCTACCCAGGAGGAACCTGGTCACCCGAAACAGGGTGGCTGGGCGATTATCAGTGGAGGCAATAAGGGAGGTGAAGTACTGCCTCCTCACCACCCCCATCGCCACCAGGTAGGCCCTAATAGCGGCTCTAGCTAGTGTCCAATCGGAATCGCTCTGGGTCTTTACCCAGCGGCGCTCAAGGCGTCTCTTTGCCCGTTTGAGCTCCCGTAGTTCTTCAGTGAACCACGGGGATGACCTAGCTCCACGGGCTCTGAGAGGCCATAGTGGAGCGATTACATCCAAGGCAGATGTCGTCGACTCGTACCACAGGTCAATAATTGCCTCAGGTGAATCGTGTCGCCGATCCAGAGGAAATTCCCCCAGTTCCCTCTGGAATCCATCCGGATAGATCAGTTGCCGGGGGCGGGCCACTTTAATCGACCCTGCCTCCTTACGATGAAGTGTAGCCCCCAGAAAGTCTAGAGCCACCAGATAGTGATCTGACCATGGCACAGGTGTTATGTCTAGCTTCTGTAAACTCAGATCACTCTGCCACCGCCCCGACAAAAAGACTAAATCTGGTGTGTGGCCACTGCACCTGGTTGGGCCCTGAATTACCTGAGCCAGGTCCATAGCTGCCATGGAAGCTATGAACTCCTGTGCCACCTCGGAACCAGACCCCAGTGAAGGCAAATTGAAGTCCCCCAAAACCATAAGTCTAGGGAACTCCAAAGCCAATGCCGAGATGGTTTCAAGGAGCCCAGGCAGGGAGTCCCTTACCCTGCAAGGAGGCAGGTACAGGAGTAGGACCCCCAACTGACCGTTAGGGCCCAACCGCAGGAGCAGAGCCTCACAACCCAAAATTTGTGGAGCGGTGGCCCTGGCGACTCCCAATGACTCCCTGGCTTTAATGGCAACACCACCGCCCTTACCCACATCCCTAGGCTGGTGCCAAACACCGAACCCGGCAACTATGATCAGTAGGTCTCCCAACCTTCTGAACAGGCCTCTCATGCAGAGATGCACAGTTACAAAGTCTTATGTCAGACAAAGTGGACTTGATCCATGAAAGCTAACATCAACATACAGCAGTTAGTCTTTAAGGTCCCATCTGACCAGGTTATCCTACTATGGTAATAGAGTAGACAATACTACCAACAACTCAATGCAAAGTGTCAGGTAGTAGTTAACTAACCTGACCACGCTGAAGACTAACGGCCTTGGGTGCCGAAGTCCACAGGGAAGGGTGATGTTCCCCAAGTGGATTAAATCCCACTTTAATCCATCTTGATGGAGGGCAGCAGTTTCATCAATACTGGCCTGGGGCTGAGGAAGACTTTACGTGCCAAAAGGGCTTAGGACCAGAAAGTGACTCATGGAACTGGATCAGTGGTACTGGTGTCACACTGCAAAGCAGAAGGCAGATACAAGGCCACTGTATTATATTCTCAGGACAGTCTTCATGACTGATCACCATGATGATCACCTATATTCAGATTTGGATACAGCAGAAGTCTTTAAGATGCCACAACATTTTTTGTCTTTTTTTTTGTTTTGTTTACTCTCTGATAGCAGAGTACCATTTGAAAAATTGTTACAAAGTGGTTCACCTGTCAGTCTGTAACACTATAACATCATTTTATACACATTTTAAACAATTTTATACACTCAAAATCAAAAGGATTAAGCCATTACATAAGAATCTGAATAGTATGTTCAGCAACATGTACTATGGGCACATCAGTATGTATTCGCTGGATAGGCACTATAACAGAGCCTGACACAGCAAGAAGCAGCCAGAAAGCTTGGAAACTACTGAAAAAACTAAACAATAATCCAAACAAAAGAACACTGTATGCAAATATAATACCAAATCAAATAGCACATTAACTGCTCCTGACAGGGAAGACCAATTAACACACAATAAACCAAAAACATTAAAGGGATATTCAGAGGGAATCTAACGAAATCTCAACTGTCTTAGCATCAATAGAGGAAGCCATAAAATGTGGATTGATCCTGATTGAGCAAACTAAACACTACATGTTTTGCCCAAAGGAATGGCTCCTTCAACTCTTTGTTGGACAAGCTAACAAATCCCAAAACTATGGTAGAAGATGAATCACTATACTGAAGCCAGGGAAAGAGCCATTATACCCCAAAGCCTACAGGCCAAACTTCCTACTATGCCACTTTTATACATAGTGTTAGAATGAATGATATTAACTTGTGTAGCCCCTAAAACTGTTGTTTTTGTTGTTCTGTCACATAGTCGAGTCCGACCCTTTACAACCCCATGGCCTCTTCTAATTCCAAAACAGGAAGGCATTAGAGCTGTCAAGCGATGTGGGGTTTAAATCTTCAATCTAACACAGCATTTAGAAGATGGTTTTGAAATATTCATTTATTTAATTAAATAATAATAAAATACACAAACACAGTACATAAACTATCTGCTACAGCAGCATTTGTTGAACTTACATACAACACTACCCACCTTCCAATTGCTGCTCAAAAAGCTCTACTTTCTAATTAAAGATCATTGACTAACCACTGCAGTGGGTCAGTGGTTAAGAATCTCAACTTATTAGCTGGAAGACTGGCAAGTTGGCAGTTCAAGACCTGGGTACTGCATGACGGATTGAGCGCCCGTCTCTATCACAGCTCTTGGGGACATGAAAAGAATCTCATTTGGGTGTTCCCTGAGCGGAATTTCTTCCGCAAAAAAATCCTTTCAACCCAGAATAATTTCAGATACAAAATTATTATTGTTGTTGACTAAGAGAAATAGTGGCTGTTTTATTTCAAAGCCAAAGAGTCTTTGTTTAAGTTCAAGGGAGCTACAGGTACAAGAGAAATCAAATTAGAGGTCTCCCACAGGATAGTATCATGACACCATTATTTTTTAACATTTACACAAATGATGATTATTATTATTTGTTCAACTTGTATGCCGCCCAACTCACATAGCGACTCTGGGTTGCTAACAAAGAATCACAAAGTATCACCATTACCATAATACAATAAAATAGTACAAAAAAGCATTTCAACACAAAAAACAGTACATAAAATATTGCAAAAAGTCAATCGCCAAGAGCTATGTCCACTTCCCTCCAGGCCGGATGAGCTGAGGGAAGGAATCCGGTGGCAGTGGCGTTCTTGAGGCTGCCGAGCTGCACAGCTGCTCACACTTCCCTCAGGCCAGGCAGGCCGAAGGAAGGAGTCCGGTGGTGGCAGCGGCAGCAGCATTCTTGAGTCTGCCGAGCCGCACAGCTGTTCGCACTTCCCAAGCTATGTTTCCATATGCCCGAAGTTTCATCTATGATGTTGATCTTGCATTGACAGTCCAGGGAGGAACCTATGAGTTCATTTTGCATCACCTAACTTTTGCTTTAAATTATCTTTCCTTATACAGTGCATCTATGAGAAGCTGAAGCCAACACCTTTAAAAACACAGGTTTGTGTCTTAAACTTACAGATCATAGAGGAAGCTCCAACTTAGCAAGTATGGCAAAATTTTGGAACATAGCCCTACCCAAAAGTATTTGGGCATCACTTTGGATCGAACTCTGACTTGTTAAAATTTGTCTAAATAACAAGCAGTAAGCTGTCACTAGAAATCATATACTTAGGAACATTGAAGATAAAAATCAATTTTTTTAAATAATAAAAAAATCATATTATAGTCATTTAAATCAAATTTTTAAATTTAAATCAAATTTTTAAATAAAATGTTTTTTGAGGGAAAATCTATGAAAAGATTTTTTTTTTGTTACGATATATTTGTCAAAATATTACTCTCATGAAATAAGGGTTAGTTTTTAATTATGTGGCATGAGGCTGTATATTCATGCAATGTTTAAATTTTTTGGTAAATGAATTTCATTAATCCATTCACAATGTCATACTCTTCCAGAGTTTATAAAAGATTAGGTAATTTTTCTGTCTAAAAGATATTCTCAAGACTGTGAATGTGTGTCTACAGAGATCACATGCCTCTTCTTTAAATACAAGATGTTATAAAATAAACATTGAATTGAGAAAAAAAGACCTTAATCCCATTGTTCTTTTGCAAATCTATGTACATATCAACCCCTTATCTCTTAAGTGCTAAGTGTAGAAATATATATCAATAAATAGAAGATTGTTGGAAGTGGAATAGATCTGCACAAGAAGCTAAGTGTGAGGGAGGGACAAGCAGTAAAAATTGAAATGTAACCTTTTTAGCCTTTATGAGTCTTTATGTAGAAAACCATGATTTACATCTAGTCATACTGACTAGGGATTTAAATTGTAATTTAAACTGATTTAAATTGATTTGATTTAAATCAAATCCACCCTGCTTAGGAAACTGCCTGGGTCAAATGCTATTCCACAACAGAACATGCTATTGCCATATGGTATAAATTAGCAAATGTCAAACAAGTGGATATAATTCGTAATGAATCATGCAGGCTTATTACTAGCTGCCTAACAACTACTCCATTGAAAAATTCTATTTCACTGACATAGCCTCTCTGAAAATATGCTGTTGATAATAAATAATGAATTAAATAGTGTAATGCAGCACCAAACCCATCCATTTCATGGACACAAACAGCTAGTCTTCAAAGTGCTACAGTGTTTTTGTTTTGTTTATTCTCTCATATCCTAAACCTAGACAACAGGTTATATAACAGGTAGCCTGTAGAATCAATAGGAAGGTGTTGCTGGTTTATCATTCATTTACAAATATTTATAAATAACTCATATCGAAACTTTCAAAACCATGTACGAACACTAATTGACTATACAGTATGAAACAAAATCCGAAATCAAGATAAATCTATATGAATAAAAATGGAAGGATTATACATTGGACAGCTTTGCAATTGAATATCTCAGGCAAGATTTATTATCAACAGCTCGACTGAAGTTTTATAATTTCACCTCAACACAAGTCTCCGTAGAAAATAAAACAGATTTAATCAAAAAAGAAACTTGCCACATTTTAAAATTTCACCCCAAGCTTCAACAAAATATGTGCTATAAATAAAGACACAGAATATCTGCTAGGGCAAACCTTATTGATAATTAACTCATATTAGTCTAGCGACATTGGAAAACATTTTATTCTCTTGTCAAGAAGAACTGTGTATTCACAAGACAAACTGAAAACCAAAACTATTCTTCGTTTTATTCATTAAGATGTCTGGGGGTATATGTAATGAATCACTCTGTCACTGAAATATAGAACCATGACAAGCTTTCCAATAGACAATTAGTAAATGACATCATCATATATCTTTCAGTAAATCAGGAATATTTTTTAATCCCAACCTGCCTCACAAAAGTTAACAGAAAAGCCTTAGGGTTTAAAAATAAATCTGTGAACATATAACTCTAAGATAACAAGTGGTGGAACAAACATTCTAAATAATTTACACTACACTATTGTGAATTCTCTAAGCTGTCCATTTTGAAAGTAAGAAACTTGTTTGGACATGACAGATTGCTGTATTTTTCCTTCCATTTTATATTCTTCTAAAACAAAACATCATATTTGTCTATATTTCCTCTACAAGTTAATCCAGGAGATATCTGCCCTTTACATCTTAACCATATTTTTATCAGGCAATTAACACAAAATAATATAGCAACAAAATGATTAAAATATATATTTTTAATGGAGTGATCCTTTTGATCATAACTACAAATTATTTGGACTTGCACAAGCCATTTCGTTTTAAGGAAATCTCAATACATGGAGCAAAGAGCAATTCTGTACCCTAAAAGACCAAAGAGATCCACACAACCATATTTCTCATCTGGCACAACCATATGTCATTCATATGCCTCAATTACACAGAAACAAAGGCATTTATCACATCAGCACAATATCTTTGAAAATAACTTAATTTATCAAATGATAGATTGCTGCTCTATCCATTTAAGTCAGGGGTGGTCAAACTACAGCCCATGGGCCGAGTGCAGACTGCGGCACCATTTCATTTGGCCAGCGACTGCCCTTGCTGCTACCGGAAGCGGGCACATTTATGACAGCCGTAAAATGTGCCCACGCCTGCATAAACACGCCCATGCCTGCATAAATGCACCTGCGCCTGCCGTAAACGCTGCCATAAATGCACCCACAGCTGTCATAGATGTGTTTACGACAGCCACAGACATGGTTTACGACAGCGTTTACGGTGGGAGAAACCACGTCCAGGGGGCGTAATCAGGCCGGTGCATGAAAAGTTTGTGAACCCCTGATTTAAGTGAACTGGACCTAATGAAGAAAGATAGAAATGTTTAACAGCAAATATTTTGTACATACAAAGAACACTATTACATAGAATACTATATGACAAAATAGCCATTTCTTTATACCACTTGAAACTATCATTTCTAACAGCAAATATTTTGTACATACAAAGAACACTATTACATAGAATACTATATGACAAACTAGCCGTTTCTTTATACCACTTGAAAATATCATTTCACATTGAAATCCAGCAATTAACAGTTAACATATTTGACTCATAATAGTTTTATTTAATCACCAAGGTGACAGCACTATCTATATCTATTAAGGATTTGATGAAAGAAATCCAGTCTATCAATATTTGTCAAGAGTTCCTTCCTCTAATTGAGACAGAGACACTAAAAAAAGGGTGGTCAACCTTTATTTCTGTCAACATTACATAGTAAGCAGGGTTAAAGTTAGGAGGAGGTAGGACCAGATGGGTGAATCTACCCTTTTTCTTTTATACTATCCTGCTGATAGCTAATTCAAACACAGAGTATAATAAAAACATGTCAAAAATATCTTAAATGATGGCTGAAATATTGTTTGAATAATAAGTCACAAGTAAAGTATACTCACTAAATCAATGGACCTTACAGAGGAGATGAATCACCAAATCTCCAGTGAATCAATGGGCCTAGTTAATATGACTTCTGGCTTAATATAAGCAACAGGATATATGTTCTTTCCTAGCAGCAATATAAAAATATTTCTTGGTGTCCTGCTCCTTCTATTGTAGATCCTGTTTGTAATAAGTTAAACAGGGAACTAAATATTCTCATGTCTCTCAAATCTTTGGGCTTCCATTAGAAAATAAGCCAATTTTTCTTAGGTGTGCCAACTTTAATGGTACTTGCAGTTTGGCCTTTAACAGCTTGATGTATAATAATTAACAAAAAAAAGTTCTGAAGGCATGAGGTTAAATTGTACCACCAGCTAATAACTGCTGCTCAATCCATGGCAGAAGATACTGGTTGAACAACTTGAAAATGCAACTTGAAAATTAATCCACAAAATAAAATGTTAAAAACACTTTTTAAAACATGGACAACATTAAAAAACAAATTATCTCCAGGGTTATCACTGATTATAGAATTGAGGAACATAAAGTCATTTCCAATAGTTATGGATTGTAGGACTGGAGAGATAATGGCTGGGTATAAAACAACATTATTAAAAGATTGGTTAGCAGCTTGCAAGGAAAAGAAAAGGATGGTAGAAATATGTGAGCAAATGAAGTTAAATTGGCTTCAAATTGCTGCATTGAATAACTGGAATAAAAGATATATGGAAGAAGTGAATTTGGACAGGGATAGGACAAAATTTGAGGAATTAATATATAAATTAAGAAATGGCCAAATAGAATTTAAGGGTTTAGTAAGCAAAATATATAAAATATTAGATGATTCAGATAAATCTCAAACAGTTTTAAAAACAATGTGGGAACAAGATCTAAATATTAAAATTTCTGATGAATGTTGGAATTGACAGTGGAATAAAAGGATAATGAGATCTTTATCTGTAAGAATTAAGGAACACAACTTTAAGTTATTGTGGAAATGGTATATGACCCCAGTGCGGTTGCATTTAATAGATAAAACAAATTCAAAAGTATGTTGGAGATGTGAGGGGGATACAGGAACGTATGAGCATATGTGGTGAGGGTGCAAGAAGATGAAACAATTCTGGATGAAAGTAGAGCATGAAATCAAAAGAATATTGAACATAGAGTTACAGTTTTATTAACAGATGTAGAAAAGGTTGATTGTTCTAAAAGAGAATTACGGGCGATTATGTTATCAAGTGCCAGACATTGTATAGTGCGGAAATGGAAAAATGAGGTTTCCACAAATATTGAGGAATGGTACAAGAGTTATGGAGTATTGCATTAAACGACAAACTTACTTGGGAATGAAATTTAAGAAAAGGATTAATTAAAGAAAACAAATTTCAAGAAATCTGGAATTTTTAAAATAGATTTTGCATTGAATAGTGTACAAGGACAGAAGCCAATGCCTGATCAGCTTTCATTTTGGAAATGAGTTTAGACGAAAGGTGGTAACTCCGTCTCCATGGTTTGTAAATAGCACGTGGTGAATGTTCTTAATTTTTTGATTATTTGTGTATTTGTAATGTTTTGCTTTATGTATATGATACTTGTATGTTGTATTCTTAAATAAAATTTAATTAAAATATTTTTTAAAAAAGAAAATGCAATCTTAATCTTTCCTCATGCATATTATTCAAACACTGAGCAAACAACCTACCAAAACAAGTAGTCTGCTAGCCACTGTTTGCCTAAGTGACTATAAAAACAAACATACATTATAGATTATTCATCTTACTTCCCTTATAGCTTGTTTTTATGTATCCTAAAACAGATTCTTTACTTGATCATCCAATGACACCTTCCCTATTCATCCACCTGCCACCACAAATGCTTTCTTCCTTCACTCTAATTGTAAAGGTTTCCCTTGCTTGAAAGCCAGTCGTATCCTTCACTCTAACATGTGATAAATCAAACACTACCACCATTTCTGAAAGTTTTCTATCAACTTCAACATTTCTGTCTTACAACCATTCAAGGGTTATCCTGGATTCTTATTTCATTTGCTAAAAGAGAAAGCCTTCTATACTTAGGAGACAATACAGTTACATTTGAAAAAAGATTTAAAAGTATGTTTCACTCAGAAGGAGATACAACTCCTATTAATAGTGGAGGAAAGAAGCCAAATGAATTAAGCACAAATAATTGTTTTTTGGTCCTGGGGGACTTTAATGTTCATGAAAGGGCAGTTGTGTCAATGGGCAGCTTCAGACTTTATGGAAGCCATGACATCCATCGGCTATCCCAACATGTCATTGGCCCTACCCATATGACAGAGCACTCTTTGGACTTTGTTTTCTCAATGGCTTGGAGAGGTGATCTGACGGTGAGTGAAATTATTACCACCCTTTGTAGTAGCCAATCACCTTCTGCTTCAATTTGAGGAGGAGATAGTAACTCATGGGAAGCAAGGGCCTTTTGTAATGGTCGTTCCTTGCAGGCTGATAGATCCAATGGAATTCCAGAAGGCCTTGAGAGGTTTTCCAACCACTGTGACTGGCGATACTGTCTCCTCTATGGTGGATAATGATACAGAGCCCATCAGGGTGGTGGACACTATCACTTGTAAATACCGAATCTGGCTCCATGGTTGACTGATGAACTGGGAGCTCTGACGTGTTCTAGGAGACTAGAGAGTAAGTAGAGAAAAGTTCCCATGGATGAAAACCTGGCTGTAGTTAAGGCCTGTACTAGAAAATATGCTAACACCTTAAAACTGACAAGGAAAAACAATAATACTCATAAGACTGAGAACTCTAATAATAATCAGAGGGGGCTGTTTCATATTTTTAGAAAGCTTCTGGGTATGGAACAGCCAGGGAATTTATCAATGAGCATTAAAAATTGTAATCAGTACTTCAAGAATAAGATCAATGTCACCAGGAGGGGCCTGGACTCGATTTGATGCAATACATCAGATGAAAATGTCCATGTTTACTGGATCAATTTCAGCCTGATTGTCAGGAAGTCTCCAGGGTAGTTGCAGGGCCACCTCTACTCTGCTGGACCCTTGCCCAGCATGGCTAGTAAAAGCTGCTAGCAAAAGTTTAATGGATTTGGAGACAAGAGATTGTCAATTCTATTTACAAAAGGGTTTCCTTCCAACCTGACTGAAGGAAACGAGCATCTGGCCCATCCTGAAAAAGCTGAATCTGGCAACAATGACCTTAACAACTACCATCCAATGGCCAATACCCCAATTCTGGGCAAGCTAGTGGATAGGATGGTAGCACACCAGCTAAGATCATTCCTGGAGATGACCGAATGCCTTGATCCACTGGCCACTCTGCTCAATGACCTTCTCAGGAAGCCTAACCGAGGAAACCCCTCTTTGTTGGTTCCCCTTGATCTTTTAGTGGCCTTTAATACCATCGACCATAGTATTCTCCTGGACAAGCATTGGGAATTAGGGGCGAGACTATGGCCTGGCTTCAGTTCCTTCTTAAGGACCCTGTCCAGAGGGTTCAGCTTGGGGGAGGAATTGTTGAATCCCTGGGTACAACAATATGGGGTACACCAGGGTTCAGTGATCTCCCCAATGCTGTTCAACATCTATGTAAGAACATTGGGAGAGGTCAACAGCAGATTTGGAGTTTGCTTTCATCAGTATGCACACCTGTACACAGTGATAGAGGATACAAGAGTGTGGTTGATCTTGGTCTCCAGTGACGTATCCTTACACTTGACAATCTTTTTAAATTCTTTCTTTGCTGTCCTTTCAAGTCTCAGTCTTCTCTCAATTTCTTGGCTGCAATCTCCAGTTGGGCTGATTACTGAATCAAGACTAAGAGATAAGAGTTGCAGTGTTTGGCCTTCATCAGCAATGTTAACTGGTTATAAACACATACACTTACTCTACATTTGCAAGTATAGTACTCACAACATTTGAAAGGGAGCTTCTGTATCCTACAAAGCAAGAGAGTATGAGACATGAAAGGAAAGTACAGTACTGCTATTACCACTATAAAAAGATACTGTATTTTTTTCTTACTCATAACTTGAAACAAAAACTATCTGCACTGTTAACAGACTGCACACACCACAGTTTTACAATTAGGTGCAAGAGCCACATCTCAATGGTAAAATAATTTTTGCATGTAAAAGGTTCAAGCTTCAGTTACTAGAATCATATATTTTCCAGAATAAAAACAAATTAAGGCTTGAAAAAGAAACCTATAGAACAGGAGTTCTCAACCTTTTAAAGCCAGGGGCTGGGTCACACTCCCTCAAACAGCTTCGGGGACCGGACAGCTATTTTGCCCTTCCTCCACCTCATGGCACTTCCTGGTGTGGTGGAGGCAGTGGGAGGACCACATGAAATGGTGCTGTGGGCCGCATCCAGCCCACAAGCTGCAGGCTGAGAATCCCTGCTATAGAAGATTAGAGAGATGAACCATTAATCTGATTCACAGAGTATATAAAATCATAATCATTTTTTAAACAAATTAAAAACTATTTTAATCAAAATTGGATTTTTCTCTCTGTAACTGTATGTGCACATAATCAAGCCTTTACCTCACTGTCTCTTAAATACATGTTTTTAGATGCTGAAGTGCTAATGAATGGTTGAATGCTAGAGATGGAATTTAACTACACAAGGAAACTGTGGAAAATATCTATGGAAAATACATTACTGCATAACACACATGGGTGCATGTAAATCATGTGATTAAAGTCTCCCTAAAGAATTGCATAAATCACAATTGTCATCCTCCTGATTCAGTCTCATACAATTTATGGCCAATTGGAACCTCAGATCTGATGCTTCAAATATTTGGTACTTCATTCCCAAATACTGTATTACATTAAAACCTTGCAAGGGTTACTTTCTGGATTACAATTCTAGGAATCCCATAGCAAGAATGGCCACTGCTCATACTGGCTGCGGGACAGGATCTGTCAAAAATTAAAATATAGTCTAAAATTAAATTTTCTTTCAAAGGACTAGAAAAATTGTCAAAATATTCTACACAAAAGGTAAACATTAGCTTGCTTACTTTCTGTTTCATCTTAAGGATGTTGAAATCACACAAGAGTTTAAAAGGCATCATTCCGATGACATTAAACTATATACATGCATACAGAATTGCTTCAGTCAACATAAGCAACAAAGTTTGTTAGTATACACACACTGAAATAACTGCACTAATTTTGCCATCATGTGTCTGCATCTATTTTGCTCATGTGCACTCTAAGCACATGTTTATTTTGTAATAGGCATTGATATTCATAGCATGGTGAATTACATGGCACAAGTGCACTGAAATGCTTATCAACAGTGGTCAATTACCAAATGTGAAACAAAACTGCTACAGATGCAGAACATGAAAGTTACAGAAGTTCTGTCAGCTATTTCAAAACATCCGTTGGCAATTTGTTTCTTCCCTAAACATAGTTTATATACATTTCCTGACATTTCTCCAAAACTTTCCTTCTTAACTTAATTAAACTTGTTCTGTAGAATTTGTAGTGAAAGTAGAATTTTCTATGCTTTGAATTCTAGAAAATCATGAGTATATCTGTGATGGAAGATTACAATTATAACTAAAACGTTTTTTTATTCAATGTGTCTGAGAAAAAATTCTAAGTGATGCAATATGCAGAATTACATTGTTATTCAATTGTGGTAATAGCTAAGAGCACACACACAGAGAAAGCGAGAGAAATCTTGAAGTCATCTCCAAATACAGTAAATTATATTCTGATCACTAGAGGAAAACACCTACTTGGATTTTTCACACATTAAGCCTAGAACCTACCAAACTGTAATGTCTTCCTTGTAGACAATATTTAACACATAACGTCAACCAGGTTTAATGACTGTAATATTAATTTTAAAAATCAATAACATCATATGTTTAAAACAGATGAGAAGTAGGCAAGTTTTCAATAATGAGCATAACTGCCAAAGTTCAGAAAACCTACATCTAAATAATTGGCGATGGGTTGTACTGTGCAACTCCTGAAAGGCCACTATGGAAGATCACCCAAAAATATTAACTTATCCTTCTTTTAAAATGATAATTTTCATAGCCTCCAACACCTATTCCCCCAATTTTGGAAACTGCTGACTTGCTTATCAGTCTCCTGTTTTAACAGTCTAGTATTGGTGGTGCATTTATTATCTCCACAAGAGCAGCTTATGTTCTGAAATAATTAACTCTATGAGTGAATGCCACTGTCTGAAAGACATGGGGAAGGGTAGGAACCATGTACAGCAACCTTCTTTCACTTTTAAGAGAAAATTTTTAATGGAACACAGGAGACAATCCATTAGGTCAAAAGGGAAAAAATGAATTCAGTCACCAATTTTTAGACAATCTACTTTGTTTGACAATTTTTAGACAGACTTCTGCACCCTGGTCACTGCAAACAACAAGGATGCACATACAGTACTATAACACAAACATTTGGAAGAAGTGGTAGTTATGGATGTATTTGCCATATTCAAAAAATTGTTTTACCATATTTAATCAATAGACAGAGAATACAAGCCATGGATCTTCAAAAACTGAAAAAGGAACCATGAAATCAATAGACATAGCTCTGTTTACAAGAACTTTTACAAGATTATTAGCTAAAAGATTCTCTAGAACAGCCTCTCATTGGATTTTTTTTTTAAACTACAGTTCCCATAATCCCTGGAATCCATGGGAGGAACAGTGCGAAACACCTAGCAGTCATTATTTTAGGAATGCCTGTTCTAAAAGAACAGGGTATTTTAGTTCAATTCATTACTTTTAAAAAAGGAACCCATCCCAGATCTAATGACTAGTCACTTTTCTTGCCCTTTAGCTACAGTCAGACAATATCTCTTCACTAGCCTGCACCACTTTTAACAGCCCTTCTTGGCCAACACATTTTCCTCCATCTGCTACAGACATGCAACGTAAAACACAAATCAAAACAAGCCATTCCTAACCTGCAGGGACTGGATGCCTTTTGTTATTCTCCTTTATCCTAGTACAGACTTCAGATAGGGAAGGCATGGATTGACATGTTTTAAAAAAAGAAAAGTAGGCAAGCTTGTATTTCTGCTTCCTTCCTCCTCTCCCTGCCCATTCATCATCTCCACGCTTGTCCCAGAAAGCACAAATCTCCCCAGCATCTCCAAGAGAAAGCCAGCAGGCAGAGAGAACAGAGAATTAAAAAGGCAATCACTGCAGGGCCAGGAGGAAGGGAAAGTGTCAAGGTTTCATGGGGCCTTCTGTCTTCACTCTTCCAGTAAGCTTCCACTAAACCAGGGAAAGTCTAACCTGTCCCTTAGGGTGGAGAGAACACACACACACACACACACACACACACACACACACACACACACACACACACACACACACACACACACACACACACACACACACACACACACACACACACACACACACACACACACACTTTATTCCATTCTCTCCCTCTCTCCCATTTGCTGCCAACAAGGCCCCCAAACCCAAAATAGGTTCTAAATGATCAAGAGGATAAAACAAGCCATGGTGTATCAGTACAAAAATAAAATAAGAACGAGTAAGCCTGTCCTCTCAGTGTCCATTTTAAAGAGAGAAGTCTCTTGTCTTTCTTTTCCCTTCATCCTAACCATCTCATGTTTATAATTTGCAAGCAATGCAGGTAAAGTGAAAAGCCAAAAACCAAGAGGATAAAAGGAGCCATGGTGTATTGTGCAAAAGCAAAAATAAGAATTAGTAAGCCTGACCTCTCAAGTGTCACTTTGAAAGAGAGAACTTGCTTTTCTTCCTTTCTCTTTCTTTCCTTCTCTCCTTTCTTTCCTCCCTTTATTCCCTTCTTTCTTTCTTTCCCTCCTTCATTCCTTCCTTCCCTCCTTCCTTTTTCTCCTTTTTCCTTCCTTCCCATCCCTCCTTCCTTCCTTTGCTTCTTTCCTTCCTTCTCTCCTTTTTTCCTTCCTTCCCTTCTTTCTTTGCTGCTTTTTTCTTTCCCTCCCTCCCTCCTTTCCTTTTTTCCCTCTTCTTTCTTTCCTTCCTTTTTGTCCTTCTCTCCTTTTTTCCTTCCTTCTTCCTTCTCTTTTTTCCTTCCTTCCCTTCTTTCTTGGCTGCTTTCTTTCATTCCCTCCTTCCTTCCCTTCCCTTATTTTTTTCTCTTTTTTCTTTCCTTCTTGTCCTTCTCTCTTTCCTTCCCTCCTTCCTTCTTTTCTTTGCTTCTTTCCTTCCTTCTCTCCCTTTTCCTTCCTTCCTTCTTTTCTTTGCTGCTTTCTTTCTTTCCCTCCCTCCTTCCCTTCTTTTTTCTTCTTTCTTTCCCTCTTTCCTCCCCTCCTTCCTTTTTGTCCTTCTTTCCTCTTTCCTTCCTTTGCTTCTTTCCTTCCTTCTCTCCTTTTTTTCCTTCCTTCCTTCCCTTCTTTCTTTGCTGCTTTCCTTCCTTCTTCCTTCTCCTTTTTTCCTTCCTTCCTTCCCTTCTTTCTTTGCTGCTTTCCTTCCTTCTCTCCTTTTTTCCTTCCTTCCTTCCCTTCTTTCTTTGCTGCTTTCCTTCCTTCTTCCTTCTCTCCTTCCCTCCTTTCTTTCCTTCCTTCCCTCCCTCATCGTAACCATCTCATGCTTAAAATCTGCAAGCAATGCAGATAAGGCGCAAAGGCCAAAAAAAAGGAGGGGGGAGAGATGCGGCCAAGCTCTGGGAATCGAGAGTAGACTGGGGCGGGGGGGGCAGGGACGGAATCCGCGCCAGCAGGAAACGGCTCCTGCGGTAGCATCCCTGGGAAAGAAGCAAAGGAAAGCCCGGGGTCGCCTTCGCGGCCTAGGCAAGGATGGCAGGAGGACTAGGCTTCTTTCACCCCCTGGGGCGTCAGGAGGAAGAGAATGGCGAAGGCGAGGGGTGTGTGTGTGTGTGTGTGTGTGTGTGTGTGTGTGTGTGGACATGCCAACTCCTGGAGAAACCGGATCATGACCCGAAGCGTAGCAAGAGAGAAGCCCCTCCCGTTTTACTTACCGCCTGAGAGAGAGGAGGAGGAGGTGGTGGTGGTGGTGTTTGGCTTTGGCGGCGGCGGCTCCGAGGTTGCCCTTTTCCCCCAGCCGAGGAGGAAGGGACCCGGGCGGGGATTGTCCCCCTTTTAGCCACCCCACCCGAGCAGAGGGCTGGTGGTGCACATCGACTGAGAAATAGTGGTTTTTTCATATATATATATATAAATAAAAAGAGAAGGTTTTCTTTCTTCTCCCTTTCAGTTTGTGGGATTTAAGAAAGCAAACAAACACCCCCAGGCGATGAGGAGGATGAAGAAGGTGAGAAGAAGGCCGGCTCGGCTCTCCCTGCGCCTCCCACACGGCCAGGCTTCCCACAGCAGCAGCAGCAGCAGCCGGACTCAGCTGTCGTCGGGCGGCTCCTCCCGGCGCCGTTTCTTAGTTCTCCCCACACCCCATCAATCAAGGCCCGGCTCTGGCCGAGCGGACCACCCTCATCATCATCATCATCCCAGGGGGCGAGGAGGAGGAGGAGGAGAAGGCGGCGCCTCCGCGGTGGTGGCTCTTCCTGCTGCTCCGCTTCTTCCAGCCGCTCCTGCCGCCGCCGCCGCGGCTCCCACAACCACTGCGGGTGGCCACCATTTTAGTTCTCCTGCTGCTGCTCCTCCTCCGTCCTCCTCCTGCCCTCTTCTTCCTTCAGGCGGCCGCCACCGCGGCTCTTCTTCCCTCCCTCCCTCCTTTCCCGGTTGCCAAAGGCGGCTGGCCTGGCTCTCTTCGGCTCGGACCGCCTCTCTCCCGTTTCCTCACTGAACCGCCCCGTGACTGACGGGCTCCTGTTTAGCTGCTTACTGGACTGGAGGGACAATGATAACCAGGGCGGAGGAGCGGGTCGGCCTTTTCCGTCTCCCCTCTCTCGCCAAAATAAACACACATATATACACACTCACACACACACCCTCTCCCTCCACTATTTGAGGAGCGCACACGCACACACACATTCCTGCCTTCACGAAATTAGGGGCACACACACACAAACTTCCTTCCACTAATTTAGGGGCACACAAAACACCTCCCTTCATTAATTTAGGGGCACCATCACACATCTCCCTCCACTAATTTAGAGGTACACACACACACACACACACACACACACACAAATACACATGTCCCTCTCCTCTCCACTAATTTAGGGGCACCATCACACATCTCCCTCCACTAATTTAGAGGTACACACACACACACACACAAATACACATGTCCCTCTCCTCTCCACTAATTTAGGGGCACCATCACACATCTCCCTCCACTAATTTAGAGGTACACACACACACACACACACACACAAATACACATATGTCCCTCTCCTCTCCACTAATTTAGGGGCACCATCACACACTTCTCCCTCCACTAAATTAGGGGCACACAAACACCTCCACATGGGACTGCAGTGGCTCAAGTGGCTAAGACGCTGACTGGGAGGCGGAAGAGTCAGTAGTCCGATTCCCGAGGACTGCAGGACAGAATGAGCTCCCGTCTCCATCCCAGCTCCTGACAACCTAGCAGTTGGAAAGCAAGACATTACAAGTAGATAAATAGGGACCACTTCGGTGGGAAGTTAAACAGCGTTCCGTGCGCTCCGGTGTCTAGTCATGCCTGCCACATGACCACAGAAACACCTGCAGAAGCAGACAGCGCTGGCTCTTCGGCTTTGAAACAGATGAGCACTGAACCCTAGAGTCAGATACAACTGGCTTTCGAGCACACAAACACCTCACTAATTTAGGGACACAATCACACACCTCTCCAATAATTTAGGGGCACACACACATCCCTCCACTAATTTAGGGGCACACACAATCCTCCCTCGACTAATTTAGGGGCACACACAAACCTCCCTCCACAAATTTAGGAGCACAATCACACACCTCTCCACTAATTTAGGGGCACACTGCACACCCTCCACTAATTTAGGGGTGCACACACAAACAAACACCTCCCTTCACTTATTTAGGGGCACAACCACACATACACACAAGCCTCCCTCCATTAATTTAGGAGCACAATCACACACCTCTCCACTAATTTAGGAGTGCACACACAAACGAACAGCTCCCCTCACTAATTTAGGGGCACAATCTCACACACACATAAACCTTCCTACACTAATTTAAGAGCACAGTCACATAGCTCTTACTCCACTAATTTAGGGGCATACACACTCCTCTTCCTCCACTAATTTAGGAACACGCACACACCTCCCTCCACTCATTTAGAGATCCACCAAATTGTAAGAGCTCAGTATGGGTATTTCATTTATGCTGCATGAACCCCTCTGGCTCCTGGTGAGTGGAATCCTAAAAGCACCCTAAGGGCCATCACCTAAAAACAAAAGAACATCAAAATGTTTAAGAATATTGGGGGGGGGAGGACCACATTCATACACACCCCAAATAAATAGCAAACCTGATGATCAGCAGCAAGTAATTTTGTGTAGGGTGACCTAATATGAGGCAGGCAAAAAAAGAAAGTGCTTGTTGACAGAGCCTGTAATTAAGAAATGCACTTTGGAAGATAATAATAAGGGCCACCTACTTGAGATACCTTTAGAGAGGAGGAGTATTTGTGGTAGTTAAAACTACTATGTTACCTCCAGTATGGGTGATATTATGTAGCAGTTGTGTGGAAACATAAGCTAGAAGGTGTAGCTGCACTCAAGGATTTACTAATTATAAGTATTTTTTACACCTATGCTCTACTTTTCCTCCAATGAGCTTAAGGCAGCATACATGTCTTTCTTCTTTCTCTTTTTATCTTAACAACCCTGTTAGGTAGGTGAAGTTGTAAGTCTTCTGGTTCACATAGAAAGGCTATCATCATACAAGACCCTTCCTTATACTGTATGTTGAAAGTGATGATGCAAGGGCATGTTGCTAGCGAGCTTCTCTCAACATGTGTGGCTACATGATAACAACTAAATAGGACTAGTGCCATAGATGTCTGCAAGACAGTGCTCCTTCTGAAAGATAAATATTTATTTATCTTTGTTTATTATAAATAAATAAATACATATTTGTCTTTTTAAAGTACACAGGCATTTTTTATTGTCATACTGTACACACTATATACACAAATGATATACAGTGGACCCTCGATTAACGACGCGTTCGAATAGCGTCATATTCGATTAATGACGTTACGACGTTCCCAATGTAATTCAAATAACGACAAAAATGTTGTTTTTTGTCGTTATTCGAATAACGACATTATAACGACGTTGGGGAACCAAGTAACGTCGTTATTCGATTGTCCACTGTATTATTAACATATCCTTATGCAGTCACACACAACCAGAAAAAAAATCTGGAAAGTCAAATTAGCTTAAAATAACCTCGTAAATTTCACAATTTATAGGATTTTGATGTGCATATTTAGCTGCCCTCTTTAAGAAGAGAATACAAGACTAAATCATTCTTTGGCATAGCAACTAGTTGCAAAATCATAAGGATCTTACATTGAAAATCTTTGTAGGGTCTTGAATTACATATATTTGGATCAACTCAGGGAATCTTATGCAATGAAGGATAGAAAGTCAAGGAACCTTTTTGCACTTCTTTCATTAATTAAAAAAGAGAGCATAGAAATATAGTTGAACCTTGCCAGTTGTTTTCAAGGAATTCCCAAGGTTTTTTTTTTAAATTTTCCTGAATTTTATGGGCAACTACTTATGCAGTTCTGGCAACAAATTATACTCAAGCTCAGCCATGCAGAGCTCAAACTCATGGTAGTAATTATGTGGCCACCTTTTGTATGCAGTTCCCTTCCTGTGCTTTTGATGTTGTAACTTTTTGAGTTTGTAAATGTGAAAGTAGAGACTGTCTTTTTTTAAAAAATCAATGTCTGAGAGTCTTTCCAATTGTGGAGTGATGTATAAATGTAATCAATCAATGTTTGTTTCCCTTATATACATTATTTTTGTTTAGCTGAATTTTTACTTTGCTGTTAACAATCACAAAGTTATCTATTTTCTGTAACTATTTATACTTCTTTGGTGTAGGTTGTTTGAAGCACAATAGTGAAAACTGTGAGAGATTGTGAGGTGCTCCAGAGGGATTTCTTGACACTGGGGGAATGGGCAAAACAGTGGCAAATGAGCTTCAACATTAGTAAGTGCAGAGTGATGCATGTTGGGGCAAAAAACCCCAATTACATTTATAAACTGATGGGGTCTGAACTCTCTGCGACAAACCAGGAAAGGGACCTTGGTGTCCTGGTGGACAACTCAATGAAGGTGTCAACCCAGTATGCCTCAGCAGTGAAAAAAGCAAACTCAATGTTAGGGATCATTAGGAAGGGTATTGTGAACCGCCCTGAGTTGGCTTTGGCCGAGTGAGCGGTATATAAATGTGATAATTAAATTAAAATTAAAATTAAAATAGAAAATAAGTCAGCAAGTGTCATTTTGCCTCTTTATAAATCTATGGTGAGGCCCCATCTGGAATACTGTGTACAGTTCTGGTCGCCATACCTCCAGAAGGATATTATGGAGTTGGAGAAAGTACAGAGGAGGGCAACCAAAATGATTAGGGGACTGGAACACCTTCCTTACCATCTGAGGCTGCAACGGTTGGGCCTCTTCACTCTTGAACGACAGCGTCTAAGAGGTGACCTGATTAAAGTTTATAAAATCATGCATGGTGTGGAAAAAGTAGATAAGGAAAAACTGTTTTCCCTATCACACAATGCTAGAACTAGGGGGAACTCCATGAAACCTTTGGGTACTAGTTTTCAAACAAATAAGAGAAAGTACTTTTTCACCCAGAGGATTACTGGTCTATGGAACTCCCTGCCAGAAGAAGTGGTGACAGCTGTCAGTCTTGACAGCTTTAAGAAAGGATTAGACATGTTCATGGAGGACAAGGGTATCAATGGCTATAATTATGGATACCTATGGACAACCTCCGGGTTGGAGAGATAGGCAGGATATCTCTCAATGCCATTTCCAGGGAATCCTAAGCAGGTGAAGGCATCTGCTTGGGAATACCCTGAAGGAAATGGTGAGCCTCTGTGTGAGACAGAATGCTGAACTGGATGGGCTCCTGTGGCCTGTTCCAGCAAGGCTGTTCTTATGTTCTTATGTTCTAATGGTATGACCCCTTTTAAAAAACCTTAGAATGTTGAATCAAAACAGGCAGATAGAATATTATCTTCATTGAAATGGTTGAGCAACTGATTATTAAAATCCAGCAGAATACACATGTGCATAGTTATAACATTTTTCCAGTTCACTTTTTTCTATGGTATACAGTATTTTCTTTTTTCCTTCATGCCCCTCCATGCCCCTCAGATTTCCATGTCTAATATTACAGAAATTACTCAAGACAATAAAGACAGGTTTGCTGTCTTTTCATTCCTATTCATAGGTGGTGCTTTATGAGTGAAATGAGATATGCACAATTTGACACCCGGGACTGCAGTGGACTGCTGCAGCCTTGAGGATATTGACAAGGTGCGGCTTCACAGTCCACCTGGCATGGCCTATTCCACCTCCATGACCATTGGAAATCAGAATAATAAAGTGGTTCCTCCTCTCCTCATTTTGCCATTGGGCCCAATATGATGGTTTACAGTGGCATTTCCTCCACTGAGGGGGACCATCATCCCACCTAAAGGGGCTCATCCGCCCATAGCCATTGGCTCCTTTAGGGAGTCAGGTTATTTACCGCCACCCAACACTTGCCATTGAGTCACCAGCTGTACAATCTACTCCATTGCATGATGTCCAGCCAGACAAGGAAGAGGATGCCACAGGAGATGGCTCTGTGATCATAGCATGTGGGTCACTTCATAGCAAGCTGGGATCCACCTTTAACACAAGGAAAGGGGGCCTTCTCAGTCATAGCCGCCACATTATGGAACCGTCTCCTGGTAGAACTACGCCTCCGGGCCCAGTTGCTACCATTTAGGAAAGAGCTGAAGTTGTGGTTGGCAAATTGGGTCTGGGGGCCAGGATTGTCAACAAGCTCCCCTTTCTGGCTCGTCTGAGCCATGCTCCCCTCCTGTAACCAATTTTAATGTTAATGTTATGCTGATTTTATATTTGTTTTTTGATTTTATATATTTTTGGGCAATATTGCCAAATGTTGTTAAGAGTTTTAAATTGTTTTTATATTGGTTTTAACTTGTTTTATTGTATGATCAGTGAGGTGCTCACCGGCCTATGCACACTGCCCAGAGTCCACCAGATTAGGGCGGTATATAAATCTATTAAATAAATAAATTCACACCAATGGCATTTTTCCTGTGAAAATGATTTTTTTTTTGGGGGGGGTATCCTCAGACACGAGTAGCAGCAAACGATGACAGCTTTATGAGTATCTCTGCATTAAGTCAATTATTTTTCTTTACAAAACATCTATATGGTCATCCTTGGCACTCCAGGTGTTCTTGAACTTTAATTCTCAGAAGCCTAAGTCAACACACCTGCTAATAGGGGCTTCTGGGAATTGAAGTTCAAGAACATCTAGAGATCCAAGGTTGGCCATCACTAAATACAATGCTAAGCTCCACATGTCTACTCAGAAGTAAGTCCAGCTATTGAGTCTGTACTATTACAATGTTCTAGTTGCATAAACTACAGTAAAACCCTGACTTACAAATGCCTCGAGTTACATAAAATTTGACTTACATAATGATTTTGTGCTAAAACCATGTCCTGATTTACACAATTTCCTATGAGCTTTCTTCGAGTTACATAAATATTCTTTTTCCTATGGGTTTGCTTTGAGTTACGTAAAATTGATTTCCCTATGGGTTTGCTTCAATTTATATAAAAATTTCATTTTCCTATGGGTTTGCTTCAAGCTACTTAAAAAATAATTTTTCCTATGGGTTTGCTCCGAATTACATAAAAAAACCGATTTACGCAAAAGCCTGCGGAACTGTTTTTTTTTCGTAAGTAGAGGTTTTACTGTACTGAGGTTGCATAAACCTCATGGATTGGATGAGCTCTAGTGATATCAACATTCCCTCAAAATGATCTTCAGGTTTTGTTTTGTTTGTGTGTGTGTGTGGCCTAGCCTTAGAACATAAGAACATAAGAACAGCCTTGCTGGAACAGGCCACAGCCCATCCAGTCCAGCATTCTGTCTCACACAGTGGCTCACCATTTCCTTCAGGGTATTCCCAAGGAGATGCCTTCACCTGCTTAGATATCCTGCCTATCTCTCCAACCCCGAGGTTGTCCTTAAGTATCCATAATTATAGCCATTGATACCCTTGTCCTCCATGAACTTGTCTAATCCTTTCTTAAAGCTGTCAAGACTGACAGCTGTCACCACTTCTTCTGGCAGGGAGTTCCATAGACCAGTAATCCTCTGGGTGAAAAAGTACTTTCTCTTATTTGTTTGAGAACTAGTACCCAAAAGTTTCATCAAGTGTCCCCTAGTTCTAGTGTTATGCGATAGGGAAAACAGTTTTTCCTTATCTACTTTGTCCACACCGTGCATGATTTTATAAACTTCAATCAGGTCACCTCTTAGATGCCGTCGTTCAAGAGTGAAAAGGCCCAACCGTTGCAGCCTCAGATGGTAAGGAAGGTGTTCCAGTCCCCTAATCATTCTGGTTGCCCTCCTCTGTACTTTCTCCAACTCCATAATATCCTTCTGGAGGTATGGCGACCAGAACTGTACACAGTATTCCAGATGGGGCCTTACCATAGATTTATAAAGAGGCAAAATGACACTTGCTGACTTATTTTCTATACCCTTCCTAATGATCCCTAACATTGAGTTTGCTTTTTTCACTGCTGAGGCACACTGGGTTGACATCTTCATTGAGCTGTCCACCAGGACACCAAGGTCCCTTTCCTGGTTTGTCGCAGAGAGTTCAGACCCCATCAGTTTATAAATGTAATTGGGTTTTTTTGCCCCAACATGCATCACTCTGCACTTACTAATGTTGAAGCTCATTTGCCACTGTTTTGCCCACTCCCCCAGTGTCAAGAGATCCCTCTGGAGCTCCTCACAATCTCTCACAGTTTTCACTACCCTGTATAATTTAGTGTCATTAGCAAATTTGGCTACCTTGCTTTTTACTCCTACCTCTAGATCATTTATGAAGAGGTTGAAAAGCAGGGGTCCCAGTACTGAACCTTGGGGGACCCCGCTCTTTACTTCCCTCCACTTGGAGAAGTGGTCCAAAGGCCTTCTGAAAGTCCAGATAAACAATGTCAACTGGATCCCCCTTATCCACATGCTTGTTGACACTCTCAAAAAATTCCAGCAGATTAGTGAGGCATGATTTGCCCTTGCAAAAGCCATGTTGGCTCTCCTTTAGCAGCACCTTCTCTTCTATGTGCCTATTAATTCTATCTTTTAGGATGGTTTCCATCACTTTACCTGGGACACATGTCAAACTGACAGGCCGGTAATTTCCTGGATCACCCCTGGATCCTTTTTTGAAAATTGGTGTTACATTCGCTACCTTCCAGTCATCAGGCACAAAGCCTGATTTGAGGGAAAGATTATATATTTTGGCTAGGAGATCAGCAATTTCATCTTTAAGTTCCCTGAGAACTCGTGGATGGATGCCATCTGGTCCTGGTGATTTGTTAGTGTTTAGCTTAACAAGACATGCAAGGACCTCCTCCCTGGTTATTTCTATCTTGCTTAATTCTTCGGTTTCCCTCCCTACGAAGATAGGCTCTGTTTTGGGCATGTGGTCTCTGTCTTCTTCAGTGAATACTGAAGCAAAGAATTCATTGAGTCTCTCTGCAATCTCTGTTTCTTCTTTAATAACCCCTTGCCTTCCATTGTCATCTAATGGTCCAATGGCCTTCCTAGTTGGGTTCTTACTTCTAATGTACTTAAAGAAGTCTTTGTTATTTCTCTGAGTATTTTTAGCCATACGCTCCTCAAAGTCTTGCTTTGCTTTCCTGATTGTTGCCTTGCATTTGTTCTGCCAGAATTTATGTTTCTGCCTGCTGTCCTCATTTGGACAAGCCTTCCATCTTCTAAATGAGCTTTTCTTGCTCTTGATCACTTCCCGAACAGCTCCTGTAAGCCACATTGGAGTCCTCTTGGACCTGGCAGTGCCCTTTTTCCTTTTGGGTATGCATTCCCATTGGGCCTCTGTTATTGTTTTTGTAAACAACCTCCATGCCTCTTGGAGTGTTTGGACTCTCTCAATTTTCCCTTTCAGTTTCTTTTTTTACTAGTTTCCTCATCTTTGGGAAATTTCCTTTTTGAAAATTTAAGGTCTCTGTGTTAGATTTTATCAGTGACTTGCAGTCTATGATCAAGTTAAACATAATTGAGTTGTGGTCACTGTTCCCTATTGGATCATCACATTAACATCTTGCACCAGATCCTGAGTATTACTCAGGATCAAGTCAAGGATTCTTAGACTTCTTAGACTTTGCTCTATGTATGCAACAACAACAACAATACATAGTCCAAAACTAGGAAGAAGTAAGTATATTGCAAACAATATTAAGCAGGCTGTTACAGTAAATTCCAGTAAGTATGATACTGACTGCCATCAGATAACAACTGCCAAGGTGTAGATCACCCAGTGTAATGCAGAAAACATTGAGCAAACACCTCATAATGCATCAGGGGCATCAATGAAGATTCTTACTAAAACAGTAAGAATCGAGGATATATTTGCATCTATATATTTTATTTCTTGAGACACAAAATTATTGTGAAAATTTTGTTGTTGTTCAATCGCGTAATTGAGTCCAACCCTTTGTGACCCCATGGACCACTGCACACCAGGCTCCCCTATCTTCTGTCATCCTCCGCAGCCTACTCAGCTCAACACAAATAATGCTTGCAAAGTCTTCTTCCAAATGTCACTTTTACCTGCTTCCAGCAGCTCAGCTCATCATTATCAACTCTGTTAGCACACATTGTTCTTGAGAGAGTACAAGAGGAAAGGTCTCTGTCCTAAGAAGCTTATAGGATAAACTTTGGCAGAGGGGAAAACACAGAGAGAAAATGGGGAGGTAAAGGAAGGAAAGTATAAACAAGGAAGTCATAGGAGAGAGTTGGTCAACTCCAGCATCCAATATTTATGGATGTTGTAGAAAATAACACCCCCTCAAAACATACTGAAGAAAGGATATAATACCTGTTTGGACAACTCCTAAATGTCAGTAAAGGTTCAGTTTCTTTTCCTAGCTCTACTGTCTGGAAGGAGAGATGGAGGTAAGTAAACTGATGACCAAGATACTCAATAAACAGCTTAGAAATGTAACGATTCAACTACGGCAGAAGTCCCAAATTTCCCCCAATTACTTTTTGATGGTGTCCATGCTGGGTAGAGGTTCTAGGACAGTTATGGCAAACCTTGGCATTCCAGGTGTTCTTGGACTTCGATTGCCAGAAGCCCAAGTCAGCACTCCTGCTGATCAGGGCTTCTGGGAATTGAAGTTCAAGAACATCTGGAGTGCCAAGGTTAACCATCACTGTTCTAGGAGAAACAGTCTCCCCACTCCAAATACCCAAACTGTACTAAGATCAAGAAAATCCAGAAGTTCAAGAACAATACTGAAGATTTTCCTCAATCAAAACAGTTGCCTCACACCGTCTCAGCTGTGGAAAAAACCCTTTTCACATTGTACAATTCTTGCTTTTTCCAAAAAACATATATTCATGTTTGCTTATCATTGTCCATGCATGTTTTAAAAAGGATACAGAATAGTGAAAAATGGGGTCAAATGTGATGTTGGTGGATTTAAATCTGCCATCTAAACTGGTTTGTTGACTAGAGAACTGATGAGAACAGACAACTCCTTAGAGATATGCCCCTCAAACATGGTCAAAAATAAATACATGGACAAAAATAAATACAGTTTCCAAATAGATGCTGCTTTTAAATACAGTAGCTGCATATGGTTTGCTTTGAAGGTTTTCTATGTTTTCTATTTAGAAGAGCCTGCAGCACTAAAAACCATAAGCCCACTATGCACAACCTTCGGGAACATACTGCAGAACCCTGCCCCTGTGTGCAAGGACTTTTCACTAAAGATGCCTGCCAACATCCTTATGCCCATTCTTTTGAGCTGGCAGAAGGAGAAATTGGCTCTGATTCAACAGAATAGGCAGGCCAATGGCTTAGCCTGTCACACAAAATCTAACAAAAAAATAACAATACATGCCTTTGTTTAGAAGCAAAGACATTTTAAAAAGCCTCTTACAATTAAGTTGTTCAGTATATTTTCCTATTTTCAGATAGCAACATTACATGACACGTGCAAGAACCTATGCACCTCATTTTGGGGAGGACATCAAGGATGCCTGTAGACAGATAATATCAGAAACTGATAATGATGTCAGGGAAGAGGAGGAGGAGGAAGGAGGAATTTAGTCTCATCAATGGGCATGGCATTTTAAGTGCAAGCAGATAGATCCTAGCCCCAAGGAATTTACAAGCTACCCCAATTCAATACAGAAGAGAGTGAGAAGGGTTTGAATCAAAGATGAATATAAAAAGAATGCAGTGCTGATCCAGTGATATGTGCTTAAGCCTGATGACAGGTGTAGCTACAGCACAAGTTTAATAAATTTCATTTTAGAAGACCTTTGAGAGGAATGGTGCAAATCAGATAGCATTTGTTCTTGATCCCATAAGATAGGTATTTATCCTATTTTATTCCAGGTCAATGCTGAGTAGAAGATGATTTATCCAGCAGCTGGACCACAGAATCAATTCTGGAGACATATGGGAAATAATAAAAGGCATATTCGGAAGAGCTAGGAGCCAGCTGCTTATATGAGAACCAAATTATGCCTCACTGGATGTTGTGTAAGGTAAAGAAAACATGCAGAGGAGAGGCCAGGAGGCATTATATATTAGAAACATTTAGCAGAAAGTCTTTGTTTGGACCACAAGTCCCGTAATGTCCCAACTAGCATAGTCAGTGGGAACTCTGGCATAAAAACAACACTTCTCCTTCACTAATTTTGTTTTGGGTAGATCTGACCATTGGGCAAAAGGCCTTGTAGACATGATCCGCAGCAATTGACAGGGAATTTTTTATTTTTATTTATTTATTAATTTATTACATGTATATCCTGCCCATCTGGAATATTTTCCCACTCTGGGCGGCTTACAAGATATTCAAAAACTCTTTACAATAGAAAATTAGACATAAATAATAAACACACTAAATAAATTATAAATAGCAACAAAAAAAAAAGCAACTTTCACTTTAGTTCGGCTCACTGAATTAGTATATGGAGTTTGGCCAGACTGTGACTTGGGTATATTCATACAGCCAGTGGCTATACTGACTGGGAAATTTTGGGAAACACAGGCCAAAATAAATACTGGTAATTTCCCAGGCTGTGATATATTTTGTAAAACTATAATTAGAATCCATGTTGCTCCTTTCTAGTTATGTTGTTGTTGTCATCACCTTTGCCGCCTTCGCTGCCACCGCCTTTGCCACCGCCTTTGCCACCGCCTTTGCTGCCGCCTTTGCCACTGCCTTTGCCTTTGCCGCCTTCACCGCCGCCGCCTCTGCCTTCACCGACGCCACTGCTGCTACTTCTGTTTCTATTATAACACTTTTTGAATCCACAACCGAGCCACCAGATGGCTAGAATTACCTGTAAAAGAAATCAACACAATATAATACAATATATCCTCCCAAAAGAGCAGAAATATTAAAATAAGCAAAGAAAGAAAGAGATGAGACTTTGACACTGTGAGTTTAAAACTGCATCAAGCTAATTACTGAAAGGTACACTTATTCAAAGGGAAAGAGAGATACAATGAATGCAGTAAAACAGAAGCTTTGGCCCTCTTATTTTGTTGAATTGCAATTCCCTAACCAGTGTAGCTAATGGTGACATGCTGCGGAAAGCTCTCTGGAATCATCAGGAAGACTGCATTTTGCCCTAGTCTGGAATGGAGTGATGAATTGTAGGAGTGCATTCTAAAACATGTAGAGGGTTGAAGGTTACCCATCCCTCCAATGAGACATTTCATAACTTGAACACCATTCCTCATGATCACCTGTCATGCAGCTGAACTCCATGAGATATGAAGTAGCAGTCTGTCCCCAAAGATCAATGTATGCTGGCAAGCTGAAGTAACCAGAAGTGTTTTAGTTATGCCTCTTTGCGTTCTTGGGACTTGTTAAACAGGCCAACTGTCACATACCTATCTAGTCTCATGCCTCTATTTCCTTTCTCCATGAGAAATAGTGTTATTTTCTGTAGCAGCAAAGATCCTGGGCCCAGACTTTCTGTAGTAGGCCATATGTTCAAAGATTTATATTTGCAAATTCATCTTGCAAATTACACTTGCCCCAAGAGTGTCATTCCAACTCTTCTCTGTTGTATTTCACAACCGTAACCTATAATGCAGATTTAGGCATTGCAGCAGAAAATACACAATCCTTTACAGCAAGAGGTTTACCCAAACAAAAGGTGATGTAATGGATGTGTGGGTTCATTAGTCCCACTAATGAAGGTTAATGGGTGTGGAACTGGTGTCCACCTCCTTTCTTGGGCTATACCTAGTACAGCCCTCCTGAGTAATACAGTAGGGCATACAGTAAAAGAGTGGAGATGCACTTAGAAACATGATAAAGGTGGCTATTGAGGGTTGGGAGGGGAGACACACACACACACAGACACAGAATGAGGAATTGGGTAGAGAGAGAAAGAGACTGAGAAAGTGAGAAATTGAGCAATGTAGTGAAAAGGTGAAAAGTGTAGTCAGCAGAGTTTAGGAAAGAAGAGATAATGTTCTAATAGAAACTGAATGTTTGACAGTCTACCACTCTAGCATTGTTTATGTTTTGTTGAAGCCTTGAAAATAACATTGTTTTAATCACTACTTGCGTCTAAAGGTAAAGGTAAAGGTTTCCCTTGCTCGAAAGCCAGTCGTATCCGACTCTAGGGTGCAGTGCTCATCTCTGTTTCTAAGCCGAAGAGCCAGCGCTGTCTGCTTCTGCAGACATTTCCATGGTCATGTGGCAGGCATGACTAGACACCGGAGCGCACGGAACGCTGTTACCTTCCCACCGAAGTGGTCCCTATTTATCTACTTGCAATTTCTTGCTTTCAAACTGCTAGGTTGGCAGGAGCTGGGACGAAGACGGGAGCTCATTTCCGTCCTGCAAGTACTGTAGTACTTGCGTCTACCTGAGAGGATATTGGATTCTAGCAATCCTCTCACAGAGTATAGAAAAAGCATAACCCTGTCTTGTGTTGGAATCCCCTTGTTTCCCAAGTTCTAGAGAAGAGAAATAATGTAGAGTATTGGAGCCCTAGGCAAACAAGACACGGCTGCCAAAGGGACACATGGTAACAGTGGAATTTGAAGCAATTCACACAGCCCAATCATTGCATAAGGTCCAGGTAGAGTTCTCAGTAAATTAGTACAGTGGAACCTCATACAACAATCTCCCCGTATAGCAATGAAATTGCATAACAATTAGGTTTTGGGGGGAAATGGCATCCCACATAACAATTTTTCCTATGGGAAAAAATGTACAACAATTTTTCATGGGAAAAACCACTTAGCAAAAAAAAATGTTGTATGAAGCATCCCATAGGGAAAATAGCTATACGATGCATGTATCATATAGCAATTGTTTCGTACAACAATGAGCCCCGTGGAATGGATTAAAATCGTTGTATGAGGTACCACTGTACTAAGATACCTGACAAATAGAAGAGAATCATCTATTTATTAACAGCAATATTCACTCTGACAAGTGTCTGATCTTCCCATCAGGAAAAATGTATAGAAATGGGGAATATGTATCATAGAGATGTTTCTAGATTACAGTTCTCTTCAGGTTGCAACGAGGTTGCAATGGCAACCTTGTTGTGCCAGCTAATCTTTCTCACACTAGGGCAGGTGAAAGGAACTGCAGAATGAACTCACCAAAAGGTTGTTTCCTTTTGCACATCTGACCTAGATATGGAAGAAGAAGTTATCATAGCCAGTTGTGAAAGATAATGGGAGTTCTAGTTCAACAACGAGTGGTTGGCTACACATTGTCTGCATCACACGTTAGGACTCCTTCCCGACCTAGTAATCTTACCCCACTAAGACCTAGAATACACACTAGAAAGCATGACTAGTTTATTTTATCGGAAAGGAATGGAAGCTTCCTCTGTTCTCGCCCATTGCACACGGTATGGTCTGTAATAGAAAGGCAGATTGTTAAATGCTGGAGGCAAAGTGTGATACACTGGAATGCTGTTGGCTTTGTTTAAGATCAAACTGAGGAGTGATAGGAGGCAGATAACAATATCTTGGAGTGTTGCCTGCTTTTCTACTATTTAATTAGGGGGCGGGCCATTTTGGTGGACCCAAGAAATGAAATTTCTTTACCTCAGCAATAGGTCGGGGATGGAGTGGTGCCAAACCTTGAAACATTACATCCCACCCCCAAGGAAATGGTAAACCACTTCTGAGTATTCCCTACCTAGAAAATCATGGGAAGGCCACCATGACTCAGAATCAATTTGACAGTATTCAATTATTATTATAAGAAAAGTAACAACCAAGGAAGATTGAGGAGCCAAGGCTGCAGATGCAAAAGAAAGCAGGATTCTTGTACCTCTTATCACCTTGTAGAAGGAAGACTCTTAGCAGGCATACCTGGTCATGCAAACAACCTTCTTGACCTACGCAGATATCAAAGAGGCAGGGGCCTGGTCCTCTTTGGCATTTAGTTATCCATCTAAAGATATGACTCTATAGAAAGAAACTCTGCATGGGGAGGAACACAATCACCTTAAAAGGCAATGAAATCAGGTGTGAGAAACATCTTATCCTCCAGAGCAGTGGTTCCAAATGTGGAGTGCATACCCCACAGGGGAACTTCAATTCCCAGAAGCCTAAGTCAGTACATTGCTGATCAGTGCTTTGGGGAATTGACTTGGGCTTCCTGAAATTGAAGTCCAAAAACTAAAGGTTGGGAAACACTGCTCCAGAGACTGTTAGATTGTAATTACCAGTGCCCTTTACTTGCATAGCCAATGGTGAGGAATGAAGGGAATTGGCTTCCAACATCACCTAGAGGGCCGCCTCTAAATTAAATCTCTAAATCAGATGATATCAGTTTTACTAGAGCATCACTATTAAATTTTAGGAAAGGAACAAATATGACTTTCAGCTGCATCGATGTAACTGTTTTAGTTGATGGACATCAAGAATTGTATGTTTCTTTTAGATGGAGACATAACTTGCAGCAGAAAAAGCAAGTATAATCACATTTGACAGTACCTTGCCTATGAGCGAATCAACCAACTGCAAGCTTTTATTGCTATTCTTAGCATTGTCATAAGAATCACATTTTAAAAGCGCAAAAGGCTTGTGGTTGCCTTTGGCAGCCCTCTGAACTGCAAATTACTTTGTCAATCCCCCTTTGGGATATGTTCCTTGAAAGGCCATTTTGCTTCCTTCTGAATATTAAGACTTCTTGCTTAGTCTCTATACTCACAACTCTTTCCATTCCCTCTTCTTGGCAGACATCTAAGAGGCTTTAACACAGTGGTGGGCTCCAACAGGTCCGGACAGGTTCGGGAGAATGGGTAGTAAAACTGGCTAGCCACACCCACTGCCCCCCTGCCCCCCTCCTCCTCTCACCCCACTCAGGACGTGACTCCAACTTCCTTGTTGCTGGGTCCGGGTGCCCGGAGTGGGGTGAAGCTGAGCCAGCAGTTACTCTGCTGCAGTTACTCTCTAAAGGAAAATTAGAGCATTGAAGTGTAATTGATAATGGTCTGACGAAGTGGACTCGATCCACAAAAGCTCACATTAAAATACAGCAGTTTAACCCATACCTGTCAAGTTTTGGGAAATTTCAGTCAAACCCCCGTATTTTACACTCTTTCCTGCCATCATCCTGCATTAGTTAGACTGCAATTAGAATGGAGTTAGACTGGACGCCAGCACAGGATAAGCATAGCTGTCCAGTTTCCTGTTTTGGCTGGGAAATTTCCCTTATTTGTCAGAAATTTCCCGAAACCTGACAGGTATGGTTTAACCATGCCCACCCAGTCACTTGGCCATGCCCATGAGTTGGCCATGCCCACCGTGTGGTAGTAAAAAAATTGAAGCTCACCACTGCTTTAACACCAGAAAAACAGGCAGAAACTTAACAGGTCATGCATTGCATATTACTGCAGCTGTCTTGAAAAACAACATATCTGGCTGAATGTCCTCCTTTAGGAAACTCACTAGAAAACTGTTGTGTTTGAATACAATTATTGCTGTAACGTTTTGTGAAGTAATTGGGATCTGTACGATCCTTCATTTTGTCTCCTTCTTCTTGGTCTTGAAATATCATGGGACTGCGTTCCCGCCTAAACTATGTAGTCTGTACAATCTTAACTCCGGCCCGTTGACTTCCCAGTTACTCCATTCCCCTTCCTGGTGCTTCCCGTCCAAATGTATCCATTTCTGAGTGTATATATTGAGCAGTGTTGCACCATTGCTCCCCATGTTCTGACTGCCTAATAAAGTTGTTTGGCCCTGTTATGCTGGCTGCTTCGTATTTCTACCAGAACATCAAAAAACAAAAACAAAAACCATAAGTAGAAGCTCAGTACAATCTCATTATGTTCTTTGTAATTTACAAGCACATCCTCCCCAGACCTCAGAAGAAGCTAGTCACCAATAATGCATCACTTGTAGGTAGTTCCTTGTCCCCCAAACGGAGGTATAATTATGAGTATAACAAAAGAATAACTTCATTTTGCAGTATCATTGTCTGTTTTTAAAGAAATCATTTGAATCTGATTATGCAAAAGCTATATTATTAAAGCAAACAAGAAAGAACACAATAAAGTAACAAGTGAGGTCAGTCACAAAGAGGATCTTGCATCATTTTATTTATTTCAACACATAACAGAAAGAGCGAATTGTGCTGACACTTTTCCAACTCAGTTCTTGTCCCCCCCCCCCTTTTCTGTTCAGTTTCATTTCTCTGTTCAAGCTGTTTGTTGTTGTCCAGCAGCCAGAATTTTCTCTGCTGACTCAGTCGGGTGCATTGTGAAATGTCATTGTTGGAAAACATGATGAAGTGAACCCATGTGTTTGTAAAGGTCTAAATAATTTAAATTTTTCAAAAGTAAATATTTTAGCTATTTTTGAGAAACAGGAAAATTAAGCATCCTTTAAAAAAACTAACTTTAGAAGTCTTTATATTATGTTGTTGGATTTATATTTGATATTGTAATATATGTTGCCCCATGGTATGCTATGGTCGCTTCAGTGAGTAGGGCGGCATACAAGTCTAATAAATGAAATGAAATGAAACTTAAATGATAACTAACTTTCTTGGTGTAGCCTTGAAATCATAACTTTAGCTAATTTCTTTACAAAACAATTTTCTGGTGTTCTCTTGGCCTTACACTGGGTTTAAATAAGCAAGAGAGTATCGGAAATTTTGAGAATACTGGAGATTGCAATAAATGGAGAATAACAGTAACAATTGCCAAGTAATCGTGTCAACAATTATAGAAAAGTGCTGATCACTCTTCTGGAATACAGTGATACCTCATACAACTTTATACGGATTTGGACTTTGTATGAGGCATGCAAAATCCTAACCGCGATGCCTCATACAATGTCCAAATCCTTGCCATGATGCCTCGTACAACGTCGTTTCCATAGAGATACATTGTACTGTAACAGCACAGATTTCAGGGCAAAGTCAAGGAAACAGACAGGAAACTGACAACTTTAAGAAATCGTTGTCTGAAGGTTAAATACATTACAAAAACATGTCAAACAACCCTGATTGTCTGGGAACCTGAAGAATGCTGCAATAATCCCAGGAATACTTCTAAAAATTCTGACGGAAAAATTCAACACCCCCCCCCAAAAAAAAAAAAAAAATTTGCGCTCAAAATCACTCCTAAACACTCTTTGCCTCATGCAAAACCCACAAGAGCAATGCATGCATGTGTCCTGGCTTTTATACTGCCCAGACACAATGCAACCTGGGAAAACCCCAATGCCTCATACAAAGTCACAGCAACTTTGTATGAGGCATCTTTTTTCAAGGAATTAGGCGATGTTGTATGAATTCGATGTTGTACAAAGCGGACTTTGTATGAGGTATTACTGTATTGGAAAGAACAGTTTTTAAAATATACATTCTCTTGTCTTCTCCCATCATCCAAAAGAACAATTTGGGTGACCCATTCACAGAACTGCTTTGCAGTGGCAGTATGCTCATAATATAGAATTAACTAGACAGCATTCGCACCACTCGGAACTAGGCTTGGAAAAGTCTTTTCTTGGACTACGAACCTCCAGAATCCCCTTAGCAGGCATGGGTACTGGCTGCAGAATTCTGGGAACTATAGGAAACTAGCTGTCTTAAATTCTGCTCAGGACAGCTTCTCCTGTTGCAATTAGAATATTTCAAGCTTTGTTGTGCCCAGAGAAACAATTGGTAAAGGTAATGCTAACATTAACGTTAATGGTAACGGTAACGGTAACGGTAAAGGTAAAGGTTGCCCGTGCTTGAAAACTAGTTGTATCCAGATCTGGGTTCAGTGCTCATCTCTGTTTCTAGCCAAGGAACTAGTGTTGTCTGTGTCTGCAGACATTTCTGTGGATATGTGGCAGGTACGATTAAACACCGGAGTGCACATAATACTATTTTCTTCCCATCAATGTAGTACCTATTTATCTACTTTCAATTTCGTGCTTTCAAACTGCTAGGTTGGCAGGAGCTGAGACAGAGACAGGAACTCACTCCATCATGCAGCACTCGGGTCTCAAACTGTTGACATGCTGACCTTCCAGTCATCAAGTTCAGCATCTTAACCACTAAGCCACCACATTCCCTCTAGCTGAGTATTATCTCCACTTTTGGGGAATAACTTCCAAGGCATTTTCCCAACTATTATTCTAGGTTCTAGTGCTGTATTTTGAAATGTGTTCATTTGTCCTGACAGACTGCATAGCCGTACCCTGAACAAGAACTTAAAAATGCACATAGCTGTGTTGTTCCATATCATTAAACCAGTTTGAGCAATTTTCAGTTCCACCAGGAGCAGGGTCTTCTATAAAATTAAAAATACTAATTGCCCAAGCAAGACTAACCCATCAGAAAATATTTTACATCACAGCAAAGATAGCATGTTGCTGCTGGAGCAGATCCATTATCTTCCTTCTTTACTGTTTACCATGAGCATAATCTATATAACTAAAATCAAGGTTTGGTGCTGTATGTTCCTTATACAAATCCACACCCCTGCACCAATCATGCTGAAACTTGGTACATACGTACCTTGGGCCGAAGAGACGGTCACTGTGGGGGTGTCAAGCCCCATGGGGAGGGGTACGCCCCCTAAACCAATCCGCAAAGGGGACACCCCCAGCAACAGGATAAAAAGCAAGGGAAAAAAGCCAACCAGGGGGGATTGTGATGTAATCGCCACAGCTCAACCAATTCCCAGCTGACCAGATCTGGGACTCTGTGACATCACAGGGCTCCCTCATACAAAGTGATGCCCCTGCACCGATTGCGCTGGAAACTGCGTGCACGCCTACCTTCAAAGTCTGGGGTGGCCGGTGTGGGTAACCAACAGCCTGCCTTGGGGTCCTTGTCCCCAAAAAGGGGCTGCAATGCCCCACCCCCCGGCCGGCAGAAACGACCAGGGGAGGTGACTATACATGTGAGAGAATCCACACATGTGCCTAACCCTGCCTGGCATTCCAGTCTGTGGCACATGGGTGAAATTCCACACATGCGCCAAAGTCTACCCGGCGTTTCAGGTGGTGCATGGCCTAGCCACCAGTATGGATGGTGGCAATTACAGCCATTACGGCTGCCCCTGCCCCAGCGACTACTGTCGGCGGGTGGCCACCATGGCATGGCTCCTCTGCACTCCTGAGGCATGCCTCAGGGGGAAGGGAGAACCCACAGCCAGGGGGCGGGCGGAGGACAGGACTGGGTGCCGCCTTCCGCAAGCCTCCGCCCCTTCCATGGGTCCTCTGCCCACCCACCCAAATTGTGCCTCCCTTCTGTCTGACACAACCCACGGGAGGATGGAGGGGCTGGGCTATGATGGCAACTCCCTGACTGTAGTCACTGAGGAGGCCACCGCCAGTGACCAGAATCAGGCTGAGACAGCGCCTCGCGGTGGGGCTGAGAGAGAGGCTGCAACAACAGCAGACAAAAAGGTAAGGCAGCTGGGGTGGGGGGCAGGCCTTGGTCTCTCCTTGGCTCAGGTAGGGTACCCCCAGGCAATGCCAGGTCCTCTACTGGTAGCTACCTAAACAGGGAATGGGGAAGCCTGGGGTGAGCAAATGATGTCATCTTCTGACTTCACTACACCTCTGATCATGCTTGGTAGTGATGTTGGGTGATCATGGGAACTTTTGAATCCAAAGGATGATCTATACTTGGCAGAGTCTTCCTCAAAGGATGAAGACCAGGAGAACATGCTTAGTAGGAGAAAGTAATAAGAGTGGGAGAAGGGCTTGAGGTCTTAGCTTGCAGCTCCCTTCTAGAGGGAAAAAAGGCAGGAGCCTAGCCCATCTACAGAGGACCCATCCCCTATGGATGTTGGGAGAAACTTTGAAGAGGAAGGATTCCACAAATCATAGAAAAGGCTGATATCTCAAAGTGCAGGACAGCAGAATACAGTTAAGGGGAAGTGTGTCTCTATCAAGGACAGACCAGCTGTAGAAAATAATAGAGTATTTGTTGCCATTATTGCCCACATCACATCTGGGAAAATACAGAATTGACTTTCCAACCGAGTTGCTGAGATGAATGCTCTTACTCCTCCATTTCTTGTTCAGCATCCTTTGGCCCCCTGCCTGTTCTACTGACCTGATCTGGATTGTTAATGTTCCTGCTCCTGGCTACTCCACATTTGGATTGTATGCCTAGTATGCTACTAATTTATAGACTGACTCCATCTTTGTATTGTAACTATTCTGTATTTCTTCCCTGAAGTCTCATGATGCCTATTCTGCCTACTAACTCAGGTCTTCCCTCACTAAAGTTACCATCTGTCCAGGGGATGGACCTTGGTTTGTCTCCTGTCAATTGACTGTTCACATATGTGTTGACTTGTTCTTCAGTAGCTGACCCAAATGTTCTATTCTAGGTGGAACTAAAAGTGGATTCATACAAAATATATGGACACCAGAATGATTAGCATGACAAAACCACAACTTGGAAAAAGTTGGGCTTTCTTGGAGAGCACAACTCTGAGAGGCTATGGTTGTGCTAGCTTGGAGAATCATGTATTTCCATGTTCTGACAAAACTGTCTTCTACTTTCTATCTCAGCAAGGCTGGGGTAGAGAACTTGTTTCACATCAAGCCCACTAAAGACTGCTCTGTAATCTCTTTCTAAATGTTCACTTAGATTGCTAATCAGGAATGTCATAAACACAACCTCTATGAATGACAATAGGTTTCTGCAGAGGTCATGTGTAATTAAAAATGGCTCCAAGTGAAACAGTGCTATCGTCTCCTAGGTAAACACCAAATTGTATTAATAACATGGTACAGGAGATAGGATGGGCAGAGGGAAAAAGCAAGGTACTGTACTCCCCATTTACATGGCAGTATGGTTAATAGGCAGTGAGAGTTAATTGCATTTTAAATTACACCCTGTGGTGAAGCAATGCAGAGGAACATATAGTCTGGTATTTTTAAATAATGAAGAGATAATTTCCATTAGTAAAATGTGTGGCTTTGGGGAGAAGTCTGTGTGGAGAGCCACCAACAAAAATAAGGACTATTCAGAAAGCCAGGAAGGGCACTCAATTGTGGAATGGTGGTTTAAAAGAGTACACTGGCCTGATGCCCCTGTGAAGTCTTACTCTTTCCTTGCCTGTTCCACCTTTTTTTTATCCTGTCAGAAGCACACAAAGGTGCTTTCCTGTTTGAAAGGATTTGTGCTGAAGGAACTCCAAATGAGGTTCTTTTCATGTCCCTACTTGCAATTTCTTGCTTTCGAACTGCTAGGTTGACAGGGGACAGGTGCTCATTCCATCATGCAGTACTTGGGTCTTGAACTGCCTACTTGTTGACCTTCCAGCTAACAAGGCAAACTTCTTAACCACTGAGCCACCACATTCCCTTCCTGTCCCACCTGAAACAATGCTATTCAATGGGACTGCAGCCTTGCCAGGCCCATGGATTTTCCTGATTCCTCTGCCCCATTTAAAGACCTATTCAGGTATTCAGGGACTGTTTAGTTGGAAAAATGTGGGGCAGCTTGTGGCTGGGACAATGAAGTACTCATATGAAGCTCCTCTCCAGTCCATCCACAAACTGCCCCTGATGTGAGGAGAAAGGGAGGAAAGTTGGAAAAGGAAACTCTGTAGTATGGATGATGTGCGTTCTCCATAAAAGTTGGAACCTGGGGTGGAGGAGAATCAGAGTTCCTGGTAGTGTAGAGAGGAAAAACTCATCTTCAGGCTATTCCTCTTTGTATGTGAAGGAAAGCATGGAAAAGTTGTGGTGTAGTCTTTTCCTCCTCATCACATCTGCACAATAACTCTTTCCTGATTGCCAGATTAGGTCTCATCCTAAGAGCCATTTCCCCACACTGTGTGAACTGCAACCATCAATTGCACCTGTTGTGAACAAATCCCTAAAGAATGGCCAGATGAGGAGGGTGAAAATTTGCCCTTTGCTGTCTCAAAGAGCAGGTCTTAACACAATGGGTTTTAATAGCAAAAGTCTGGATTTCAGTTGGACTAGCCTTGATGGAATGACAGAGTGGTTTGGAATAGGAAAAGGAGTAAGACAAGGCTGCATTTTATCACCCTGCTTGTTCAACATATACACAGAACACATAATGCACAATGCAAGGATAGGAAATCACAATTTGGGATCAAAATTGCTGGGAGAAACATCAACAATTTAAGATGCACAGATGATACCACCCTAATGGCAGAAAGTGAGGAAGACCTAAAGAAGCTGCTGCTTAGGTTGAAAGAAGAGAGTGCAAAAGCTGGCTTGAGACTCAACATCAAGAAAACCAAGATAATGGCAACAGGCCCTATCAGTCCCTGGAAAATAGAGGGAGAATAAGTAGAAGCAGTGACAGATTTTACTTTCTTAGGATCAAAGATCACTGAAGATGGGGATTGCAGCCATGAAATAAAAAGGTGACTGATGCTTGGGAAACAAGCTATGAGAAACCTGGGGAACATAGTGAAAAGTAGAGACATCACCTTGCAAACAAAAATTCGCATAGCCAAAGCAATGGTATTCCCGGTGGTAATGTATGGTTGTGAGAGCTGGACCATTAGGAAAGCTGAGCGCAGAAGAATAGATGCCTTTGAAATGTGGTGTTGGAAGAGAGTTTTGAGAGTCCCCTGGGCAGCGAAGAGAACAAATATGTTGATCTTAGAAGAAATCTACCCTGTCTGCTCCTTAGAAGGTGAAATAGTAAAAATGAAACTAAAGTACTTTGGACATCAAATGAGAGGAGAGGATTCACTTGGGAAAGCCTTGATGCTGGAGGGGTGGAGGGCAGAAGAAGAAGGGGCCAGCCAAAAATGAGATAGCTGGATGGTATTGTAGATGCAATGGGCACAGAGCTGGGCAGGTTGAGGAGGATGGTGGAGGACAGAAGTGCCTAGAGGGCAATGGTCCATGGGGTTGCAAAGGGTCGAAATCAACTGTGTGACGAAACAACCACAAAAAAGCCTTGATAGCAAGAGCCAATTTTTACAGCATGGGTGGGCATCAAGAGAGCTTCAAGCAGCGTCTGTTGCAGTGGTTTTTAGGTTTGGTATTTATGCCTGAGGCTGAGATTGGAAAAGTTCCTTTTTTAGACATCCAGACATGGCAACCAGTTATCATGGTTCCTTCCAAATATGCTTGGGGATTTTAGCTGACTAACAATATTGGGAAGTTTGTTTTAGAACAAAGGACAGAAACCTATTAGGAATGATGCCTCTATTCTTAGTCTCCAACTTCTACAAGGAGGAGAACAAAATGTGAAAAAAAGATCAATGGACCCTTACATGCTTGGAAGTCCATACCACTCAAGGCATATGTGACAAGAGGAGAAAGACAAAGATCATGAGGCAGTCTCAGAGGAAGGTGAAGAGATAACATCAAAGACGTGTTACAAGAACACCAAAAAGCACTGGTGGAGGCCATTAGAAGTGCCAGAGCAAGAACCTTGTATCTCCATCAACAGAAGGAGGAGGAGGAGGAGAATCCACCAATACCACCGATGACATGCTTGGAAGAAACACACAGAATTTGAGCCAAAGAGGGTAATAGTTCTCAAATCAGTGCAATGGTGTGATTTTATGCATTTCTGTCTATTTGAGTATAGGCTGCACTGAACCCCATGGAACATGCTCATAAATAACCACACAGAAGCTTGGGTATAATTTGTGTAGCACAGACAGCTCCTAAGCCAGTGTCCAGTGAAGTTGGTGTGCATTGGGAATTTCATCCTTTCCTCTCCTAGACAATAGAGGCAGACAAACCATGGCATTGTGACACTGTAAACAAATCCTCTCACATCACTTTAGTTCTGGCCAGGAGAACAACCTTATGAAGGTATCAGCTTGGCTTTTAATCTCCCCAGCAACTGGCAAGGTGCCAACAGCTGAATTGTGTACTATGGTTCCTCTAAGTGTATGTGCTTATTCCAGTTATAAAGCCAGGCATGGTTTCTTGGAATATTTAAAAAGTAAATGTGGATCAAAGACTCTAGATTTATACCCTCTGATCTTATAGCTGAGCTATTCCAGCTGAGTTTTCAAAATTCATATTTAAGCACCTGGGGCAGAAGTAAAAAGTAAAAATAAAAAATAATAATCTTCCAAACCCATGCCTGTAACTATGAAGACTTGTATTTTAATAACATTTTTGGCTGCAAAGCTTCTGGAGACTGGGTACCAGAATTTCCTTGAACAATGTGCACAGCTTGGGGCCCTGAAACAAATGAAAAGAAAATTAGCATAAAAATGAAAACACACGGAGATGGGTGAAAGAGACAGGCTAGAAAGAGCTGGAGAGCTAAACCTAATCCCTTTTGTGCTAGATTCTTCCTTTCTCTGGGAGGAAAATAAGATGTCAAATATTTTTAATACTGTCCCCTCTTTTCCTGTGCCTGCAATAAATCCCAATGAAGTTCACCATTCCTGAGATTAAATGCAGATATTTATCACTTTAAAGCAATTTTTGGCATGCAGGTTGCTTTGCCTAACCTCCTCCCAATTAATCTTCACAACAAGTTTCTGAGGTAGGCTATTTTTCAAAATCAGAGCTAGAAAAATGTTACTTTTTGGACTACAACTCTCAGAATCTTGCTAGAGACCAGTGTATGAGGGAGAACAGTAGGTCAAAAAAGTTGCCGTTCTGTGCTAATTGTAAATGATGTTGGGAAAGATCCAGAAGGAGATAACCAAAGATCTGTTTTCATGAGACAGTTGCATTTGCTGCAGTTTCACTGATGCTTTTCCTTTCCTTTGTCCTCCATATATATGAGTGTGACATTGTTGCCCCTCCTGAAATTTATTTGCCCTTCCTGAAACTCCCACCCCCACACCCAAATAATCTAGAATCCTGGCAGGAGGTAAAACAAAACTGATAGCATGAGTGAAAGTTTGGTCCATCTCTCACTTGTTAAACACAGTGCTCTAAGGTAACTAGGATAGCATCCTCTTAACCCATTAGTCTCTGTGGAAGAAGGCAATAGTTCTCAAACTTGTGTACCTTATACTCCAGCAATTACTCTATCAAGAAATACTTTCTCCTGGTGTGAAAATATTATATGTTGTTATTCTGATCATTTATAATATGGTCTATGTGCTGTGTAGTTTAGTGGTTAAGGCACTGAACTTGATGACTGGAAGGTTGGCAGGTTAGCAGTTTGAGACCAGAGTACTGCATGAAGGACTGAACATCTGTTGCTTGGCCCAGCTCCTGCCAGCCTAGCAGTTTGAAAGCAAGAAGTTGCAAATAGATAACTAGGTACCACTTCCCACTGAAGCAGTACTTATTTAGCTACTTGCATTTTCTTGCTTTCAGACTGCTAGGTTGGCAGGAGCTGGGACAGAGATGGAAGCTCACTCCATCATGCAGCACTCAGGTCTCAAATTATTGATCTGCCGGCTTTCTGGTTGTCAAGTTCAATGTCTTAACCACTAAGTCTCAGCAGTCCCTGGCAGACAGGATTACACTGCTCTAAATGTTGCCCAAGTTAAACTGAGCAAGTTATGCTGATGACTACTACTACTACTACTTCCTCCTCCTCCTCCTCCTCCACCACCACCACCACCACCTCCACCATTCTTTGCTTGATGAAATTTTACAGAACTTCATCTTTCATGATATCCAGTCAGCGTCTCTGCTCACAGCAATGGATTACGGTGATAAAATAGAATTTGGTTTCAATTTTTGGAAGATAGAAATAGATGTACCATTAGAAGAGGAAAATGTGTTTAGAGTGATATGGGCCTGGGTTCAAAAGGGCATAATAGAATGCATTCATTTGACAGAAATAGGCTATAAAATATTTCTTCACTTTAGTTTGTTTCCTGGTGGTATTGTTTGCTTTCCTCTTTTCATGCTGACATCATTGCTTTTTTACCTGATTTTTTCCATTTTATTGCTCTTTAGGGATGATGAAACCAGGGCTTAAAGAATTGCTAGTAGTAAAGGATGTGTGTTGTATCCTTGAGGTTATTTCCAGGTGCTTCTTGTATTGGATAAAGACCTTCCCAGTGTTAATTCGCACATCTTTTTTTACATTTGCCTGTTATTTTGGACTAAAGATGAATAAAACTAACAATCCAAGCTCTAATTTGTTAAAATGCCCAAGGTCCTTGCATTTACATGTGTGGGGCATTTGCAATGCACAATGAAGTTTGAAATTATTTACGAATGATAAATAGAAGACCCACAAAGAACTAATTAACAGTCTCTTTGATAGTGTGCTTAAGAAGACTGCACAGAGTTGGCTGATTTCTGATTAGTGTCCATGACATGCATTTTACCCAGCTGTCTTATTATTTAGTTTATACCACTCAGTAGACACTGTAGCTCTCAATAGCCAAAGCTCTCTGGGCATTTCACAAAAGAGAATGCTAGAGAAATTTAGCCATCTGGCACAGCTCTCCAGAGACTTGATTAAAATCGGTACCTCCTATGATATCCCTTTATAGCAATCCCTTTATACCCATGCCTTTATGTTAATCATGCCCTCCATCTCTCCCTAAGTCTTCCTTAACTCATCAATCTTTTTTGAAAGATCCATTTGGCTAAACACATTCCAATCTGCTAATGTTACTGTTTGACATAACAGGTAACCTAGGTTTTGTTTTCCCATTCCATAAAATTTGTTCTCAAAATGGAATAGTGATCCCTTTGTTAATTGATGTCAATCCATTATTTTCTTCTGGAACCACTTTACTTTTCTATCTTGTTAAAATGGGAAAGTGGGAGAGAGAGAAAGTGAGATTGAGAGAAAGAGTGATTGAAATATTTTAGTTTACTGAAAACAAGCCAGTCTTTAATTCTGTCTAATTGAAGATCGGCAGAGGAAAACACATTTCTGAAAGAAGGGAAGTAAGAATGTCTGGCTTCCATATACAATAGAACAGGAGTTTTCAACCTTTTAAAGAAAGGGTCCGGGTCACACTCCCTCAGATAGCTTCGGGGGCCAGATGGCCATTTTGCCCTTACTCCACAACAAGGCACTTCATGGTGTGGTGGAGGCAGTGGGGGTGGCACATGAAATGGTGGTGTGGGCAGCATTTGGCCCATGGGTCACAGGTTCAGAATCCTGGACCCTGCAATAGAAGAAAGTTATAAAGATGAAAGGGTTAGCCATGGTTCCTGACATCACCAACTTAGGTCTTGTTTACATTGACCATTCTGGGCCAGTATAAAGTGGCTTTTTAAAAGCTACATGCAATACCTACAGCTTTCTTGGTGGTGGCACTGTTGCTTTGGAATTCATTGCCCGTTGAGCTGTGCCAGGCCTCATTCCTGGACATTTTTTTTTAAAAAAACCCCAACAACTTAAAACTTTCCTTTTTGAGGAAGCCTTTAAGGATATCATGCCATTGACAATAGGTTAGCTGGCCAGGTTTGAGCTGCTTGCCATCAGACGCCATTGGGTTTTTATTTTGCTGTTTATTTTATTTTGTTGTATGTTTTATTATGTTGATGTTATTTGTCTGTACACTGCCCAGAGTGGGAAATATTCCAGATGGGTGGTATAGAAATGTAATAAATAAATAAATGAATTCAGACAGCATTTTGCTCCTCCAATGGGGAAGCAGCAGTTCCCATCTGCTGCAGCTATACCTGTAGTTGCTGCTTTCCAGCTGATGGGGGAGCAATAACAATAGTAATTACCATACACTTATATAGTGGGGGTACTCTCTGGGTGGTTTGCAAGTTAATTAGCATTTTGCCCCCAACATTCTGGGTACTCATTTTACTTCTTCTTTCATTTCCCAATCAAACCCAGGACTGCCAAAATGAAGCCACTTCCTTGGCTTTGTCATCAGCCAAACTTAAGTCCAGCCTATTCAGGGTCCTCCAAGTGATGTACAATAGGTCAGGTTCCTCAGGTATATCCTCCTTTAATGTTGTTCCTTGTCCAGTGAACACCTTCCTCCACCTTCTAATTTGGTTTTGCTCTTGCATACCCTCAAGAATGTTTGTTCTTGCCATAAAGCTTTTCCTTGATCTGAGCCGGCAGACTTGAGGCTCATATCCGTTCAGAGGGCCATTCTTTTGCTTAGTTCTCTCAGTGTCTGCTGCTACTTCTCTCCTTATCATAGGTGGCGCAATACCAACTCTAAGGGCTTGTCTGCACTGGACCTTCCTGGTTGGTGTAGAGTGGCTTTTAAAAAGCCATTTGAGATTGGAAGGAGCAGAAAAATGGTGCTTAGTGCAATCCTTGTATACCAACAGCATTTTCCTCCTCTGAGAGAGAAAGGTGGGATTGCAACAGCTTGCCAGTGTGGCTCTAGCACAGGGGTGGCCAGCCTTTCTACATCCTGGGCCTGACCATGCCCCTGGACAGCTGAGTGGGCCGGGCCATGCCCCCCAGAAGTGGAAGCAGGCACATTTACAACTGTCATAAATGCACCCACTTCTACATTTATGACAGCTGAGTGTGTGTTTGCACATGCACAGGCACATTTTATGGCTGATGTAAACATGTCCACTTCCACTTCCGGGTGTGGCAGAGGCAGAAATGGGCTGGATGGGATGGCGTCCCATGGGCCATAGGTTGGGAACCCCTGCCCTAGCATCTGCTTTCCAGCTAATGGTAGGAACACTCCTCTTCCTCATCAGCTGAGAAACATACCTTTAGCCACATTTTTGTGATTGGGTCCCTGATCTATTTTATCCTGTCCACAGCATGCACAGATGCATGCATAAAATAAAGTTGGGCAAATTAATTGAGCCCCTGATGAGGCCTCAAAATGGGGCAGGTTGGGGAGGACTGGGCCAATGGACATGTGGATGCAATAAGACCAACTGTCCCAATGAGCAGGCTATATATCCTTGCAGACGACCTCTAAGTTAGCATCATAAACATGTTGAAATTGGACAGCTCCAAAACCAAGCATTTAAGGTCTAAGTATCCTGATTCTAAAATGTCTTGTGGTGCCAAATTATACTTCCAATCCACCTCATGTTTAAAAGTGATATGGTGAGCAGGTAGACAATGGTTCTCTTTGTGCAAGGAATCATTGTACCGGTAGAATGTTGATTGTTCTAACATATATAAATTTTGTTTGGATCATTTGTGATAAAAACTGAGCCAAATTTGCAAATTTATCTAGAGATGTGTGAACACACTGGTGTAGGCCACTAGTATCTCTCTCAATACCCAAACAAGAGTAGGAAGAGGAAGAGGTTGTTGTTGTTAACTGAATGTGAGAGTAAGCAGGACTCATGAATTGGCATACCCCAAAGCCTAGAACAGGGTGCCCAAATGTTTAGGGCTGTGGCTGGCCATGTGGTTGAGCACACACATGCACATCTTACTTCCACTTCTTGGAGTGGCGAGGGCATTGTGGGCTTGATTAATTGGCATTGTGGGCTGGATCTGGCTCACAGGCCATAGTTTGGGAACTCCTGGCCTAAGAAAGCTTCCATTTTGAGCTGCAGCTCTCAGAATTCATTTCCTGCTACCCCAGTTTTGATTTATCGGTTTACAGCTGTGGTTTCAGTCATCACCAAACTATCTCTGTCTATCTGCAAAACACAGGGCCAAGCAATTCCCATCTTGATACCACTTTCCCATTGTGCTCCAATTCTTTAGATTAGGGGTGCCCAAACAACAGCCCAGGGGCCAGATCCAGCCACCGGACCATAGTGACCAGCCCCTGAACCACATGACCGGCCTGAGGCCCAAAAGGTTTTGGCACCCCTGCTTTAGATATTTGTCACCCCAGGGCCAGTGAAAAATCAGAAAAGGGAATCCCCAAAGTGCTGGGAGCATCTGATTGTCACAGCAAGGGCTTTCCATACCTCTAGTAGTTTGCCAATGAACTTGCTTGTGTTTTCTAAATGGTATTCTGTAGCCAGTGGTGGGCTTCAAAAATTTTTACTACCACACTGTGGGCATGGCCAACTCTGTGGGCATGGCCAGGTGACTGGGTGGGCATGGTTAAACTGCTATATTTTAATGTGAGCTTTTGTGAATCAAGTCCACTTCGTCAGACCATTAGTTTGCAATTACACTTAAATGCTCTAATTTTCCTTAAAGAGTGACTGCAGCAGAGTAACTGCTGGCTCAGCCTCACCCCACTCCGGGCGCCCGGACCAAGCAGCAAGGATGTTGGAGTCGCATCCGGAGTGGGGTGAGAAGAGGAGGAGGTGGGTGGGGCAGGGTGTTGTAGTGGGTGGGGCAGGATGGGGCAGTGGGCGGGGCCAGCCAGTTTTACTACCGGTTCTCCCGAACCTGTCCGAACCTGCTGGAGCCCACTATTGTCTGTAGCCTAGCAAAACATTTGTGTGCAAGTTTGAATGATCAGTTAAAAAGATCCCACTGCTGAATCATGTTTCTGAACAATAAGCAGATTTTGACTCTGAACAACAAGTGATATGTAACTTATAGTGTGGCTCTCAGTCTGCTATTAAAGAAAGTTAGTTATTAATAGAGCCCTGGCAGATCCAACTGTCTAGTCCACTGCCCTCCTGTCTTCAACAGATGCCTGTGAGATGCCCCTAAGCAGTTGAGCATATGCTAATGCATTTGATTTTGACAAACCCAGCTGGGTTCCATTCTTTCCAAAAGCCACAGGGGTTTCTGGTGACAGTGAAATGAATATATGGTTGTTTTTTTTAAAGAAACAAGTATGTCATTCACATTATTACTTACCAAAAGCTGAAATCATATGCATGGAGCTCACAGACTCCTCCTTTAACAGATCCAGGATCAGTTTGCTAATTTTGACTTCTGTGGCCATGCCATGTATGTGTTTTCTGTTCAGAGAAACTGTTGTCTAGATTTCAAAGAAAAGAAATATCTTTTTCATCCCATCTTCAGCATCTTGGATGCTTTAGTATTTCTACTGAAGTCAATAAGGATGTGGCCAACCGGTATGTAACAAGTGAAAGAGGAAAAACCGATTGAGGCTATATTGGGTCACCAACAATATTTTTATACTGATTGCAGTCATATCTTCAGTAAATAATAATATCTGTGTAGACTTCAAAAAGTTTATTCATGAGTTTTTTGTCTTCAAAGAGTTTATTCAAGAGTTAAAAAGTCCTCCGGATTAGAAACTTTTTTCGAATACATTCTTCATCAGAACAATATTGACTGTAAATACAAAAGTGAAGAAAATGATGTACCAAGTATTTTAAAAAAGACTGCATGAGACAATAATGGTGATAAAACCCATAGAGATACATGACTGAAACATATTAAGGTATATACAAATATGTTATAATGCTTACACATGCAATACATATATTCTTTATTCTAGGCTTCTGGGATATATACATTTATTTTTATTATTTTTATTATTAATATAAATATTAATATTAGTTTGAGTGCATTCCTTGCCTCCCTCAACTTATCACAAGTTTCATGCCTCTCTATAGCTTTACTCTTATTGTGCTAAGGAACTAATTCAGTTTTCAGGCTAAAGAACTGCACTAACTAATGTTCCTGATAAAGTACCACATAAAGCCCATAAAAATACTACACAAAGACATGTTGAATAATGTTTACAAAGTTTATAGATATATACATTTATTTTATTATATTAATAATTATTATTATTAGTTTGAGTGCATTCCTTCCCTCTCTCAACTTATCTCAAGTTCCAAGCCTCTCTATAGCTTTACTCTTATTGTGCTAAGGAACTAATTCAGTTTTCAGGCTAAAGAACTGCACTAACTAATGTTCCTCATAAAGTACCACATGAAGCCCATAAAGATACTACACAAAGACATTCTGAATAATGTTTACAAAGTTTATAGTTTAATAACAAGCCAAGTATCATATGTGAAATACAGCTGCTAACTCCTACTGCTTGTCTAAATTGACAGAATAACATACCTTAGTTATTTTCTTAAATTGTTTACATTCAATTGCTTTCCATGCCTATCTCAGCTTATTCTCTTATCAGGCTGAATGACTAGAATTACTATCTGAAACTCTTATATAGAGTGTTCACAAAAGGAGAAGTTACCCTTAAAGGAGACAGACCACATTGCTGAAAAAACCCTAAGATTCTAATACATAGGTCCTACAGAATAATCTTCTCAATCTTGTATATGATGAACTTCTTCATAACATAGTAGATATTGAATCCAACTCCTTTCCAATGATTGAAACTGTAGTTTGGTACTTTTGCCTGGAGAGTCTCAAGTTGCAGGAATGACTGTTTGGATTAGCAATAAGGTCATAACATTAATAATCAGTTGTATGGGAGAAGCATCTGTGTGAAATGCCATGAAGCCAAGAAATCTTGTAAAAGTCAATAAGGATGTGGCCAACCGGTATGTAACAAGTGAAAGAGGAAAAACCGATTGAGGCTATATTGGGTCACCAACAATATTTTTATACTGATTGCAGTCATATCTTCAGTAAATAATAATATCTGTGTAGACTTCAAAAAGTTTATTCATGAGTTTTTTGTCTTCAAAGAGTTTATTCAAGAGTTAAAAAGTCCTCCGGATTAGAAACTTTTTTCGAATACATTCTTCATCAGAACAATATTGACTGTAAATACAAAAGTGAAGAAAATGATGTACCAAGTATTTTAAAAAAGACTGCATGAGACAATAATGGTGATAAAACCCATAGAGATACATGACTGAAACATATTAAGGTATATACAAATATGTTATAATGCTTACACATGCAATACATATATTCTTTATTCTAGGCTTCTGGGATATATACATTTATTTTTATTATTTTTATTATTAATATAAATATTAATATTAGTTTGAGTGCATTCCTTGCCTCCCTCAACTTATCACAAGTTTCATGCCTCTCTATAGCTTTACTCTTATTGTGCTAAGGAACTAATTCAGTTTTCAGGCTAAAGAACTGCACTAACTAATGTTCCTGATAAAGTACCACATAAAGCCCATAAAAATACTACACAAAGACATGTTGAATAATGTTTACAAAGTTTATAGATATATACATTTATTTTATTATATTAATAATTATTATTATTAGTTTGAGTGCATTCCTTCCCTCTCTCAACTTATCTCAAGTTCCAAGCCTCTCTATAGCTTTACTCTTATTGTGCTAAGGAACTAATTCAGTTTTCAGGCTAAAGAACTGCACTAACTAATGTTCCTCATAAAGTACCACATGAAGCCCATAAAGATACTACACAAAGACATTCTGAATAATGTTTACAAAGTTTATAGTTTAATAACAAGCCAAGTATCATATGTGAAATACAGCTGCTAACTCCTACTGCTTGTCTAAATTGACAGAATAACATACCTTAGTTATTTTCTTAAATTGTTTACATTCAATTGCTTTCCATGCCTATCTCAGCTTATTCTCTTAGTATCTTTATGGGCTTCATGTGGTACTTTATGAGGAACATTAGTTAGTGCAGTTCTTTAGCCTGAAAACTGAATTAGTTCCTTAGCACAATAAGAGTAAAGCTATAGAGAGGCTTGGAACTTGAGATAAGTTGAGAGAGGGAAGGAATGCACTCAAACTAATAATAATAATTATTAATATAATAAAATAAATGTATATATCTATAAACTTTGTAAACATTATTCAACATGTCTTTGTGTAGTATTTTTATGGGCTTTATGTGGTACTTTATCAGGAACATTAGTTAGTGCAGTTCTTTAGCCTGAAAACTGAATTAGTTCCTTAGCACAATAAGAGTAAAGCTATAGAGAGGCATGAAACTTGTGATAAGTTGAGGGAGGCAAGGAATGCACTCAAACTAATATTAATATTTATATTAATAATAAAAATAATAAAAATAAATGTATATATCCCAGAAGCCTAGAATAAAGAATATATGTATTGCATGTGTAAGCATTATAACATATTTGTATATACCTTAATATGTTTCAGTCATGTATCTCTATGGGTTTTATCACCATTATTGTCTCATGCAGTCTTTTTTAAAATACTTGGTACATCATTTTCTTCACTTTTGTATTTACAGTCAATATTGTTCTGATGAAGAATGTATTCGAAAAAAGTTTCTAATCCGGAGGACTTTTTAACTCTTGAATAAACTCTTTGAAGACAAAAAACTCATGAATAAACTTTTTGAAGTCTACACAGATATTATTATTTACTGAAGATATGACTGCAATCAGTATAAAAATATTGTTGGTGACCCAATATAGCCTCAATCGGTTTTTCCTCTTTCACTTAGTATTTCTACTGGCCACTGTAGGAAGTGCTGGCAAAGATGACTGTAGAATTTGTCCTTCTTGGCTAATTTCCCATACCATTTCCACCTGGAAATAACACAAGGAAGTCAGATAGCCTACACTTCCATCCAAAGCCTTCTCGTAATTAGAAATACCCTGCTACTGGGTTTAGTTGAAAATTGAGGTCAATTTCCTGTATAAATCATGGACTTCTGGACTAGCTTTTGAAAGTGACCCTAGGGACATAGAAATGTAACTTCAAGATTGGCTGAGATCTTCCCCACTGGATCTGTGCATATCGCACTTCTTATTCACACAAAAATGCAGACAACTATACAATCATTAAGGAGGATGTACAAATATGGAGCAATAGGAATTGGGAATGTATTTGTTTCTTACCAATTGGGGCCTAATCCTACTGCAGAAAGGTACAACAGCAACAAAATCCTCTATTTAGGTTGAAATCAAACCAGACATGGAATGTGCATTTTGCTTTATAGCAGACTTGCATTTTCTGGATAGTTTCCAGATAACAATACTACTTTAAATGATACAAGATACGCATGCATTGGTCAAATTCCTATTGCATAGTTACTCCTGCAGAAGGCAAACAGCACCACTTGCAGTGATTTCTTGATGATAATTAATCAGTCTTCACCTGGATTTTACAGTACAGTATGTGCCAATCCACCAGACTGGCACATGCCATAAAATCTAAGCAATGATTTGTTACTTAGCAGTAAGAAGCTCCTGTGAGTTATGCTGTTTGCCTTATGCAGACTTAACTATGCAACAGAGTTTTGCCCCATATTTTACAACAATAATATGATAGTTCCTTTTTGATAGCCATGTCATCAAAATTTGGTGTAAAGTATCAGGGGTTGCAAAGTAAATTAGAGGCTATATGTTGCTAATCTAGGATTTAGATAATCCAAAAATAAGCAAGTTTATATTGGAACATGGCTCTTATATCCTCATCAAAGAGATACAAACCACAATTCTTGGTGATTTGGGTTTCAATAAATATTGTGCCATCTCCCTTAGTCATAAGACCAGCCACATAATGGTTTATACAGGAAGTTATTTGGTCCTTGCAGATCCAGTAAAGTGGAATGGTTGTAAGGACTAGAGAGATGCAGATTCGCGTACTCAACTAGTCCTGAAGCTCATTAGGCTAATCTTAGCTACTTAATAATTTGAAGGATTGTTGTGAGGATAAAAATGAGGTTCAGTGGAACTGGATGAATCTCACAGAGGAAATTGTGGAGAATAACTGTATTTCATAAATAAAAGATAATAATGTAGTTAAATAAAACAAAGGTAATATTTTGGTGTAAAATCCAATATTTTTATTTTTAATACATTTTTATGATAAAGATAAGTGCACATTACAAAAAAAGAACATAAGACAATAAACAACCAAATAAACAACAAAAACACTATACAATATACAAAAATACTATGTGCTCCCTTTACACAGCAGAACAATACTTAAGATTCTTTCATTTTCTTTATTCTGTCATCTCTATAATTTGCAATTTTCCCCTCTTTCCAAAATGACATTCGTTCTTGGCTTGGTTTTTTTCCTTTTCCTTTTATCAATACATAATCAAGAAACTCTCCCCATATTTCCTTAAAATTTGATTTCTTTAAAATTTCTTTTTTTACTTTTAATTCTAGTTTTAATATATCATTTATTGCCATATTCCATATTCCATTGTACCATTCTTCTAATTTTATTTTACTATCTGATTTCCATTTCCTAGCTATAATCAATCTCAACACTGTTAGCAAATTACAAATCATATCTTTCTTTTCTCTCTATTTTTCATATTTCCAAAATACATCAATAGATGTATTGGACACCATTGCAAAGGTATTGAAAGGATTTGTCCAATTTCTGTAAATACTCTTTCCCAAATTTCTTTTATTAAGGCACAATCCCACCATAAATGTATATAAGTTTCCATTTCTTTATTGTAACTCCAAGATTTCATGTGGTAGTTTGAGGTATAATATCTTAATTGTATTGGGGTCAAATACCACTTCTAAATTGTTTTATAGGAATTCTCTTTAATCCTAACCCACATATTTTTCATTATTTTTTGGTTCCAAATGCAATTCCATTCTTCTTCTTAAATTTTTGTCTTTAATTCTTCTTCCCACATTGATCTTAAATTATTTTGTGGTTGGTAACCCTGTAGTATGTTATATATTTTACTAACAAACCCTTTTGGTGTAATTTTAATTTAATTTAATTTTCAAACTTCTCCTCCTCAGTTTTCAAACTTTTTCTCCTCAAAATCTATGATCGTAGTATTCTCTTCTTAGGTACCTGTATATTAAATTTCATTGTATCCTCTCTGTTTCTAAATTATGTAACTCTTTCCTTTTTGCTAATAATTCATTTAATACCACCTTATCTCTGTTATTAATGAACTTCTTCTCTATTTCTATTACACTTTCTTCTAGTTCCTTTTCTCTTTTTCAATATAGAGGTTTCTTTTATCCATAAGCCCCTTATTACAGCTTTCATAGTATCCCATAGTATCCCCTGTTTAATGTTAACTCCCATACTTCTTTCCATTATTTTCCCATCCTTTATTTTTAAATAAATGTAAGTCCATTTTCCATCTTTCTGCTTCCTTATAATCTGTTTAACAAGTAATTTGCATATTTATATTTGTGTGGTCACTTTCCTTTATTGCCTCTGTTTTTATCACTCTGGGTAACAAATTATCTGAAACATATATACTGTACAGTATAATCAATTCTTGAAAATGTATTATGGACTTGAGAGAAATAAGTATAAACTTTTTCTTCCCCTTTCAATTCTCTCCATACATCTTTTAACTGCATTTCCTTCATTTTTTATTCAATTTCTTATCAGCAACTATATTAAAATCTCCTGCTAGAATAATCATTATGTTATTAAATTCTTGTATTTTTCATGTTACCTTTTCAATAAATTGTCCTTTTTTTCATTTGGGGCATATACATTTGTTAATAGTATTTCTTTCTCATTTAACCATCCATGGACCAACACATACTTTGTTATGAGGATAAAAATGAGGTTCAGTGGATCTGGGTGAACCTCACAGAGGAAAGTGTGGGGAATAACTGTAGTTCATAAATAAAAGATAATAATGTAGTTAAATAAAACAAAGGTAATATTTTTGTGTAAAATCCAATATTTGTTTTTAAAAATTAAGTGGCTGTAACAGATACAGCCACCTATTCCATCTTTATCCAAGTTGCAATGTAGCAAAAAAACAGAATGGAACAATGAAACTAGACAAAACCCTGATCCTGTTATGTAGAAGCAGTGCTCCCTCATGTGGCAAAAGGGATCTGATTATAAAAGCACATTAAAATTGGGAGAGTGATTAGTCACTGGAGTGTAAACACCAGTCTCCTTTTCAGGTTTGATTGCTGAGAAAAATCTATCTATCTATCTATCTATCTATCTATCTATCTATCTATCTAGAGAGAACAAAGGAAATTATTCTGCTGAAAAATAAAATCTTTTTTAACTCTTCGAAATGAGACAGATAAGAGCAAACTTCAGACAAATTCCAGTGGTGTCTTTGGGCACTCTAGCCAGGGTGGCTAGGGCAAGAAGCCAAAACAGAAATACATATGCAGTTCTATACATGTCTACTTCTTCTTTCGTGTCCCGATCAAACCCTGGTCTACCAAACGAAGTGACTTTTTTCGATTTGTTGTTGCCCAAATTTAAGTCCTTGTTGGTGCATGTTTCTGGCAGTAATCAACAGACCAGTAAATGAACCAGATTCTGTATCTCTCCACATTCACACCGTGTGTCGCTGTCCACCACCAGCCCCCACTTGAGCATGTTTGTCCTCCTTTAATGTTATTCCTTGTCCAATGAACACCTTACTCCATCTTCTAATTTGGTTTTGCTCTTGTTGTCAATTGCTACTCATGTATACATTTCCCCCCCTGAAATACCTTTTCACAGTTGATGGATGTGACAAACAGGGAAAATGCCATTGGCATGAATTTGTTTATGGTAGATCCCAGCTTGCCATGAAGTGACCCACACGCTTTGTCATGGAGCCATTTCCTGCAGCACATATGAAGTGAGACATGCAGGATTTGACACCATGACTGCAATGGACTGCCACAGCCTTGAGGATATTGACAAGGTGTGTCTTCACAGCCAGGCCATCTGGCATGACCTCTTCTGCCTCCATGACTGATGGGAATCAGAATAGTGAAGTGGTTCCAATATGATAGTTTCCAGTGGCATTTCCTCAAGAATGCCTGTTCTTGCCATAAAGCTCTTCCTGGATCTGAGCTGGCGGACTTGAGGCTCATATCAGTTCAGAGGGTATCAAGGGTCATTTTTTTGCTCAGTTATCTCAGTATCCATTGCTGCTTCTTTCCTGATCTTGGAACAATACCGACAAGAGGGTATATTTTCTCAATTGGTACATGCCTATGCAGACAGGACCAAATTGATATAGAATTATAGCTGCTGATTTTGCTCTCCGGTGCTCAATACTTTGCAGGATTTGTAGCTAAAAATAAATAAAGTCATACAAACCCATCCCAAAATGTAATACCTGGGCTGGAAACTGGAGCACAGTACAGTATTCATGATTTTGTGCTCCAATTAGCAGCCCATCTTAGAAGATCCCAGTTTGAAGATCACAGGCCCTCTTCAAGGGTAGCTCCATGAGGTGTGCTTTGCAGTAGTCACAGTGTGAAGTGACTAAGGCATGGATGACTGTTGCTAAGCCAGGTTTCTCAGTATCCATACACAGGACTGCATTGTAAGGCAGTACAACAAAAATAAATTGGAAATCATTTCTTCTCAAGAGACAGACAGCATTATGACATTATTAATCTTTTTGCATAGCCAGTTAAATTATTTACCTTGATATGAAAGTATATCACTTGCTTTGCATTTGGTTGACTAAATATACAATTTTAATAGGATCATCGTTGTCGTTGATGACTGCAACTTGTATCCAAGAATGCATTGTTTCCTGAAGCAGGAAAAGGTTATTGCCGTGAATTTGTTAAAGGTGGATCCCAGCTTGTCATGAAGTGGTCCACACACTATGATCACAGAGCCATCCCCTGTGGCACACACAAAATGAGACGTGCAGGATTCAACACCAGGACTGCAATCGACTGCCGCAGCTTTGAGGATATTGACAAGGTACGCCTTCACAGCCAGTCCATCTGGCATGGCCTCTTCCGCCTCCATGACGGCTGGGAATCAGAGTTCCTCCATCGCTCATTTTGCTGTTTGGCCCAACACAATGGTTTTTAGTGGCATTTCCTCCACTGAGGGGGACAATCACCCCACCTAAAGGGGCTCATCTGCCCATAGCCATTGCCTCCTTTAGTGAGTCAGGTTAGTTAACCGCTGCCTGACACTCAGCATTGACTCACTGGCTGTACGGTCTACTCTATTACCATAGCAGAATGTCCAACCAGACATTATTATATTTGTCTTTACTCCAAAGACGTCATGGCAGAATACATGGCCATCTTTGTTTGATCCTCACAAATGTCTTGCGAGATAGACTAAGCAATCCATTAGTCACTGCCCCCAAACCATCCTAGTGAACTTTATGTCTAAATGACGAACCTAGGCCTCCTTAGACCTTTCCAAACACTTCCATCCCTCTCTGGTTTGGCAAAAGGCTGATAAACTACAAATAAAAATGGCAGGCTAGATGCTAAGAAAAGAGTGTATTTCAGAATGTGTGAGGGCTTCATGACACTACCTATAGCAAAATATTTATTGGGATGATCAAGTGCAACCTGCCTTGAGACATGGCTGGCACAGCAAGTGTGGGAGCAGCTGGGACGATGGTCACCCTAGGGTGGCTCATATGAGTGCTACTCAGACCTTCAGCTTCAGTTCTTTTTAAGGATTCCTATAATGTGGTTGCTGGGGGAGGGTACACTAAATTTTAAACAATTTATATTTTTAACGTTTTCCCCTCATTGTTTTGTATAAGCTGTACTGTGATTTTTATACATGTAAGCCACCAGGAGTTGCCTAGGCGAGAGGGCGGCAGCATAAATGTGACTAAATAAATAAATAAATAATCTGATTTGACCAATAGAAACTTGGAATGAAGAACTAGCTTCAGGTGAGCTGAACGGAACAAGGAATGTAAGGATCTAAGAAGAAATGTAGGGAGTTGACAACCACATAATTTTTTTAGAAAAGCTTCTAGACTCCCCCGTTTTCATTTCATGAGCCTCTTGAACATCAGTAGGAGATCAGATGTTAGAGATACTCTCCTCATTATGGAAGCCTAATGTGCAAATTTAATTGGATCTTTGAACCCATGGGATACAACCAGTGGGATTAATTCCTAGCCAAATGATGTGTTTTCTTATGGTTACAATCTTGTTTTCTTCAAACCTAAAAGGGACATTGCCCAGTCACAGACAGAAAGATATTTTGCATTTTATTCTATTTTACTTTTTACCATATAAACATTAACACAACATAACACAGAAACTCTTTCCAAACTGGTACGGATCTTTCATTTTTACCAAAATAAAAATTAAAAAAACCATTTCATTTCGAGGGGCTTAACCTGCAATTAAGCTATTAATTCCTAAGCAAATGTCTTGACAAGCCAGAGGTAAGAAGATCAAAGCCACAGAGGAGCTAACGGATGAGCAGATACAATGTTATCCATTGCCTTAAAATTTCCTGTTCTTCTGAGCTCAGTTACAATCCTCACAACAGACAGGAGAGAAAACATTTTTTGCAAGATAACCCTATTGTAATATAAAGTATTTCAGCATAATTTGGCTTGGCATGTGTAATTAACAGCCATTAGATCAGGGATCATCAACCTGTGGCCTGTGGGCCAAATGTGGCCCACAGCACCATTTCATGTGCCCCCCACCTCCACCACACCAGGAAGTGGTCATTGATGGAGGAAGGGCAAAATGGCCATCTGGCCCTCCAAGCTGTCTGAGGGAGTGTGACCCGGCTTCCAGCTTAAAAAGGATGATAACTCCTGCATTAGATTTACACATTACCCTCTCCTGGTGGAAACAAACATTGCTAGAAATCATTTGCTAAAAGTGGACAAATCCAGCTGTATATCATACGTCAGCCAAGTGCAGAAATTGCAGGTTTCACCCAAGATCCAGCTGCAGCATGTCCAAGCTTACATTAAAAATGCTTTTCACAAGGAAGCCTTTCTACAGTTGAACATAGTTTTGCTTTCCATTTTAAGGCATAATTTCGTTTTCTTCAAGTGCTGTATCCAATTCTAAATATTGGCTATCATCATGGCAGTCAGCCATGAAGATTGTCTTGGGAACAATAAAATGCAGTGGCCTTCCATTTGTCTTCCACATCACAGTGTAACACCCATGCCACTGATCCAGTTCCATGAGTCACTTTCTGGTCTTGAGCCCTTTGGGCACACAAAGTCCCCATCAGCCCCAGACCAGTATTGAAGAAGCTGCTACCCTCCATCAAGATAGATTCAAGTGGGATTTGATCCACTTGGGGACCATCACCCTTCTCTGTGGACTTCACCACCCAAGGCCATTAATCCTCGAGATTAATCGCCCCCTGATTATCAGTGTTGAGTCACTGGCAGTAGGGTCTACTCTATCAACATAGCAGGACAACCTGGCCAGACTAGGAAGGCATCACTACTCTCAAAGATGTTTTGAAGGAGGTAGACCCTTGGCTATAACTCCTAAGGGCTTGGACTCTGCCTTGCTCTCAGTCTGCACCAGTTACAGAAGAAAACTACTGACTTGGGGCTCTGGATCCCCAATAGAGGACTCTTCCACCTGGGGCATGACATCAATATTCTCCCAGTATTATTAACATTTCTTTTGTGTCATCCCACCTCTCAGTCTTGCTTCAGCCCTACCTTATTCACACCCTGTTATGCAGAAAGGACCTTAAATGTTGCCATGTCAATCATGCAGTAGGTGGGCTTCAACTAGGACTGGGTAAAAGATGCTTCCGGCCATCTACCCCAGCACCTCCTAGCTGGCATTGAACATGGGGAAGGATGATGTGAATTGCAATCCAAAAGCAGCTGGAGAGCTGCAGCTATCCCTCCCTGCTCTAAGCTAATGTTTAACTTAAACTGCAAAGACTGCACTGGCCTAATAATTTAACCTCAACATTAAATATGATTGCAATCAATAGAGTGCTTTTTTGTTTAATCTATGGACCTCTTGTTCCTTATTTGTAGATCACTGTGTTCCTGAAATAAAATAGAATACATTATTTCAGAATATTACTTTCTAACTCCATGAAGTATTAAGCTCTGAATTCAGTATGGGCCTCCACCCACATGGATTTTCAAGTTGATGTATTTATTTATTTTTCTGATTTATATTGCTGCCCAACTCCAAAGACTCTGGGTGGCTCACATAAAATAAAACCATGTAGGAATCGGGGCCACTGGGGGCCGGAAGGTCCCGGAGGAGGACTGATCAAGTAACGACACGAGACAAGCTGCTGGATCGATCAGACACTTTATTGGTCAAAGGCAGAATCATTTATAGGGAAAAAGTGCAACGGTGGCAAACTGTCCTCTGGCAAGGCATTACCTCATGCGTTGACACATGTTAATGGGAAAACCTTCAAAGGGGAAGTTAATTAACTCGGGCAAACAGGGAACAAGATTGACCATTGTCTTGGGATTTAGGCAGGGGTAAACATGGCTTATTTGCACCAGGGATTTCCCCAAACCGGGAGATGAGTCATTATGGTTAATAGAATACATGAATCAGCTATCTGCTTACTCGGCAGAGTCGCGGGTCAGGTCACCTTAATTGGGTGAATCAAGCCCTATACTTTTATTCACCCCCCTTAATTTGGCGACCGGTGAGCCCACTGGTCGGGAGCCTGTCTCACCGCAGTGGTCTCTGGTCTATTCCGTGCCCTGTGGGGCACAGGGAATCCATATCTCCCCTTTATTTTCTATTTAAGAACCTGACTGGCGACCTTACGCAAGATAGGCATCAGCTGTTGAGCTGGGATGACGTCACGGGATTTCCCTCAGGGGCGGCACTTGGAGATCAGCGAGGGAAGACACTGAGCAAAGCAACAGAGCGTAATGCCTAGTATGGCTATTCCCACCACTATCTGAAGCATCGTCTGTAGCCACCCCCAGGGGATCCACGACCACATCCAATTCCATAGGGAACCCCACCAGGCTCCCCACGCGGAGCCTTCCGTAATGCCTGCAACAAGGGAATGCAGGTCCTTGATCTGGTTTTGTATTTTCCGGGAGTTGTCAGTAAGGTTAAAACAGCACATCCCATGGACAGATTCGCACCCCAGGTGGTGCAATAAGAGGAGGTAGTCGATAGCCGCTCGATTATCAAGAACAGCTTGGCGGAGTTCCACCTGCTCTTGATTAAGGAGCGCTATCGCTGAGGAGGTATGATTGATGGTTTTTGCTAAACCGCAGGCCAAATGACCAATTCTCCGTGCGTTGCCGGTGGCCAACCCCGGCACGCCGATCAAACTGACGGATAGGGAAACATACTCAGCGGGACTCATTACTCTGATGCTGCTGTCACAAGAGCTGTCTAACTGGGTTGTGCGTGTGTGCCGAATGAGCGGGGAAACATTCACATGGGATACATTTGTGTCACTAGAACGTGGGGCAATCATGTCCCTGGTAGGGAGTACAAGTGTCAAGCGACTAATGCAACACATTGAGTCCGACAGATTGGCTGGGATGTAGTTCCAGGTGTGCTGGTTGCAGGTAAAGAACCACCCTGAGGGCAGGGTGACATGAGCGTACAATGAGATGAGGGTCTCCGGTTTATTGCAAGTCCAGTTGCCAACGCCAGGGTCAATACAGCGGCGCCGTGCCTGACCGTCTGCGGTGCAACCGGTCATGCGGGTACAGGCGGCGCCCAGGCTGACCGCCACCCGAGGGGTATGGAGGGTGGCTGCATCAGCCGGCAAGGTTGGGGTAAGTTGCTGTCCCCCCCAGCGTGCATATGCCGAGAAGGCGGTAGGAGAGTGAGGGGCAAAGGATGCTTTTCGCAACCAGGCACTGTCCTCGGTGTGCTCGTCCGGAGTATGGCACACCGGGATGAGACAGGTGCTGAGCATGGATGCAGAACCAACGTCCTGCTGTAAGCAAAAATCGGACTGGTTGACGAGACCCGCCAACCTTTCCCACAAGTTGTACTGCATTCGTGTAGACAGGTCTTCACCAGGCGACAAACCGTCGGCCTGGATTGAGGCTGCCTGGGCGCCTCCCCCCAAAAGCAGGGAGAGGGCCAGGACTATGGAGATCGCCACGGTGTTGGCGTGAATCTGGGCCAGGACTGCAGCTGTGAGGTTCTCCGGCGTCGGCTCCTTCCCCTCGCGCTGGACGGTGTCCTGAGCGTCATGGCAAAGAACCTTGACCATCCCCCAGGTGACTTTAGGGATCGGCTGTCGCCTCCTCCGACGGATCCTCTCGTGCAGGGTGAGGTCCTTCATCTCCGGTATCGGACTCGGGTCGGTCTGGTTCCACGCCATGCGGTTCCGTGTGGGGTTTGACACACCGAGCTGGGATCCAGATGACACCTGTAGGAGACATAACTGCAGCATACCCTCTCCCCCAGGTGACGAGCGGCACCGGCCCCCTCCAAGTGGGGTCCGGTGGCACTCGGTACCGGACCATTGGTCGCGGGAGAGCTTCCGAACGGCGGAAATGCCTCTCCTGCGACGTGCAATCCGAAAAAACATTAAGGTGATTGTATGTGAACAAAACCTTGTTTAAGCAAAACTGTGCTGCTCCTTGTGACTTGGGGAGGGCAGGAGGTTCCCCCCTTTCTATTTGTTTGTCAAGATAGGACTTTAGCGTCCGATTGACCCGCTCTACAATCGCCTGCCCTTGCGGATTGTAGGGAATTCCAAAAGTGTGCTTGATGTCCCAAGTCGCCATGAAGGCGGCCAACTGCCTAGAGCAGTAGGACGGTGCGTTATCCGTTTTCACGTGCCGTGGCTTGCCCATCGCCGCGATGCAGGAAAGGAGGTGCTGCTCCACGTGGGTAGCCGTCTCTCCTTTCTGCGCCGTGGCCCAAACGAACTGGGAAAAGGTATCAATGCAGACGTGCATGTATTGCCATCTGCCAAACTGCGGCACATGCCTGACGTCCATCTGCCATACCTGGTTGGCCTCAGTCCCCCGTGGGTTGACCCCCCACGAGGCCCCCCCCGGCGCCCCTGCGCAATGCTGGCAAGAGCGGACTATACCCTGGGCTTGAGAAAGCGGCAGATTGAACTGTCTGGCGAGTGCCTTGGCATTTTGGTGAAAAAATGCATGGCTTTGGATTGGAGTAGTGAAAACTCCCAAAACTGAACGTTGCTGAATTTCCTTTGCGGCCGCGTCCGCTCTGCTATTGCCCGCGGAAATCGGACCCGGTAGGTCTTGGTGACTTCGGATGTGGGCAATATAAAGCGGCTCCGTGCGGTTTCGCAAATGAAATTGAGCGGTGAGAAACAGACTTAGTAAATTCTTGTCTATCGCGGGAGTGATGTAAGCTCCCGGTAGACTGTGCAACAAATTCCTTACGTACAGGCTGTCAGTAATAATATTCAAACGCTCCTGGGCGAAGGTGCGCAAGGCAAGGTTCACGGCTGCCAACTCTGCCCGCTGAGCGGACTTCTGTGGAAGAGTTAGCAGCGTGTGCCAAGCTTCGCCCTCCTGCCAGGTCAAAACACCATAGGTGTGACCTCCGTCTGTGAAAACTGTCCTGGCCCCCTGAAGCGGGACCAGCGAGAGCAATTCGAACAAGCTGACTGTTCCTGTCTGTAGGGAAACGAGTCTAGGGTCCTTGGGCAAGTGGTACGCTAAACTCCCAGTGAAACCTTCCAAGGCTATCGGAAGCGAGTCACCTAGCTGCATTAACTGGTGAATTTGTTCCTTGGTGAAAGGAACCACAATTTTGGCCAAATCATTTCCTGAAATGTCCCTAGCTCTCAGCCTGCCGCGGTAAATCACCGCGGAAACTAGCTCTTGGGGCGGAACGATGTTCCGTGGTGATGTGTTAGGCAAATAAACCCACTCCACAATTTTCGCTCCCTTCTCTGAGTCTACGCCTAACGCCCCAGTGAACATGGATCCTGACCGTACGATGTACAAATTCAGGATCGGGGCATAAGGCCCCTGGGCGATCCTATCCACCCACCTCTGGCTGAGAACTTGGTTCACTTTCTCGAGCGCCAAGCGCGCGTCTCGAGAGATTTTTATCCGGTCTGCCGGCTGCTTACCTAAAGTTAGCAGCGAGAAGAGCGGCTTTAAGAGATCCGTATCCAATCGGAAATACGGTCTGGCCCAATTAATATTCCCTAAAATCTGCTGTAACTCTACCAGGGTGACTGAGTCCTGTAAAGCTATCTGGGGTAAAACCGGTGCGGCAAAAGAACGGAGAAGCCGATGACCCAAGTAGGAAAAGGGCTCGGTTCTCTGCACTTTCTCAGGGGCAATGAGTAGACCTTTGTCCCCCAGGCTGGCCTGGAGGTCAGAAAACACTGCGCTGCCGAGTTGCGGCAACGCCACTAAGATATCATCCATGAAATGACACACAATAGCTTTAGGGTAAAGGCTTCGAAACTTTGCCAGCGCGTTGTGAACATAAATTTGGCACAGGGTGGGCGAATTGAGCATGCCCTGTGGCAAAAATTTCCACGCGTAACGCTGCGTGGGCTCTCCGTGGTTCACAACCGGCACTGTAAAGGCGAACCTTTCCCGGTCCCGGGGGTCTAAGGGGATTGTATAGAAGCAATCCTTGAGATCTACAACTAGAATCTCCCACCCCTCGGGAATCATATTTGGATTCGGGATGCCGCATTGAAGCGGACCCATGGGCTGAATACATTTATTGATCTCTCTGAGATCGTGGAGGAGTCGCCACTTCCCCGACTTCTTCTTAATTACAAAAACTGGCGAGTTCCAGGGACTGGTGGACTGCTCTATATGTCCTGCGTCTAGCTGTTCCTTCACTAGCTGCTTTAGGGCAACCAGTTTCTCTCCCACAACCGGCCATTGTTCTACCCAGACCGGAGTATCGGTGAGCCATTTAAGTGGCAACGCCATTACCCGAAGGTAAGGGTGGCACCGTACTGCTGGAGAATGTCTCGCCCCCAAAGGTTGACGTGCACGTCAAGAATGTGCGGCCGAACTACCGCCGTGCCGTCAGCCCCTGGGATGGTGACTTCTACCCAATCTCTGCTCCTAAACGCTTCCTGAACACCACCTACCCCCCACACATCGGAGACCGGCTCAATGGCCCACTCCCTCGGCCACTGGCTCCTGCTTATCACGGATACATCAGTTCCGGTATCGAGGAGGCCTGAGAACACCCTTTTGTTCAAAAATACCTCGATAACGGGGCGCTGCTTCCACTCAATGTTGGTCTCCACTGTCGCTAAGACCTGGTATCCTTGCACTGCCTCAACCGCGCTCAAGCGGCCTGCTGAGCCGGGCTCTGAGCTGTCACTGAGCCTCCCCTGGCTGCCTGCTGGCGAGTGACAAGGAACCATGATCAGTTGCGCTAAGGAATCTCCCTTGTGAATGGTCTGGGGCAGGTGTGTCCAGAGTTGGACCTGGAGAACGCCTGAAAAAATTCGAGTCAACGACTCCTGGAATTATGAAAATTCCGCGTGCTCCAGCTACACTACGGGGCAAAACTAAACCTAAAAAGCCTCTGGGCAGGGGACCCATGTACTGGGAATCGACCAGATAGACTGTGCCTGGCAGGTCGCATGTAACGTCTGCCTGACAAGTCAATTCTAGCCCTGTGCTACCCTTGGGGCTGGCCTGTGCCTTCGTAGTGCCTGGAATGTGCCTGGAACCTAGTCCAGCTCTGGGAAGTCCGGATTCTGGGGAATGAGAGAAGTCTCTGTTTGGACTGGGGCCAGAGACATGCCCGCGTTCCGGTTTCCCGAACTCGGACAAAACTTGGCCCAATGATAGCCTTTCTTGCACTTTGGACATGGGGTTTTCGGGGCTGTGGACTGGCTGGACCTTTGTCCGCCTCCCTTTGATCGGCATTCTTTAGCGAAGTGCCCGACCTTGCCACAAGTGTAACAAGTTCCCCTGGTCTTTCCCTTGGGGTGAGATCTCTTTCCCCCCTGCACTGCTGCCGCCAGCAGACTCATCTTGTAGGAGTCCGTGCCGACGTCAGAACAGGCTCTAATCATGTCCGTCAGTGTCAGGTCAGGACGATTGCCTAGGGACTGCAAAATCCTACGGCAGTCCAAGTTGGCATTGTCCTTGGCTAACTTGATCATGAGCTCTTGCTGGGCTTGCTCATTGTCAATCTGCCTGGTGATGGCTTCCTCCAGGCGATTGATGAAGTCCATGTAGGGTTCCTGGGCTCCCTGCTTGATAGCGGTATAATTCTTAGCCGCTTTGCCAGATGCAGGGATCTTGAAGTACGCCCTATAGGCGGCTTCAGCGGACATTTCGAGAGTGGCGAGAGGCAAGTTGATTTGGGCGTTAATGGCCTCAAAGGCACCTGAGCCATATAGCTGCTCAGCGATTACCGCGCCTCCCATTCTCGCGGCTCTGGCCTGTGCCTCGAGCCGGTACTCGCTGTCCCAGATCATGTACTGGCTAGGGGTTAGCATCATCCTCATGACGGCTTTCCAGTCGTGAGGAATCCACATGGTGGTCTCGCACGCTTGCTGAAGCGTGCCCCTAGTGAAACGACTTTGGAGCCCTGTCTCTGAGATTGCTTTCCGTAAAGCCATGAGAAGCTTGTACGGGACTGGGGAATGAACTATCTGTTGCGCGCCTGTGAGCGCGTCCATCTCTAAGCGGATGGGACAAATCTGTCTAAGCTCAGCTAGTTGTTCTGCTGACAATTCCCCCTTCTTGAGCTCTATCTCTGCTGTGCGCTGAAGGGCACTCTTTACAACTAGGGAAGCTGGCGCTGTCAGAGGAACGCCTGCGCTCCTCATTCCTTGCGTTCCTTCGGTGACGTCTGCAGCTGTCACCGGGGGAAGGCTTCCCTCGCTGCTATGCTGATAGCTGAATGACGGACAGAGCGCCGTGGGCGCAGCCGGGTGGACTGGCTGGCCTGAGGGCTCTTCTAACGGGGGTTCTAGGGCCTCTGTCCGGGCTGGCTCGATCTGCTCTAAGAGCCTCCTACACTTTTTCCATGTGCTGACTACCCTGCCGGGCGCTTTGGGGGGTTGCTGGATGCAGTCTCCTATCTGATCCCAGAGCTTCAAGGTTAACGTACCTACTTCTGGGTAAAGTAGGCAGTGTCCCCTGAGGTACGCCAAAAGTCTCGCTAGCTCTCCGCTGTGAAATCGCAACTTAAAAACCCTGGCCAGGATTCTGAACTCTTCCTCACGAGTTCTTTGGCTAGCGGACGGACTTGGTCTATGAGAGCAAGTCCCCATATTACCTGTGATGGGTCCCTCGAAGTTTCCTTCTCGGGCCGAGAGTCGACGCGTCCTTTTACAGGTAACAGTTCTGGCGACGAGTGTCTGGGGTAGCTGTCGGAGCGTGGATCTTCCTGTCCCGGGCCCTCGGCGGCCACTGCAATGTCAGGGGCTCACAGCCTGCCCTGACCGGAACGCGTTTTTCCCTTCGCGAACCTCCCCAAAGCCGGGAAAAAGGTAGGTAGGAAAGTCTCTTGGGAATGCCTCGCCGCGGCCACTCCTCTGTCCGGCTGGCTGCCGACCAGAGTGCCGCGCAGTCCTCCGGGACAACGGGTCGCGGTTCAGGCGTTGAACCGGACCGCGTGGATCGTTACTCACGAGTAGACCTCTCCGGGGTCCTCTTACTCACGAGTAGCATCACGTCGGGGTCACCAGATGTAGGAATCGGGGCCACTGGGGGCCGGAAGGTCCCGGAGGAGGACTGATCAAGTAACGACACGAGACAAGCTGCTGGATCGATCAGACACTTTATTGGTCAAAGGCAGAATCATTTATAGGGAAAAAGTGCAACGGTGGCAAACTGTCCTCTGGCAAGGCATTACCTCATGCGTTGACACATGTTAATGGGAAAACCTTCAAAGGGGAAGTTAATTAACTCGGGCAAACAGGGAACAAGATTGACCATTGTCTTGGGATTTAGGCAGGGGTAAACATGGCTTATTTGCACCAGGGATTTCCCCAAACCGGGAGATGAGTCATTATGGTTAATAGAATACATGAATCAGCTATCTGCTTACTCGGCAGAGTCGCGGGTCAGGTCACCTTAATTGGGTGAATCAAGCCCTATACTTTTATTCACCCCCCTTAATTTGGCGACCGGTGAGCCCACTGGTCGGGAGCCTGTCTCACCGCAGTGGTCTCTGGTCTATTCCGTGCCCTGTGGGGCACGGGGAATCCATAAAACCAACCACATTTTAAAAGCAAATAAAAACCCCATTAAAACTGCCACCAAAAATTCCTCCGACCCCTACAGATTAAAAGATGTATGCAGTACTTTAGTGTCATTTTTACTATTTGACCTTTAATGAGCAGTCAGGGTTGATTTCTTCTAGGATCGACCTATTTCTAACACCACATTTCAAAGGCATCTATTTTTCTGTGCTCAGCTTTCCTAATGGTCCAGCTCTCACATCCATACATTACCACCGGGAATACCATTGCTTTGACAATGCGAATTTTTGTTTTCAAGGTGATGTCTCTGGTTTTCACTATATTCCCCAGGTTTCTCATAGCTTGTCTTCCCATAATCAGTCGTCTTTTTATTTCATGGCTACTGTCGCCATCTGCAGTGGTCTTAGATTCTAGGAAAGTAAAATCTGTCACTGCTTCTACTTCTTCCCCATCTATTTTCCAGGGACTGATAGGGCATGTTGCCATTATCTTGGTTTTCTTGATATTGAGTCCATACCTGTCAACCATCCCGATTTGGCCGGGAAAACCCCGTAATTTGACGTCGATTGACGTCATAACCCGCACCGCACTGCCAAAACGCCGTAATTTGGCAGCATGGGGAAATGCTTTCCGCGCATGCGTGGAAGCGCTACGCTGCTTGCACAGCCCCTATGCAAGCGGCGTAGCACTTTCCGTGCATGCGTGGAAAAGTGTTACCCCTTCCACGCATGCGCGGAAGCACTACACTGCTTGCGTAGGGGCCGCGCAAGCGGCGTAGCGCTTCCGTGCATGCGTGGAAGGGGTAAAACCCTTCCACGCATACGTGGAAAGCGACCTGCAAACAAGCGATGTGTGCAGGTCCCGTTTTTCCGGAGCCGCAGGTTGACAGGTATGATTGAGTCTAGGAACTACTTATGGCCAGCACACATGAACACTGTGCAGGTCCTCATTCTCATAGCCAGTAGAAGAGCTAAGTGATAAATATACTTTAAAAATAAGTATAAACCTTAACAAAAAAAATCTTGATTTCCACCCCATGATAGCCCTTTGCAAGCAACAGCCTGGTTTTCAAGGAACGTTTTATCTGCTCCTGTTCACGAAAGACTGGCTTTCTCTGCATTGACGTAATGATTGAAATAAGGTCCAGTGATGTTTATTTCCATGGCAACCCTGCAAAACAAAGCTGAATGGAGAACTGCCAAGGGTTCTTTTTCAAATAAAATGCAACGGAGCTTGCTAGCAATTTCAAGGTGCTTCAAATTGCATTTATTTGGGAACGGGGATTTCAACGTACTAGGTGAGCAGAGCTCCAGGTTTTACTCACATTTCAGATATTAAGGGATTGCTAAATGGACAAGGTTGAGCAGTGTTCTTGGGTTGACTTCTGAACTCTCAGTTGTTGATATGTTATTGGCTTTTTAGTCAAATGAATTACGAATTTCATTCCCCACTCCTGCTGCGACGTAGGCTTGGAGTTTGTCCTTTTCTTTAATCTCCATCCTAGATAGATTTCCCAGGTGGTCCAGCCAGATCAGGCTTGTGGGCAGCCTAGCCTATACTCTGCAAAGCACAAGACCCTGAAAAGCACACCTTGCTGCAAACATAATAAACAATATGACCTTTGGTTTCAGGGTAATGTTATTTTAAGTCCCTTTTTCTATCTCAAGGTTAATGCATTCTTTTCTTGTTGCTCTTGTTGATTTGTTTGGCCTAAGTGAGATTGTAATGGAATATAAAACCCTTGGCTAGCATCCTAGTACACGTTACAAGTGTTAAAAGAAGTAGAACAATGCTATTTTAAAAATACTTAGGAAAGGCCTACAGCGGGGTTCTCAACCTACGGCCCATGGGCCAGATCCAACCCACGGTGCCAAATAATCCGGTCCCTGCCCTCGCTCCAGCTGCCGCTGCTGCATTTACATCAGCCATAAATTAGCTCACGGCCATTGCAAATGCATTTTCGACAGCTGTGGACTCATTTACGGCAGCCGTAAATGGCAGCGGTGAGGGGAACAACCAGCCCGGCCCCATTAACTGTTTGAGGGAGTGTGACCTGGCCTCTGACTTGAAAAGATTGAGAACCCCCTGAGCAACAGGTATCCAGAAGAGCTTGAGAATGACATTCAGCTTGTCCTTTGCAGTAATTGATCATATCCTCCTTAAGTCACTCTTCTCATCATCTTCTTTTTAACTCAAAATAAAGATTGTCATTGCCTCCCCCTTCTTTTTGCCTGTAACACAAGGCCATTGTGAGAGTGAACATAAGAACACAAGAATAGCCTTGCTGGAACAGACCACAGCGCATCCAGTCCAGCATTCTGTCTCACACAGTGGCTCACCATTTCCTTCAGGGTATTCCCAAGGAGATGCCTTCACCTGCTTAGGATTCCCTGGAAATGGCATTGAAAGATATCCTGCCTATCTCTCCAACCCGGAGGTTGTCCTTAGGTATCCATAATTATAGCCATTGATACCCTTGTCCTCCATGAACTTGTCTAATCCTTTCTTAAAGCTGTCAAGACTGACAGCTGTCACCACTTCTTCTGGCAGGGAGTTCCATAGACCAGTAATCCTCTGGGTGAAAAAGTACTTTCTCTTATTTGTTTGAGAACTAGTACCCAAAGGTTTCATGGAGTGCCCCCTAGTTCTAGTATTGTCTGATAGGGAAAAGTTTTTTCTTATCTACTTTGTCCACACCGTGCATGATTTTATAAACTTTAATCAGGTCACCTCTTAGACGCTGTCGTTCAAGAGTGAAAAGGCCCAACCGTTGCAGCCTCAGATGGTAAGGAAAGTGTTCCAGTCCCCTAATCATTCTGGTTGCCCTCCTCTGCACTTTTTCCAGCTCCATAATATCCTTCTGGAGGTATAGCGACCAGAACTGTACACAGTATTCCAGATGGGGCCTCACCATAGATTTATAAAGAGGCAAAATGACACTTGCTGACTTATTTTCTATACCCTTCCTAATGATCCCTAGCATTGAGTTTGCTGTTTTCACTGCTGAGGCACACTGGGTTGACACCTTCATTGAATGCCTCCATTTTAACTTTCAGCACATCTTCATATTTGAAAGACAGTCCTAGTGGCTTCTGAACTCAAGCCAAAGCTGCATCGTGTTTTCTTGGATCAATAAAGGTTTTCTTTCTGCCTTACATGAGCATTCTGAGTCATTACTCCTACTTTATAGCTACAGGGTCACCTTATTAGCTTGCTGTGTTTAACAAACATAATTATGACTAATGCCTACAGCAAGCCCCTTTGACTACCTGTAGATCATGTTAAGAACCATGCCTCACAGAAAGAATTACTGTAGATGGCTGAAGGTGATTTTAAAATCACATTTGAAAAAGAAACATGATGCCTAATTAACCCTAGCTGAAAACCGTCTTTATTAATACAATGGGATTAACTTTAGAGACGTACATTCCACCCTCTCTTTCTCTTTCAGTCGAAGCTCCCTCCCTCCCCCCTCCCCCAGATATAAAGGCCTTTCTCTTCTCAATATAAAGAAATCAGGGGATTTTGGTAAAGTTTTCAAAAATGACCTGAAAGTAAATCCCATCTCCCCATCTGCACCAACCAAATTTAACAGGTGAAGCTGCTTCTAACATGGAGAGGATGATGTAGCCTTCTGCCATAAATATGTTAAAAGATGATGGACATGCTGGACTAAAACAGGTGGCAATTCAGGGTAAAGGTAAAGGTAAAGGTCGACCTTGCTTGAAAGCCAGTTGTATCCAACTCTACGGTTTTAGTGTATGGGACCAAAGACACCAGGACAGCCGAAGAGCTGGCTTAACACAACTTTATTACATGCTGGTCAGAGGGAACATGTGGTAATGGCGGACGAACAGCTCAATATATACAGTGGCTATACATTTGAATGTGGCTCCTTGACAGTCTATTGGCTACTGTCCGCGTGACGTCATTGCAGGTCACGCCCTTCTTGTCCAGGTGAAGGTGGTGGCGGGAATCTTCCTGCGCTGTTGCTCTTAGGTGAGTCTTGGACCAATGAGCTTGGACGCTCGCTATTGCCATCTAGTGGTCACTAGCTCGCGTCCTATTAGGGTTACAGTGTTACACATGGAAAGGTTAAATTGGATACACATGGATAGGTACATTGTTTAAAGGCACATGCTTTAGAACACAACATCCCTCCCCCCTAGGATGAGACGAAGTCTCTTAACCAAGATGGTTTCTTGCACTCGCGTTTGGGCCGCGATGTGGGTTGGCCCCCCCGGGGGCCGCTCCCGCTTCCTTGTTCCCTGGACCGTTGTCCTGTAATGGGAGAGGGAGACTCGTTAGTGGCTTGCTGCGGTTTTGCAGCTTTAGGGGAAAGGGTAGATTCCGTTGTGGGCGAACCGGGGGCACCAGGGGCTAACGTAAAACCCCTCTTCTCGCTTGGATGGGTGGGGGACCACTCCGAAACCCCCCCCCGGTTCTGTAACTCAAAATTACTCTCTGTTGGGGGATCCCGCGGGATATCTATGAGGATGAATTCTTCCTCCTCCCCCCTTGGTGGGGACTCTGGACCCCCCTCTCCTCCCCCTTGGGCTAAACGGGTGGGGGAGAACCCTAACGCTGAATTCTGCTCTGCATTTTCAGCGCCCTGCCTTACCGGGATCCGGTTCCGTAGCTGGTCCGCGTGCCGCCGCCAGAGTAGACCTGTGTTGGTCTCCACGCGGTACGACACGGGACCGGTCTGCTCCACGACCACCCCCGGTACCCAGGCTGGCCCCGCGCTGGCGTAGTTCCTGCAATGCACGGGGCACCCACACTAAAACTCTTTGTGGCTTCTATCCCGATGTTCCTCCCCTTGTCTTCAACTCTCGTGGGATCCAGCCTAGTGAGAATGGTGGCCAGTTTCCTGCGCATTAAGAGCTCCGTGGGGGAGTATCCTGATGCCAACGGGGTCACCCTGTACCCTAGCAGAAACTGACACACTTGCAGGTTGAGGTCCCCAGGGCCCATGCGCCGCAGCGCGTCCTTCGTGGTGCGGACGAGGCGCTCCACTTGGCCATTGGTGGCCGGATGGAAAGGGGAGGAGGTGATGTGCCGGATGGCGTTGATCTCTGTGAATGCCCTGAACTCAGCGGACGTGAAGCAACTAGCGTTATCGCTAATTAGAGTGTCGGGTATGCCGAACGTGGAAAAAATTCTCCGCAAATGCTTTATTGTCGCGGCCGAGGAGGTGCTCGTGACCGGGATGACCTCCAACCACTTGGAGAAAGCGTCCACAACAAGGAGAAACAGAGTTCCTCGGAACGGGCCCGCGAAATCTATGTGTATCCGGGACCACGGCCCCTTAGCCGCGTCCCACTCCCTGTGGGGAAGACGGGCCTCTTCCGGTCTGGAGCATTGGCAACTCTCACAAGTGCCGACCATGTGCTCGATGTCAGCGTCTAACTGGGGCCACCAAAAATAACTACGGGCCAGCGCCTTGGAGCGCACAATTCCGGGGTGGCTGACGTGCAGCAGTTTAAGCACCCGCGGCTGAAGGGATGTGGGAATCACCACCCGCTGCCCCCACAAGAGACACCCCCTCTCTAGGGACAGCTCCAACTTTTTTCTGAAAAAAGGAGTGAATTCTTCCGCTGGGGCAGACGCTGGCCACCCTTTCTGTACCCAGGAGCTAACCGCCGCCAACGTCTTGTCTCTGCATGTCGCTTTAGCGATATCGGCGGGTACTATGGGGGGCGAATCTAAGACTTCTATCATGAGCACCTGGCGGTCCGGCTCCTCCCCGCCCACGTGGCTGTGTGTCTGGGGGAGGGGGGACCTCGACAAGGCGTCCGCATGGCTGATTTCCCTCCCGGGCCGGTACACCAATGCGTGCTGGTAGGCGTTGAGAAAAATGGCCCACCTAAGCATCCTCGGGGACAGGATCTGTGGCGTGGGCTTATCTGCGGTAAAAATGCCTAGCAGGGGCTTGTGGTCAGTCACGATGGTGAAAGGGCGGCCATAAAGAAAATCGTGAAATTTTTTGGTCCCTGCAATTATCGCCAGCGCTTCCCTGTCTGTCTGGGCGTAATTCCTCTCCGCTTGGGACAGGGACCTGGAGTAAAACGCTATTGGGGCCTCCCTCCTGTTTTCCAACACGTGGCATAACACTGCCCCCACCCCCACCGGGGATGCATCACAAATCAGTACTACCGGCCGTTTGGGGTCGAAATGGGTCAGAATGGCGTCAGACGCCAGGAGTTGTTTCAGTTCCGTGAATGCCCTCTCCTGGTCATCGCCCCACTTCCATGCCACATCTTTCTTGAGCAACTTGTGAAGCGGCTCAGCCACCACAGCCTTCCGTGGAAGGAAGGAGTGGTAGAAATTTAAGAGCCCCAGGAACGACTGCAACTCGGGCTTGGATGTGGGGCGAGGGGCTTTCTTGATGGCGGCCACCTTGGATTTGGACGGTTTGATCCCCTCGGGTGTTACTCGGAATCCTAAGAACTCAACCTCCTTCGCGAAGAAGACGCATTTGTCTTTTCGCAACCTCAACCCCGCCTGTTCGAATGCCGCCAGGACCTTGTTTAGCCTTTCAGCCAACTCAACCTCACTCCCCCCCATTATCAAGACATCATCAAAATATGGCAAAACGCAGTCCAGCCCTTTGAGGAGGCGTTCCACGAGCGACTGGAAAATCCCAGGCGCCGAGTTCACGCCGAATTGGAGGCGCGTCACCTGGAACGCCCCCTTATGCATGACTATGGTCTGTGCAGCAGCTGCGGCAGGGGTTACCATGAGTTGCTGATAGGCCTGTGCCAGGTCGAGTTTAGCGAAACACTTTCCCCCATGTAACCTGGCCAGCAAATGGCTGACCACCGGCACCGGATATGCATTAGGGCGGATTGCCTTATTAATGGTGCACTTATAATCGGCGCAAATGCGAACCTCCCCATTGGCCTTCAATGCCGTGACAATTGGAGTTTCCCACTCCGCAGAATCAACAGGAACAAGAATCCCCTGGCCCACTAATTTGTCCAGTTCCGCCTCTATTTTGTCCTTTAGTGCAAAAGGCACTCTGCGCGGTTTGAGTCTTATTGGGCGGACCTCCGGGTCCAGGTCGAAAGTTACTGGGGGTCCATTGAATTTCCCAAGTCCCTTTTTGAAGACTTCAGGGTGCGCGTCGCACACCTCCTGTATTGGGTCAGCCCCCACGGCGTGCACCCCCCCAATAAACAGGCCCAGGGGCTGAAACCATTGAGTCCCGAGGAGGCTGCAATTACCCCCCTTAAGAACGACTAGGGGGAGTTCCGCGGCGTGCCGCTTATACTGGACCTGGAATTTCCCAAACCCCAACACCGGGATACTGTTCCCTTGCACGTCCCGAAGCGTGGACCTCAACGCTTTGAGCTTGGGCCGTACTCGGGGGGCAATTCTCAAGAACTCCCTCTGGGAAATGATAGAATATGAGGAGCCAGAGTCAATCTCCATCCTAACAGGGGCCCCTTGCACCAGTACCTCAACAAAGTAACGGGGGTGTCCCATGGACACGCTGAAAACTGGGGCGTCGTCGTCGCTGCCGTCGGAGATGCGGCCCATGCCGTCCTGCTTCCTCGTGGGCCGGGCGCCATCCTTTGGTCTCGTCGAGCGGTCTGGCCTCGCTGAGCGGTCGGGCGAGCTCCTCCGGTCCTTGCGCCGTTGTCTGCAGACTTTGGCGATGTGCCCGCATCGCCCACAGTTGTGGCACTCGGCTTTTCTGAACGGACACCTGGCGTGGTCGTGAGCCGCCCCGCAGCCGTCGCAACGCCGGCCCTCCTTCCGGACCCTCCGGACGTCCTCGTCATCGCTGCTTTCGGCGGACGATTTCGAAATTCGCCGGGCTGCGTGCACCGAAGTCTCTGTTTTGTTGGCCTTCGGCCGCCAGTCCTGGAGCTCTTGCACCCCGGCCTTCGTGGCTTCCGCGGCCTGTGCCGCTTTCAGGACCTCCTGCAACGTGGGGGGCTGCTCCTTATTCATCAGCGTGCGCTGGATCTCGGCGTCCTTCAGGCTGCATAGCATGCAGTCCCTGAGGGTGACTTCCAAGTTCTCCCATTTGCATGGGCCAGCAGCCAGATGCAGGGCCGCTACGAAGGCGGCGACCGACTCTTCAGGCACTTGGACTCGCCTCCACAACGCGCTCCGAGCGGGAAACATCGCCACCGAGGGCCGGAAATGGTCTCGCAACACCTTCAGGAGCTCTTTTGCCTTGAATTCAGCGCCTTTTTGGGTGCGATGAGGTCAATCAATACCCTCTTGCCGTCGTGCCCGAGCATTCTGGTGAGGATGGCTCTTTTCTTCGCCTCGTCCGTCACCTCGAACTCCACCAGCGTGCCTTGGAAGTCCATTTCGAAGAGTTCCCAATCTTGCGGTTTCTTGATGTCGAAACCGGCGTATGTCTTGGCCCCGTGGGCAGCCATCATCCCACCTTCGTCACCAATTTAGTGTATGGGACCAAAGACACCAGGACAGCCGAAGAGCTGGCTTAACACAACTTTATTACATGCTGGTCAGAGGGAACATGTGGTAATGGCGGACGAACAGCTCAATATATACAGTGGCTATACATTTGAATGTGGCTCCTTGACAGTCTATTGGCTACTGTCCACGTGACGTCATTGCAGGTCACGCCCTTCTTGTCCAGGTGAAGGTGGTGGCGGGAATCTTCCCGCGCTGTTGCTCTTAGGTGAGTCTTGGACCAATGAGCTTGGACGCTCGCTATTGCCATCTAGTGGTCACTAGCTCGCGTCCTATTAGGGTTACAGTGTTACACATGGAAAGGTTACATTGGATACACATGGATAGGTACATTGTTTAAAGGCATATGCTTTAGAACACAACAACGGTTCAGTGCTCATCTCCATTTACAGCCCAAGAGCCAGTGACGTCTACATCTGCAGAGATTTCCATGGACATATGGCAGGCATGACTAAACATTGGAGTGCATGGAATGCTGTTTACCTTCCAACCCAAGTGGTACCTATTTATCTACTTGCAATGTCTTGCTTTCAAACTGCTAGTTTGGTAGGAGCTGGGACAGAAGGTGGGAGCTCACTCCATTGTGCAGCTCTCGGGTCTTGAACTACTGACCTGCTGACCTTCCAGTCATCAGGTTCAGCGTCTTAACTACTAAGCCACCACAGTCCCTAGGGTGGTAATTCTAATTCATCCCAAACATATCTGAAACTATAGAGATTTTAAAGAAGCAAATTTTCATTGCTACAACCAACAACTTCAAACTCTGAGTCATGTCATAGTTTCAGGCCAGAATATCGTAATCACAAGGAAAAAAAATTTTGGAGGTGGAATGGCCCTTCCCATCTTTGCCAGCCTTTGACTCTTTCTGGACTGGAAGAACTATAACAGACTTCTTGTTATGGCAAGAGTTTTTTTCAGCAATAGATTCTTGCAAGCCTTTTTATGTGTGTGTATTGCATGGGTCTGAGTTGCTCATCTCGGCTCCCAGAGTCTATCCCTCAACTACTAGATTACCCCTGGAAACTGTGACATTCATTGTTGATATCATGAATACAGGACGCTGATATTCTAAATATGTGAAGCCGGGCCTTTGTGCGGCTCTTAGACTCATGGCTTTTATGGGAGATGCCAAAGTAATGGCATGATCCACTGTGGGAATTGCAACATAATTTGCTGCTCTGTGGCTGACATGCATTGCCAACCTTTTCCTATGGCTTCTTGAAAAAGGCTTGAGGATTTTCCTTTCCCAGATCTGGAGATGACTGCATTTTTCACTCGCTCTCCTTCACTGTCCATGAAGGGGTTGGTAGGAAAAATTTAATGGCCTTTTATGTACCCAAACATGGCCTCTATTAAGCAGAAAAACAAGGCTATGATTGAAGCTTACATTTTCTGGGTGCAGACCTTAAATACTGGCTATTCACATGGCTCTTCTTCATTATCTTCTGCCATAACCAAATCTGAATATTGACGATCATCATGGCAATCAGACATGAAGACTATAATATAATGCGGTAATCTTTCATCTGCCTTCCACCTCGCAGTGTGACATCCATACCTCTGATCCAGTTCCACGAGTCACTTTCTGGTCCTGAGCCCTTTGGCCACGCAAAGTCCTCATCAGCCCCAGGCCAATATTGATGAAGCTGCTGCTTTCCATCAAGATGGATTCAAGTGGAATTTAATCCACTTGGGGACCATCACCCTTCCTTGTGGACTTCAGCACCCAAGGCCATTAGTCCTCAGGGTTGTCAGGTTAGTTAACTGCTGCCTGACACTTGCTATTGAGTTGCTGGGAGTACAGTATACTATATTACCATAGCAGGAGCCTGGCCAGACTGGCTCTAACTCTGGCAAATTGATCTAAAGGGCACAAATTAATTTCCTAGTCCCAGTCACTGTAGACCCACTGAAACAGCTGCTGTGTGTTATATCAACACAGATGTAAATACCTTTGATTCAATGAGTCAACTCTTGTTGTAATCCAGCCCTCGTCAGACTCTGAAGACTATCTAGATCAGGAGGCACTTCCTATGCCTAGCCCAGTTCTGCCTCCCCAGCCTGCAGCTGAACCTAAGGATTTCTTGAACCAGGAACCTAAGCCTGCTTCTGGCCCAACTCTGACTCCTCAGGTAGATGACCTGTCTAATCAGCAGTTTGACTCTGACAGCAATCAGCCCTCAGCCAAGGAATGGTGCCAAAAACATCTGCAGCTGAGACATAGAAAAGCCATAGCTCGTTATCAGAGGAAGCTCCCAGCTGACAGTCATTAGTTGTTTCACCAGTCAAGCGTCGGTACAATTCCTCTGTGCAAAGACCAAACCCTGCTTGATTTCGGATACCTCTTGTGATTGCCTGCTGTAACCTTGACTTCTCTGCCAACCCTGGGCTAGATGCTCACTTGAATTACCGGTAACTAAAACTAGCCTTGCTCTTTGGACTTTGTTATTTGGATTATCCTTGACTAGACTGCTGCCAGGAGTCTTTGTGTAGTGCCGCTGTGTGGCGACCCTGCCCGCTGGGGTAGGACAGCACAACTCTACCTGTAATGACAAAAGGGATTCAACTCATGGGTTACTGCAATATTACAACAATAGAGGTTATATACCCAGAAGAAGATGTCTTGTAATATGAAAAATGGTGTTACTTATGTCCTATGGATTGTTAAGGCCCAATTTACATGTAAATACATAATAAGTTCAAGCAGGTGAGCCAAGCTATGTATATCTGGGGGGAAAATTAAATTGCTCAGTTTCTAGAGTGCCCCTTCAGAGGTTTATAAAGAAGTTACCCTGAACTTATAAAGTTATGTTTGAATGTATAATTCACTTTGAACAAAATCACAGTACTATTTTGTCTCTGAGCAACAATAAAAACTGAAGTGTACATTAAATCTGTTCTGCGTTGGCCCTGTGGGTTGAATAACACATTTTATATAACCTAGCAGCACACTAAAATGGACAAATATTATGGGAAGGTAGAAAACGCACAAGGACCCACTTCTGCTGCGCAGAATGAATGTTTTTTCAAATAGTGTTGTTACCCTGGTTCACACAATTCAAGTTGTCACCTTGACACAAAATTGAGATGACACTGTTTTATCCTTATTTAGTTGTATATCAATAGAACCTGGAAATAAGAAATGTTTTTCTCATGGTTCTTGAGTATCAAAGTGGCCTTAAACTGTACAACATTTCAAGCAGAGAACACTTTCAAATAGAGCACTCTTCTCTTAAAGTCCTTCAAGGTAGAGGACTGTCTGTCCTCTGCAAAGTAGGACACATGACCAATTCCATACAGATACATGTAGCTCAAATTAGTGTCCAAGTGCCAACAGCAGTAAAGTATATAAAGTCCGCAAAGTCTTTGTTTAGGGAAGCCTCAAGTGCAGGACACTCCTTTTATTGATTAGTGCTATTGTTCTATCCTGTAGTTGCTGAATTTTTAAATCATTTTATACTACGGCTTCATACAGCAATATTGCTGCTACAGTGGAACCTCGGTTAACAAACGGCTTGGTTAACATAAAAATTGCATTACAAAACGAAATCCATAGAAAACAGTGGCTTGGTTTACAGAATTTTTCCAGAATGGATTAATTGGTTTTCAATGCAGTCCTATGGGAAAACCGCATTTTGGTTAAAGTATTTTGGTTTTCAATGCATTCCTATGGGAAAATCCATTCAATGCATTCCTATGGGAAATTCGGTTAAAGTAATTTTCGCTGTAAGAAATGTGCCAGAGAACGCATTAATTACGTTAACCGAGGTTCCACTGTATTATATTACAATCTCTCTTTCCATGTGAATTCTGATTTGGCTTTTCTTACTTCAATGTCTCTTCAAATGAAGTTTATTAATCTTTCCTCACCTGTTTGCTTGTTGTTTCTTGAATCCAAAGGAAACTATTGTCCTCCGAGCCGGACAGTCAGACACCCTTTTAATTCACCCACATTGGCCCTGACATAGCATTACTCCAGAGAGAGGTCTAAATGACCTTCCACAACCACCCTTGGTTTTGATAGTGGCAGCAGCTGATAATGGCTTCACTTCAGAATGCCATTGGGATTTGAAGTTGCATTAATGTGCCTAGGATTGCACTGTTTGTGTAACTGGTTTTGCTTGCATTCATATTACTATTTTTGCTGCTTTCATTATCCCCCCTCCCATACCTATTTATTATTCTTACTTCTAGCAATTCTTCCTCTATTGTCTCCATGTGCCCCACTTTAGATGTAAATGGTCATTGGGTTTGTTGCTTTGTACACTGCTAAGTCACCAATTAGACTTAGACAAATTAAACAAAAATGTATATTTTTTCTAAAAAATGCTTCATAGTTGTAGTTTTCGAAGCATGATTTGGAAATCCCAAGAAGCAAAGGACAAGATGGCACCAACAACTGTACCACCTCACAGTCATTTCCAGACACCAATAACCACAGGTGAGCTACCCAATTAATGGTTCTGTGCCAGGAGACATCCAAAGAGACTGGAACCATTTGGATCAATAAAAATTGAAGTAATCCCCCCCCCAAAGGTGAAAAAGTCAAAACTATTCCTTCAGACTGATGGAGAGAATCTTAGACAAAATACTGGTCTAGTACTCCCACAAATGTACATAATTGCTAATCATCTGATTGGTAAAGAGTTGAAAATTGGAGAAAGGCAACACATTGTGTGTCATGAACAAAATGGCAAGTCATAAATCATGCAGTTACCTAGGAGATGAGGGTGTACCAAAGTTCTATTTCAAAAGCATCATGATGAATGAGAACAATGACACCATTGCAAAGTATGTTTATAATGAGCAACAATTTATAATAACTTTTTCTAGAGAATTTTAAAGAGAATTATCTGAGATGTTTTGAGTGGAATTTTGTCATTTTTATTCCATTCTCATAAATCCTAAGATTTCTTCTTGAAAAGGTAACAAAAAATAACAAATAAGATAAAGACCTGCTTGTTAAGCATTGGAATGAATCATGACAATTGATTTTGTAATGAGTCCTGATAATGGATCCATAACTTTGAATCACAGTTACAAGGACAAGTAAGTTTTTAGAATATAATTTAGAAAGCTTTTTAATTTAATTAATTTAACAGTCATATTTGTATATGCCGCCCACTCAGGCAGAACCCGACTCAGGGCGGCATTACAACAAGTTCTAAAAACACATAAAAACACTTTAAAAGCCCCATATCCCACCCACTTTAAAAAACCACATATCCCACCCACCCATCCCACCCACTATAAAAAGAAGAAGAGAGAGTTCTTAATTCTTTACATAAGCCAGCAGGCTTATGTAAGGTTACAAACAAAACATATACTCATCACATTTAAAAAATAAATTTGCAAATGCTGTTTTATGTTTCACTGAAAAGAATACACCAAATCCTTTATAATTATCACTTCAGGGATATTAATTCAACAGAATTAGTTTATTGTCAATTGCTTCCCCTGGTCCACACACATCATCTTTTATACCAGTGTATACAGAAAGAGCCTTCTCAAAGATTGTGGTATTTTGAACCACAATTGGGCGTACCCTGGGCAATGGCAACCTTGTTGTGCTGACTAATCTTTCTCACACTAGGTCAGGTGAAAGGAACTATGGGATGAATTCACCAAAAGTTGGCTTCATTTTGGTAATTTAAAGTCTAGCCTAGAAAAGAAATAATAATAAGCTTCCCCCCCCCCCCCAAGAAGCAACAAATCAGAGGCTCTTACCCACAAAAAAGTCTGCCTTATTGATGTCTATGACATTTCAGTGTTGGAAGAAGAATCAGTATTGATAATATACAGGGTGGAAGGCAGCAGGAAATGAGAAAGGCCAAACACAAGATGGATTGACTCACTAAGGCAGGGATTCTCAACCTGTGCCCCCCACCTCTACCATACCAGGAAGTACCATGGGGTGGAGGAAGGGTAAAATGGCCATCTGGCCCCCAAAGCTATCTGAGGGAGTGTGACCCAGCCCTCAGCTTAAAAAGGTTGAGAACTCCTGCACTAAGGGAAACCACAAGGCCATAACTTGCAGGAGCTGTGGACAGAACATTTAGGAGATTTCTCATTCATAGGGTCAGCATACGTCAGAGACAACTTGATGGCACATAACTACAACAACAAATGGACACAGGCAACTTCTCGTAACCATTCAAATATGCTGAACTCAGACTAATTTTGATCTATTGTTCATGCATCAGACCAGATGCCCTTGTAAAAGGGATATTATAAGAGCATACTGGGAGAAGCAGAATTCGTGCATTTTAAAAGAGAAAGAGAGTAGATCTTATGCTTTATGGCTGAGTTATCTGACAAGACAGAAGCTGGAGACTCCATGTCAGCTTTCTTTTCTGTATTTGATTTATGGAAAACTAATGAGTGACCTTTACTGGGGAAAGGAAATAACACTGAAGTGACATTGACAGACTGAGAAAAGTAGCCTGAATAAAATAAGAAAACAGACCTGAAAATCATCTTTATTGGACCATTGAAAGAGCATTAGAAAAGTGAGCTTTGAGTCCTTCATAATGCTTCATCAGACTATGCATTAAAAAAATCTCCAATATTTATGCCCATGGCTACATAACTACACTAGCTTCAAACTGAAATACAGTAAAACCCTGACTTACAAATGCCCCGAGTTACATAAAATTCAACTTACAAAATGATTTTGTGCTAAAACCATGTCCCGATTTACACAATTTCCCATGAGTTTGCTTCAAGTTACATAAAGATTCTTTTCCCATGGATTTTCCTATGCTTCGATTTACATAAAAATTTCATTTTTTCTATGGGTTTGCTTCGAGTTACATAAAAATAATTTTTCCTATGGGTTTGCTTCAAGTTACATAAAAATTCGACTTAAGAAAAAGCCTATGGAACAAACTTTTTTTCCTAAGTAGGGTTTTTACTGTAAGCGATTGTTGATAAATTCTGGCAGTTGTACATGTTGCTGTGAGATGTCTTTCAGTCAAATTTATTGATCAATTTTGTCAATCAACATTATTGATGTCCTTCAAACAGCCTCCATCTTGGGAATTCTGATCTCATATTGGCCACGGTGGCTGGAGGATCCTGGGATCTGCAGTCCAAAAGAAGTAACTTTCCCAAGGTTTGTATGGATCTGGATCCCACCGAGGTTGTACCTACATGAAACAAATGTAATTAATATGACATTTTGCAGTATGAGAAGGGATGGAACAGTATAAGCAAGGCTCAATGCACTGGAATGCTTGGCTGTAAAGCCTTAGGCTGGGAGTTTGAACTCCCTCCATGCCTCTTTAGAAAGGTGCCAGATAAGATCATCCAGAATGTGTGTGGCTGATGGCATTACATGCCCTGCCATGTGTGTGGGCTTAAGCAAAACTGCCCAGTCCCTGAGTTTTACCAGGTGGAGGTGGAGAGTGGTAATTCTTTCCAAAATACAGTACTGTACAGTACTTTCTATCTAGAAGTACCTGGGAAGGATTGCCAAAAATGACTTGATGGTGTGTAATTAATTTTTAATTTGGCATCTGGGGATAAGTTTGCATCTTTATGTAACTGATAAATTGGTCTTCCCTCACAAAGAAAGGCAGCACACATAGTGGTTAGGGTGTTGCATTGGGATTTTGGATAAATAAATTTCGTGTCAGAAATTACTCTGGGTTGAACAGTTAGAATTACACTAGACTGCTGGCACCATATTTCTTAAGTATAACACTTGTTTCGGGTAGGGGGGCTGGGATGTGGAGGCACTATGGTTTATTGTCGACAATTGTTTGTGTCAAATGTCAACATAATATAGGTTTGGATGTATGGTATAGGTTGGGTAATGCAAAGTTGACATCATGGTGAAGGGATTTGTTGTTTCTTTTAGTTTGTGAAAGGAAAATAAGTAAATAATGAAACTATGTACATATATTAAAATCAGTTAGGAATTAAGATTTAGATAAACATTTAGAAAGTGAGAATAAAAGTAAAATAAGAATGACTTACTGTATTGAGTGTTTCACTGTGCTATAGTATAATCAAGTTGTGTAATTGATGTATTTTTAAAATATGTATTATTTATAATGTCATGTTTGTGTTTCATTAAGTGTTTTATTTTGTATTTTATTGTAAAATTAATAAAAAACTATTTTTTAAAAAAGAAATTACTCTGGGATGAAAGGATTTTTACTGGAGAAACTCTGCTCAGAGGATGCCTGCATGAGGCTACTTTCATGTCCCCATATTCAGATACTAATATTTTCTTAAAGGTAAAGGCCTCCCTTGCTCGGAAGCCAGTCGTGTCTGAGCCTAGGGGTTAGTGCTCATCTCCATTTACAGCCAAAGAGGCAGCACTGTCTGTGTTTCTAGACATTTTTGTGGCCAAGTGGCAGCCATGAGTAGACACCGGAGCACACAGAATGCTGGTACCTTTCCTGCCAAAGCGGTATCTGTTTATCTACTTGCAATTTCTTGCTTTCAAACTGCTAAGTTGGCTGGAGCTAGGGACTCGACTGCTGACCTTCTGGTCATCAAGAACAGCATCTTAACCACTAAGTCACCATGGCCCTCCATCTTTTCTTAGCTTTAAGACTTAAGAGGATGACCTTGGAGTGGTCTTTCTCTCTCAGATTGCCTTACCTGTCAGGTTGGTTGTGAATGAAGGAATGAAGGGAGTGATGAATGACTGCCACTTTAAGCTTCGTAGAATAATTATAATTGTATGCTGTCAAGTCAATTCTGACCTATGACAACCCTTTCCAGGATTTTCTAGGTAAAGTAATACTCAGGAGTCATTTACACTTCCTGTCTTTGAGGCGGAGGGGGATCCTGGCACTATACAGCTTGCCTATGACTTCATAGGCTGGCTTTTCCTCCTGGAGGCAACATGAGGACTCAAACTCCCAACTACCAAACCCACTGAGCTATCCAGCCAGCCTAGTACAAGAAAGGCAGGTATATGGAACTAATTAACCCAATATTTCACATTTTACACTACACAGTAGTGGCGGACAACAACACACTGTGTGAATGTGGAGAGATACAGAATTCAGCTCATTTATTGGTTTGTCGATTACTTCCAAAAAAACATGCATGATGAGGACTTAAGTTTGGCCAAAGACAAAGCCAAGAAAGGTTTGATCAGGGCACAAAAGAAGAACTGCATAGTAGACACCCTCAAAAGCATTGGCCACACTGACTTTTGCCAAGACTGGCTTCTCTCCTGCTTTACTTGGTGTATAGCTTTCTGTTTCTTATTTTCTACCTGCCTCACAGTGATAATGGAAAACACGTGAGCCATAGCAACCTTTTGAAGTGACCTTTGTGTTTTGGAAAGCGATTAGCTTTCTTGCAGCCACAGTTGTAGCCATCAATTTCACATCACATAACCTGTGTTCTGGTTGAAGCATTTCCCATTACCAAGCCAAATTAATCATCGGGGCTTATAGCACAAGAGGGTTTCATTAATTACAATAAAATATAGAATGTTTATGTAGGCTCAAGGTTCCCATCCCAGCATTTTTAATAAACAGAGACACAAAAAACCAAGTACAGTACAGCCACAAAACCAATCTGGGAAATGTAAGAAAATGTACTATGGAGAGAACAACAGACCAGTTTCTAAGAAGAGGGGGGAAGTAAACAATTTACCTATTACCAAATGGTTCAGAGGACAAGATAACCAACCCATGGTAGCTTTCTGACCATTTACTTCCTTCTCTCTCATTTTAATTATTTGAGCTTCCTTACATCTAACAATGAGGCCTATTATCATTGCTTTCTTCTTCTTCTTCTTCTTCTTGTGCCATATCCAATTCTGAATATCAGCAATCATCATGGCAATCAGCCATGAAGTCTGTCCTGAGAATAGCAGTGGCTTTCCATTTGCCTTCTGCTTCACAGCATGACCCCCATACCACTGATACAGCTCCATGTATCACTTTCTGGTCCTGAGCCCTTTTGACATGCAAAGTCCTCCTTAGCCCCAGGCCAATATGAATGAAGCTGCTGCCCTCCATCAAGATGAATTCAAGTTGGATTTAGTCCACCTGGGGACCATCACCCTTCCCTGTGGACTTTGTCACCCAAGGCCATTAGTCCTCAGGGTTGTCAGGTTAGTTAACTGCCCACTGACGAACGGCGTTGAGTCACTCGCAGTAGGGTCTACTCTCTATTACCATGGCAGGATCACCTGGCCAGACTGGTTGCTTTAACTTTAGCAAGTCAGAAAGGTTTTGTTACTGGGTCCATGGTCTTATTACTCATTTCTCAAGAAGAGAACTCTTCCTCAATAATGCACATGTCCCACCAAATTGCTCCGCTGGAGTAGTTTTGGACAAGGGATGGTTTGAACACATGAAATTTCAATTTAAGCTTCAACTAGCTTCATTTGAACAAAAAACACTGGAGCCAAAGGTTTGTGACATGTTGGTTTGAATTCTGCCCAAGTCAGCAATCACTTTTTCCCACCACCCGGCTCGGTTCAATAGGCTTTATGGGACCTTGAAATCCAAATGGCAGTTGGACAATGTGTGTGTAACAAACACTAAAACTAGAAGTCTTTATTGGCAGAAAGGTCAAAAGATTCAACGGCCAAAAAAACAACATCGCCTCAGAGACTAGAGAAAGAAATATGCTGCTTGCTATAGATTTTTACAAAGAAGCAGTAAGACATGCTTTCTTTAGAAATATTGAACTTTAGAACTCCAAATGGCAGATCATGGATGGAGTTTAACTGATGGCTTAAACTAGTTGTTATAAACATTTCCTTTGAAGAAATATCTTTATGTTGACCCACTGAAGAAATGCAGAAAACAACTTGGAAACGAATTCACCTGCTGCCTTCTGGCTTGGACTTAGGTTTAAAAAGTTACATTTGTGGATCACAACCCACACAGCTGGTGTGGACTTGCTGATGTGGAATTCTGCCCCAAGCTCTGATTTTGTTTGCAGGCGCACCCCCCCCAATAACGGACTCAGACAACATTGAAAGTGGATAACAGCATCGGGCCACATTTATTGATTCAATGCCCTAATCCGAATTATAAATTTGTATTGGTAAAACGACCAATCATAATTCTTAAGGCAAGCAGGCCGAAGTAACACTGGTAAGGTACCACCCCAAAATTGCCAACGGCAATTGGTTACAATGTATCAATTTGTATCAATTTGTTTGTTGACAACAAACAAATTGTTGACCGTAGTCAATATCTAACTCATGACCCCACCCTCTGACTCGTATCCGTAAAATCACGGGGTGATGCATGCTGGCTAGCTATCGCCATCACCCCGTCGCCTGGTTCGTCGTTGACCGGACAACGTTTAACTAATTTGTTCCTGTCTAGTGTTGTCCAGTCAATTGCGAACCTGCCGGATACCTGTGGGTCATACTGTTTACCTTACCAGTGCTACCCGCCAATGTGACCGGAGTCAACAGTAGAAAGGAACCCCTATATCAAACCATAGCAACAGTGTGGGATGGGCAAAAAAGCCAGGACCCAGAAGCCAATGTGGGTCCCAACCAAAAATTCCCACCCGGCCCCGAAGCGACCAGAATATCACACTGTTAACTAGGGAGGGGGTGGAGGGGAAAAACTTCTCCGCTCCGTCGCTTTAGCTAAAATGGCAGCACGGCTGCCTCGTGGCCACCCCTTTTATAAGGGAGCTGGCCACGCCCTAAACTACCCGGATTCTTCGTCCTGTGGGGGGGGGCCCGCAAAGAGCGCGGCGGCCATTTTGGCGCCGCGCTTGCATTGCAGGCGCACCCCCCCAATAACGGACTCAGACAACATTGAAAGTGGATAACAGCATCGGGCCACATTTATTGATTCAATGCCCTAATCCGAATTATAAATTTGTATTGGTAAAACGACCAATCATAATTCTTAAGGCAAGCAGGCCGAAGTAACACTGGTAAGGTACCACCCCAAAATTGCCAACGGCAATTGGTTACAATGTATCAATTTGTATCAATTTGTTTGTTGACAACAAACAAATTGTTGACCGTAGTCAATATCTAACTCATGACCCCACCCTCTGACTCGTATCCGTAAAATCACGGGGTGATGCATGCTGGCTAGCTATCGCCATCACCCCGTCGCCTGGTTCGTCGTTGACCGGACAACGTTTAACTAATTTGTTCCTGTCTAGTGTTGTCCAGTCAATTGCGAACCTGCCGGATACCTGTGGGTCATACTGTTTACCTTACCAGTGCTACCCGCCACACGGAGGGGCTTCAAAGAAGGCCTGACGCCCCCCCCAGACCGTCAGCTCGGTCAACAGGCCTGCTCGCCAATCACCCAACAGGAGGCCCATACCTCCTCGCGACAGATGGACCCCATCCCCTGCATACAAGTCATAATTTCGTAGGCTAATAGCGGGGTGACGACTGACCCGTCCCCAAGCCTTGTCGGCAAGGAACCGCGCCACCGCCCCGTTGACCGCGCGCCTAGCTCGGTCAAGGGCCAGGAGGTCAATGCCCCCTCTGTAAGAATGGCGCGGGATCATGTCCGACCAAACCAGGGTTGTGGCAGGCCAGACGTAGTGCAAGTAAGCAAGGTCCCCGCAAATCGCATGCTTGAGCGATAAGCCGGTGACCTGACCCAAATCATTGCCCCCAAGGTGTATGATGAGAATGTCAGGCGGGTCAGCACTCCTGCTTGAAAACAGGAAAGGGAGCAGCTCCCGCCACAACATCCCAGGCTTACCATGCCATGTGAGACTGGCGTGTTCACCCAGTCCCAGTCGGGGTCCCCACTCTGTCGCCGCAGCGTAACGCGCTGCCCTATGCACATAGCTGTGGCCCACCAGCCATACTGTCACCGGTGTAACACGACACCCAGGGTCTGTAAGAAAAAATTAAGAAAAAAGGAAGGTAAGGTGATTGAATTGGTACTCACGGTGGAAGTGGGCGCACATAAAACTGAAAACATTGCGAGCCCCACCTTCCCATGCTGCGTATGTCAGCCCCGGAGTACCCAAAAGCAGCTGCTGTAGAGGCTGCCCCAATACGAAATGAATGTGTGCCATAACGGGCACCTGGTAGGCCCACCCTGGCGAGGGCTCTGCCTGTCACCTTCCAAAACTGAAATTTAGTAAGGGGAGACCCATCTTGGTGACAGAAAAACGGGCCCTGGTGCATGCCACGCAGTGCAAGGAACTCCTGTAGGGCACCAACCGGACAGATGTCTGCCAAAGAACACCGTAGCAGTCTTACACCACTGCCTACGCCATGCTGATCTGACTTGGAGGAACGTATCCTCAACTGGGCCCAGTCTTTGGCAACATAGACATCCTCGAGTTCCAGTGCCCTACAACTTGCATCCGCCTTAGACAGCATCACAAGTTCGCTGATGCGGAGTGCTCCAAAAAATGCCACTGTTGTGGCTGCATGAAAGAGGGCTGCCTCATAATGATCAAAACAGAGGCTTGGCCAGCCCCGGGCCAACTGGGTAAGAACCCCTGGGGAAATAGGGTGCCGATCGTCCGGGCAACGCCTGCGCTCGCGCACCCACCCCTCCAAAACATGTCTCACACGGAAGTCAGAGGTGCTGTCCACATGACCCCCTACTTTGGCCATAAAAGCCAGCGCCGAGAGCTTGGATGCTATGGTGCGAGGTGCGAGGCCGAGAGCATGCAGGTGGACCATGAACCGCAGAACGTGGTCAACCGGGATAGGCCAGGTCTCTGGCAGGTAAAATTGAGCAGCAAATGCCCTATAAGAATTAAATGCTTGTCGATACGCCTTACGCGTGCGTGGCGCTAGTGACAGGCCAATCGCCCGGTTCACCTCTCCTTGCCAATGCTCCATATCTCGTCCGGGAGTGGCGAGGGAAATTCCTCCGCATCCGGGGCCAAGGCACGGAACCGGGAGATCTGTAGGCGGGACAAAGCGTCAGCAATATCATTATTAATCCCTGGGACATGCCTGGCTCTGAACAAAACGTTGAGGCGCAGGCAGCACAGCACAAAATGGCGCACTAGGTCCATAACCCTGGGCGATTTGGAAGTCTGTGCATTAACAATATGGACAACAGCAGCATTGTCACACCAGAAATGCACGACCGAGTTGGCCCATTCCTCGCCCCATAGCATCAAAGCCCCTAGTATAGGAAAAAATTCAAGGTATGTGAGATCACGCAGGCGATCAGTGCCTGCCCAGGCCGGTGGCCACCCACCATAGGCCCACTTCCCATTGAAGTACATCCCATAACCCAGGGATCCTGAGGCATCAGATTGGATCTGAAAATTGGGGGATGCCAGGAGGTCAGACCTCCAAAATGAGACCCCATTGAACTCCCTCAGGAACTGTAACCAGACAAACATGTCTGCTCTGATACCCCGGGTAAGTCTAACTCTGTGGTGAGGCCTGGATAACCCTGCCATGGCGTCGCATAAGCGTCGAGCAAAAGCCCTGCCCGGAGCGACCACCCTGCAAGCGAAATTTAGGTGACCATGTAGCACCTGCAGTTCCCTCAGTGATGCCTTGCACTTGGCCATCAACTCGGAGATAAGGGCCACTATCCTGGACACCTTATCCTCCGGTAACCTAGAAGCCTGCGCTAACGTGTCAATCTCCACCCCCAGGAATACTAACTTGGTAGATGGGCCCTCGGTCTTTTCGGGCGCTAAAGGGACACCGAGTTCCTCCATTAGCGTCTGAAATGTGTTAAGGAGACGTGTGCACGTGTCCCAGCCCCGTTCACCCCCGAATAAAAAGTCATCCAGGTAATGGGCTACAGACCGGGACCCTGACCTGCGAACGAAAGCCCACTCTAAGAAGGTACTAAAACGCTCAAAGGCCGAGCATGATATGGAACAGCCAAAAGGCATGGCCTTATCAAAATAATATTCGCCCCGAAATTTGAAACCCAGCAACTCGAAGTCACCCGGATGCACCGGTAGGAGGCGAAAGGCCGACTTAATGTCGCACTTGGCCAGCAGGGCACCCGGGCCACACGAGCGCACCATGCGCAGCGCGTGGTCAAAAGACGTATACCTGACTGAACAAAGGTCATCAGGGATAGCATCATTGACCGACCGGCCGGCTGGGTAGGATAAATGATGAATAAGGCGAAACTCGCCTTGAGACTTTTTGGGAACCAAACCTAGGGGCGACACCTTCAGGTTGGGAAACGGGGGTGAAGGGAAAGGGCCAGCGACCCTGCCCGCATCTAACTCCTTCCTAATACTGGCAGCAGCCACCTCCTCCCTCCCCTTGAGGGACAAAAGATTGGGGGCATCCTGAGGGGACCTATCACCCATGAAAGGAATGCGGAACCCGTACTTAAAGCCTTGAAGGAGATACTCCCCATCCTCCCCCTTCGGGTACACTGTGAGCCAACGCTCCAACATGTCCACCTTAATTGGGGAGGGGGCCTTTCGGTGAACCAGCTCCATCTGTGGCAGCCTTGCCAGCCCACTGTCCGCCCCTCCCTCTGCCCCGTGTCCCTCCAGGCCTGGGACAGGCGGAGGCTGCGTGGGGGCCCGAACAGGTGGGACACTCATGCCTGTATTTGCAATTCTTCTTATTACAGGAACCATTGGACGAGAAAGCCCAGCACAGCAGGCGGGCTGGAACCCCCTGCCCCGCCACTTGGCGGGTAACCTGCGCTGGGACAGCTCGCTGGACCGCATGTCCGCAATGGTACCTGTCCCCTGGCGCGGGGCGCGTGGGCGTCATGTACAGAAGCCAAAGCCTCTGGCACGCCTCGTCCCACCTCATCTCCGGGTGGAGGGGAATCCGCATACGGAATTCCTCGTCATAAGCAAGCCACGAAGGGCCTGGGAAATCAACCATTGCCCTGTATATGTTGTCCAAATATTGGACCATCGGAATAGCCAACTCCGGCCGCGACCTCAGATACACTGCCATGTAAATTAAATAAGCCGGCAGCCAGTTGGCCCAGGTACGTGGCGGCTTACGACGACGTGCCTGCTCCTTATCCTTCTCATCCTGTCCCTCCTGTTCCTCCTTGGTGGGCTCTCTGTTCAGGAGTGAGAAGATATCTACATACTCTCCCCGCCAAATATTTTCCTTGGTGGCCTGTGCCAAGTGGTCACCCAGTGGTAAGGAGTACCCCGCAGTTGGTCAGGCCGAAAAAGGCACCACAGACACCGGGAAAGGGGCCTGAGCTAACCCAGCCACCCCCAGTACATTCCCCGCAGTGTGAGAAAAACTACCCACCCCGGTGCTCTGGGTGGCCGTTACCGTCGCCGAGTGGGTTGCCGGCTGCTGTGCCACCGCACCACCCGAGCGAGGCCAAGGCCATTGAAAAGCTCCCCCCATAGAAGCAATGTGTGCAGGTGTACTGGCTTGGACCGCATACTCACATGCTGCACCCCCAATGGCCGCCCCCACCGGGGGTTCTGGCCCACTGGGAGCGTCGGAGCTCACGACCGACATAGAGCTCATCATCGGGGCCTGACCTGCACTCGTCTGCTGACTGGGGAGCTGCGGGGCAGTGGCTGAAGGCACGCCACCCGCCTGAGGCAGCTCAACCCTGCCCGCCGCCTGTTGTCCTCCCGCCGACGGCGCCGCAAAAGGGACGCCAAAGGGAGCCCCAGCCTGGCTGGCCCGAGCTAAAGACGCTTCGAGGGCCGCAAGGCGGGCCAGTAAGGCCTGCATGTCGATCTGGGGCCAAGGGCCGGCCGGCCCGCCAAGTCCAGGCGCGGGTACAGGTCCCTGTACCCCAGGACCCGAATAGGGCCATTGCCCAACACCGAAGCCCGGTAGGGTCGGTGCAGGAACCTGCCAAGGTAGGGGACCACACCACCCGCCCAGGCCAGAAGGGCCAGGAGGAAGAGAGGCAGGCCCAACAGGATGAGCTGTGATAGTAGCGGTGTCCACCGCTCGCGGGCCGCGGGCCGGAGCCCCTGCCGCGCCCGCATTCCGATCCCCCGCGTCCGGCCAAGGGGCGATGGACCCCATTCCGCCGGGCCCGGCGGGGGCCTGGACAGGCGGCTGCTGGGGAGGCGCCACCGTGGTCCTCCGACCCGGGTTGCGCCTCCTCCCAGCTCGAGCCGCAGTCGAAGCTGCCTTCTTCTTCGAAGGCATCTGAATTTCAGGAGAGGGAAGCCGAAGAGAAGATTCGCCGCCAAGAGGCTTCCCGCAAGGTAAGGAGTGACGGAGACACAGGGGAAAAACTTCTCCGCTCCGTCGCTTTAGCTAAAATGGCAGCACGGCTGCCTCGTGGCCACCCCTTTTATAAGGGAGCTGGCCACGCCCTAAACTACCCGGATTCTTCGTCCTGTGGGGGGGGGGGGGGCGCAAAGAGCGCGGCGGCCATTTTGGCACCGCGCTTGCATTCTCAGTCTTCTTTCTGTCAGAAGTAAAATCTGAATCTAGATTTCACTTGAGAAACTGATCTGATGACCCACCATGGCTAGAAATCCATAGCAGTGTTTTATGTAGAACAGGGTTGGTCTTTCAAGACTGTTTTTGGAGTGCTTGCCACCACCTCCAAATTCTCCTACTCCAAAATATTCCCCAGGAAAACAAGAGTATATTACAGTTCCTGGAAGCCTTTCTGAACAGTTAATTTACCTTTTAAGTAGATGGGTGTCCTGTTGTAATGTTTCCAGATATTAAACAAATGAACATGTTAATTTTTCATCAGTTTTATTAGGAAAGATATGTGAAGGACATTTCTATCTGATTAGAAGGCACTTGGGTTGTTCTGATTCAGAAATTTCTAGGAGACTTCCTTTAGGTACCAATACCAATTCCTCAGCTTCTTGTGTAAGGCTTTTTGCAGCTGCTTGTAAAATCACTAATTATATTTTTTGCAGTGAATAAAATTTTAGTAACTGTTATTCTAACCTGTAATGGGCAATTTTAGCATATTTTATATTGCTTATACTGTATCTGTAGTAATTGGTATATCGTTACTATTTATAACTCATTTATGACATTTGTAAACTGTGTATTGTGATGTGTGCTGGGTTTTGACTGTGCCAATAAACTATATCATCATCATCATCATCATCTTCATCTTCTTCTTCCAGCCACTTCCCATTTTGTTATTTTCATTTCTTGGCATTATCGTGGTCCATGAGATTCCCAGGGGCATAAAATTAACCCCGATACCCACCAAAGTTGTCTACTGCAATATGGAAGAACTTGGATGAAAAATTCTCAGTTAGTGAGAGATGAGATTTTCTTTTGCTGTTGCGCTCCTTCATTCCCTGAATGTTACAAAGCTGTCTTAGTTCTTCCTCTGACCTCCAACCAAGCAACAAGCATGGAGTTTCTCCATGTGTTGGAGACTCTATTTCCTGATATTTATCTTCCTTATGACTGTAACCGTAGATGGTAAGTTTGGTGTATGAAAACCAAGACACAGGACACAGCCTCGGGCTGGGTTAACTCAGGTTTATTGCATGGTGGTCAGAGGGAACATGAGGTAATGGCAGATCAATAGCTCTTTATATACAGTAGTAATACATTTGAACGTGGTTCCACGATAGCCCATTGGCTACTGTCGTCGTGACGTCATTGCTGGTCACGCCCTTCTTGTCCAGGTGTAGGTGGTGGCGGGAAAACTTCCCGCGCTGTTGCCTTTGATGAGTTTGGACCAAGAGAGCTTTGGACGCTCGCTGCTGCCAGCTGGTGGTCATTAGCTCGCGTCCTATTACAGGGTTTATGTGATACAGCTGAAGGTTACATTGTTGCCCATAGGCAAGGTTACATTGGTTCAGATACATTGTTATCCATGTGGAGGATCAAACCATTAGGACACAACATCCCTCCCCCCTAGGATGAGACGAAGTCTCGAAACCACACTCTCCCCCCCCTAGGATGAGACGAAGTCTCTCAGCCAAGATGGCTTATTTCGAACACGCTGGGGTCTCGGTGTGGGCTGCCTTCCCCCTGGTTTGCTACCTTCTCTTTGTCCCCTGGTTTCCTGCCCTGTAATTGGAGAGGGAGACTCGTTAGTGACTTGCCGCGGCTCCGCGGCGTTGTTGGGAGGTGTGTGGTTTATTGGGGAAGAACCGGGGGCACTGGGGACTAACGAAAAACCCCTCTTCTCGCTTGGACGGGTGGGGGAACACTCCCGAAAACCCTCCCGGCTCTCAAAAGCAAAATCAGAATTAAATTCGGGGGCAGCGGTCGCGAACTCCTCTCCCCCTTCCCCAGCCTCTGATAGAGCTGGCGTATCAAAAGGGTATGAGTCGGGGCCGCTGCTTTCCCCCCTTGCTTGGGACTGTTGTCCGTTGCTGTCCCCCCCTTGGGCTAAACGGGTGGGGGAGAACCCTAACGCTGAGTCCTGTCGCTGAGCTCCACTGACCGGCCCCCCACTCACTCGGTGCCTAAGTTGGTCCGCGTGCCTCCTCCAGAGGAGACCTGTGCTAGTCTCGACCCGGTACGACACTGGCCCAGTCCTTTCCACAACCGTCCCTGGTACCCAGGCTGGACCTGCGCTGGCGTAGTTCCTGCAGTGAACAGGATCGCCGGCGGCAAAACCTTTCGAGACTGCCAGCCCTATGTTTTTTCCTTTGTCCTCGACTCTCGTCGGGTCTAGCCTGGACAGGATCGTGGTCAGTTTTCACCGCATCAGCAGCTCTGCCGGCGAGTAACCTGATGCTAAGGGGGTCACCCTATACGCTAACAAAAACTGACATACTTGGTGATTTAGGTCCCCCGGGCCCATGCGCCGCAGCGCATCCTTTGTCGTTCGCACCAGCCGTTCCACTTGGCCATTCGTGGCGGGGTGAAACGGTGCGGATGTGACATGCCGAATGGCGTTTGCCTCCATGAATGCCTTGAATTCAGCGGAGGTGAAACAACTGGCGTTATCGCTGACTAACGTGTCGGGTAAACCGAACGTGGAAAAGACTCTCCTCAGCTGGCTAATTGTAGTGGCGGAGGACGTACTCTTTACTGGGATAACCTCCAACCACTTGGAGAATGCATCCACCACCAGGAGAAACATTGTTCCTCGGAATGGGCCAGCGAAGTCTACGTGCACCCTGGACCATGGCCCCCTTGCTGTGTCCCATTCCCTATGCGGAAGACGGGCCGCCTCTGGCCGGGAGCCCTGGCATGCCTCACAAGTGCCGACCATGTGCTCAATGTCCGCGTCCAGCTGTGGCCACCAGAAGTAACTCCGGGCCAGCGCCTTTGACCGGACGATGCCGGGGTGGCTGACGTGCAGCAGTTCGAGTACCCTCGGTCGCAGGGACGTAGGAACCACCACCCGTTGGCCCCACAAAAGGCAGCCCCTCTCTAGGGACAACTCTATCTTTTTTCGAAAAAATGGGTCGAATTCCGTACCTGGGGATGATGCCGGCCACCCCTTCTGTACCCATGAGCTAACTTTCTCTAGCGTTCTGTCCTTTCCTGTGGCCCTGGCAATGTCGGCTGGTACTATTGGGGGTGAGTCTAAAACCTCTATTAACAAAACCTGGCGATCTCTTTCTGCCTTTTCCTTTTGGACGCCCGACAAGGGCAAAGGAGACCTCGAGAGTGCGTCGGCATGGCTGATCTCCTTCCCGGGCCGGTATTCCAGCTCATGCTGGTATGCGTTGAGAAAAATAGCCCACCGCAGCATTCTTGGGGACAGGATCTGTGGTGTGGGCTTATTTGCAGTGAAAATTCCTAACAGGGGCTTGTGATCGGTCACGATTTTGAACGGGCGACCATACAGAAAATCGTGAAATTTTTTGGTTCCCGCTACTATCGCTAATGCCTCCCTGTCGGTCTGTGCGTAATTCCGCTCTGCTTGGGACAGGGACCTTGAATAAAACGCTATCAGGGCCTCTTTTCCGTCGTCCAACACGTGGCAAAGCACCGCCCCCACCCCCACCGGGGATGCGTCACAGACTAAAACCACTGGCCGTTTGGGATCGAAATGCGTTAGGATTGCCTCGGATGTTAGGAGTTGCTTCAACTCTTTGAACGCCCTCTCTTGCTCATCACCCCACACCCATGTTTCCTCCTTTTTTAGCAAACGATGGAGTGGCTCGGCCACGGACGCCTTCCGTGGAAGGAAGGTATGGTAAAAATTGAGGAGCCCCAGAAATGACTGTAGCTCGGTTTTGGATGTGGGGCGAGGGGCATTCTTGATGGCGGCTACTTTGGATTTGGATGGCTTAATACCCTCTGGCGTGACTCGAAACCCTAGAAACTCAACCTCAGTTTCGAAGAAGACACATTTGTCTTTTCTCAGTCATAGCCCCGCTTTCTCGAAGACAGTCAGAACTTTATCCAATCTCTTTGCCAGTTCGGCCTCACTCCCCCCTGTTATCAACACGTCATCAAAATAAGGCAACACCCCCTCCAGCCCCTTCAGGAGGCGTTCCACAAGCGACTGAAAAAGGCCGGGTGCCGAGTTCACGCCGAACTGTAAACGCGACACCTGGAACGCTCCTTTATGTGTGACTATCGTTTGTGCCGCGGCCGTGGCGGGAGTTACAGGGAGTTGCTGATAAGCTTGAGCCAAATCGAGTTTAGCGAAACACTTTCCCCCATTCAGCCTGGCCAGAAGGTGGCTGACCACCGGCACCTGTTAATTGTACACTTATAATCAGCGCAAATGCGCACCTCCCCGTTAGCCTTCAGAGCGGTTACAATTGGAGTTTCCCACTCCGCGGAATCAACAGGAATAAGAATCCCCTGGCCCACCAGTTTGTCCAGTTCCGCCTCTATTTTGTCCTTTAGTGCGAATGGCACCCTGCGCGGTTTGAGTCTTATCGGGCGGACCTCCGGGTCTAGGTCGAAGGCTACAGGGGGTCCCTTGAACTTTCCGAGTCCTTTTTTAAAAACGGCGGAATGCGCGTCGCACACCGCTTGTATTGGATCCACCCCCACGGTATGCACTCCCCCTATGAACAAACCTAAGGGCTGAAACCACTGCGTCCCTAGGAGGCTACAACTACCCCCCTTAAGGACAACTAGGGGCAGCTCCGCTGAATGTCTCTTAAAACTGACCCGAAATTTCCCGACCCCCAATACTGGAATGCTGTTCCCCTGTACATCTCGTAGTGTGGACCTCAACGTTTTAAGTTTGGGTCGCACGTGGGGGTCGATTTTCAAGAACTCTTTCTGGGAAATTATAGAATAGGAGGACCCCGAGTCAATTTCCATCCTGATAGGGGCCCCTTGTACTAGTACCTCAACGAAGTAATGGGACTGTCCCGCGGCCACGCTGAACACCGGAGCGTCGTCCTCGCTGTCGTCCGAGATGCGGCCCACGCCGTCCTGCTTCCTCGTGGTCTGGGCGCCATCTTTGGACCTTGCTGGACGGTCCGGTCTGGTTGAGCGGTCTTGTGACTGCCTCCGGCCCTCCTTCCGTTTTCTGCACGCCTTGGCGATGTGCCCCCGACGTCCGCAGGTGTAACACTCGGCTTTCCTGAATGGGCACCTTGCGCGCTCATGGGCCGCTCCGCAACCATCGCAGCGGCGCCCCCCTTTTCGGACCCTCTGGACCTCCTCGCCGTCGCTGCCTTCCGTAGACGACTTTGAGGCCCTTCGGGTTGCGTGCACCGACTGTCCGGACTTTCCGTGCACCGAATTCTCCGCTTTGCCGGCTCTAGGACGCCACTCACGCCACTGGTGCATTTCGTCCACTCCAGCATTCGTGGACTCCGCGGCTTCCGCGGCCTCTACAACCTCCGCCAGCGTGGGTGGTGGCTCCTTGTTCATCAAGCTGCGCTGCACCTCCTTGTCCTTCAGGCCACACAGCACTCCGTCCCTGAGGGCCGTCTCTAGGTCGTCCCATCTGCAGGGGCCGGCGGCTATCCTCATGGCTGTTACGAATGCCTCAACCGACTCGTCCGGCGCTTGGACTCGCCTCCAAAACGCGCTCCGAGCGGGAAACATTGCCCTCGAGGGACGGAAACGCTCACGCAGCAGCTTCATGATGTCGTCTGCTTTGAATTCGCTCACCTTCTTCGGTGCAATGATGCCCACCAGCGTTCGCTTGGTTTCTATCCCAAGCATTCTGGTGAGGATGGCCCTCTTTCTCTCCTCGTCGTCTTCTTTGACTTTGAGTTCCACCAGCGCCGCCTGGAAGTCCATCTCAAAAAGCTCCCAGTCTTGCGGTTTGGTGATGTTGAACCCGCTCTGTGCCCTGGCTGCTCCTTGGGGATCCATCATCCCACCTTCGTCGCCAATTTGGTGTATGAAAACCAAGACACAGGACACAGCCTCGGGCTGGGTTAACTCAGGTTTATTGCATGGTGGTCAGAGGGAACATGAGGTAATGGCGGATCAATAGCTCTTTATATACAGTAGTAATACATTTGAACGTGGTTCCACGATAGCCCATTGGCTACTGTCGTCGTGACGTCATTGCTGGTCACGCCCTTCTTGTCCAGGTGTAGGTGGTGGCGGGAAAACTTCCCGCGCTGTTGCCTTTGATGAGTTTGGACCAAGAGAGCTTTGGACGCTCGCTGCTGCCAGCTGGTGGTCATTAGCTCGCGTCCTATTACAGGGTTTATGTGATACAGCTGAAGGTTACATTGTTGCCCATAGGCAAGGTTACATTGGTTCAGATACATTGTTATCCATGTGGAGGATCAAACCATTAGGACACAACAGTAAGAGAACCTAAAGATACATTTTTTTAACTTAAAATGCTTCTTGAGTGATTTTTATCATGCAAAATGCTAGTTTCAGTGGAGATAAGAAACCAAAGGAGTAAGCTGATCTCTCTGTGTTTTCTGTGTTGCAGTTGTTTTTCCTATCTCATACTCTGCCAGCTAAAAGGAATAACCAAAATCCTTCAATGCAGTTTTCTCAGCAAGTAGTCTAAAATTTTAGTTACACTGATTCTCTCAATAAATCAACTGCCTAGAGAACTAAAGATCCCCATTTTGGTGGCTCATGACAGATGCAGTGTATGTCAAGCAAAATGAGGCCTTCTCTCAATGCTACTCAGGGATGTGAACCATGTCTTGAACTGTACACTGGATTGCTGGTGCAAAATACTAATTTAGCTCTTAGTTTTTGGTGTATTGAGTGGATGGTTCTCCTGGTACTCAACAGCCTTAACATTGACCTCCTCTTTGTTCTACTAGGGAGCTCCCATCTTTGCCAGTATAGTAGCTAATTTCACTTGGAGATGTGAAAGAGAGAAACCAAGAAAATTGGTTACGGAATATAGAACGAACAAAGCAAAAGCAATCACACTTATATACCATCCAATATTGCTTAGTCCACTCTCTGGGCGGTTCACAAGTTAATTAGCATTTTGCCCCCAACATGCTGGGTACTCATTTTACTGACCTCAGAAGGACAGAAGGCTGAGTCAACCTTGAGTCCTGGTCAGTGAAATTTCTTCCCTACATTTAGTTCCATCCTCTCCAACATCTCCTGTCTGTTCCTTGGGAAACATTGAGACCTCATAATAGATAGAACCTAGATTTTGCTTTAGATAAACAACATTTTAGAGAGCTATGTTTCTCCTAACTTTTTAATAAAAACTAAGACTCCAAAAGCTATTGTGCACTCTAATTGGGATTGTCATGGTGATTATCATAAAGCTGATTAAGACCTTGGTTTCAGCAAGCAAAATATGCCATGTTTAGCCACAAAATATTAAAGCTACAGAGAGGTATACATATTAAATATATCTCTTTCCTCCACTGCTGTGCTACTAGCAGCTAATTTCGATTATTGTTTGAATTACAAAGCTAATTTTAGAGTTGACAGATTCTGATATGGTAGGAGGGAGCATTTTTAAGAAGCCAGCATGGCTGCCAGGAAATTTGTTTGTCTGATTAATTGAAAGAGTGCTTTCATATGTTGTTGAATCAATGCTTTATTGGTCTAACCATAGAAGCTAGAGGGCTAGTGTTTGATGATTTATATGGAATCTTTCTGTACACTACAGTACTGCACAAAAATGAGTCAAGGGAACTACAGTATGACCATTAGACCAAACATGTGTTTCCCTAGCAATTTGCCCTTACAAGCAGATGAAGAGGCTTAGGGAAGTGAGAATTATATCAAGTAGAACAATCAGTCCATCTAACCCTATACTGACAGTGACCAAGAATATTTTCCCCCAACGTTTACTGGCCATGCTGGGTGTTCAACCTGGAATCTACTGTTTGTAAAGGCTGTGATCTTCCATTGAGCCCATCATCCAAAACCATTGGCCATCCTGGCTGGTGCTGATGGGAGTCTCTGTTCAACAATGTTTAGAGTACACATGGGAAAACTTGGTAGCCTCCTAATAAACGAGAATACAGAGTGTGTTAGAGGTTTTGTTTTTGGAATACAGGTCACCCCTCCATTCCTACAGGTTTAGTATCCAGTTTCAATTATCTACAGATCTAAAAATATTCAATAAAAACATACTGCATATGTAGTTCTATTGTACATTACCAGATCTGTCCACTAGTGCCTGCAATGTAATATATAGTTTGCTGTTATCCAAGGTTTCAGATATCTGCAGTAGGTCTTGGAATAGATTCTCCATGAATATGGGGGAAAGGGTGACCTGTATTGCATTCTGGAATATTGTGTTGCAATTATTCCATTACATTCAAATGACACCTTCGATGGGATGGATTTCCACATGAAGGTATGGGCAGGGCATGAACAAAGGTCTGTTCTCATTACTTGATGTGTAACTCAAAATGATTCCTAGGAAAAACCAACATAAACAAAACAGACACACAAAACCATTATGATTTGGGGGAATGACAATCAGAAGACCCAGTAAGTGTCCCATTTTTAAATTATTGAAATTTGTGGCATGGTTCAATTTACTGTTTACTTTTCACAGTTCCCAAGAATACATATTGTGGTGAGAGGGAAGGTGACTACCTGTATGAACTGCTGAAGTGGTGATCTTCTGTATAGTCTTAGAATGCTTTGGGTGGGCTTTTTTTTTGTAATGGGGATGTTAAAGCAGAGCCAGGTAGACCAGTAAGGCCTCAAATGGATCAAACCTGGGTTTTCTGCATGCAAAGCTCAAAACACTCACCTTGTAAGGTTGCAAGCTGTCACTTTTCTCATCTATAAACAAGAGGACAAGGACAAGGAACTGTAACATTCTCCTTGCTGGTGAGGAAATGCTCTTGCATTGGTGAGAAAGAAGATTTGTACAAAATGTGTGCTGCAGACAAAACTCTGCTCACAATCTGAGTTTGAGCCTAACCTGCTCAAGGTAGACTCAGCCTTCCATCATTCCAAGGTCAGTAAAATCAGCTTGTTGGAGCCAAAATGCTAATTGCCTTGTGAACTTCCCAGATAATGTTCTGAGTGCTATGGGGCAATATATAAGTGTAGCTGCTATCGCTATGTGTTTAGTTTTGTACAATACCTGTTGGATTCAGGTTCTGAATTGCATTGGTCTTGCAAATTGCATGAATGGCTTCAAAACAATGATTTCAATAATTTGAAACCCCGGGCAGATTGTTTGCCTCCAATTAGCCACTCCTTCAGGGGTTTTAGCGAGTCCTTCCTTCCCAAAGGAAAGGAACGCTGAAGCCATTTTGTACCATGGAAAGAGAAGACATCTTTGTCTCACTCTCTAGGCCAGTGGTGGTGAATGTATGGCACATATGCCCCAGCACAAATTTCACCCCGCCCCTCTGCCCAGCAGCCCAATGGGAGAACTCCCTCCCTCCCACACTCCAGGACAGAGTTTGCCCACCCTGCTGCCCAGCAGCCCAATGGGAGCGCTTCCTACCTCCCCAGCACAGAGTTCACCCTGCCCCTCTGTTTGGGCACTCGGTCTCTAAAAGGTTCGCCATCACTGCTCTAGGCTGTTGACAATAGCTTTAACATCCCTAGTGAAGGTATGCCTTTGTCTTATGCAGGCAATGGAAACTGAATTGAGCAAATATTCTTTCCATTTTTATGGGTGATAGCTTTCCTACAGGTTGAATGGCAGCAGTGGAATGAAGCAGATAGGGAATCTTCTGGCTTGCTGATTAGCCATCAATGTAAAATGTCTGGCTGAATATGAGAATATTTCACTTATTCCTTTACTCTCTACTGCTTGCATCTTAATTCACAGCCTTTAACTCACATGGGATTGAGATTTTACCGCACAGAAACAATAATTTATAATACAGTATGTGAAACTTAATGGCCATTACAACAAGGCTTTTGAGAGGAGAAATCTCTTTGTTTTGTTGTGGAACTGCATTTTGCAACACACACACTGGAGGGCACTGCTCCACTAGCAAAAGCAATAATGTCACGGAATTGAAATATTTTTGGAAGTATAATAATCTCTTAGGGTGGCAGCAATCTGTCTGCTCTGCCAGTTTATTTCACATGAACAGAATGCATTTCATATTAGTCCTGGTAGAAAATAAAAAAGGTGGTCCCAGGAACCCAAGCAAGCTTTCCAGGGAGTCATATTTATACTGCATATTTATATTCTGGTGTTGAGGCATGCCTGCCTGCCACGTGTCCATAGAAACATCTGCAGATGCAGGCTCTTTGGCTATAAACAGAGATGAGCATTGAACCCTAGAGTATGATATGACTGACTTTTGAGCAAGGGTGGCCTTTACCTTTACTATTGGAAAAGGAATTTCTTGGACTGTAAGTTATTTTGACTGCTGAGTGCACATGGTGCAGGAAAAGACTATTTCATGCCACTGTTCAAAGCATTAGTAATGTAAGGCTGTGAGTGCTGGATCACAAGGAGGGCTGAGTGCAGAAGAATAGATGCCATCAAACTGTAGTGCTGGAGAAGACTTTTGAGAATACCCTAGACCAGTGATGGTGAACCTTTTAGAGACCAAATGCCCAAGGAGGAGGAGGCAGTATACGGGCAGGCATCACGAGTGCTCACATACTCATGTGATGTCGCCTGCATGCCTCTGGCAAAGTCATGCATGCATGCATTTGCACCGCTCCTCAACCCTGATAGTGCTCTCCTGCAGAGCCTCTCCACCCCCACGCGTGCTCCCCCCATGGATCCTCCCCATCCCATGAGTGCTCCCCCATGGGGTCTCCCCACACCGCAGGGCCTCCTAACCCCCATGAGTGCTCCCCACCCCCACAGGGACACCCCACCCCCTGCGAGTGCTCCCCACCCTACATGAGTGCTCTCCACACCCCCATGAGTGCTCTCCCCCATGGGGCCTCCTCACCCCCACAGGGCCTCCCCACAGCCTGAGTGCTCTCCCCCATGAGTCCTCCCCTATGGGGCCTCCCCACCCCCATGAGTGCTCCCCACCCTCATGAGCGTTCCCTACCCCCACAAGTACTCCCCACCCCCATGGGTCCTCCACACCCCTCTACAGGGCCTCCCCAAAGCCAATACGTGCTCCCCACCACACGGGACCTCCCCACCCCCCACGAGCGCTGCCCACCCCCTGCGGGGCCTCCTCACTCCAAAAAGTGTGATCAGACAGTGAAAAATAATCTCTTCCGATTGCACTGGAATGGGTCACATTGTTGGCAGTGATCTCCATTAAATCAATCCCTCTATCTATTGGGGAATTGCTCCAGTCAAGCTCCACAAAAGCAGTAGCCCTACTACATGACCGGAAAGATCCAGACTAGGCACAGGTCAACTTTACTCTGGAGTGCTATTCCCTACACATCACCTATCTGAAAACTATATTCCCAGACAACAGAGTTATTGTAACACTCTTGGATCCTTCCTTCCTTCCTTCCTCACCCATTGGGCTGAACCAATTAGTCCATAAGAATTACATTAGCTTCCCTTACAATGTTGGGAGGGACGCCAGTTCCCTCAACACCCCCATCCCCCCCAAAAAGAATTATGCCTATTGATTCTGGAATACGTGAGTACATTTGCCATTATCAGTTTATATTGTTGGCTCCCTATAACATCAGTTAATAACTCAGATTAATTTTAATTTAATTTAAATACATCGTAGGACTTCTTTCAGAATGCTATTAAAATGAAAAATACTTATTGAAAATTAGAGTGGTTTGCAGAGGAAGGGTGAGGGGATGGTGAATAAAGGATGGAATGTTTTCTCTATGAACGATGGCCTGTTATGATGCAGTCTCTTTTTTTAAAAATCACACTGAGTTTCTCCTGAAAATAATTAATTCTATTTCTGTTTTACGAAAACAATATAAACTCAGTCACATTTCAAGAAGTTTGGGCATAGTGGAGGGCTCCATTATTTATTTATTGCATCTTTCAGCATGATTGTTTTTGAACAGCTTCCTATGAAGACGCAACAACGCTGAGATATGTCTAAAATCACAAGCCGTATTTAAACCTCTCAATATTAAAAAAACCCAAGACTTCCAGAAACAACAAAGAACTGATAATAATCAGACAACAATAGAACATCTGAAAACCAGGCAGTGTTCAGAAATTTAACTTTTGAAGAGTACAGCTCCCTGGAAGAAATTTGGTTGTGCCGACTTGATAATTCTAGATGTAGTAATCTCTTAAAAAGTATTTTTTCCAAACTCAGAAATGGTGACCCAAAGAAGTTGTTACAACAAAGTCTGGCCATAACAAGTTGCCATTTCTAAGTTTTTGTAAAACCAGGTAGGAATATAAGGATTGAGCAATGCAAACGTGAAGATTAGCCAAGAAACAATCTGGTATCCAATAACATTGTTTTAAGAGAGGACTTGTATATTCGGCAGTAGGGACTGTGGTGGCTTAGTGGTTAAGATGCTGAACTTCATGACCAGAAGGTTGGCAGATTGGCAGTTGGAGACCCGAGTGCTGCATGACAGAGAGCTCCTGTTTCTGTCCTAGTTCAAAAGCAAGAAATTGCATGTAGATAACTAGGTACCACTTCGGTGGGAAGGTAAACAGTATTCCATGTGCTCTGGTGTCTAGTCATGACTGCCACATGTCCACGGAAATGTCTGCAGACACAGACAGCACTGGCTGGCTTTTTGGCTATAAACAGAGATGAGCACTGAACCCTAGAGTCAGATACGACTGGTTTTTGAGCAAGGGTGACCTTTTCCTTTAGCTATATTCAGCAGTAGCAAGCTCAGCTGCACAGTGGCCATTCACCCCAACTACTACCGGGACACCTGAGAATAGTGACATGTCAGACTGTGAATTTATGGAGCAGATTTACACCATCCGGGGGAAAAACTGCCCTCCATCAATGAACAGCCATCTTGCTTGCAATATGCTATCAAGTCACATCCAATTTATGATGACCCCAACAGGGTTTTCAATGTTATGAGATGTTTAAGGAATGTTTTTATCCCATTGTTACACCCCCCAGTACGTTTCCATGGCCATGTCAGGAAGATTCAGACCTAGGTCTCCTAAATCCTAACCCACTGCTCTACCCACTACACCGTACTTGACCTGTAATATTAATCCAGATCACCGAGAAATGGGTTGTGATCATCCAGTGAAGTTCGAGGACTTTTCATTTTGCATTTGTTTATAACAGGAGTTCTCAACCTTTTTAAACTGGGTGCCAGGTCACACTCCCTCAGACAGCTTCGGAGGCCAGATGTCCATTTTGCCATTCCTCCACCACATGGACCTTCCTGGAGTGGTGGTGACATCCGGCCTGCAAATCCCTGGTTTATATTACTTCTCTGGAAGATTTGTGTGAGAAGGAAAGGGAAAGAAATCACCTTGTAGCAAATTTTCTGCATTTCATATTAATGCAACCATTGAGCTTAGCTCAAAAGATAAAAATAAAATAAATCATGGAGCACTAATTGTTTTCTTCCAGATTTTCCTAGGGCATGCTGCATTTTTTGTTGTAGGGATAGTGTAAGAAATATCTGTTTACAAAATCCAGGCAGTAGGAGAGCGCGTCCCATCTTCTGTCATGTTTCCTTTTCTAGAGCACAAAGACTGTTGTTGCCCATGAGAATGGAGGTTGCAACTAGGTGGCAATTAACACACATTGCTTGCAAAGAAAGATAATCAATTCCAGTAAATGTGCTGCTGTCTGTTTCCAGGGAGGAAAAGAACATTAGTCTCTGAGTTCATGTAAAACTCGTTAATCCCAGCTTCAACAGCGCTGTATGAATCGGCTTCGCATAATCCAGCTCAAGAGATTTGCAAAAGGGCATCCACAGCGATTAAAATATCCCCCCCCCCCGTTTCCTCCACCAAAGTACCTAGAACACATACACAGTTGCCCAATTTTGATTTATTTATTTATAATATTGATATATATATATCACCAGATTTAGAGCCAAGTCCTTACTCATGGCGGATAACAACATTAAATACCTAACAAGACAGTAAACCCAATAACCATTAAAGAAGAAAATGAAATCTAAACACCATAATAAAACCAACATTTAGACCCAGTTGGTGGCAATGCATCATGTGGACATCAGTCTAAGAGGGAATCTAAACAAAACCCTAATTTGCTTGCCTTTGTACTGCACGACGGAATGAGTGCCCATCTCTGTCCCAGCTCCTGCCAACCTAGCAGTTTGAAAGCAAGAAATGGCAAGGAGACAAATAGGTACAACTTTGGTGGGAAGGTAAACAGTGTTCCGTGCATTTTAGTGTCTAGGTATGCCTGCCACATGTCCACAGAAAGGTCTGCAAATGCAAACAGCACTGGCTCTTCGGCTATAAACAGAGGTGAACACTGAACCCTAGAGTTGGATACGACTGGCGTTCGAGCAAGGGTGACCTTTACTTTTATCTTTACCTTCCTAAGGGAGAAACTCTGCAAAAGCTTCTTTATCTAGATGAGTTTTTAAAAGTCTCTCAAACATCTGAAAGGAAGGCCGCCTGATGGATCTCATTTGGGAGATCATTCCAAGCAGTAGGAGCCACAACCGAGAAGGCTCTTCTCCGAGCATTACATATTCTGGCTTCTTTTGGGGTGGCTACTCTCAACATCATGGTTTGTGAGATTCTTAGAGAATAGGAGGTACTTCTGTGGGAGAGTTGTTCTGTCTGGTATCAAGGTCCCAACCCATTGCCCACATTTCCTACCAAAAAACAACAACTGAAAGCCCTGATCTAGATGTTGCCAGGATTTTTGTGAAGCAGAGGTGTGCTAATCTACTCTTAAACGCTATTTTGACAAAGCAGCTGTTGTGTTCTAAAGCATGTGCCTTTAAACAATGTATCTATCCATGTGTATCCAATGTAACCTTTTCCATGTGTAACATTGTAACCTCAGCTGCATCACTATAACCCTAATAGGACGCGAGCTAGTGACCACTAGATGGCAATAGCGAGCGTCCAAGCTCATTGGTCCAAGACTCACCTAAGAGCAACAGCGCGGGAAGATTCCCGCCACCACCTTCACCTGGACAAGAAGGGCGTGACCTGAAATGAGGTCACGCGGACAGTAGCCAATAGACTGTCAAGGAGCCACATCCAAATGTATAGCCACTGTATATATTGAGCTGTTCGTCCGCCATTACCACATGTTCCCTCTGACCAGCATGTAATAAAGTTGTGTTAAGCCAGCTCTTCGGCTGTCCTGGTTTCTTTGGTCCCATACACTAAATTGGCGACGAAGGTGGGATCATGGCTGCCCACGGGACCAAGACATACGCCGGTTTCGACATCACGAAACCGCAAGACTGGGAACTTTTCGAAATGGACTTCCAAGGCGCGCTGGTGGAGTCCGAGGTGACGGACGAGGCAAAGAAGAGAGCCATCCTCACCAGAATGCTTGGGCACGACGCCAAGAGGGTGTTGATTGACTTCATCGCACCAAAAAAGGCGGCTGAGTTCAAGGCGAAAGAGCTCCTGAAGGTGTTGCGAGACCATTTCCAGCCCTCGGTAGCGATGTTTCCCGCTCGGAGCGCGTTTTGGAGGCGAGTCCAAGCGCCTGGTGAGTCGGTTGCCGCCTTCGTAGCGGCCCTGCGTCTGGCTGCCGGCCCATGCAAATGGGAGAACTTGGAAGTCACCCTCAGGGACTGCGTGCTATGCGGCCTGAAGGATGCCGAAATCCAGCGCACGCTGATGAATCAGGAGCCGCCCCCCACATTGCAGGAGGTCCTGAAAGCGGCACAGGCCGCGGAAGCCACGAAGGCCGGGGTACAGGAGCTCCAGGACTGGCGTACGAAGGCCGACAAAACAGAGGGTTCGGTGCACGCAGCCCGGTGAATTTCGAAATCGTCCGCCGACAACAGCGACGACGAGGACGTCCGGAGGGTCCGGAAGGAGGGCCGGCGCTGCGACGGCTGCGGAGCGGCTCACGGCCGCGCCAGGTGTCCTTTCAGAAAAGCCAAGTGCCACAACTGTGGACGACGCGGGCACATCGCCAAAGTATGCAGACAACGGCGCAAGGACCGGGGGAGCTCGCCCGACCGCGCGGCGAGGCCAGACCGCTCGACGAGAATCAAGGATGGCGCCCGGCCCACGAGGAAGCAGGACGGCATGGGCCGCATCTCCGACGACAGCGACGACGACGCTCCAGTTTTCAGCGTGTCCTTGGGACACCCCCGCTACTTTGTTGAGGTACTGGTGCAAGGGGCCCCTGTTAGGATGGAGATTGACTCTGGCTCCTCATATTCCATCATTTCCCAGAGGGAGTTTTTGAGAATTGCCCCCCACGTACGGCCCAAGCTCAAAGCGTTGAGGTCCACGCTTCGGGACGTACAAGGGAACAGTATCCCGGTGTTGGGGGTTGGGAAATTCCAGGTCCAGTATAAGCGGCACGCCGCAGAACTCCCCCTAGTCGTTCTTAAGGGGGGAAATTGCAGCCTCCTCGGGACTCAATGGTTTCAGCCCCTGGGTTTATTCATTGGGGGGGTGCACGCCGTTGGGACTGATCCAATACAGAGGGTGTGCGACGCGCACCCTGAAGTCTTCAAAAAGGGACTTGGGAAATTCAATGGACCCCCAGTAACTTTCGACCTGGACCCGGAGGTCCGCCCAATAAGACTCAAACCGCGCAGAGTGCCTTTTGCACTAAAGGACAAAATAGAGGCGGAACTGGACAAATTAGTGGGCCAGGGGATTCTTGTTCCTGTTGATTCTGCGGAGTGGGAAACTCCAATTGTCACGGCACTGAAGGCCAATGGGGAGGTTCGCATTTGCGCCGATTATAAGTGCACCATTAATAAGGCAATCCGCCCTAATGCGTATCCGGTGCCGGTGGTCAGCCATTTGCTAGCCAGGTTACATGGGGGAAAGTGTTTCGCTAAGCTCGACCTGGCTCAGGCCTATCAGCAACTCATGGTAACCCCTGCTGCAGCTGCTGCACAGACCATAGTCACGCATAAGGGGGCGTTCCAGGTGACGCGCCTCCAATTCGGCGTGAACTCGGCGCCTGGAATTTTCCAGTCGCTCGTGGAACGCCTCTTCAAAGGGCTGGACGGCGTTTTGCCATATTTTGATGATGTTTTGATAACGGGGGGAGTGAGGCTGAGTTGGCTGAAAGGCTAAACAAGGTCTTGGAGGCATTCGAACAAGCGGGGTTGGGGGTTGCGAAAAGACAAATGCGTCTTCTTCGCGAAGGAGGTTGAGTTCTTAGGGTTCCGAGTAACACCCGAGGGGATAAAACCGTCCAAATCCAAGGTGGCTGCCATCAAGAAAGCCCCTCGCCCCACCTCCAAGCCCGAGTTGCAGTCGTTCCTAGGGCTCTTAAATTTCTACGACTCCTTCCTCCCTCGGAAGGCTGCGGTGGCTGAGCCGCTTCACAAGTTGCTCAAGAAAGATGCGGCATGGAAGTGGGGCGATGACCAGGAGAGGGCATTCACGGAATTGAAACAACTCCTGGCGTCTGACGCCATTCTGACCCATTTCGACCCCAAACGGCCGGTGGTACTGATCTGTGATGCATCCCCTGTGGGGGTGGGGGCAGTGTTATGCCACGTGTTGGAAAACGGGAGGGAGGCCCCAATAGCGTTTTACTCCAGGTCCCTGTCCCAAGCGGAGAGGAATTACGCCCAGACAGACAGGGAAGCGCTGGCGATAATTGCAGGGACCAAAAAAATTCACGATTTTCTATATGGCCGCCCCTTCACCATCGTGACCGACCACAAGCCCCTACTAGGCATTTTATTTATTTATTTATTTATTTATTAATCACATTTGTATATGCCGCCCACTCAGGCAGAACCCGACTCAGGGCGGCATTACAACACTCTAAAAAATACATAAAAAACATTACAAAATCTTATAAAACCCACCCAATAAAAACCCACATCCACCCCCTTTTTAAAAACCCATATCCCACTCATCCAACCCACCCACCGCACAAGAAGGACGAAGAGAAAGTTCTTATAAAAACCAGCCGGCGGGGACCATAGTCCCGTTCGGGCCCCACACCTGCCCTGCCAGCCAGGTCTTCACTCCTTTCCTGAAGGGCAGCAGTTCTCTTTGAAGTCTTAGTTCTGCTGGTAGGAGGTTCCAGAGGGTTGGTGCGGACACGGAGAAGGCCCTCCTTCGGGTGCTAGATAAATGTGCACCCCTCGTTGATGGCACCATTAGAGAGCCTCTCCGGTCCGCTCTGGTTGGACGGGCAGTCACTCTTGGGACGATGCGGTCTCTAAGGTATCCTGGCCCCCTGCCATATAGGGCTTTAAAGGTCAAAACCAGCACCTTAAATTGCACCCGGAGACAAACTGGTAACCAGTGCAGCTCCCGAAGCAGCGGTGAGGCATGGGCATATCGCCCACACCCCATCACCACCCGGGCCGCCGCATTCTGGACCAGCTGCAGCCTCCGAATGGTCGTCAAGGGCAGCCCCATGTAGAGCGCGTTGCAATAATCTAGTCGGGAAGTAACCAGAGCATGAGTGACCATAAGCAAGGAGCCCCGGTCCAGGAGCGTGCGCAATTGGCGAATCACCCGAAGTTGGGCAAAAGCCCCCCTGGCCACAGCCGCCACTTGTTCTTCTAGCAGCAGCCGTGAGTCCAGAAGGACCCCCAAATTGCGCACTGGGTCTGTCTGGGGCAAAACAGCCCCATCCAATACCAAAGATGGTAGCTCCTTGGATAACATGGGGCCCCTTATCCACAGCCACTCTGTCTTGCTGGGATTCAGCCGAAGCCCATTGGCCCCCATCCAGACCCCAACGGCTTCCAGGCATCCGGATAGGATTTCAACAGCATCACTGGGGTCCCCACGGGCCGAGATGTACAACTGAGTATCATCCGCGTACTGATGGTACCGCACCCCGTGGGAACGAATGATCTCACCCAGCGGCTTCATGTAGATGTTAAATAAGAGAGGAGAGAGCACAGATCCCTGCGGCACCCCGTACTTGAGAAGCCTAGGGCTGGACCTCTCACTCTCTAACCACACCGACTGGGTACGGCCCTCCAGAAAAGAGGAAAACCAGGACAACACAGTGCCCTGGATCCCCAGTCCTTTGAGCCGTTCCAGCAGGATACCGTGGTCGACGGTATCGAAGGCCGCTGAGAGGTCAAGAAGAGCAAGGACGGATGGACAACCCCCGTCCCGCTCCCGCCAGAGATCATCCATCAGTGCGACCAATGCCGTCTCCGTTCCATATCCGGGCCTGAATCCCGATTGAAAAGGGTCTAGATAATCCGCTTCCTCCAGGACACCCTGCAGCTGGCGCGCCACCGCCTTCTCCAAAACCTTACCCAGAAAGGGCAGGTTGGAAACCGGCCTGTAGTTGTTAAGGACAGCTGGGTCGAGGGACATTTTCTTCAGGAGGGGGCGCACCAAGGCATGTTTTAACTGTGCCGGAAATACCCCCTCCTGTAACGAATTTTCACCGCAGATAAGCCCACGCCACAAATCCTGTCCCCGAGGATGCTCAGGTGGGCCATTTTTCTCAACGCCTACCAGCACGCGTTGGTGCACCGGCCCGGGAGAGAGATCAGCCATGCGGACGCCCTGTCGAGGTCCCCCCTCCCCCAGACACACAGCCACGTGGGCGAGGAGGAGCCGGACCGCCAGGTGCTCATGATTGAAGTCTTAGATTCGCCCCCCATAGTACCCGCCGATATCGCTAAAGCGACAAGTAGAGACAAGACGTTGGCGGCGGTTAGCTCCTGGGTACAGAAAGGGTGGCCAGCGTCTTCCCCAGCGGAGGAATTCGCTCCGTTTTTCAGGAAAAAGTTGGAGCTGTCCCTAGAGAGGGGGTGTCTCTTGTGGGGGCAGCGGGTAGTGATCCCCACATCCCTCCGGCCGCGGGTGCTTAAACTGCTGCACGTCAGCCACCCCGGAATTGTGCGCTCCAAAGCGCTGGCCCGGAGCTACTTCTGGTGGCCCCAGTTAGACGCCGACATCGAGCACATGGTCGGCACTTGTGAGAGTTGCCAATGCTCCAGGCTGGAAGAGGCCCGTCTTCCCCACAGGGAGTGGGACGCGGCTAAGGGGCCGTGGTCCCGGATACACATAGATTTCGCCGGCCCGTTCCGAGGAACTCTGTTTCTCCTTGTTGTGGACGCTTTCTCCAAGTGGTTGGAGGTCATCCGAGTCACGAGCACCTCCTCGGCCGCGACAATTAAGCATTTGCGGATAATTTTTTCCACGTTCGGCATACCCGACACTCTAATTAGCGATAACACTAGTTGCTTCACATCCGCTGAGTTCAGGGCGTTCACAGAGATTAACGCCATCCGGCACATCACCTCCGCCCCTTTCCATCCGGCCACCAATGGCCAAGTGGAGCGCCTCGTCCGCACCACGAAGGACGCGCTGCGGCGCATGGGCCCCGGGGACCTCAACCTGCAAGTGTGTCAGTTTCTGCTAGGGTACAGGGTGACCCCGTTGGCATCAGGATACTCCCCCATGGAGCTCTTAATGCGCAGGAAACTGACCACCATTCTCACTAAGCTAGACCCCACGAGAGTAGAAGACAAGGGAAGGAACATAGGGCTAGAGGCCACAAAGAGTTTTAGCGTAGGCGCCCCCGTGCACTGCAGGAACTACGCCAACGCGGGACCAGCCTGGGTACCGGGGGTGGTAGTGGAGCAGACCAGTCCCGTGTCGTACCGCGTGGAGACCAACACAGGTCTACTCTGGCGGCGGCACGCGGACCAGCTACGGAACCGGGTCCCGGGAAAGCAGGGCGCTGAAAGCGCGGAGCCGAATTCAGCGTTAGGGTTCTCCCCCACCCGTTTAGCCCAAGGGGGAGGAGAGGGGGGCCCTGAGTCCCCACCAAGGGGGGAGGAGAAGGAATTTGTCCTCGTAGATATCCCGCGGGATCCCCCAGCAGAGTTTAATTTTGAGTTACAGAACCGGGGGGGGGTTTTTTCGGAGTGGTCCCCCTCCCATCCAAGCGAGAAGAGGGGTTTTACGTTAGCCCCTGGTGCCCCCGGTTCACCCACAACAGAATCTACCCTTTCCCCTAAAGCTGCAAAACCGCAGCAAGCCACTAACAAGTCTCCCTCTCCCATTACAGGACAAGGGTCCAGGGAACAAGGAAACGGGAGCGGCCCCCGGGGGGGCCAACCCACATCGCGGCCCAAATGCGAGTGCAAGAAACCATCTTGGTTAAGAGACTTCGTCTCATCCTAGGGGGGAGGGATGTTGTGTTCTAAAGCATGTGCCTTTAAACAATGTATCTATCCATGTGTATCCAATGTAACCTTTTCCATGTGTAACATTGTAACCTCAGCTGCATCACTATAACCCTAATAGGACGCGAGCTAGTGACCACTAGATGGCAATAGCGAGCGTCCAAGCTCATTGGTCCAAGACTCACCTAAGAGCAACAGCGCGGGAAGATTCCCGCCACCACCTTCACCTGGACAAGAAGGGCGTGACCTGAAATGAGGTCACGCGGACAGTAGCCAATAGACTGTCAAGGAGCCACATCCAAATGTATAGCCACTGTATATATTGAGCTGTTCGTCCGCCATTACCACATGTTCCCTCTGACCAGCATGTAATAAAGTTGTGTTAAGCCAGCTCTTCGGCTGTCCTGGTGTCTTTGGTCCCATACACTAAAGCAGCCGAGACTCCAGCACAATAGCTGATGATCAAGGCGGGTCCATTCCATCATCATCTTTAATGGAGCCATTCTCTGCTTTTGGCATGCCATCTTGCTTCTATGCTCACGTGGGGATGCATGGTTTGCATCTTCCAACATGTCCTCCAAGGAAGTGCAGAGTGATAGCAGACATCCCTCACAGGGCGTCATCTTGTCTTTTGCCTCAGGCAACAAAAATATTTTGGCCCACTCCCAACAGAGGAAGCTTATTAGGTCTAGGGAACTTATAAGGCAGAAGCTAGAAAGATGGAAGAAAAGAAGAGGAAGGATTTGGCCAGGCTCCTCTGGGACTCTGTCCAGTTCCAGAGGACTGCTTGAAGTATGGCTTCTTACTTGTTACCAAAAGAACAAGCAATCTCTAAACAAGATGACAAAATAATGAGGTATCTTTATAAAATTGAATTCTTTTTCATATGCAAGGTAAAGGTAAAAAGGTAAAGGTCTCCCTTGCTTGAAAGCTAGTCATATCTGACTCTAGGGCATGGTGCTCATCTCCATTTACAGCCATGCCATTTGTGTTTGCAGACATTACCATGGTCATGTGGCAGGGATGACTAAACATCAGAACAGATGGAATGCTGTTACCTTTCCAGCTGAAGCAGTACTTATTTCTCTACTTGCAATTTTTTTGCTTTCAAACTGCTAGGTTGGCAGGAGCTGGAATAGAAGAAGGGCACTCACTTCGTCAAACTACTGACCTGCCAACCTTCCAGGCATCAAGCTCAGTGTCTTAACCACTAAATCACCATGGTCCCTCCCTTTTTCAGCTTTCACGTCCAGGCCAGACGTGAAACTGCCAAAATGAAGACACCTTTTAGTGAGTTCATTCTGCAGTTCCTTTCACCCGACCTAGTGTGAGAAAGATTAGCCGGCAACATAAGGTTGCCATTGCCAGGGTATGCTCGATTGTGGTTTAAAAATACCACAATCTTTGAGGAGGCTCTTTCTGTGTGCCCCAGTCCCTCATTCAGATGAAAATTAGAAATTATTGTTTAAATTTTTTTTTGTTCAGTCGCACAGTCAATTATGACCCTTTGCGACCTCATGGACCATTGCCCTCCAGGCACCTCTGTCCCCCACCATCCTCCTCCTCAATCCGCCCAGCTCTGTGCCCATTGCATCTACAATACCATCTAGCCATCTCCTTTTTATAATTTTTATAATTTAAGCAGAATTAAATACATCTCACTCAAGAGGCAAAGGCTATGAATAGCTGACCTGTCTGCCTGCAGCAAATGGTGGCTAGGTGCTCACTGCAACTACAAACTCCATGTGGTTTCTTATCTTTAAACTAGACTTAGACTGGACAGTCCTCCCAACAGAAGACAGCTACCAAAGGAGGACTATCTTCTGAATACCCTTCCCATGGAAAGCAGTCTTCATCAAAAGTGTTCATGTGGGCAGATTGTCATGGCCTCGGTGACCTCAGAATACTCTCTCCCCGGGATCCTTCTTGGTTCCTCAATAGACTCTATCGCTGTAGGTTTGTTCCAACCAAATCATCTACTTGGAACTACCACTGCTAAATGTAGAAGGCAAGTGGCCTTGCTTGGATTTGTATTCAAGTGTGAGTGCAGAAGGACTTATTGTGCTACACCCAGGCACACTTAGTTTGGGGTAACAATGGTATAACGTTGTTACTGTTGTTTTTGCATGAGCATAAACCTAGATATTAATCGATGGGATGCATGCAGATATGATTGGCAAAATATGTTTGAGACCCAGGACAAAAGAACAAAAATGATCCTTCATTCGAGAAGAGCAAATCTGTCTAATCCAGCCCTCTGCTCATCAACTAGATGTTGTCAAGAAATCCACTGGTAAGGTATGAAATAATTGTCTTCTGTACTTTTCACTTGGTATTGCCAAATTCCTGATCAGGAAATGGCCTATGGCCTATAGCAGTGGTGGTGAACCTATGGCACATGTGCCAAAGGGGGCATTCAGAGCCCTCTCTGTGGGCACGCACACCATCGCCCCAGCATAGAGTTGGCCCTGCCCCTCTGCCCAGCAGCCCAATGGGAACGCTTCCTCCCTCCCCCCCAGCTCAGAGTTTGCCCTGTTTCTTTGTAGCGCGAATGACAGCCTGTTGAGTTTGGGCACTTGATCTTTAAAAGGTTTGCCGTCACTGGCCTATAGTTTTGTGCTGTAGAACAATACAACTTTTAAAAAAGAAAATTGATATTAACTTGGTTAATTATGTCAGAATAAAGAGATACAAAGTGTTTCAGAGTAGCTATTTTTTAAAAAAAACATACCCCACTCAGACTCTAAAATGCTTTAGCTTGATGGATTGACTGGCACTTGCTATTTCCAGTCTCCCAAATAAACAAGCAATCAAAACAATCACATGCATATATTTAAATGTGCACCTGTTTTTCCCACCCTCCTTGAGCTACATTTTATTAATCCTTTCCCTCTTTCTATTGCTTTTACAATTATAAAATATTATGGAAAAGTTTACTGGACTGTTCCAATTACAGTATTGAAAAGAGCAAAATGATCAGTGGCACCTTAAAATTATTTATTTGTTTATTACACTTAAATATATTTATTTATTTATTACATTTCTATACTGCCTATTTAGGTGGCATCCCACTCTGGGCAGTGTACAAGCAAATATCAAATAACATGACAGAACACACAATAAATCAAAACAGACAACTGACCAATACATCTCAAAATAAAATAAAATAAAATAAACAGGACTGCATTTTCCACCTCGGTTTTCCCCCTGGTTCTCTGTTCCTGGTCAGACTTTATCCCCAAATGCAGAATAGTTGGTGGGTCCCTGGGGCTCGAAACTGGATGTATTAAAATCCAGGTACCTCTCATGGATTCGGATTGTTACTTTCCTGGATTATAGCTCCTGTAATCTCTTGGCCAGCATGGGAGACTGTGGGGATGATTCTTCCCTCCCCTGCCAAAAAAAAAAAAAAGGCGCAAATGTTTCATGTCTGTCTGGAAGATATTCCCACTTTGAGTGGTTTATATAATTAAAATACCTATGTACATAGTACAGGGGCTCTGGTGGCTCCAGTGGCTCAGACACTGAACTTGATAACTGGAAGGTCAGCAGGTCAGCAGTTTGAGACCCGAGTGCTGCACGACGGCATGAGCTTCTGCCTCTCTCCCAGCTCCTGCCAACCTAGCAGTTCGAAAGCAAGACATTGCAAGTAGATAAATAGGTACTACTTCAGTGGGAAAATAAACAGCATTCTGTGCACACCGGCATCTAGGCTTGCCTGCCACATGTCTATGGAAACTTTTGCGGATGTAGATAACGCTGGCTCCTTGGCTGTAAACAGAGATGAACACTGAACCCTAGAGTTGGATACGACTGGCTTTGGAGCAAGGGTGACCTTACATAGTTTAATCCTTATTCCCACATCCGGCTGCAACATGTAAAGAAAAGAAAACCCCCACAATACTTTAACTAAACTTAATTAAAACTAATTGGCTGCAGGGAGAATATTTTGGAAAGCCTCCTTAAACAGTGTGGTTTTTAGTTGTTTTAAAAATATATTCAGGATAGGGTAAAGTGTTCCATACTGTGTATGCTGCCACTGAGATGGCTCTTTTCCTTGTTAAAGTCTTCCTTGCCGTTCTTCATGCTGGCAAGACCCAGAGCTGTGCCAATTTAGATGATTGGGTGATGCAGGCAGATGATCTTTGGGAGAGACATTCCAAACGATACCAAGGTCCTAAACGGTGTAGGAATTTATATGTCAATTTTAGAACCTTGCACCTGATAGGAAAAGGAGCCAGTACACGTGGGCCAGGGCTGGGGAGCTCTGAACAAATTTCTTTACCACAGTTACCAACCTGGATATTGCATTCTGGACTTGTTGTAATCTCTGCATCAAGGTCGAGGGCAGCCCCGTGTAGAGAGCATTACAGCAGTCAATCTTAAAGAAGTTTCCTTTTGTGTAAGCATTTTTGTGGACTATAGTAAGCTTCTTCAGATGAATTTCATGTTGTTAGTTCTGCTGCTACATTAATAATGTGATCCTCTTTCTGGTGGACTCTATTTATTTTAACCTTTTCTGGACTGCAATCTGATAGATGTCAATGGAACCTTTGCTGTTTTTGTTGCAGTAGATGAGCACAGATCGCCCTCCCATTTATATACCTTTGTACTGTATTTTCTCTTTACACAGTTATGTTGGAATGAGATGTTACAGCAGATGTACTGCTGTCGTCAAAAATTAACTGGAAGAGGAATTAAATTGAGGGCTACAAATAAAGTGGTTTGCCCATTTGGAGAGAATGTCTTGGAATTCCTTACCTTACTAGGCATATGTGGAAAGAGGAAAAGGACAAAGAGCATGAGGCAGACACACAGGGAAAGTGGAGAGATAACACCAAAGAAATATTACAAGAACACCAAATAACACCGGTAGAGGCCGCTAGATGTGTCAGAACAAGAAGCTTGCATCTCCCTCAGCACTGAACGGGGTGGTAGTAGTAGTAGTAGTAGTAGTAGTAGTAGTAGTAGTAGTAGTAGTAGAAGAAGAAGAAGAAGAAGAAGAAGAAGAGGAGGAGGAGGAGGAGGAAGAAGAAGAGCGCCGTTAGGGACATGCTAAGCCAAGTGAAGAAAACAAGGCTTGAGGCAGCAGTGGTAGAAGTTCCGGCCCATGGGTCATAGGTTGAGAACCCCTGCTCTAAAGCATAGCTGTCAAGTATCCCTTATTGGCCGGGAAACCCCTTATTTTACCCTCTTTCCCGCCACCATCCCTTACTAATTGGACTGCAATGCCCTATTGCTGCCATTGGAGGGCAGCACAGGATAAGCATAGCTGTCAAGTATCCCGTATTTGCCAGGAAATTTCCCTTATTTCCAAATCCAAAACTTGACAGGTATGCTCTAAAGTCAGATTTTTAAATTTTTTAGTTTACATGCCAATCTGTCATTTATTGCCATAGTCCATATTTCTTTATACCAATCGTCCAATTCAAATTCACAATCTTCTTTCCATTCTTTTAAAACAATAACCAATCTCAAAGCTGTTACCATTATGATAATCATTTCTTTCTTATTCCTTTTAGTGGGTCAGCATTTGCCCATTATAATCTAGGTCCCAGTTCATGCCTTGTGTTTTGCTCAGAAACCAAATTCTTGAGCACATTTCCCATGCCTCACATGAATGTGAGGAAAAAAGATTAATCTGCTCCACAATCTATCCAATCGTTTTCTCTGTGTGATCACATCCAAAGTTGTATATTCTGAAAGTTCATCATAACAGAATTTGATTATCCTGCTGTCTAAAAGAGCCAATCCTGCACTAATTTATATTCTACATGGATCATGATTCATCACTTCTCCCTTAATGATAACCCAGCCTTCTCTTCCAATCCTAATACATATGCATACACCAACTATTGTATTTATTTCTGAGAGCAGTAGCAGGATGAATGGCGACCGGCTGCAGTTTATGGCTGAACGTAGGAGAATCTGATTGCTTTCTTAGATGCCAATGTAAGAATGGCCATAAAAAACAGCCTAGTCTGCTTAAAAAATCCATTCACGGTCTTTGGCTCCTTGATGCTGGGGCCGGGATGCCTCTGGGAGCCATGGATGATTATTAAGAGGCCATGGAGAAGGGAGAGATTGCAATGTAATTTGTGGTGCTTCATCCATTCGGGAGGGCCTGGAGTAATTGACAATTTTAAAAAACATAATTGACAATTCAATTATATGGCCCTCAATGCAGACAACATTAATTCTGTCATCCCCCCCCCCCCCCCAAGTGCTCTCCTCTCCTCGGAGCACAACCAAATATTGCTGCTTCCTGCCCAGCCTCCGTTTTCTTTGATTGGCTCAGGATAGCAATTAGTCACTTCATGCGCAGTGTTGCAAAGAAGATGAGGGAGATGTGTTCTGGTTGTTTGATGCTTTTTCTGTGGGATGTTTTGAACTCTGTCAACGAAAGGAGAGAAAAACACAAGAACTACTGCTTTGGTTGCTTCCTTGTTGTTGTTTGCTGATACACTTCTGCCTTTCACAGGAATACGGCCAACGAAGGGAGAGGATGACAGATACAGATTTAGAGACAGAGATATCTCATAATAAAGGGCCATGGTGGCTTAGTGGTTAAGATGCTGAGCTTGGAGACCAGAAGGTCAGCAGGTCAGCAGTTCAAGACCCCGAGTGCTGTACAATGGAGTGAACTCCAGTCTTTCTCCCAGCTCCTGCCAACATAGCAGTCAAAAAGCAAGAAATTGCAAGTAGATAAATAGATGCAGATAACACTGGCTCTTTGGCAGTAAACGGAGATGAGCATCACCCCCTAGAACGTTTCCCAGTGCAGTGGAACCCAGATAAGGACAAACCTTGGTTCCCAATGTTGTGTCGTTATGCGGATATCGTCTTTATTCGGGAGTTCCTGGATAACAACGAGAGAAAAAACAGCTTCCTATGGAGACTACCTGAATAACGCCATTTCCATTGAAATACTGCTAGAAGGCAAAACAGTGGGGGAAGCTCCTTCATCAGCTGCAATTTTTGACTTCCAGCAGCATCCGTGCAGGTGAGGGGGGGTCAGAAATAGCCCAGATTGCCTCCCTGGAGCCTAACAGAGGCACCAGTGGTGGCAGAAAAGCAGAAATAGGTGAAAAAAATTCCATCACCACGGAATTTTTTTCACCTATTTTGGCTTCTCTGCCCCCTCTGGGAGGCTCAAGGGATCCTATCCATGCTATTTCTGACACCCTGTGACCCCTCTGGGCGGTGCTGCAAGGAAAAACCTCCAGCTGATGAATGAGTTTCCCCTGCTGTTTTGGCTTGCAGCACCGCCTGGAGGGGTCGTGTGGTGTCAGAAACAGTGCGGCCTCCCAGAGGGGGCAGAGGTGGTGGAGAAGCCGAAATGGGTGAAAAAAATTAAATCACCATGAAATTTTTTTCACCCATTTGAGCTACCCTGCCACCCCAGGTGACTCTGTTAGGCTCCAGGCAGGCGATCCGTGCTGGTTCTTACCTCCCCCAATCTCCCCCCACGCTGGTCCAAGCCAAAAATTGCAGCTGATAATGGAGTTTCTCCCAGTGTTTTGGCTTGGAGCAGCTTGGGGAAGGGGGGGGGGGTTAGTGTTTGGGAATCAAGACAATGGAAGCAGCTGTAAACTAGCCTAACACATCTTTATTGCATGGAGTACAGCACGAACATGAGGTAATGGCGGAAAAAACAGCTCCTTTTATGCGGTGGCTATACATTTGAACGTGGCTCTTCGATAGCGCATTGGCTACTGTCCATGTGACGTCATCATTAGTCACGCCCTTCTTGTCCAGGTGAGGTGAAGGTGGGAATCTTTCCCGCGCAACTGAAGGTATTTGAGGAATGTGTACCATGTGAGCTGAACGCTCGCTACTCCCCCCTAGTGGTCACTACCTCGCGTTCTATTGTGGTTTGTTACATTGTTTCAATTGCAAGATACAGCTTGTTACATTCGCTCATTCATTTGGTTACAGATTGTTACACTCGCTCATTTGTGTGGTTACAATTACATTCAATACACAACAGGGGGGGACTCGGGGGAGGTGAGAAACAGCCCGGGTCGCCTCCCCGGAGCCTAACAGAGGCACCCAGGCTGCCTCTGCCCACCCCCACAAAAAAAGACAATGTGGTATCCTACCTGTTCATGCTGGTTGGAGATGAAAAAAATCTCCATCTTCGGGTCCCTGTGTCTTGTTCTCCGCCTGCCCAGGAGTGTCTGGGAGGCTGGGAGGACCTATTCTGTGTTGTTCCCACCTTCCTAGCACCTCCCTGGCTTGCTCAACAGCTGAGAAAAGTTGCGGTCGCCATCTTATTTTTTAATTTTTCAAAAACAAGATGGCAGCCACAACTTTTCTCAGCTGTTGGGTGGGCCAGGGAGGTGCTAGGAAGGTGAAAACAGCATGGGATAGGTCCTCCCAGCCTCCCAGACACTCCTGGGTAGGTGGAGAGCCGGACATAGGGACCCGAAGATGGCGATTTTTTTGTCTCCAACCAGCGTGAACAGGTAGGAGACAAAACATGATGCACCGGATAATGACGTAATGTCGGTATCCGGGGCATGACTTTCAGAAAATCCAGCATTGTTATCTGAATTTGTCGTTGTGTGGGTGGATTGTTATCCGTGGTTCCACTGTATCGTAAGTCAGTACATTGGCTGTGATCAGTGCTTTGGGCTTCTGTGAATTGAAATCAAAAAACCAAAGATTGGGAAACACTGGCTGCCATATGAACACAGAAAGTTCCACAGGTGCAAACAGCACTGGCTCTTTGGCTGTAAACAGAGTCAGACACAATAGGCTTTCGAGCAAGGTAGGCCTTTACATTACCTATATCTCATACATAACAGCATATACTTGAAACATGATGGATAATATTCATGTGAATCGCTGTTGACATTTCTAGACAAATACTGTATATGTCTGCAACACTGATGAGTAAAAGCCATTATCGTCTCTCATAAACATCAGGCTAGTGTTTATAGCAGTTCTCAACCTTTTTAAGCCGGGGGCAGGGTCATGCTCCCTCAGACAGCTTTGGGAGCCGGACAACCATTTTGCCCTTCCTCTACCACATGGCACTTTTGGGTGTGGTGGAGGCAGTGGGGGGGGGGGCACATGAAATTGTGCCGCAGGACACATCTGACCCGTGGGCCGTAGGTTGAGAATCCATGGTTTATAGGTTAAAAAGAATTTCATTTGGACTTGAGATTTGCATCTGAAGAAGTGGGCTGCAGTCCACAAGTAACTTCTGCCAAAGGAAATCTGTTAATGCTTAAGGTGCTGCAGGACTCCTTGGGTTTGGTTGCAACAGGATAACCATGGAATCCTTTCCTTTGGAGACTATCAGTTTTGCACTTCCTTGGAACAGCTGCAAGAAAAGGCATACCTTGACTTGGGATTTGCATGTTTCCAAAATTTGCAATGTACTCCAGAGAGATAAAATATGCACAGAACCAAATATACATTTTTAAAACAAGAGCAGCTGAATCTGTGTTCAAGTAAAAAAAAAAAAGTCAATCCAGCATTGTTCTTTCTCCTTCCATCACTTCTTGGAGTTTTCTTTTCAGAGTTTTCCCCTTATTAGAATATTCACTTTTTTAATGCTCTCTCATACAAGGTTATTCCTGACAGATAGAAATAATGTGGTTTGCATCAGCATATACAGGTACATTGATTTTGTTTCCTAATGATGTATCTGTTTCACTTAAAACATTCATATGATCTCATCAGAATTCATCTTGTATGCAAGGTAATGAGCGGATAACCAGAAGATTATTGAAGGATTGCTTCATTTCAAAAGAAGTTCAGAATAAAATATGAGCATGCTGGTTTCTCACTTGTTCTACACACCTGAAATTCAAGAGAAGGAATGAAAAAAGGGTTGCGAGACCGGGGAGAAGTGGAAAGGTGTGTTTAATATATGTAGGCAAAATCATCTCCCTCCTGGATTCTTTCGACTCAAGGTAACTTTGATTTCCAATCAGATGCATGGAGAGAGTTGCAATTATTAGTATTTTTTTTCCAAAAAAGCTGAATATGAGTTCGAAATCCTGGAGGATTTGCAATCAGATTGGCAAGCTGCAGGTTAGAAGCATTGGAAGTTGACTTATCAGCAGTTCACAGATAATAGCTTCACTTACTAGCCAGACTTTCATTAAATTTGCTAGCTATCTCTTCTCCTAAGTAGAAAAGGGCTGAGGATTAAGACAAGGTCTTCTTCCATTTGGCCAAGATACAGAAGAAGCTGGACTGACCCAAGATGGTTTTCTGCTTGAGTTGAAAGACATGTTGCCCTGCCCCAAAATTCAACATTCAGAATTCCCCATTCAAAACTCAACTGGATTTGTAGTCAGATTTTACCTCATTATTTATGCCATCAATCTGATTCTAATTTACAGCACCCTTTTTTAGGGTTATCAAGGTATGCTCAGAAGTGATTTATTATTCTTTTCTTTTTGGGGTGCTTTGGGACTATGCAGCGCGATCAAGGCTACACAGGTTAGCTCTTCTGGGATGCAACTAGGTAAGAGTAACAACTGGATTCTTTTCTTAAGCCATAGAACTCATTTTGGATAAGGTATAAAGCAACAAAGGGCTTGTTTTAGGTTGTTTTGGGTGAAATTCTGAGTGCTCCTAATTATCCCATTCTTTAGCCCATACAGATACATTGGTGTATGAGATATGGTACTTTGGTAGTATTATGTGCATCATACTACATAGATGTGTTATTGTTTTGCTATGTCATTTTTTTTAAGAGGAAAACTCACCACAGCACACTGTGGCCCTGTTGGGATACTTCTCACAGGACAAAAAAAATGTAGATATGTGGGAATGGAAGAGATAAAATTCATTGGACTAAATCAGGGGTTCTCAACCTTTTCAAGCTGTGGGCCGGACTATGCCCCCTCAGACAGCTGAGTGGGCCAGACTGGTGGTTCCCCTGCTGTAAATACTACCGCAAAATGTGTCCACGGCTGTCATAAGCACATTTAAGACAGACGCGGACGCATTTACAGCTGTCATAAAATGGGACAGAGACAGGAGCTCACTCTGTTGTGCAGCACTCGGGTCTCAAACTACTGACCTGTGGCCCTTCTAGTCATCAAGTTCAGTGTCTTAACCACTAAACCACCACATTACCCTTGCACTAAAGGTAGGAACTTCTTAAGATCAAACCAGGCCATTCCTAATTGACCTGTCTGGACAGGCTCTAACACATCTTAGTTTTTAAAAACAACAACAATGAAATCATTCAGACTCATCTAAGATTACCCAAGCCTCTCTTTCACTCTGCTACAACAGCTGCTACAATCTGGGACAGAGACTTATGTTTGTTTTCTTTCTGAGATTTAGATTTCAGTGCTTGTATTGGCTGCATGAGTTTATCCACAAGAGAGAAATTCCACTGTCTGTTTCATTATTGGTTAATTGATTCCCACGCCTTCTGACTTCCAGACTATGGTATTTCTAATCTCACAGCGATCCAACAAAAGTCAATAGGTCTCTGTATTGCATATTTGCTTTTTGGTCCATGTGCTGCCTGAATAGATCATTGCGATGGACTGCCTGGGTTGGGAGTTCAATTCATCACCGTACCTTGTCGGAAAATGAACCAGCACAATCCCATAGTGCATGGCAAACCGTGACTGCATATTGCATACCCGACAACTGAGCAGGGTTGCTGTAAGTCAGAAAACAATTTGATGGCACACAACATTAAGTCAATAGGGCTGGTGTTTATACAATAACTGGGTTACAACATGGAACATTTACCTGGGTTAGATTATAAATCCCCAAATCCCTCTTAATGGAAAGGTTAATCAGGACATGTTTCAGGAGGGTTACCTGAGAGCTGGATTTTGAAGAGCCGTGCCCTGTAAAAAGCAAGAAATTGCAAGCAGATAAATAGGTACCTCTTCGGTGGGAAGGTAAACAGCATTCAGTGCACTCTGGTGTTGAGGCATGCCTGCCACATGTCCACAGAAACGTCTGTAGATGCAGACAGCACTGGCTCTTTGGCTATAAACAGAGATGAGTACTGAACCATAGAGATGGATATGACTGGCTTTCGAGCAAGGGCAACCGTTAACTTTACCTTACCCTGTCCCACTAGCCCTATTCCCAACACAAAACATCTTTAAAAAAACCTAAAAAGTATCCTTTCACCTTTAAATGGCCTCAAAACAAAATGAAAACATTTTGAGAATGTGAAGGTCCAAATATGGCAAATTGCCACCAGATTCCAAGAGGGCATAAGGCCACATGTCCTCATAAGCCATATGTACTCTACATCAGCCCTGATGGTGTTGCTCTTTCTTTGAAGTTTTAACTCATATAGGAGAACAAACCAAGTCTGGCCAAGTTATCCTGCTATGGTAATAGAGTAGACCATATTCCCAGTGACTCAACACTGATTGTCAGGCAGTGCTTAACTAACCTGACAACCCTGGGTGATGAAGTCCACACAGGGCCGTAGCCAGTTTGCCCACCCTCAAACTCCTTGCCAATAGACCAGGTGCGTCTCCCTGTCCAGGTGCATCATGGTTCGCAGCAGCAGCAGCCCCTCCGCCCGCACCTTGAGGGGGAAGTGCTCTCACCCGCCAGAGCCCAACTGCGCTGGGGCGGCAGAGCCTGAGCCACCCTAGCCAATGACAACAGCAGCCTCCACAAGGGCATGCACAGCTCTCACCGGGTCCCTGGCGGTCGAAGCAGAGCCCGCCACTCTCTGTTGCTGGGCGGCACAAGGAGCAGTCAAGGCTTTTTTTTATTATAAAAAAAGTGCTTTCTGGGTTGGAAGGATTTTTGCTGGAGGAACTGTAACAACATGGTGCCTTACTCTCGAGTAGGCCCTATTGTTCTTCTGAGTTGCAGCTTCTTGGCTGGACAACCCAGGCATCTAGATACATGTAGATAAGATAGCATCGAGCCAAATAACCACTCCAGTCCTTCAGGTATTTTAAAAGTATATTGTAAGCATAGCAAGATTCAGGATACAGTCCATCAAAAGGTGAGGAAGCATTTCAAGGAAATAAAGCAAACTGGTTCTCTAAGGGATAGCCCATGGGCCCCCCTTTCTCTCAAGCTTCTATATTTTTGCGGTTTAAAAGCACAGCATTCCAGAGAGTGTCTCTGTGATTGCATGTGTGTGCGCGTGAGTCTCTGGGTTATCTCTCCTCCCACAGGGTCCACCTTTGGCCCTCTCCCTTAGGGATTCCAACCAATGATCTTACAATAAGACATGTCAATCACACATTAAGTTTCATTTCTTCTAAACCATGAGGCCCACATATTGTTTACATTCCATTTTCTCTCCCCCTGATCTGAAATCGCCATATCGAACGAGAATAAAGCACAGGGTATACTTCATTCTGTTACAGGAACTCCTTTTAGGGGATGACCGAATGAGGCTCCTTTCATGCCCCCAAGATCTTTTCCCCACCAAAGTGGTCCCTGTTTATTGAAACTTTTAGCAATTAGAGTGTAAATAAAAAGACAAAAACTTGGCACTTTAAAGGCTTAACTGCTGTATCTTAATGTTAGCTTTCGTGGATCAAGTCCACTTCATCAGAAGAGCTTAAAACACAGACTAACATGGCTACCATTTCAAAAATTTAACAGTTACATTTCTATACCACCCCATAGTGCTCTCTCTGGGTGGTTCACAAGTAAATTAGCATTTTGCCCCTAACATGCTGGGGACTCATTTTACCAACCTTTGAAGGATGGAAGGCTTTGAGTCAACCTTGCCACCTAGTTAAGATTGAACTCACAATGTTTTGGCTGCAGTACAGCAGTTTTAACCGCTGCACCACCAGCACTCATGTATTAGTGCTGCTCGTGTTTCCTAATAGGAGTAGGAAATATATGCTTCATTTTTTACTGTATAGGCAGTATTTAAGTTCATTTAGTCATTTTATGAGTCAAAAGGAGGCTTCTGTTGTGTCACTAATAAATTTATATAAAATGGAACCTCATACAACAATTGCCCCATATAGCAACGAAATCGCATAACAATTAGGTTTTGGTGGGGAAATGGTGTCCCACATAACAATTTTCCCTATGGAAAAAATCGTACAACAATTTTTCAATGGGAAAAACCACTTAGAAAATAATAATAATAATAATAATAATAATAATAATAATAATAATAATAATAATAATAATAATAATAATAATAATAATAATAATAATAATAATAGTTGTACGATGCATCCCATAGGGAAAATTGCTATACAATTCATGTATCATATAGCAATTGTTTCGTACAACAACGAGCCCCGTGGAACGGATCAAAATCGTTGTATGAGGTACCACGTATGTGTGTGTATGTGTGTGTGAGAGAGAAAGAGAGAGAGAGGGAGGGAGGGAGGGAGGGGAGGCATTGTCACCCACCCTGCAAAAATATTCGCCCACCCATATCTAGAATCCTGGCTATGGCCCTGAGTCCGCTGGGAAGAGTGATGTTCCCCAAGTGAATTAAATCCCACTTGAATCCATCTTGATGGAGGGCAGCAGCTTCATCAATACTGGCCTGGGGCTGAGGAGGACTTTGTGTGCCAAAAGGGCTCAGGACCAGAAGGTCACTCACAGAACTGGATACAGGTGTCACGCTGCGATGCGGAAGGCAAATGGAAGGCCATTGCATTAATTGCTCCTAGGACAATCATCATGGCTATTCGCCATGATGATAGCCAGTATTCAGAATCAGATGCAGCATCCAAAGAATGAGAAGGAGAACAAAGTTCTAATTGGAGTAAAATGGTCAATCTTGCAACCCAGTGCTTTTTAGCAACATTCGATCGACTTTTGACTTTGGTGCTCCAGCCCTTCCCCATCCTGCTATAATCCTAAAAAATTGGACAGGAGGCTATGCACTGGTCTGTCAGAAATGCATGGCAGACATTGCATAGATTTGAGAAATTCACAATAATTAGAGGAATGTGATAAATGTTGCTCTAAGCATGAGAGAAATGGGGAAACATCAGACAGGTATCAAATATTTCTACATCTCATGATTTGATTCCTTGACAGGCAACCTGCCCTAACACCATAATTAGATGACAAAGCATCAGTGCAGATCATATTCTGCACAGAAAGCAGGTGGGGGTGTTTTCATTGACTGTGGCAGGTCATATTGTCCATACTGGGGGGAAATGGAACTGACCCTGTGCTGCAGTTAACAACATGGGGGTAATTAAAAACTTAGCAGTCACAGCTGGGGGAGAAGCAGCAGCTGCCATAATGTATTTCCCCCCCATAGCACTCAAAGATAGAGAAGGTACACCTTCCACCTGTGTTGTGTTCTAAGGGTTTTACCTTCCACATGGATTACAATGTATCTGAGCCAATGTAACCTTGCCGATAGCAACAATGTAACCTTCAGCTGTATCATATAAACCCTGTAAGAGGACGCGAGCTAATGACCACCAGCTGGCAGTGGCGAGCGTCCAAGCTCTCTTGGTCCGAACTCATCAAAGGCAACAGCGCGGGAAGCTTTCCCGCCACCACTTACACCTGGACAAGAAGGGCGTGACTCGCGATGACGTCACGCAGGAAGTAGCCAATGGGCTACCATGGCACCACGTTCAAATGTATTACTCCTGTATATAAAGAGCTATCGATCCGCCATTACCTCATGTTCCCTCTGTCCACGATGAAATAAACCTGAGTTAACCCAGCCCGAGGCTGTGTCCAGTGTCTTGGTTTTCATACACCAAATTGGCGACGAAGGTGGGATAATGGATCCCCAAGGAGCAGCCAGGGCACAGAGCGGGTTCAACATCACCAAACCGCAAGACTGGGAGCTATTTGAGATGGACTTCCATGCGGCGCTGGTGGAGCTCAAAGTCAAGGAAGACGATGAGGAGACGAAGAGGGCCATCCTCACCAGAATGCTCGGGATGGACACCAAGCGGACGCTGGTGGGCATCATCACCCCGAAGAAGGTGAGCGAATTTAAGGCGGACGACATCATGAAGCTGCTACGGGAGCGTTTCCGACCCGCGAGGGCGATGTTTCCCGCTCGGAGCGCGTTTTGGAGGCGAGTCCAAGCGCCGGACGAGTCGGTGGAGGCATTCGTGGCCGCCATGAGGGCAGCCGCCGTCCCCTGTAAATGGGGCAATATCCAAGAAATGGCCCTCAGGGACGGCGTGCTGTGCGGCCTGAAAGACAAGGAGGTGCAGCGCAGTTTGATGAACAAGGAGCCGCCACCCACGCTGGCAGAGGTCGTTGAGGCCGCAGAAGCCGCAGAGTCCACGAATGCCGGAGTGGACGAGATGCACCAGTGGCGTGAGTGGCGTCCCAGAGCCGGCAAAGCGGAAAAACCGGTGCACGCGACTCGACGGGCCTCAAAATCGTCCTCGGAAGGCAGCGACGGCGAAGAAGTCCAGAAGGTCCGAAAGGGGGGGCGCCGCTGCGATGGCTGCGGAGCGGCCCACGAGCGCGCGAGGTGCCCATTTAGAAAGGCCGAATGTTACACCTGCGGCCGGCGGGGGCACATCGCCAGGGCATGCAGAAAACGGAAGGAGGGCCGGAGGCAGTCATCAGACCGTTCGACCAGGCCGGACCGTCCAGCGAGGCCCAAAGATGGCGTCCAGACCACGAAGAAGCAGGACGGCGTGGGCCGCGTCTCGGACGGCAGCGAGGACGACGCCCCAGTGTTCAGCGTGTCCGCGGGACAGTCCCATTACTTCGTTGAGGTACAAGTACAAGGGGCCCCTATCAGGATGGAAATTGACTCGGGGTCCTCCTATTCTATAATTCCCCAGAGGGAGTTTTTGAAAATCGACCCCCACGTGCGGCCCAAACTTAAAGCATTGAGGTCCACGCTACGTGATGTACAGGGAAACAGCATTCCGGTGTTGGGGGTCGGGAAATTTCAGGTTAAGTTTAGGAGACATTCTGCGGAACTGCCCCTAGTTGTCCTCAAGGGGGGAAGTTGCAGCCTCCTAGGGACACAGTGGTTTCAGCCCTTGGGCCTGTTCATAGGGGGAGTACATTCAGTGGGGGCGGACCCAATACAAGCGGTGTGCGATGCGCACCCCGCCGTCTTTAAAAAAGGACTTGGGAAATTCAACGGACCCCCTGTAGCCTTCGACCTAGACCCGGAGGTCTGCCCGATAAGACTCAAACCGCGCAGGGTGCCTTTCGCACTAAAGGACAAAATAGAGGCGGAACTGGACAAATTGGTGGGCCAGGGGATTCTTATTCCTGTTGATTCCGCGGAGTGGGAAACTCCAATTGTAACAGCTCTGAAGGCTAACGGGGAGGTGCGCATTTGCGCTGATTATAAGTGTACAATTAACAAGGCGATTCGCCCTAATGCATATCCGGTGCCAGTGATCAGCCACCTTTTGGCCAGGCTAAATGGGGGAAAGTGTTTCGCTAAGCTCGACCTGGCACAAGCCTATCAGCAACTCCCCGTAACTCCCGCCACAGCCGCGGCACAAACGATAGTCACACATAAAGGAGCGTTCCAGGTGTCGCGTTTACAGTTCGGCGTGAACTCGGCACCCGGCCTTTTTCAGTCGCTTGTGGAACGCCTCCTGAAGGGGCTGGAGGGGGTGTTGCCTTATTTTGATGACGTATTGATAACAGGGGGGAGTGAGGCCGAACTAGCAAGGAGATTGGATAAAGTGCTAACTGTGTTCGAGAAAGCGGGGCTGAGACTGAGGAAGGACAAATGTGTTTTTTTCGAGACCGAGGTCGAGTTTTTAGGGTTTCGGATCACACCCGAGGGTATTAAGCCGTCCAAATCCAAAGTAGCAGCCATCAAGAAGGCCCCTCGCCCCACATCCAAAACCGAACTACAGTCATTCCTGGGGCTCCTCAATTTTTACCATACATTCCTCCCGCGGAAAGCCTCCGTGGCCGAACCGCTTCATCGGTTACTTAAAAAGGAGGAGACATGGATGTGGGGTGACGAGCATGAGAGGGCGTTCAACGAACTCAAGCAACTTCTAACATCGGACGCAATCCTTGCGCACTTCGACCCCAAACGGCCGGTGGTCTTAGTCTGTGATGCATCACCGGTGGGGGTGGGGGCCGTGCTTTGCCACGTGTTGGATGACGGCCGGGAGGCCCCAGTTGCGTTTTATTCAAGGTCCCTGTCCCAAGCAGAGCGAAATTACGCACAAACCGACAGGGAGGCATTAGCAATAGTAGCGGGGACCAAAAAGTTTCACGATTTTCTGTATGGCCGCCCGTTCAAAATCGTGACGGATCACAAGCCCCTGTTAGGGATTTTCACGGCAGGCAAGCCCACGCCGCAGATACTATCCCCGAGAATGTTGCGATGGGCCATTTTTCTTAACGCATACCAACACGAGTTGGAGTACCGGCCCGGAAAGGAGATCAGCCATGCTGATGCACTTTCGAGATCCCCTTTGCCCTTGTCGGACGACCAAAAAGCCAGATTAGGGAGAGACCGCCAGGTGTTGCTAATCGAGGTCTTAGACGAACCCCCAATAGTACCAGCCGATATAGCTAGGGCGACAGGCAAGGACAGAACGCTGGAGAAAGTCAGCTCTTGGGTGCAGAAAGGGTGGCCAGCATCGTCCCCAAGCAAGGAATTCGACCCATTCTTTCGGAAGAAGCTAGAGTTGTCCCTAGAAAGGGGGTGCCTGTTGTGGGGCCAACGGGTGGTGGTCCCAACACCCATGCGGCCGAGGGTGCTCAAACTGCTGCACGTCAGCCACCCGGGCATCGTTCGCTCCAAAGCGCTGGCCCGCAGCTACTTTTGGTGGCCACAGCTGGACGAGGACATTGAGCACATGGTCGGCACTTGTGAGGCATGCCAGGGGTCCCGACCAGAGGCGGCCCGCCTTCCGCACAGGGAATGGGACACAGCAAGGGGGCCATGGTCCAGAGTGCACGTAGATTTCGCTGGCCCTTTCCGAGGAACCATGTTTCTCCTGGTGGTGGATGCATTCTCAAAGTGGCTGGAGGTCATTCCGGTAAAGAGCACGTCCTCCGCCACTACAATTAGCCAACTACGGAGAGTCTTTTCAACGTCGGCTTACCCGACACTTTAGTCAGCGATAACGCGAGTTGTTTCACCTCCTCAGAGTTCGGGGCATTCATGGAGGCAAACGCCATTCGGCATGTCACATCCGCGCCGTTCCACCCAGCCACGAATGGCCAAGTGGAACGGTTGGTGCGTACAACAAAGGAGGCGCTCCGGCGCATGGGCCCCGGGGACCTAAATCACCAAGTATGTCAGTTCTTACTAGCGTATAGGGTGACCCCCTTAGCGTCGGGTTACTCGCCGGCAGAGCTGTTGATGCGGCGAAAACTGACTACGCTCCTGTCCAGGCTAGACCCCACAAGAATTGAGGATAAAGGGAAGAACGTAGGGTTGGCAGTCTCGAAAGGTTTCGCCGCCGGCGACCCTGTTCATTGCAGGAACTATGCCAGCGCAGGGCCAGCCTGGGTGCCGGGGACAGTTGTAGAACAGACGGGGCCAGTCTCGTACCGGGTCGAAACCCACACCGGTCTCCTCTGGAGGAGGCACGCAGACCAGCTGAGGCACCGAGTAAGTGGGCCAGTCAGTGAGGATCAGCAACAAGATTCAGCGTTAGGGCTCTCCCCCAACCGCTTCACCCAAGGGGGAGACAGCAGCGGACAACAGTCCCAAGCAAGGGGGGAAGGAAGAAGCAGCGGCCCCGACTCATATCCTTTTGATAAACCAGTCCTATCAGAGGCCCGGGAAGGGGGAGAGGAGTTCGCGACCGCTGCCCCCGAATGGAATTTAGATTTTGATTTAGCGAGCCGGGGGGGTTTTCAGGAGTGTTCCCCCACCCATCCAAGCGAGAAGAGGGGTTTTTCGTTAGCCCCCAGTGCCCCCGGTTCCTCCCTAAGAAAGAGCACACCTCCCAACAACGCCGCGGAGCCGCGGCAAGTCACTAACGAGTCTCCCTCTCAAATTACAGGACAGGAAACCGGGGGACAAAGAGAAGGTAGCAAACCCGGGGAAAGGCAGCCCGCATCGAGACCCCAGCGTGTTCGAAACAAGCCATCTTGGCTGAGAGATTTTGTCTCCTAGGGGGGGGAGTGTTTAGAAGTATGGGCGCGAGACGTTGTCTCGTCCTAGGGGGGAGGGGTGTTGTGTTCTAAGGGTTTTACCTTCCACATGGATTACAATGTATCTGAGCCAATGTAACCTTGCCGATAGCAACAATGTAACCTTCAGCTGTATCATATAAACCCTGTAAGAGGACGCGAGCTAATGACCACCAGCTGGCAGTGGCGAGCGTCCAAGCTCTCTTGGTCCGAACTCATCAAAGGCAACAGCGCGGGAAGCTTTCCCGCCACCACTTACACCTGGACAAGAAGGGCGTGACTCGCGATGACGTCACGCAGGAAGTAGCCAATGGGCTACCATGGCACCACGTTCAAATGTATTACTCCTGTATATAAAGAGCTATCGATCCGCCATTACCTCATGTTCCCTCTGTCCACGATGAAATAAACCTGAGTTAACCCAGCCCGAGGCTGTGTCCAGTGTCTTGGTTTTCATACACCAAAACCTGCTACTCACAGTTGGAATGGGTTCCCTCCCAAACTTCAACTCCTCTGCAGCCATGTTCATTTCACTCACTGGAGGAAAGACTTCTAGGCCTTCATTGCCTTTCACAAGGTTCTGTGGGGGTGGTATCCACATTGCCCTTTGTGTAAGAACTTAGTGGCTAAGATGCTGAGATTGAAGAGCAGCAGGTCTGCAGTTTGAGACACGAGTGCTGCAGGATGGAGTGAGCTCTCATCATCTGTCCCAGTTCCTGCCAACTTGGCAGTTCAAAAGCAAGAAATTGCAAGTTGATAAATAGGCACCACTTCAGCAGGAAAGTTAACAGCGTTCCATGCACTCCAGTGTCTAGGCATGCCTGCCACATGACCAGAGAAATGTCTGTAGATGCAGACAACACTGGCTCTTTGGCTGTAAATGGAGATGATCACCGCCTCCTAGAGTCAGCCATGACTGGCTTTCGAGCAAAGGAGTCCTTTACCTTTAATAAGAACCTTCTCCTTCCAGGAAATGAATGACTACATGGAGGCCTCAACCTTTCTCCAGGTGGATGAAATGAAGATGTCTGCAAGTGTGTAGTTTGGAGATAGAACGTCTGGAATTCTGCTTGGAGAATTCTGTGATTTGGTGACCAACAAGTGTAGGGGTGGGGGGGAAATGGCACATGCCTAGGTGTAACAGTGGCCCAATAGAAACGGCAGCAGCATGTTTATTACCATGTTTCCCCGAATATAAGACACTGTCATATTTTTTGAAATTCCAAAATTAGCACAAGGTCTTATTTTCGGGGATGTCTTATTTTTCCCAGCTGGGGGTGTGGTCTCCGGGTCCGGGCCGGAGGCCACGCGGCCACGGAGGTAGCTGGCCTTCCTTCCCGCCGCGGCCCAGCTCTTCCTCACCCCCGACTGGGGGTATGGTCTCCAGGTCCATCCGGGGGTGAGGAGGAGCTGGGCCACGGTGGGAAGGAAGGCCAGCTACTGCCGCGGCTGCGTGGCCTCCGTCTGGAGCCAGGCGTGGGCCGCCCGGACACGTAGACCACACCCCCAGCCGGGGGTGAGGAGGAGCTGGGGCATGGCAGGAAGGAAGGCCAGCTACCGCCATGGCCGTGTGGCCTCCGTCCGGAGCCGGGCAGGAGGTAAGGAGGTCTTATTTTTTGGGTGGGGCCTTATATTTCAAATGCAGGGAAAAAAAAGGGGGGGTGTCTTATTATGGGAGGAGGTCCTATAATCGGGGAAACAGGGTAGCTGATGAGAGGTTAGCGTACCCTCCTGTTTCCCAGCAGTTATTCACTTCTGGCATAAGGAGTCTTAAAAGCTAGTCAGACATTCCTTGTTTAGGACAATTGGGCAAAGTAAAGCCTACCAAATAGCCCTGGACTGCCTCTATCTAGACAAGCTATGTCAATGATGAGGAATCCTGAAACTCGCAACTCAGCAACAGCTTGGTGGCTGCATTCTGCTCATCCCCGTTTTAAAGAATCACCATCCTTAGGGATTCACCTGTCAAATTCTTTAAAAACCTCATGGAGACTAAAAACATTAAAAGCAACACCCAGCAAAATCCCACAAATGCAATGCATTGACTATATATATATATTTAAAAAGTCATAAATGGCAGGTACAGAATAGAGTACTTCTGCTTCCGTGTCTAGGCCAGACGTGAAACTACCAAAATGAAGGCACCTTTTGATGAATTCGTTCTGCAGTTTCTTTCACCCGAACTAGTGTGAGAAAGATTAACTGGCAACACAAGGTTGCCATTACCAGGGTACACCCGATTGTGGTTCAAAAATGTCACAATCTTTGAGGAGGCTCTTTCTGTGTACACCAACAGAGTACTAATCGCTGTGCAATAACTGAAGTGTGCTTTAAGTGAGTATGTGAAGACAGATACCTCACACCTCCTCAGTTAACTGCAGTTGGAACTTTGACCTTGAGGTGTTTAAACTCAATCTGATGGAAATTAAGCTTGAATTCCTCCCGCTTCCTTCATTGTGAACCAGTGTCCTTGAGCTTTCAATAACTGTGTTTGCACATTTCTTAATGTTTCTGAGAGCAAAACTGAGCAACTCCTGTGGAGTAATAGCCTTTAAGGGGCCTTACATTTCCCCCCCAGGAATGTTCAAAGCAAGGTTAATAGAGCATTCTTAATTTGTTGAAAATGAATAGAACAGCTTGTTTGCATCATACACTCCTTAATGCTTCAGCTTTGATTTTTAAAAATGTCACTGGTATCACAAAATTGTGATTTTTGCAAACATAGATTAGCTGAGGGCCTTGATAGCATTTATTTCCAGACATGGTGAGCTGGCCCATTGTGCTACTGGGACTCAGCCCAGGGTGCCCCCCAGGCCTCCAGTACCATGGCACTCCCATTGGGTACTAATCCAAAGAGCCGAGCTCTTTGGAAATGAGTGGGATTCTGTGTTCCTCTGCCTGCCTTCCTCCTCCTGTGCCACTAAAGATAATATTACAAAAGCAGCTCTATTGATAGTGGAGCCACCCTGTCTTAGAGGTTGCAATTTTGGCTTGTAAGCAGGAGGTTGTTGGTTCAAATCCCCAGAGGGGAGTTGAAATTAGAAGGTGAGTGGGAACGTATGTATTTTGTTAGGGTTAGACGCCCTCATCAATCCTTGTCCAGAGCCCTTTTAGCCAGCACATCCCTGGACATTATTACTATATGACAGAACTCAGAGAAGTTAACTTACTTGGATAACTCCAATATTCCCCAGAAGGTACTGGTTCTGGAAAGTGCAATCCAAGCAAGTGAGCAAAAAACTTCCCAAAATGTTATGATATTATTGTTACTTGCTATTTAATATTTCATTAATATTTAATTGGTCTGTGGTGGCTTAGTGGTTAAGTCGACAGGTCAGCCATTCGAGACCTGAGTGCTGCATGATGGAGTGAGCCCCTATGCCTACCACATATACTTGAGTATAAGCCGACCCAAATATAAGTCGAGGTACCTAATTTTGACTTGAAAACCCAGGAAATAGATTGACCAGAGTATAAGCTGAGGGTGGGAAATGCAGCAGCTCCTGATGAGTTTCAATAATCAAAATACATGAGAATAAGGTAAAATTAATTAAATTGCTGGCGCATCTCTGTTGTGAGGAAAAACATAGGGGGAAAAAGATATGTACAGTATATTAGTACCTGGAGAGACTTATGTGGCAGGGACTCAGTACATTTGTACCTGAACAAAATTATTCCCTGGCTAAGCCCTAAATTTTCAAGGTTATAAAGAACCTGATTTATCTTCCCTATGTGGGGATGTTCTTGTTGTGGGAAAAGTCCAATATTTTGCAATGAGCTTCATTAGAACTGATGCTTTTCACCCTTTACAGCTGCTGTTACTTACACAGCTGTGGCTTTATATTCCCAAAACCTGTTCAGGCAGCCCCAAGCTCAGAAAAGGGAATGTTTAAAGAGGACATAGAGCAATTAACACAAAAGCACTTGTATATATGCATGGAACTCTTGTGTGAACCTTAAGTCAATGTCTATATATTGGCTCAGGCACTGCCCTGTTACTTTTGGCTGTAGTTCTGTTTGCAATATTTGCCTGTTCTTTTTTGGGGTGGGGTGGAGAAGGCAGCTTTACTGGCAAACTCCAGAGGATTAATGATCATGACAGAGATTATTTGTTTCAGAGCAATCCTAGGGGTAATGAATTTACTCTCACTGCTCCCAAATCTTTTTATCTGACTGTTGTGTTAGATCAGGTGTTGCTAACCTTTTAAAGTTGGGGACCAGGTAATGCTCCCTCAGACAGTTGAGTGGGCCGGACAGGTGGTTTCCCCCACCATAAATGCTGCTGTAAAATGCTGCTGTGAAACTCATCCGCAGCTGTCATAGATACACGTTTACAACAGCCATTGACATACTTACGGCTGTTGTAAATGTGTCGGCTTCCACTGGCAGGCGGCAGCAGCATGGGCTGGATGATTTGGCACCATGGGCCGGGGCCAGCTCATGGGCCATAGATTGCCCACCCCTGTGTTAGATCAATACTAGAATTACTTTCCTTCTCAGAAAATTGCTGAAACCAAAGTTGTCTTACTTTGAGCACATAACAAGAAGACAAGGGTCAATGGAATAGACAATAATGATGGGGAAAGCCAAAGGCAGCAGGAAAAGAGGAAGACCAAACATAAGATGGATTGACTCCTTAAACCACAGCTTTCAGTTTGCAGGAGCTAAGCAAGGTAGATGAGGACAGGATATTTTGGAGGTCACTCCTACATAGGGTTGCCATAAGTCACAGGCAATTTAGTGGTAGCAACAACAAAGAATTGCCTTGTTGGGTCAAAGCAAGGCTTCATCTGGCATTACATCATGTCTCCATTGGTGGTCATATGAATGCTCCTAGTATGATGCTTGTAGAGTTTCAGACTTTTTTATCAGTTGCTAATTCCTACATTTACATCATTTGCAAACCATCATGAAACCTCTTGATACTATGTGAAGCTTCAGGTATCAATTTCTGCAGGAAATTGTTTAGATTAATATCCTATCTTTTTTCAATGAGCTCAGAACTTTTCCCTCTCTACACTTTTTCCTTTGAACTGCGAGGGAGGTCAGCCTGAGAGAAAGGGACTGGCTCAAGGGGTAAGTTTCATAGCTCAGAGGGCAAACTTCTTCTTTCATGTCCAGGTAAAACTTTAAACTGCCAAAATGAAGCCACCTTCTTGGCTTTGTTGTTGGCCAAAATTAAATCCTCATTGATACATGTTCCCCACATCAAGTAGGTTGACAACATCAAGAAGGCCCTCCATGTTCACGGTAGTAACCTGAGGTGAGCCATGGAGCTGTCTAAGGAGAGATCCCAATGAACTGGGATTCAGTATCTCTCCTCATTCACACAGCATGTTGTTGTCTGCCAGCAGCTCTCACTTGAATATGTTGATCTTACATTTAGGCACTCCGACCCTCAGCCTATTCAGGTCTTCCAAGTGACATAGGAGAGGTCAAGTTCCTCAGCCATATCCTCCTTTAATGTTATTTCATGTTCAGTGAGATCCTTCCTCCATCTTCTAATTTGAGTTTGCTCTTGTGTACCCTCAAGAATGTTTGTTCTTGCCATAAAGCTCTTCCTGGATCTGAGTCAGCGGACTTGAGGCTCATATCCATTTAGAGGATGTCAAGGGTCATTCTCTTGCTTAGTTCTCTCAGTGTCTGCTGCTACTTCTCTTATCATCTTAGGTGGAGCTATAACAACAAGAGGATATATGTTCTCAACTGGTGTAAGTTCGAGGCATCCTGTCACTATGCACATTGTTTCATTAACAGCAATGCCAGAGGTAGTCTCTCAATTCAAGTCTAGCACTCCATTCATTCCACATCTATTTCTATCCAATTTTCCCATTGCTAAACCTCAGCAATCAAACATGCATTGCCTCTGATTATGGAAGTCTACACATACTACACAGTTAACAGATTGCGAGGCTGCTATAATTGCCATGGTTCTATTGCATGCAGTTTAGTGTGGTACTCTGCTAGAGAGCTCAATGGGAACCACTGAAACAGAGTAGAGCATTCTAAGTAATTCCACATCCATAACTGGTTAATTTTCAAAAAGCTCAACTTTCTTCAGAAGATGATCGCAAGTTTCAGCCAGCCTTGTAGCTGCATGTTTAACAGCTGTACAATCACTATTGCGATGAGCAGACAGGAAATATTATTAGGTCCTATACTTTGAAATACTGCCTCCAAGTTCCTGTGGATCAAGACTCTGCAAGAGACATAAGAGCAGAAGCCACCTAAACTATTGGTACTCAGTACTCTCACTTACCTGAGAGTAAATCCTAATTAAGTGGATGGGATTAGCCTTGAAAAAAGATGTCAGATTCATCGTTCACTTAGATGTATCTTTTCACCAAATCTCTACCAGACTGTATTTAGTCTAATTAATTCAAGCAGCTGTGCAATCAAAGAACTTGGAAAAATAAATTTGTTATTTTCCTGTGTATTTAAAAAATGAAAGGCAGTTTAAGCTCCATAAAAAAAACCTTTCATTTAATCTCACTGTCCAACATGGCTGCTCAATTTTCTCTGTGGTTTAGTAAACCTGACATGCCATTGCTGATTCTAGCCCTGAAGACATAGAATTTAATAGTGCAAGGAAGCCTGGTTTTCCCCTCAGTTATTTGAATAGCAGCAGGCCTTTTTCAGGTGTGGGGCTTTCCCATGTTGACAGCAATGAACCTGGTATCAGAGCCAAACAGCTAAAACAAAGGAATAATGGATGGAGTAAATCTGTTTATTAAATTCTTTGTCATGCAAATGTTGGACGTTGCTGCATGGTCCTTAAAGAGCTGAAATATAAATAGGGCTGTGGCTTTAGAGTCCAATCAAACCATCAGAGTCATGGCTAACAACTCTATCTGTCTGTCTGTCCATCCATCCATCCATCTCACTTGTATAGCACTCTAGATCAAATCTATGCCACCAGGTGTTATAAGAAAGCTGTAGAGATTGCGCAAGATAGTACGCAAGATAGTACCTGGAAATGATCTCTTTCAGCTTCTGCCTTCTAGAAGAAGGTATAGGGTAATAAAGACCAGGACCAGCCGTTTGAGAAATAGTTTCTACCCAAAAGTGGTTCTGGCTTTGAATACAGTGCAATGCAGTCTATGAGGGAGCTTCTGTATATAGTTTTTAGAGTTTTTAGGGTTTTAGAGTTTTTAGAGTTTTAGAGCTTTTAGGAGTTAAATTTGTATATGTGGGGTGGGAGTATGTTGATAATTTTGTATAGTTGTATTTTGTTTAGGTTTTGTTGGGTTGTTAAGTGTCCCCCCCCCCGATCTCATTGTTCAGTGCAGGACAATGACAATAAAGATCTATCTATCTATCTATCTATCTATCTATCTATCTATCTATCTATCTATCTATCTATCTATCTATCTATCTATACCACCCATCTGGGAACTATTTCCCCTCTTCCCATTCTAGGTGGTTCACATACTTAAGATCACAACATCATAACATAGATATAACACAGATACAATCCCCCTTCATCAGATCTTTCACATGGGATTTCCGGATTATTGTTGTCTTTCACCAGAATTCACTAAGAATTCTCTCTGCAGCCACAGCCATTAAACATGGGGGAAGGATGGGGATGGAAATGTAGTGTCAGAGCAAAAGGGCAAACTGGAAGACTATTGTTACTTTGAGGAGTTTAGTGGCACATTACAATTATTCCAGCAAGCTCTTGACTTGAAATGGTTAAAATTATATGTACTCAGTTCGTCAAATCGGCTTGCTTAACAGGGAAAGAAATCTTTCCCAAACTATTGTAGTCATGTTTAGATTATGTGTAGCTGCCACAATGCGCAGTGAGAGAGCCCCTTAATTGGATGAGATAAGCATGAGGCAATAATGGTGCCATCCCAAGTCCTTGACCTTGATAAGCCGGTATACTACCAGCCTCCTCCCCATCACACCTGTAAAGGTGTTTATGTCAACCAGAAGATGTTTATGTCAATATGTCCACCCCAAGTGCCATTACAGCAAGTGGTTTAGAGCTAGGAAGATGAAATCACACCTCTTCAGAAGGGTATAAAAAAATCTCAGATTGAAGCACTCTACAACCTAGAGGTGCCGGGTGCTGTGGGCCCATTGACTTAGGGACATTCTCCACTACCTATCATGCGCTTCCAGGTAGCCGGTTGGAGAAACGTGCTTGGAATTCACTTCTGCTTTGATTTCTTGTTCTATGATAGTTGTATGCTTATAGGAAGATTTGTCTAATAAACATTTGTTTCTTTCCATCTAGAGTGCTTCTTGCCACCAGATCCTAAAGAACGTGAATATAGCATGCCTGACCAGCATTCTGGCAATGCAGGAACATTCTAAGCTTCATGGTAAATGCAAGGTATTAGGGGATTGGTAATTTTGGCTTTTTTGAGAGGCACTTTCTACAGAATATAACAGAGAGAATACCACTCCCATAATGCTTTCCAGCTCCAGTAATGCTTAGAAAGCTCCACCCATGTTATTCCCCATGCTTAATGGCCATTGCTGCAGAGAAAAATATGCCAATGCACAATTGTTATTTCGAAACTCCTTTGAGAACTTGGAGCTTTTGGTAAATGGGACGCGTTTCCAGCGGTGCTGGGAGGGGGAAGCCAGCCAGCACCAGCCCACCAACTCGCCCCGCTCACCTCCCAGCAGCACCGCTGCTCTGGGACTCCTCCTCATCTCCGCGAAGCAAGAGAACAAGATAGGTTTCTTTCTTTTCTTTTTTCTTGGGTGTCTGTGTGTGTGTGTGAGGCCATGCCTACAGATAGCCATGCCCACAGATAGCCACACCCACCGAGTGAGTAGTAATTTTTTTTACAGTGCATCACTGGTTGCATTTTCTCTTTCTGGCTCTCCAGAGGCAAATGTAAAATGTCTCCAGTGCTGGTCACTTTGCTATAGGTAATGATGAAAAAGACAGTGACTTCTCCATGTCTCCAGGATAGAAAAGGCCTGGTTTGTTTGTTTATTTTGGGGTTTGGAATGCAATATTGATGTCTGAAACATGGGTTGGTGCAAAGCTGCTCTCCTACACACCCAGTTTTCTGAAATAATATCGGCCCTTTAATGTCTGCGATCAGATTGGGCAGGGAGGATAAACTTTAATCATGATCAGCCACACCTGATCAAGGAATAATAATAATAATATTGACTTCATGGGGGAGTTCATGGTGGCGTCGGACAGCTACAGATATTTGCATCAAAGTTATTAACCTCTGGAAAATAGAGGTTATCATAATGGAAGGGCTGACACACTTCATCAGGAAGGTCACCAGCAGTAAATGAAAGGCTGCCTACCTACAAATCTTGTGCAAAGGGACCTTGTGAAATTCCATTTTATTTTAAAAAGAGAGGAAATAGAACTTAATACAATACCTGTCAACCTGCGGCTCTGGAAAAACGGGACCTGCGCATAAGCGATGTGTGCAGGTCGCTTTCCACGCGTCTGCGTGGAAGGGTTTTACCCCGCTGCCAAATTATGGGGTTTTGGCAGTGGGGGGCGGGTTATGACGTCAATCGACATCGAATTACGGAGTTTTCCCAGCCAAATCAGGATGGTTGACAGGTATGCTTAACACTCAAGGTAGTATTTTGATTAACCACTCTTAAAGTAAAACCATTCCAGGCAAATTGCGGCAGGCATGACTAGACACTGAAGCACATGGAACACTGTTACCTTTCCTGCTGAAGCAGTACTTATTTGCAGGCGCACCCCCCAATAACGGACACAGACAACATTGAAAGTGGATAACAGCATCGGGCCACATTTATTGATTCAATGCCCTAGTCCGAATTATAAATTTGTATTGGTAAAACGACCAATCATAATTCTTAAGGCAAGCAGGCCGAAGTAACACTGGTAAGGTACCACCCCAAAATTGCCAACGGCAGTTGGTTACAATGTATCAATTTGTATCAATTTGTTTGTTGACAACAAACAAATTGTTGACCGTAGTCAATATCTAACTCATGACCCCACCCTCTGACGCGTATCCGTGAAATCACGGGGTGATGCATGCTGGTTAGCTATCGTCATCACCCCGTCGCCTGGTTCATCGTTGACCGGACAACGTTTAACTAATTTATTCCTGTCTAGTGTTGTCCAGTCAATTGCGAACCTGCCGGATACCTGTGGGTCATACTGTTTACCTTACCAGTGCTACCCGCCAATGTGACCAAAGTCAACAGTAGGAACATAAAAAGACCCCTATATCAAACCATAGCAACAGTGTGGGATGGGCAAAAAAGCCAGGACCCGGAAGCCAATATGGGTCCCAGCCAAAAATTCCCACCCGGCCCCGAAGCGACCAAAATATCACACTGTTAACTAGGGAGGGGGTGGAGGGGAAAAGACTTCTCCGCTCCGTCGCTGAGGTAAAATGGCAGCTCGGCTGCCTCGTGGCCACCCCTTTTATAAGGGAGCTGGCCACGCCCCTAACTACCCGGATTCTCTGTCCTGTGGGGGGGGCCCCGCAAAGAGCGCGGCGGCCATTTTGGCACCGCGCTTGCATTGCAGGCGCACCCCCCAATAACGGACACAGACAACATTGAAAGTGGATAACAGCATCGGGCCACATTTATTGATTCAATGCCCTAGTCCGAATTATAAATTTGTATTGGTAAAACGACCAATCATAATTCTTAAGGCAAGCAGGCCGAAGTAACACTGGTAAGGTACCACCCCAAAATTGCCAACGGCAGTTGGTTACAATGTATCAATTTGTTTGTTGACAACAAACAAATTGTTGACCGTAGTCAATATCTAACTCATGACCCCACCCTCTGACGCGTATCCGTGAAATCACGGGGTGATGCATGCTGGTTAGCTATCGTCATCACCCCGTCGCCTGGTTCATCGTTGACCGGACAACGTTTAACTAATTTATTCCTGTCTAGTGTTGTCCAGTCAATTGCGAACCTGCCGGATACCTGTGGGTCATACTGTTTACCTTACCAGTGCTACCCGCCACACGGAGGGGCTTCAAAGAAGGCCTGACGCCCCCCCCCAGACCGTCAGCTCGGTCAACAGGCCTGCTCGCCAATCACCCAACAGGAGGTCCATACCTCCTCGCGACAGATGGACCCCATCCCCTGCGTACAAGTCATAATTTTGTAGGCTAATAGCGGGGTGATGACTGACCCGTCCCCAAGCCCTGTCGGCAAGAAACCGCGCCACCGCCCTATTGACCGTGCGCCTAGCGCGGTCAAGGGCCAGGAGGTTAACGCCTCCTCTATAAGAATGTCGCGGGACAATGTCCGACCAAACCAGGGTTGTGGCAGGCCAGACATAATGCAAGTAGGCGAGGTCCTCGCAAATCGCATGCTTGAGCGATAAGCCGGTAACCTGGCCCAAATCATTGCCCCCCATGTGGATGATTAGAATGTCAGGCGGGTCAGCACCCAGGCCAGAAAAAAGGAAAGGCCGCAGCTCCCGCCATAACATCCCAGGCTTACCATGCCATGTGAGACTGGCGTGTTCACCCAGTCCCAGTCGGGGTCCCCACTCTGTCGCAGCAGCGTAACGCGCTGCCCTGTGCACATAGCTGTGGCCCACCAGCCATACTGTCACCGGTGTAATACGACACCCAGGGTCTGTAAGAAAATTGAGAAAAAAGGCGGTAAGGTGACTGGGTTGGTACTCATGGCGGGAGTGGGCGCACATAAAACTGAAAACATTGCGAGCCCCACCTCCCCATGCTACGTATGTCAGCCCCAGAGTACCCAAAAGCAGCTGCTGTAGAGGCTGCACCAATACGGAATGAATGTGTGCCATAACGGGCACCTGGTAGGCCCACCCTGGTGAGGGCTCTGCCTGTCACCTGCCAAAACTGAAATTTAGTAAGGGGAGACCCATCTTGGTGACAGAAAAACGGGCCGTGGTGCATGCCACGCAGTGCCAGGTACTCCTGTAGGGCACCAACCGGACAGATGTCTGCCAAAGAACACCGTAGCAGTCTTACACCACTGCCTACGCCATGCTGATCTGTTTTAGAGGAGCGTATCCTCAACTGAGCCCAGTCTTTGGCGACATAGACATCTTCGAGTTCCAGTGCCCTACAACTTGCATCCGCCTTAGACAGCATCACAAGTTCGCTGATGCGGAGCGCTCCAAAAAATGCCACCGTTGTGGCTGCATGGAAAAGGGCTGCCTCATAATGATCAAAACAGAGGCCTGGCCAGCCCCGGGCCAACTGGGTAAGAACCCCTGGGGAAATAGGGTGCCGGTCGTCCGGGCAACGCCCGCGCTCGCGCACCCACCCCTCCAAAACATGTCTCACACGGAAGTCAGAGGTGCTGTCCACATGACCTCCCACTTTGGCCATAAAAGCCAACGCCGAGAGCTTGGATGCTATGGTGCGAGGTGCGAGGCCCTGTGCATGCAGGTGAACCATGAACCGCAGAACATGGTCCACCGGGATAGGCCAGGTCTCTGGCAGGTGAAATTGAGCAGAAAATGCTCTGTAAGAATTGAATGCTTGTTGATACGCCTTACGCGTGCGTGGCGCTAGTGACAGGCCAATCGCCCGGTTCACCTCTCCTTGCCAATAGTCCACATCTCGTCCGGGAGTGGCGAGGGAAATTCCTCCGCATCCGGGGCCAAGGCGCGGAACCGGGAGATCTGCAGGCGGGACAAAGCGTCAGCAATATCATTATCAATCCCTGGAACATGCCTGGCCCTGAACAAGACATTGAGGCGCAGGCAGCGCAACACAAAATGGCGCACTAGTTCCATGACCCTGGGCGATTTGGAAGTCTGTGCATTGACAATGTGGACAACAGCAGCATTGTCACACCAGAAATGCACAACCGAATTAGCCCACTGCTCGCCCCATAGCATCAAAGCCCCCAGAATAGGGAAAAATTCCAGGTATGTGAGATCCCGCAGGCGACCCGTGCCTGCCCAGGCCGGTGGCCACCCACCATAGGCCCACTTCCCATTGAAGTACATCCCATAACCCAGGGATCCTGAGGCATCAGACTGGATCTGAAAATTGGGGGATGCCAGGAGGTCAGACCTCCAAAATGAGACCCCATTGAACTCCCTCAGGAATTGCAACCAGACAAACATGTCTGCCCTGATACCCCGGGTAAGCCTAACTCTATGGTGGGGCCTGGATAACCCTGCCATGGCGTCGCATAAGCGCCGGGCAAAAGCCCTGCCCGGTGCGACCACCCTGCAAGCGAAATTGAGGTGACCATGTAGCACCTGCAGTTCCCTCAGTGATGCCTTGCGCTTGGCCAGCAAATCCGAGATAAGGGCCACTATCCTGGACACCTTATCGCCCGGCAACCTAGAAGCCTGCGCTACTGTGTCAATCTCCACCCCCAGGAATACTAGCTTGGTAGATGGGCCCTCGGTCTTTTCGGGCGCTAAAGGGACACCGAGTTCCTGCATTAGCGTCTGAAATGTGTTGAGGAGACGTGTGCACGTGTCCCAGCCCCGTTCACCCCCGAATAAAAAGTCATCCAGGTAATGGGCTACAGACCGGGACCCTGACCTGCGGACGAAAGCCCACTCTAGGAAGGTACTAAAACGCTCGAAGGCCGAACATGATATGGAACAGCCAAAAGGCATGGCCTTATCAAAATAATAATCACCCTTAAATTTGAAACCCAGCAACTCAAAGTCGCCCGGATGCACTGGCAAAAGGCGAAAAGCCGACTTAATGTCGCACTTGGCAAGCAGGGCACCCGGGCCACAAGAGCGCACCATGCGCAGCGCCTGGTCAAACGATGTATACCTGACTGAACAAAGGTCATCAGGGATAGCATCATTGACCGATCGGCCTGCTGGGTAGGACAAATGATGAATAAGGCGAAACTCGCCTAGGGACTTTTTGGGGACCAAGCCCAGTGGCGACACCTTAAGATTGGGAAACGGGGGTGCAGGGAAAGGTCCAGCGACCCTGCCCGCATCTAACTCCTTTTTAATGCTGGCCGCAGCCACGTCCTTCCTCCCTCTGAGGGATAAAAGGTTGGGGGCATCCTGAGGGGACCTGTCACCCATGAAAGGGAATCCCTGCCTAAAACCCTGAAGGAGATACTCCCCATCCTCCCCCTTCGGGTACGATGCGAGCCAACGCTCCAGCATGTCCACATTAATTGGGGAGGGGGCCTTTTGGAGAACCAGCTCCATCCGTGGCAGTCTTGCCAGCCCACTGTCCGCCCCTCCCTCTGCCCCGTGTCCCTCCAGGCCTGGGACAGGTGGAGGCTGCGTGGGGGCCCGAACATGTGGGACACTCATGCCTGTACTTGCAATTCTTCCTATTACAGGAACCATTGGACGAGAAAGTCCAGCACAGCAGGCGGGCTGGAACCCCCTGCCCCGCCGCTTGGCGGGTAACCTGGGCCGGAGCTGCTCGCTGGACCGCATGTCCACAATGGTATCTGTCCCCCGGGGCGGGGCGTGTGGGCGTCATGTACAAAAGCCAAAGCCTCTGGCACGGCTCGTCCCATCTCATCTCGGGGTGAAGGGGAATCCTCATACGGAATTCCTCGTCATAGGCTAACCACGAGGGGCCTGGGAAATCCACCATCGCCCTATATATGTTGTCCAAATATTGGACCATGGGAATAGCCAAATCCGGCCGCGCCCTCAAGTACACCGCCATGTATATTAAATAAGCAGGGAGCCAGTTGGCCCAGGTACGTGGCGGCTTACGGCGACGTGCCTGCTCCTTGTCCTTCTCATCCTGTCCCTCCCTTTCCTCCTTGGTGGGCTCTCTGTTCAGGAGTGAGAAGATATCTACATACTCCCCCCGCCATATCTTTTCTCTGGTAGTTTGTGCCAAGTGATCACCCAGTGGCAAGGAATACCCCGCCGTCGGCAAAGCCGAAAAAGGCACCGCAGCCATAGGAAAAGGGGCCTGAGCTAGCCCAGCCACCCCCAGGACATTCCCCGCAGTGTAAGAACAAGTACCCACCCCAGTGCCCAGGGTGGCAGTCGTCGTCGCCGGGTGGGGTGCCGACAGCGTGGCCCCCGCACCACCCGCGCGAGGCCAAGGCCATTGAAAAGCCCCCCCCCCATATTGGGAATGTGTGTGGATGTACTCGCTTGCACCGTATACTCACATGCTGCACCCCCGCGGGCCGCCCCCACCGGGGGTTCCGGCCCACTGGGGGCGTCGGAGCTCACGACCGACGTAGAGCTCATCACCGGGGCCTGACCCGCACCTGGCTGCTGACTGGGGAGCTGCGAGGCAGTGGCCGAAACCGCGCCACGCGCCTGCAGCAGCTCAACCCTCCCTGTCGGCTGTTGTCCTCCTGCCGACAGCGCCGCAAAAGGGACCTCAAAGGGGGCCCCCGCCTGACTGGCCCGAGCCAACGACGCTTCCAGGGCCGCAATACGGGCCAGTAAGGCTGCCACGTCGACCTGGGGCCAAGGGCCGGCCGGCCCGCCCGGTCCAGGCGTGGGTACAGGTCCCTGTACCCCAGGACCCGAATATGGCCATTGGCCAGCACTGAAGCCCGGCAGGGTCGGTGGAGAAACCTGCCAAGGCGGGGGGCCGCACCACCCCCCAAGGCTAGAGGGCCCAGGGGGAGGCTGCGACCCAAGAGCAGCAGGCCCAACAGGTTGGGCAGGTGCAGGAGCGGTGTCCACCGCTCGCGGGCCGCGGGCCGGAACCCCTTCTGCGCCCGTATTCTGTTTGCCCACTCCGGGCCAAGGGGCAATAGACCCCATTCCGCCAGCCCCGGCCGGGGCCTGCGAAGGCGGCTGCTGAGGAGGCGGCACCGCGGTCCTCCGACCTGGGTTGCGCCTCCTAACAGCGCGAGCCGCACTCGAAGCTGCCTTCTTCTTCGAAGGCATCTCTACTGAAGCAAAGGGAAGCCGAAAAGGAAGAATCGCTACCAAAGGCTTCCCGGTAAGCTAAAGAGCGACGGAGACACAGGGGAAAAGACTTCTCCGCTCCGTCGCTGAGGTAAAATGGCAGCTCGGCTGCCTCGTGGCCACCCCTTTTATAAGGGAGCTGGCCACGCCCCTAACTACCCGGATTCTCTGTCCTGTGGGGGGGGGGGCCCGCAAAGAGCGCGGCGGCCATTTTGGCGCCGCGCTTGCATTATCTACTTGCAATTTTTTGCTTTCAAACTGCTAGGTTGGCAGGAGCTGGGACAGACGGCAGGAGCTCACTCCATTGTGCAGCACTCAGGTCTTAAACTGCTTACCTGCTGACCTTCCAGTCATCAAGCTCAGCATCTTAACCACTAAGACACCATGGCCCTCTTGGTTGTTGGCAAATCCCAAGTTTCTGACTGAATCAGCCAGATTTGCACTGATTTGTGTGAGTTGCAGATGGAAGAAGAATAGTAAGGTCCCATTTTGGAATGTCAAAATGAAATTAAAAATCAGCTTGTGTCCAGAGCACACATCAGATTGGATATATATTTACATTTGCTTCATTTTTTAAATTAGACTTTAAAGAGTATCATACACAAAACCATTCTTTACAGCATCCCTTGCCAGCAAGCAAATTGCAGGGGATTTGTAGTCTCAGTCAGTAATTCCTTTTTCTGCAAAGAAAGATCAACAATCAGCTTGTGAGAAACAGAGGGAGGTGGAATGTAGGCATACATTACAGACTGGTTCTTGGACAAAATGTGTGTGAGATCTTCCTGACAAAATCTATTTGAGGAACACCTCAACAAAACAACAGCAACACATATAGGCACAATAAAGATGCTGGATAAAATCTATTAGTAAGTTGCTATTAGAGTAAGCCCATTGAATCAGCTTGGATTTATTTTTAAAATCATGTTACAAGCACACTAATTGCTTTCTGGGTTGAAATTATTTTTACTAGAGAAACTCTGCTCAGAGAATACCCAAATGAGGCTCCTTTCATGTTCCCAAGATCTTTGCCCACCGAAATGGTCCCTATTTATTTACTTGCAATTTCTTGCTTTCAAACTGCTAGTTTGGCAGGAGCTGGGACAGAAACAGGTGCACATTCCGTCATGCAGTACTTGGGTCTTGAACTGCCGACCTTCCAGCAAACAAAGTGAGCTTCTTAACCACTGAGCCACCACAGTGCCTTGGATTTAGTGAATCAACTCCTATGAGTTCCATGGATTCAATGGCCCCATCTCTAGTAATAATAATAATTTTGTGTCAGAAATTATTCTGGGTTGAAAGGATTTTTGCTGGAGAAACACCACTCAGGGGACGCCAAAATGAGCCTCCTTTCATGTCCCTAAGAGCTGGGACACAGGTGGGTGCTCAATCTGTCATGCAGTACCCAGATCTCGAACTGCCAACTAGCTAGCCTTCCAGCTAACAAGGTGAGCTTGTTAACCACTGATCCACCGCAGCTCCACAGCATCTCTAGTTGCAGCTTATTACTGGTTTTAACCATTGATTAGTTCGATCTAAGCTACCAAGTCCTAAACAGATATACAAATCTGTGGAAGCGACACAGGGAAATATAAAGACAGAACATTCCTGCAGTAAACTTGCACGCACTGAAAGGATCTATTAGTAGTTTCCAAGGTAAATGCAGTAATTCCTATGTTTGTACTGAACAATAAGAAGAACACTGCCCTAAATAACTGGCATGGTAAGTGGTAATTTAGGATTCTTTTTAAAGCTATTGGAAATGAATACAGGCTAATTTCATCCAGAATAAAGGAATAGCATTTTTAAAACAACAATTTATGGAACTTTTAAAAAAGAATAGATGACAGGTGCGCAAGGCATTCTGATGAAACTGGTGGCACCCCCTAAATATTTATGAAACATACATTTTAGCTTCAGAAATTGTCAGATCACCCAGATTTATACATGGCTGCACATTCTAGATGACACCCAAAGAACTTGCAGGGAATTAAATGGCAGGAGATGAATAAATCATTCATTTCAGAACTCTTTGATCCACCTGTGCTTAACTCCTCCCATAACTATTTTATAATAAGGAAATCACGTAATGAACCTTAGTAATGTCGCTTTTTAGAAATGCAATTTTGTGTTGGCTGGCCAGCTATAGAAAGTAGGATTAACAAATCTTTTAATTTCTGGAAAATTGACCTATTTTTGTGCCACTTGTTCATTCAGTACATACATATTATAATAAATATAATAATAATTGTGAGTCATCAAGTTGCTTCTGAGTTGTAACGACCCTTTCCAAGGTTTTCTAAGTAGAGAATACACAGAAGTGCTTTACCATTCCCTTCCTCTATGGCAGTGATGGTGAACCTTGACACTCCAGGTATTCTTGGACTTCAATTACCAGAAGCCCAAGTCAGCATTCTTGCTGAACGGAGCTTCTGGGAATTGAAGTTTAAGAACACCTGGAGTGCCAAAGTTCGCCATCACTGCTCTATGGGCAACCACGGATTGTGCAGCTTGCCCAGGGTTTTACAGACTGGCTTTTCTGGGATGTACCATGAGGAACTGAACTCCCAATCCCTGGCTCTGCAGCTAGATACCTGTACTGTACCTGACTCAGCAGCCATAAATATTCTACACTTGTTAAATTGGAAGTCAAATATTATCATACAGACACTAACCATATTGTGCTTCTATGTACCATCATGTCAGAACCAATTTATAGTAACCCTAGCAGGGCTTTCACTGTAAGTAAGATATTAAAGGAATGGTTTTATAAATCCATCATTTTGCAAGGTTTTTAACTACTATTGTTTATTTATTACTTACACTCACATCATTTTACTTTTTCCTTCTGAATTTTCCCATCTGGATTCTCCTGGATCAATTCTCTTGCACATTCTTCTGAGTCTTCAGGAATTTGTTCCTTGGAAAAGGTAGCTATACAATTTTCTTTCTCATTTTTTTTTAACCACAGACTACTTCAACTAGAAGGCTGGTGGGAGTTTAGGTGGCAGACAATATTTTAAGCATCTGCTCATTTCGTAGGTTTTGTTCTTGCATATCATAGATTCTGTTTGTTTGGGACTGTATCCATTTAGAGGGTTCTAGTGAACAACAGAATCATAGTCTCTTTTGCTTGGGAAGTTCTTTAATGTAACAATTGTATTATTATTTTTAAATATTATCATTTTCTCCATAGAATGCTGCTGTTTTTGAATGTGTTTTTACCCTCTATGAACTAATAAAATACATTTACAGTAAAACCCCTGTTATGTACTGAATAGAATGTGACAAGTACTTTTTAACTGATTGTATCTGGCAATTGTATCCATTGTAACTAATCAGAGACACATTGTAGCAAGCTCTTAAGGATAATACTATTCGTGCCAGTAGCAGCATCCAGCTCACATGATACAGATTTCCCTGAATACCTGAAGGGCGGGAAACCTTCCCGCCGCACCGCACCTGGAGAAGATGGGCGTGACGATCCATGACGTCACGTGGACAGTAACCAATGAACTATCACCCGGGTTATTCAAAATGTACAGTGTGCTATAAATAGAGCTGTTTGGTCCACCATTACCTCATGTTCACTCTGACTACCATGCAATAAAGTTGTGTTTTAGCCCTTACTGCGGCTCCTTCTTTGTCTTCCGTGCAAGACACCAAAACCCCGTACTGTATAATGATTTTTAATTGGTTCCAATGAGTCCATCGTTGTAGGAAAAACTCACTGTATGATACATGTATTGCACAAACAACAGGGGGACCAGCGAGAATCCATTTCACTAACAGCGCAGGGGTGCCTTTGGCCAGAGAAGCACTTTCCCAGGGGTAAAGAGCTTCTCTGGCCAAAGGCACCCCTGCATTGTTAGTGAAATGGATTTCCGCTGGTCCCTTTGAGGAAACAGCAGGGGGACCAGTGAGAATCCATTTCGCTATCAGCAGCGTGACACCTGTACTACTGATCCAGCTCCACGAAGTGACATTATGGTCCTGAGCCCTTTTGGCACGCAAAGTCCCCCACCAGCCCCAGGCTAGTATTGATGAAGCTGCTGCCCTCCATCAAGATGGATTCACCCTTGCCAGTGGACTTCGGCACCCAAGGCCATTAGTCCTCAGGGTTGTCAAGTTTGTTAACCGCTGTCTGATGATTGGCATTGAGTTGCTGGCATGTTGGTCTACTTTATTACCATAGGAGGATAACCTGGCCAGACTCCTTATAACAACTTTAAATAAACACTTCTATCAATTGTAACTGAAATAGTTACAATGTTCACTGGCCTAGTGTTATCTCTGGTTAAACTCTAATTCCCACTGGGGACAAAAAGGACCTCATTTTCATTGAGCAGGGATTCGAACCCAGCTTATTTAGTCCTAGTCCATCATTCTATTCACTATGTCACATTGGATATCCTTAGATGTGCTTAGCTTTACCAAAATGGCAGCAACTTATACTCTGATACTGTGCCTCTAGACCTGTATTGAAAACACAACATAATATTTTTGTCCTGTCCTTGTTCAGTTAAGTGGACATGATTCCTCTGCCATTTTCACTTCACGACAACTTCATGAGGATGTTTAAATGAAAAAATCATGATTAGTAGCACTCAGTAAACACAGTTTCATTTAATACATACCTATCTTCTTATTACAAATCATTTGGCAGACATAAAAAAAACAATAGCAGATGAGAAATAGAATTTATCAAATAAAAGGAATATAAAAACAAACAGGTATTTAAGATTCCACAAGTGTTTAGAACTGAGCTGCTTAAATTGCAGATTTTTAACTAGCAGCCGAAAAGTTTTATGCCTATCTGTAGAAATAGACAAATTACATCAATATGGTATAAAACAAAAACTCAATAAAGAATACATTACCTAAATCATAAAAAAAAATTGATCTGTCACCAACTCTTTGAAATTCCTATTAAACACCATGGGGGAGGGGGAGAGAGAGAGAGAAAACTTATTATTATTCAAGTGATGAGGGAATGAACCAATTACATTCCATAGTTCATCCATGGGCTGTACCATTGAGCTATGGCTCCTACCCTCCCAGTTTGTTTCAGAATTGCTGCTAGTACTTGTGTAATGAACCCTTTAATATTGCTCTGCATCTGTTTTGCAAAGGTCATAATCTATCAAATAGCTGCTTCCTCAAAACAAATTCCTTCTAGGGCCAATGCTGTTGATTTTTCCTGTGTACCTCCCTCCACAAACAGCTGGTATTGAATAGCAATGATGGTCCTATAGAGTCTGAGAGCTGTCAGAAAATATCATCGTGCCTATTCCCATCTTTTATCTCATCTTTGTTTTCTCAGGATTGTTCGCTATTTGCAGTGGAAAGTTGGGTTCCAGGTTTGTCTCCCAATACTAAATGGACTCAATATCAAGAAAATTGATATTGAGACTCATTATCAAGAAAACCAAGATAATGGCAACAGGCCCTATCAGTCCCTGGAAAAGAGGTGGGGAAGAAGTAGAATCAGTGACAGATTTTACTTTTCTAGGATCTAAGATCACTGCAGATGGCGACTGCAGTCACGAAATAAAAAGGCAATTGATTCTTGGGAGACAAGCTATGAGAAACCTGGGAAACATAGTCAAAAGTAGAGACGTCACCTTGCAAACAAAAGTCTGCGTAGTCAAAACAATGGTATTTCCGGTAGTGATGTATGGTTGTGAGAGCTGGACAATTAGGAAAGCTGAACGCAGAAGAATAGATGCCTTTGAAATGTGGTGTTGGAGGAGAGTTTTGAGAGTTCCCTGGACAGCGAAGAGAACAAATAGGTCAATCATAGAAGAAATCAGGCCTGACTGCTCTTTGGAAGGTCAAATAGTAAGGATGAGGCTGAAGTACTTTGGACATCAAATGAGAAGAGAGGATTCACTTGAGAAAGCTTTGATTCTGGGAAAGGTAGAGGGCAAAAGAAGAAGTGGGAGGCCAAAGATGAAATGGCTAGATGGTATTGTAGACACAATGGGCACAGAGCTGGGTGGGTTGAGGAGGATGGTGGAGGACAGAGGTGCGTGGAGGACAATGGTCCATAGGGTCGCAAAGGGTTGGAATCGACTGTGCGACTGAACAACAACAAAACGGAAGAAGTACAAACAACTAGCAGACTAGGAACAACTCCTTTATCTTCTTGATGAGTCTACCACTAATACATTGTAATCCTCCGCCCTCATATCTCCCTTTGATGCTGGCATCCAGGTTAGGTTGACCAGCTAAAGGGAGTCGAGGGTTCTACTCTATTGACCGCTGAGTCAGGTTCAGTGGTGGCCAGGAGTATATTTGTACAGTAAAAACTTGTGCAACAACAGCACCTGTTTCTGGAGAGTCTGAGCTGACTATGATAGCTAATCGTGCAAAAATGACATGGTGAGAAGCAGATACCTGTCATCAGCTGAGCTGAGGGGGCATGAGGAGCAAGGCAAGGAGAAGGGCTTAGGTAGGGGCCACAGTGGCTTAGTAGTTAAAAGACTGAGTTTGATGACTGGAAGGTTTACAGGTCAGCAGTTTGAGACCCATGTATTGCATAATGGAGTGAGCTCCTGTCATCTGTCCCAGCACCTGCCAACCTAGCAGTTCGAAAGCAAGAAATTACAAGTAGATAAACAGGTACCACTTCAGCAGGAAAGGTAACTGTGTGCCATGTACTTTGACATCTAGTGACGCCTGCCAAATGACCATGGAAATGTCTGTAGATACTGACAGCGCAGGATTTTTTCAAACTGTAAATGGAGATGGTCACCACCCACTAGAGGTGGACACAAGTGGCTTTTGAGCAAGAGAGACCTTTCAAGAGTGTTGCCCAAAATAGCTAAAACAGAGGAGACACACAGCTGAAATGAGAGGAAGGGTAGCAGCTTGGTTATGACTGGCAGATTGAAGGATGAAGTGCTTCAAAGCAAGGGACTTGAGCAATGCTTAGAGGTTGGAGGAAAAAAGGAATGAATACTTGGGAAGGGAAATTAATTAAGAAATGAAGTTTTGGTTGTAAATCTGTTATGTATGCATGTACAATGTCTCTTTAAATGTATGAATGTAACCAGCCACAATCACAATGTATCTCAGCTGCTAAGGAACGCGAGCAAGCCGCCCATAGAGGGCAGCTGCGAGCGTTCAGTCTCACATGGTCCACATTCCCCAAATCACGAACAGCCGCGGGAGATTCCCCGCATGACAAAGGACTACAGAAAACAACTACAAGAAGAGAGGCGTGACCTGGGCAAGGCCACGCCGGTAGCAGCCAATGAGCTACCGTGCAACCAGATTCAAACGTATTATGTACTGTATATAATGAGATGTACCTCCGCCATTACCACATGTTCATACTGACCATCAATGAATAAACCTGTGTTAGTCCTTCCTGCGACTCCTTCTTTGTCTCCTGTGCAAGACACTAAATTGGCGACGAAGGTGGGATCGATGGCGAATCCCAAAGTCAAGCCGTACCAGTTCGATATCAGCGAACCCGAGCAGTGGGAGCTCTACGAGTGCCAGTTTCGGCACACGATGGAGGCCGCCGGCGTCGACGATGATGCGAAAATGCGCTCGCATTTCCTGTCCCAGGTGGGACCGGCCACGATGCGGATCTTGATGACCCTCGTGGCCCCCCGGAAGGTGGACGAAGTGCCCATCGACCGGATCTTGGAGAAGCTTCGTGAGCACTTCCAACCGCCGGTCTCAATCTTCCCAGCCCGGGTCGCGTTCCACCGGCGAGACCAGCGCCCAGGCGAATCCGTGTCCGCCTACGCGGCGGCCCTCCGGCTGGCAGCGGTGCACTGCCAATGGGACGACCTGGACCAGGCCCTCCGAGACCGCATGTTGTGCGGTTTGAAGGACGAGGAGCTGCAGAGGCGCCTGATGACCCGCGGCAGCCGCCTCACGTTCAACGAGGTACTGCGGGAGGCCCAAGCAGCCGAGGAGGCCAGGAGCGGGGTCAGGCTATTTAAGTCCCGAGGGGCCGCGGCCGAGAGGGCCAAGTCACCAGTGCAAGCGGCCCGGCAGACACCAACAAAGACAGCCTGGCGGGCCCCCAAGCCACCCGCCGGCTCACCAGTAATGTCCGAGGAGTCGTCTACGACGGCAGACCCCTGTTCCAGCGAGGACGATGACGTCCAGCGGATACGGAAGCGCGGGGAGAAGCGTGAGACCCGCGACAGGCAAGACCGCCGTTGCGACGGTTGTGGGGCGCCCCACGACCGCACGAGGTGCCCGTTTCGCAAGGTCGAGTGCCACAACTGCGGCCGGAAAGGGCACATCACCAGAGTTTAAAGGGGCACACGCGGACGGACCGAGGACAAGAGCGGCCCAAGTCACCCCCGGGGACACCAGCGTAAGGCGACCGGCACGAGGAAGGTCTCAACCGGCTTCGACGAGGAAGGCGTCAACCGCGTGGGACTGGAGCACCGACGTTTTTTCGTTGAGGTACAGTTACAGGGGCTCCCAGTGAGGATGGAGATAGACTCGGGGTCGTCCTATTCTATCCTATCCCAGAGAGAGTACATGCGCATTCCCCCAGAGGCGCGGCCCAAACTGCGGGCCTTAAGGTCAAACTTGCGAGACGTGCAGGGAAATGGGATCCCAGTGTTGGGGGTGGGAAAGTTCAAAGTAAAATTCAAGAACTATTCCGAGAGACTGCCCCTAGTCGTCCTCAAGGGGGGGGGGAGATGCTGCCTTCTGGGAACACAGTGGTTTGCTCCCCTGGGAATCGAACTGTCCGGCATTAACGCCATCGAGACTGACCCAATGTGGGATGTGTGCAATGCGCACCCGGACGTTTTCAAAAAGGGGCTCGGAACGTACAGGGCCCCCCCAGTCTCCTTTGAACTGGACCCAGAGATCCGGCCCATCCGCCTCAAGCCAAGGAGAGTGCCGTTCGCCCTAAAGGACAAGATCGAGGCAGAACTGGACAAACTGGTGGGGCAGGGGATTTTGGTTCCAGTTGATTCGGCGGAATGGGAAACGCCGATTGTTACGGCCCTTAAATCAAACGGGGAGGTCAGGATTTGTGCGGATTATAAATGTACGATTAATAAGGCCATTCGGCCAAATGCATACCCGGTGCCTGTGGTCAGCCACCTACTGGCCACGTTACATGGGGGGAGGTGTTTCGCCAAGCTAGACTTAGCGCAGGCATATCAGCAGCTCTCGGTAACCCCAGCTGCTGCCGCCGCACAGACGATTGTAACCCACAAGGGAGCCTTTAAAGTGACGCGCCTCCAGTTTGGCGTGAATTCGGCCCCCGGGATTTTCCAAGCCCTCGTGGAATGCCTATTAAAGGGACTCCCAGGTGTTCTCCCCTACTTCGACGATGTCCTGATAACAGCGGGGAGCGAGGCAGAGCTAGCCAGGAGGTTAGATGGGGTCCTCTCAGTTTTCGAAAAAGCGGGGCTTCGCCTAAGAAAAGACAAATGCGTGTTTTTCACAAGAGAGGTCGAGTTCCTCGGGTTTAAGGTAACCCCAGAGGGAATTCGCCCCTCGGAGTCCAAGGTTGCGGCCGTAAAGAATGCCCCTCGCCCCACCGCAAAGCCAGAGTTGCAGTCCTTCTTAGGGCTCCTCAATTTTTATCACTCTTTCCTGCCAAGGAAGGCATCGGTCGCGGAGCCACTGCATGCCCTTCTAAAAAAGGACGCGGCTTGGCGGTGGGGGGACAGGCAGGAGAAAGCATTTGGAGAGCTTAAGTCACTCCTTTCCTCGAATGCTGTCCTGACTCACTTCGATCCAAGGAAGCCAGTAGTTCTAGTATGTGATGCGTCCCCGGTGGGGGTGGGGGCAGTTCTGTGCCACGTGCTAGAGAGCGGGCGGGAGGCCCCGGTGGCGTACTATTCAAGGTCCCTTTCAAAGGCTGAGCGCAATTACGCGCAAACGGATAGGGAGGCCCTGGCCATAATCGCGGGAACGAAAAAGTTCCATGACTTTTTGTATGGCCGCGAGTTTACGGTGGTGACCGATCACAAGCCGCTTCTGGGGATCTTCACTACCGGCAAACCGACCCCCCAAATCTTATCCCCCAGGATGCTGCGTTGGACTATATTCCTCAACGCTTACCAGTACGAGCTAATTTACCGCCCAGGGAAGGAGATCTCCCATGCAGATGCACTGTTCCGATCCCCTCTCCCTAGCCTAGGAGACCCCACATGCGAGGTGGAGCAGGACCACCAAGTCCTGCTGATCGAGGCCCTCGACTCACCCCCCATTGTTCCGGCCGACCTCGCCAAGGCGACGGCGGCCGACAAGACCCTAGCCCAAGTCAGCTCCTGGGTTAGAAAAGGGTGGCCCACTACTTCCCCAGGTGAGGAATTCCAGCCGTTTTGCAGACGCAGAGTGGAGCTTTCCCTGGAAAGGGGTTGCTTACTCTGGGGACAGCGGATAGTCATTCCCGAAAAGTTGAGGGCCAGGGTGCTAAAGCTACTGCACACCAGTCACCCGGGAATCGTGCGCTCCAAGGCCCTAGCCAGGAGTTTCGTTTGGTGGCCCAAGATAGACGCAGATATAGAACGGTTAGTGGGCACGTGCGAGAGCTGCCAGAGCTCTCGGCCCGAGGAATCCAAGCTACCCCACAGGGAATGGGACACGGCCCATGGGCCATGGTCTAGGATTCATGTCGACTTCGCTGGCCCTTTCCGCGGGGCCACGTTCCTACTGGTAGTCGACTCCTACTCCAAGTGGTTGGAGGTAATCCCTATGAGCAGCACCTCCTCCGCGGCAACCATTAGGCAGTTGCGCAAGCTTTTTGCCTGCTTCGGCCTGCCAGACGTTCTCGTGAGCGATAACGCGAGTACCTTCACGTCTGCAGAGTTCAAAACGTTCATGGAAAGAAACGCAATCAGGCACATCACAGCTGCCCCGTTCCACCCCGCCACAAACGGTCAGGTAGAGCGCCAAGTGCGCACTACGAAAGACGCACTGCGGCGCATGGGTCCCGGTGAGTTGAACCTGCATCTGTGCCAGTTCCTCATCTGCTACAGGACAACCCCCTTAGCCTCAGGTTTTTCCCCAGCCGAACTCCTCATGAGGAGGCGTCCGGTAACACTTTTTGACCGGATGGATCCGTCCAGGGTGGAGGATGAAGGGAGGAATATAAGCATGGGGGGAGGGAGCTCCAAAAGTTTTGCGATAGGGGACCCGGTTCACTGCAGAAACTACGCGGCCTCGGGACCAGCGTGGGTACCGGGCACAATTGTGGAGCAAACGGGGCCGGTGTCCTACAGGGTCGAAACCAGTTCAGGTCTACTTTGGAGAAGGCACGCCGACCAACTCAGAAGGCGAGTCACAGGGGAGGGGGCATCAGCGTTAGGGTCCTCCCCCACCCGCATTACCCAAGGGGGAGACACGGCGGAACCCGCGGATACAAGCGCGTATCCTGGGTTCCCATCCACAGAGGAGGATACTTTGAAAGAGAGGGATCAGTTTAGTAATGATTTTGATTTTCCGTACCAGGGGGAGTTAGCGGAGTGGTCCCCCACCCATCCTAGCGAGAAGAGGGGTTTCACTTCAGCCCCTGGTACCTCCAGCCCCCCCCCCCCCCCCGGCTCCTGCATCCTAGAGTACACCATAGCTCCGGCCCCTAAAAGACAGGCAGCCGGCGGGAGCTCACCCGCCCCCGCCGCAATCTCCCGAACTCCCGAACAGACAGCAGGAGGTGGCGGGACCGCGAGGGCATCCTCGTCGGTCCCGAGGTTCGTGCTGGGAGGGTCCCCGGGCTCCTCAGGAAATAGACAGGGGTTCACTTCCCAGCTGTTCATTCCATTCCCGTCCCCCAAGACAAGGGCGTCACAAGCTCCCCACGGAACCACTAACGAGTCTCCATTTTCCGTTGCAGGACGAGACTCCACAGAGCCAGGAGTCACAGGCTCCCCTGTATTAGGTCAGGCGGCCGCACGCCCCAGGTGCACTTGCGGCAAGCCACAATGGTTGAGGGACTTCGTCCCATCCTAGGGGGGAGGGATGTTATGTATGCATGTACAATGTCTCTTTAAATGTATGAATGTAACCAGCCACAATCACAATGTATCTCAGCTGCTAAGGAACGCGAGCAAGCCACCCATAGAGGGCAGCTGCGAGCGTTCAGTCTCACATGGTCCACATTCCCCAAATCACGAACAGCCGCGGGAGATTCCCCGCATGACAAAGGACTACAGAAAACAACTACAAGAAGAGAGGCGTGACCTGGGCGAGGCCACGCCGGTAGCAGCCAATGAGCTACCGTGCAACCAGATTCAAACGTATTATGTACTGTATATAATGAGATGTACCTCCGCCATTACCACATGTTCATACTGACCATCAATGAATAAACCTGTGTTAGTCCTTCCTGCGACTCCTTCTTTGTCTCCTGTGCAAGACACTAAAAAATCCCACTTGTTTCAGAAGGCATCAAGAGATGTCAGTACAGAATTGGTACATGATAATGATGATGATGATGCAAGTAGGATCTTGTATAAATGCAAAACAAAACTATATGTGTGTTGGCAGGTAAAGTCCTCAAACTACTCCCTTCCTAGGCAGGAAACTGGCAGAAACGTTAATGGATTAATGGACTCCCACCACAGGAGGGTGGGGGAGTCATACCAGCTGCATTCAGATTCTGGATTTTTCCATTGCTTACCAAGGACAGTTCTTTCTTCTTGCTCTGGGGACATAAAAATATCATTTCAGCATGAACTAGGAAATGGCCTATCTAGACAACGAGGAAGTTCCTTCTAGCTTTTTGTCCCTATAGTCTCCTTCATTTGCCTTCCTTTTCTTGCAACAACATGCCTTGAATTCCTTAGAATTGGTTTTCAGTTCCCTCTTTCAACAACCAATCAACAATTAATAGTGACTACACATGTTTTATTTACATTGGCTTATTTTGTTTCATTTACCTCTCCCCTTGGGGCTTTATTGTTTAAATTTTTTACACATGTTTTATTATTTTTATAACTCCTCTTTTCTTCAATGCTTAAGGCATTTACTTGCTTGTTTATTTGTTTATTTATTCACTCACATTTATTCCCCACCCTTTTGGTGCAAGCATATACAAAATAATTTTTAATATTATATACAGTAGATGTACTGTATATAATACATACCTGTCAAGTTTCGGGAAATTTCCTGGCCAAAATGGGAAACTGGACATCTATGCTTATCCTGTGCTGGCCTCCAGTCTTACTCCAGTATAATCACAGTGTAACTTATTCGGGATGACGTCGGGAAAGAGTGTAAAATACGGGGGTTTGACAGAAATTTCCTGAAACTTGACAGGTATGATATAATATTAAAAAAATCATCTTGTAACAGCCAATAAAAACATAAGAAAAAACCAACAGGAAACAAAAAGTATATGTTCCTTATACTTTCTAATCACAACAACCCTTATGAGGTAGCTCAAACTAGCAGGGTGTGATTGCCCCAAGATCACAGTGTGATCTTCATAGTGAAGTGGAGGATTAAAGCCAAGTCTTAGTTTAACCCCAACACCATTCTGGGAAAGATTTTCCTTCTATAAACTTTGGGGTTACAGTCATCGTTCTGCTGGAAACCTTCCTCTCCTGTGTGGCTGCATTGTTTTCCCCACACAATAGCTCCAGAAAACTAAGTCAAAGTTAGGATACAGGATTAATATACGTACTTCTTTTACTGCAAGGAATTCGAGGCAAGACACCTGTATTGACTCTGACAATTTTACCCTTTTATAACGATCGCGGGAGGTTGGTCAGACTGAGAGACAGTAAGAAAGAGATCACACGGGAGGATGATGGCCTAACATTGCCCAGTGAATTTCGTGGCTGAGTGGGAATTTAAATTGGAGTCTTTGCAAGGCCCCATATGGCATTATAACACTTTAAGCACTATATATCATGCTGGCATTTCTAATCTATTAAAAAGTCACTTTCTACAAATGGTAAAGCAATTCATACAGGAAGCATAGCACCATCTTGCATGGGCAGGCTGAAAATACTGACATAAATATCTGTGTATTTTTAAAAAAACCTTTTATAGGTTTCTTGGGTTAGTAGTCGCTTAAATCCAATTGTTCATTGTTCACCAAAGGCAGAGAGAGAAACTGAAGGAGCTAGATGGTCATCTGAGAAAATAAAAGAGGGAGGGAAAGGGAGCATATATTAAAATAAAGAAGAAATGTGATCTCCATATTAAGTGAGGCAAAAAAATAAATCTCTCTAAAAAGTCAGGTGAAAGGAATTGGGAGTAAATTACAAGCTGTAAGGTTGTTAAGATGAAATCTATCTGAGAAATAGTGGGTGGCGGTCAAAGGTTGATAGACTCATTTTGCTGAGGGTATATTTATGCATGGCCTTTGAATGACAGGGTCAAGGTAAAGCAAGAAGTCCACCGATTACATTTACAGCTTGGTTTCTGAAGGAGGAGAACTGCTTCCAGTGTTGTCAATGGAGTTGCCTGGTCATAATGTGGAAAACAGGAAACTTGTGGAATTTGGTATCAGAGGTGTATCTGCAGAATATCTGAGATACTCTTTCTTTCTTGTAGTACAGTCAAGTCTCAGGGTGCTGGATGGAGTCTGAGGGAATTGCTGTGTTACCTTGTGGGTTTGGAGGTGGGGATGAGGGGAGATAAATTTCAAGGTGAGTGGTGCTAAAGGAGCAGATTGCTTGATATGGTGTACAAAGGGGCTTGGAAGTCCTGACATCCATCTCCACACATTCCCAAGTGCTACCAAAGTTCACATACTCAACCCAGATCTCTGTATGTGCTTTCTGCTTGAGCAGTGGTGTTGCATTAGAAAGCTAGGAGCAAAGGAAGAAAACTGAGGAAGCTACCTGTTGTGTATTCAGGCACATTTGCAAGGAACACGGGCAGCACCTTGCAAGAGGAAAATGGCGGTTTCCCGCCATCCAAATTAGGAACACAAAGTGGCACAAAAACCCTGCACAGGGCGCGCTTATTATGCTAATCAAAGTCCTGTGATTGGCTACAGTTTTGGATCCTGTTCTCCATTGGTTAAAGGGTGGAGCGGTCAGGGTGTCAACTACAATAGAAGGGGGGGGGGGAGGAACACCCAAAATAGTGGGGGAACACAACATCCCCAGTTGCTTAGTTTGCATGATCTATCCTATGCATTAAAGTAGTTTTCACTTTTAAAACTATTCCTTGTTCCCCCACTATTTTGGGTGTTCCTCCCCCCCCTCCATTGGTTAAATACATATATTCCCTGTTATGATTGGTTAGTTATGGTTATTCGGCGGGTCGCTACTTTGTAACAAGGAACCACTGCCGGGGAGACACTATATAAGCCCCACGAGTAAAGGGTGGGGCCGGACCAGATCTATACTTCCCTCTCTGTACAGGTAGCCAGGAACGTGCTAGCCTGGGTCTCCTCCATTAAACTAGCTCCTATGCTAGCTAGTTTATTGCCTCGCTACGGCAAGAGTCAGGAGGGACTGATTCCATGGGACTGTATAGCCATCTCTGTGTCTGGAACGCCTTGTAAGCTCATCTTGAATAGACTGTTAATTAAAGACTTGTTGCTGTTCTGTTCATTGTTGTTTGGACTATTGCTTACAAGCGCCGGACATAACATTGGCGATGAAGGTGGGATTGAAGAACAACGAGATGGCTGACCAAGTCCCCCTTTGACTGTGTCCATTCGACATCAGCAAGCCTTGCCTATGGCCGTACTACAAAGTCCAACTGGAAAGCTACTTCACAGTGAGGAAAGTTGAGCTGGCAGTGTGGAAGGCAACATTCTTGGCCCTGTGGGTTAGAGACTCTTGATGTTGTTTTAAAGCTTCTGCCACCCAACGTGCTCCAGCAAGTCTCCTAACCGGCCTTACTGCACACCCTGCGCGAGCATTTCCAGTGTAGGTCAGCCCTCAAAGATAAAGAGTCGCCAATGGACCTCTGCATTGAAGTGGTACCTTTCTGTCTTCTAGTGTACTCTGGTTCTTTCCTCTCTGCTGTGACTGAGGAAGAGTACCGTCAAATTCTGCCTGGGCTGTGGCCCAAGCTCAAGAATCTTCCAGGCAAGTTAGTGGACTTACAGGGTTGCAACGTTCCAGTTCGGGGAATAGGGAACTTTGAAGTCCATTATAACTGTGTCTACATGAGCCTGACCCTAGTTGTTGTGAAAGCAGGTAAGATAAACATTTTGAGGTCTAGTAGTTCAGGCCCCGGGGCATTTGTTTCATGGGAATCCAATTGGGGGAGGGAAAACCAGTCCTTCGTATCGAGGATGAGCCCCAAGCGTTGGTACTACCCGAGGAGGGTTTGTTCCCTGGGCCCCCAGAAAGTGATTCCTCCACCGAAGAACTAAATGCATTGTTTGCCCGACAAGCGCATGTTGCACGCAAGGACAGTGACTTTGCCAAAAAGACTGGACAGTCAGATGTTTTTGAGTTGCAAGAATGTTTGCCGCCTGATGCCCTAGACTTTGAAAATCCTGACAATTGGGACGATTTGGCCATTGCTTCACTCAAAATGTCCCTGGACTTTTCCACGGTTTCTAAGACTGACCCATTGTTGTCTGATGTTATTATGTGAGTGGACATTGGGTGGCCTCCTCCTCCATACAATGTGGAGGCATGCTGTTCTGTTCATCGTTGTTTGGACTCTTGCTTGCAAGCACCGGACATAACACTACCTGATCTTTGGCCCAATCCTATCATCATCTGGACCAAAAAAGAGAGAGACTGGAGCACTTTATATTTGTTTCTGCAGTCAGGTGACCTAAGGACAGGTATGGCTCTTTCCCTATCTTTTGCCTGCCAGTTTATGTGACCTCACCAGTGTATGTTCTTGTAACATACAAAGAAAACTATCACTGGTTTTGAATTTTGGCATTCACATTTCATGGGACGAAATGCTGTCACCTGGCAGCTGTACCTGTAAGTCCTTAGGTTTAAACATAAAATACCTAAAGAATTCTGCTTTGCCATCTACCAACACACACAAGGGTTTGTCTAATAAGAAAGCAAGCATATTTATCATAATCCCACATAGTCCATGGAAACTTTTATGGGAATCTCCTCTCCAGAGATTACCATATATTTGTGGCACCCACTGGGTAGTGTTAAAGCCAGCTATTACTGGTTCCTTAATTGAAAGAACATGTAAAGCAGGGTTTCTCAACCTGCGGTCCACAGGCTGGATGCAACCCATGATACCATTTCATGTGGCCTCCACCACACCAGGAAGTGCCATGTGATGGAGGAAGAGCAAAATGGTCATCCAGCTCCCAAAGCTGTCTGAGGGAGCGTGACCCAACCCCTGGTTTAAAAAGGTTGAGAACTCCTGATGTAAAGCCTCTGCCGAAATTATATCTTTTTTTGCACATGTATAAATTAATGTTTCATCCTCAAACTTCCGAACACTAAAAGAGACCATTGCAAAATGGGGAATCCCCACATTCATGTAGATTCCCCCTCCTTTAAAAACAATTCAAACCATATGAAAGTTCTAAGTATATTTCATATACACATACTTTTAATCATGTGCACTACATTTGAAAAATGCTCACTTTGGTCAATGGGGCAAATGGTTAATCTGTGAGCTACTAAACTGTGTATTGCTAAGAGACGTGCATTGTCATATGGGAAGGGAAAAAGTCTTGTAGCCCAGTAAGAATCTTAGATGGGATGAGAATGCTGGTAGGACTTCGAGAAATGCAACAGAAACGGAACTGACAGGTTTTCACATGCACCAGTACTATTTACCCTTGGCAGTTGGCTCATTTAGAAAAGGTGAAAACTCAAATATTGTCGTTCCTGAACTATGTAGAACAGGATGTTGCCAGGCTGAATATTTTATTTCCTCGTCTGTAGAGCCAAGTTTTTAATGTGACAAGGATGAAATATCCACTTCATAAAGGCCCCATTCATAGTGGAACTGTAAACAACTCATCTGGGAAATGCAAAGTTCCCCATACTGATTTGATTTTGTAGCTGTCTTTTGCTCCCTTGAAAATAGAAACTTCAAGGGAAGTTTTTTTTTCCCTTCCCAAGAGTGTAACTCAGGAGTTCTCAACTTTTTAAAGCCGGGGCCCAGGTCACATTCCCTCAGACAGCTTCGGGGGCCGGACAGCCATTTTGCTCTTCCTCCACCACGTGGCACTTCCTGGTGTGGTGGAGTTGGTGGTGGGCCACATGAAATGGCACCGTGGGCCGCATTCGGCACATGGGCTGCAGGTTGAGAATCCCCAGTGTAACTGTTGTACAAGAGGCTAAGGACAATGTTAACATCAGAGAAAGGAGGCAAAGATTTGCCTTGTTATAAGAACATATATAAGAACAGCCTTGTTGGAACAGGCCACAGCCCATCCAGTCCAGCATTCTGTCTCACACAGTGGCTCACCATTTCCTTCAGGGTATTCCCAAGGAGATGCCTTCACCTGCTTAGGATTCCCTGGAAATGGCATTGAGAGATATCCTGCCTATCTCTCCAACCCCGAGGTTGTCCTTAAGTATCCATAATTATAGCCATTGATACCCTTGTCCTCCATGAACCCGTCTAATCCTTTCTTAAAGCTGTCAAGACTGACAGCTGTCACCACTTCTTCTGGCAGGGAGTTCCATAGACCAGTAATCCTCTGGGTGAAAAAGTACTTTCTCTTATTTGTTTGAGAACTAGTACCCAAAAGTTTCATCGAGTGTCCCCTAGTTCTAGTGTTGTGCGATAGGGAAAACAGTTTTTCCTTATCTACTTTGTCCACCGTGCATGATTTTATAAACTTCAATCAGGTCACCTCTTAGACGCCGTCGTTCAAGAGTGAAGAGGCCCAACCGTTGCAGCCTCAGATGGTAAGGAAGGTGTTCCAGTCCCCTAATCATTCTGGTTGCCCTCCTCTGTACTTTCTCCAACTCCATAATATCCTTCTGGAGGTATGGCGACCAGAACTGTACACAGTATTCCAGATGGGGCCTCACCATAGATTTATAAAGAGGCAAAATGACACTTGCTGACTTATTTTCTATACCCTTCCTAATGATCCCTAGCATTGAGTTTGCTTTTTTCACTGCTGAGGCACACTGGGTTGACACCTTCATTGAGTTGTCCACCAGGACACCAAGGTCCCTTTCCTGGTTTGTTGCAGAGAGTTCAGACCCCATCAGTTTATAAATATAATTGGTTTTTTTTTGCCCCAACATACATCACTCTGCACTCTCTAATGTTGAAGCTCATTTGCCACTGTTTTGCCCACTCCCCCAGTGTCAAGAGATCCCTCTGGAGCTCCTCACAATCTCTCACAGTTTTCACTACCCTGTATAATTTAGTGTCGTCAGCAAATTTGGGTACCTTGCTTTTTACTCCTACCTCTAGATCATTTATGAAGAGGTTGAAAAGCAGGGGTCCCAGTACTGAACCTTGGGGGACCCCACTCTTTACTTGTTCTGCCTAAAGTTGTGAGCATGTCCAGTGGGATGCGGGGGAAAGCAGTTTTCATTGTATCTTTCAGTCTGCTGTTTAAGTTTCTCTCATATTCAAGAAATTGGTTGAGTACATGAGAGCTGCTTGTGAACATGAGAAGGAATTTCTGTCTCTGCAAATACTGTACATTGTTTTCCATCTGTAGAAAGCTGTGGAATTCCATTTCTTCAGAGTCTAATCCAGATGTGAAACTGCCAAAATGAAGGCACCTTTTGGTAAGTTCATTCTGCAGTTTCGTTTCGCCTGCCTAGTGTGAGAAAGATTAGCCGGCAACACAAGGTTGCCGTTACCAGGGTATGCCTGATTATGGTTCAGAAATACAACACTCTTCAAGGAGGCTATTTCTGTGTATCTCTGGAATTCCACTAAAATTGCATCAACAAAGTGACTGATGAATTTTTTAGTAGAGATGGGGGTGAATTTCAGTTTAGTTCATTTTTAAAAAGAATATATACACACAATTTCATTATAGTCAGAATCAAGAACAGGAGGCAACAAAATTCAAGAGAAGATTAATCTGATAAATATGTCAGTTCAAGCTCAAACTTGTTAATTGTTAAAAGACTGGAGTTGAACCCCTGTTTAAGGGATGACATGATATTTTTTTCTGGGAATAACTGTACCTGCTGACAAGAAAATTGAAATAAATTTTCATTTCACTCTTGAAGAATTTACCAAAATTCACAAACTTCATAACCAGGAAGAAACGAACTTGAGATTCTATATTAAAATGCCACCACAGAATGAAGTGAAACAGACATATTTCCACATCCCTAATGGATACTATGCAAACTGAATCTAAGGCCACTTGATTTAATTTATTTTGAAAAGCCCCGATCCTTCTCTGCTCCCCACCAGTCATTTAGAAAAAAATAGTTGTTTTAATTATCCCTTGGCCTTTATGATATCATTAACATCTGCTGCAAGTGTCAAAATACTGCTGATTAGTGGTGGATGAATCATTTCTAGTAGGTAATTTATGCCTTTAGAGCAAGCAATTTAGGTCCTATGCCACTAATAAATTGTCAGCAACAAGGATTTTCATGAATGTGTTAATCTGAAATAATTCCAAGGCTGTGTTATTTTATTATGTAGAAGTGTCATTTATAGGCTGATAAATGGGACAGAGAGGCTTCATTGGTTGGGTACATTTCTGCTTTTTCAGTGTCCAGGCTATAAAATGTGTATTATAGTAAGACAAGAACAGTAATGAATTAATGTTTTCAGCAGAACCGACAAAGTATCCACAATTCAACAAATGAACTCTTGAATTTCAAGACTTCTTCAGATTGAACACACTGAACAAAGATAAAGTCTACATGATACTGTATCAGGGTCATCCACTCGCTGGGAGGTCGCGAGATGCTCAGGCTTCATGAGGCCGCCAGCCGCAGCGTGAGCATGAACCCACCCTTGGTCAGCGCGGCCTAAGGGTGTGCTCTCTCGGCTTGGTTTAGTGCAGCTGAGACTGGTCCAGCGAATCTGGCTCATGGGTTCTGGGGAAAATGGCAATAAGGCAAATTAATGTTGCAGGACTTTATTTGAGCTGCACAGACCTCTGGGACAGAGAATGCCAATTCCCACAGAACTACACCCTTATCTCTAACTTGGGGAGAACTTGCTGGCCTTGGAAGTATAGTGTGCATGTGGGGGTTGCCAGTTACCTTCTTCTTCAAAGACATTCCACCACTTTTGGCTGAGAAGAGGAGAGCCGGGCTGGACTCCTCCTGACAGCTGGAAAAACCCCTATGAGCTTCGCAGAGAAAGTTGCTATCTTCCCTTTAATAATGGCCCTTTGTATTTTAAAGCATCCCCTTTCTACCTCGCTCCAGTTTGAGTTAAGGAGCAAGAAGAACTGAGATTGACTCGAATGCCAATTTAATGAGTTTATCAAATTAATAGAAATAATAGACTAAAGTTCCAATAAATGCACATAATACAGAAATCAAAGAAATCAAAGCAAAGAAAGTAGCATAGCAGTACCTTAACCTAATGTACCCTTAGCTGTGGCGCTTCTAGGCGCCACATCAAAGATGGGTTCGATAGCTTCCTTGATGGTAGGAAAGCCTATCGAATGCATGGAAGTGTGCTTACCTATCTATCTAGAGAGATCTCCTTTTGATTGAATCATACTTCTGTTTATGTATCTTTTCTGATGAGAAAAAGGTGGATAACATGTCCTAATTGACTTGTCAAACTGACACTTGGGTGCGTAGATCAAAGATCCAAATGGCACCTTATCAGTGTTCTCCATCTAAGTCTGTGAATTTGGTGTTCTGGAATCACGAGGCTTGAAGCAGCTGTAGAATAGCTTAACACATCTTTATTGCATGGAGTACAGTACGAACACGAGGTAATGGTGGCAATACAACTCTTTTTATACAGTTACTATACATTTGAATCTGGCTACACAGTAGCCTATTTGCTACTGTAGGCGTGACGTCATCCGGAGTCCCGCCCTTCTTGTCCAGGTAGTCCATGGCGGGGAGGTTTCCCGTGGCTGTACGCAATTGGGGAATTTGTACTATGTGAGTTGAATGCTCGCCACTCCCTCTCTGGCAGTATGCTCGCATTCCAATAACAGCTGAATACAATGTATCTTTACAAATGGCTTAAGTATACATTTCCTGTTTGACTGGTTACATTTGACTTAAGGGTACAGTGTAGTAGTTACATTCTATATTGTTCTATATACAACATCCCTCCCTGCTAGGATGGGACGAAGTCCCTCAACCAATGTGGTTCCCTGCATGTGCGTTTGGGATGTGCGGCTGCTAGACCTGGTTCAGGGGCCCTTGCGCTTCTCAGCTCTCTTGGTTCTTGCCTTGCAATAGGAGGGATGGGCTCGTTAGTGGTTTGCCATGGTTGTGCCGCCCCCGACTGCGAACGTGGGGAACTGGGGAAACTAGGGATTCGCATTTGCGCCTGCCCAGGCTGGGGAAACCCTGGCTGGGAACGTGGGGTAGGGGTGAATTCTAATGTCGAGAAACCGGGGGCTCCTGGGACTAATGAAAAACCCCACTCTTCGCTTCGATGGGTGGGGGACCTCTCCGAACCCCCCCGGTTCCAAAAATCAAAGTTAAACTCTTCCTCCCCATCAACTCTTACCTCTCTTCCAAACTATTCCTGGTGTCCACAGGATATGGGTTTGTATCAATCCCCTCCCCCCTAGGTTGGGATTGGCTATTCGCATTAGTACCCAATGGGTACCCCATCTCTCTCCCTTGGGCTGAACGGGTGGGGGAGGACCCTAACGCTGAATCCTATGGCTGAATGTCTGTGTCTTGCCTATTGGTAACCCTGCGCCGGAGTTGATTGGTGTGCCTTCTCCAGAGTAGACCAGTGCTGGTCTCTACACAGTACGAAACTGGCCCAGTTTGCTCAATGACTACTCCGGGGACCCATGCTGGACCTGTGGCCACCTAATTCCTGCAATATACAGGCTCTCCAATTCCAAAACTTTTGGTATCACCTATCTCTATGTTCCTCCCTTTATCCTCCACCCTTGTGGGATCCAACCTAGATAAGAGCGATGCTGGCTTCCTGCGCATGAGGAGCTCTGCAGGTGAGAGCCCTGACACGAGTGGCGTCACCCTGTAGCACAGCAGGAACTGGCACAACTGTAGGTTCAGGTCCCCGGGGCCCATGCGCTGCAGCGCTTCTTTTGTGGTCCGCACATGGCGTTCTATCTGGCCATTTGTTGCGGGGTGGAACAGGGCAGAGGTGATGTGCCGAATGGCGTTTTTCTCCATGAATGTCTGGAATTCTACAGACATGAAGGTACTGGCGTTGTCGCTCACAAGCACGTCTGGTATCCCAAAACAACTAAACAACTTGCACAATTGCTTTACGGTTGCGGCTGATGAGGTGTTGGACATTGGAATTACCTCCAACCACTTGGAGCATGCATCTACTATTAGCAGGAAAAGGGTACACCTGAAGAGACCCGCAAAGTCTATGTGTATCCGGGACCACGGCCCTCTGGCTGTGTCCCATTCTCTGTGGGGAAGTTGGGACTCTTCGGGCCGAGAACTCTGGCAACTCTCGCAAGTGCCGACCATGTGCTCTATGTCAGCATCCATTTGGGGCCACCAGAAGTAGCTTCTGGCCAACGCTTTAGAGCGTATGATCCCGGGGTGGTTGACGTGCAGTAGCTTTAGCACTCTTGATCTCAGTGACTTGGGAATGACCACCCGCTGGCCCCAAAGGAGGCAGCCCCTTTCTGTGGAAAGCTCATCCCTTTTCCTCACGTAAGCTGTGAATTCCTCCCTGGAGGAAGTCGTTGGCCACCCTTTCTGAACTTAGGAACGCACTCAGGAAAGGGTCTTGTCCTTAGCTGTGGCTTTGGCAAGATCTGCGGGGACTATCGGGGGTGAGTCGAGGGCTTTGATTAGAAGCACTTGATGATATCGGTCTACCTCACACTTAGGGTCTCCTAACTGTGGCAGGGGCGACCTGGAAAGAGCATCTGCACGGCTAATATCTTTCCCTGGGCGGTGGACCAGCGTGTGCTGGTATGCATTGAGGAATATAGCCCATTGGAGCATTCTGGGGGACAGAATCTGTAGCGTGGGCTTGCCTGTGGTGAAAATGCCTAGAAGGGGTTTGTGATTGGTTACAACGGTAAACGGCCGACCATACAGGAAGTCATGGAATTTCTTTGTTCCAGCGACTATGGCGAGAGCCTCCCTGTCCGTTTGCACGTATTTGCGCTCTGCCTGTGACAGGGATCTGGAGTAGAATGCAACTTGGGCTTCTCGCCCATTGTCTAACATGTGGCACAGCACCACCCCCACCCCTACCGGTGAGGCATCGCAGACTAGAACTACGGGTCTTCTGGGGTCGAAGTGGGTCAGGACCACTTCTGAGGACAGAAGTTGCTATAATTCTGTGAACACCTTCTCCTGACTATCTCCCCACCGCCAAACCGCATCCTTCTTAAACAACTTATGCAGTGGAGCCGCAACTGACGCCTTCCTTGGTAGGAAGGAATGATAGAAATTCAGGAGCCCAAGAAATGACTGCAACTCCAGTTTTGTGGTGGGGCGAGGGGCATTTTGGATAGCCGCAACCTTGGAGTCAGAGGGCTTTACTCCATTGGGGGTTATCTTAAACCCAAGGAACTCAACCTCCCTCACTTGGAACACACACTTGCTCTTTTTTAACCTCAACCCCGCTTTTTCAAAGATTGCCAGAACCTTGTCCAACCTCTTAGCCAGTTCTGTTAAAACAACAGCTAGAATTTTCTGTGCAAAACATTCCCCATTGGAAAAAGATGTAATTTGAGGGAAGATGGAGGTAGAAAAAGATTCTTTTCAGTTCTTACAACCATTCACTAGCATTCAGAAAAGAAATCCAGATAATAGTCGATAACTTTCTTATGCACCAGAAAGATCTAAGTCAGACAGTTCACGTTGCTAGGCTGCAATCCAGAGATTTCTGAGAAGACAAGGCAACTGTGGCTTCTCTGCTTCATTTACACAAAAGTCTTCACCAGCCTGTCACATCCTTCTGTAATGAACAGAATTTTATGCCCAGGCATGAAGTGTGAGGTGACAAAATGAGAAACCTATGATACCTTTCATGATACCCTCCCAATCAGGAATGCTCAAGGATCACATCTACCATGCCTAGTCTTCAGCCATTTTTTGACGGATCCAGTAAAGTCCCAATATATATTCTGTACACAGCATATGTATCCCACAATCCCTGAGGTTGAGCCTCTGGCTTGGTTCATCACTTCTTACAGCACCTCTGGGAGCACATCAAGTCCACTTAAGCTCTGTTACCTGCATGTCCCTGCCAATGTGAGAGAATTAAGCTAAATGGAACTCAACCCAGAACTATAAAGCCCAATCCAAATTATGTACTATGTCAGTGATGGCGAACCTTGGCACTCTAGGTGTTCTTGGACTTAAATTACCAGAAACCCAAGTCAGCACTCCTGCTGATCAAGGCTTCTGGAAATTGAAGTTCCAGAACATCTGGAGTGCCAAGGTTCACCATCACTGTACTAGGTAGATAGAGTCAAGCTAACAGGCCATGAAAGCCATCAGTATTAAACAAGTTCCAAACCAACCAGAGCAGAGTGGACAATATTATCCTCCCTCCTACAATTCATGGACCAACAAGGCAATTAACTCATATTCACCCAACCTTGGTTGGTAGACAGCTGGCAGGAATGAGGTCTAGCAGGAAGTGAAGTTGACTTATAAAATCTAAGCGACACCTCCAACATCATGTCTATGGTGACATGATAGCAAAGCTGTCCTTCCTTTCCCTAGTTTATCATTATATACTTTCTCCCCAGTCCAAAGCTATGGCTGGCTGATTCCGGAGAGAAAATTCCTTAATCAGTATTTCCTAGACTTGGTGAAAAGTGGGTGATTTAGCTTGATTAAGTGTGTGAAGTATCTAGGACGGCTGCCACTGACGTAAAGTTTCAGATAAACACTCAAGGTATGTGTTTAAAAATTCAGAACACAGTCATAACAATTCTAGACTTCACATTTCACATTCTTCATTTCTGCAAGGGAAGAGAAGTGTTGGTAAAAGTTGCTCCTGTTTTAAATCTAAATCATATGAGAGTTGACTATTCTCTCCTCTTTTCTTATTTTGCAAATTTATGTTCCCTCTTTTATAAAAGCACTCTCGCAAAGAGCTCACAATAATATATGTAGCAATAAAATAATAAAAAATACCACAAAGAGAAAGATAAGAAAAGAGCTTTAGGTTGCTAAATAAAATTAAAATGTGTCAGCTCTCAAAAACAAAAACTAGTCATAGAAGACTTTCCTGAATAAATATAATCGGTATTTTTTAAATAAAAGATTATGAATCTTTATTAATTATTAATTAATTATTATTAATTTGTTTTAAAATAATTTTGTTGTTGTTGTTGTTATAAAGGAAACAAAGGCAGGTTACAAAAAAGTAAAATAAAAAATATAATGTAATGTCCTTAGCAAGTCATAGGCAGAATTCTGATGCATAGCTCTGCATCTGCCACAGGAATGATGTCATGAGTAGTGGCTGTCAGGATCTGTAGTGGCTGCTCTAGTGTTTGCAGGATTGGATCCTCACCCTCTTGCAGCTGATGGGCTCCACTTGGAGGATGGGCTATATAAGAACCAGCTCTTGTTCCTGGGAACTACCTCAGTAAGGCTGGCCAGTAGACTTACTGTTGTTTGGCTCCTGGATCTTGTTCATGGTTCTTATTTTAGAAGATCTACTGACTCATTCCTGGTTCTGAAGACTTCTGGCCCTGAACTGATTTATGTGAACTATTGTTGTGCCTTGCCTGGATCCTTGTTCCTTGAACCTCATCTTTGTCCTGATCCAGCTTCTGCCTCACCAGCTCTCTTGGTCACAAGACTTGTGGCTTGCTTAGACTATGGTTTTGTTGTCTAGACTAATCCTGTCAATCTGTCTATCTTGGACTTGATTTTGGACTTGTACTTTGGACCATGATATGGTTACCATTTAGACTGTTACCTGGTTGCCCTGGGCCCTGATGTTCTTGCCCATGCCCCGGACTCTGACATATTGCCACTGATTCAAGACTTCCTTGTGTGAGTTTGGAGTACTGATGACATAATTACTGTTATACATGCAGAGCTCTGCAACAGGATTTCAGCCATGAAGTGTGAATAAAACCAAATGCATAGATATATCTGCATAGATCTTAAGAAATTACTAGAAGTAGGCTTCAGTGGTTTACTGTAGAATGAAAACGAAAAATGTCAATGCAATAATTATGGGGAGAGACACTAGACAGACATTTTGAAAATAAACTTTAAAATATATTTTAAAAACTGTTTCCAAACATACTGAGAGGTTTCTGCTTCTCAAATGGTGGATTAATGTGGGAGTTAATGGAAAAAAGTTCTGGCTAAAGTCATATGAAAATGAGCTGGCTCAAACATGGACATCCCTATCTAACACTGTGTAAGGAGTAACATGAACCATATTGGGCTTATATAAGTAGATGTCATGCACTAAGCTATCCAGCAATATGCGTTTTCTCGGATAAGCTCAGCACATTAGTTTCATGTTTAGTCTCGTCACACCAGCCTTATGCATATTAAAATCTGGTGACTTATTTTCAACCACAGAAAATGTTAAATTTCTCCCTTCTGATTATAGATCTGCTTTGTTATAGCTGAGCTTGTTTAGAACAAAGCAGATTTTGATTGCTGATCAACATTTTGACCTCAGAACTCACTACAGGCTGCACCAAATCTGGTTTTGATTTTTTTTAAAGGAAGGTTGCAGGAGAGCTACAGAAAAATTGCTTCTTAGAGCAGAAAACCCACCTTTTCTGTAACACCAAAAGTCTTCTCCTGCATGACAGTTCAAAGACATCTATTCTTCTGCTCTCAGCCTTCCTTATGGTCCCGATCTCATACCCATACATTACTACTTCATGAAATGTAAGAGTGGAAACAATACATTACAGTTTTGTTCTGTAATGTCAGAATTTTTTCAAAAAAAATGGACTGGGGTAAAACAACATTACTACTGGGAAGACCATCAGTTTAACTATGTGGAGTTTTGTTGACATGGACATGTTGACATACTTTTTATTATGCTGCCTAGGTTGGCCATAGTTAGCCTCCCAAGGAGTAAGCATCTCTTTATTTTGTGGCTGCAGTCACCATCTTCTGCAGTTGTTGAGTTTCAATGATGCACAGGATGACGGCTGGGGTGTAGAATTAGCAAGGAGGAGAAACACCCAAGAACACAAACGGGCAAATATAAAAGTGAATGCTACTTTACTAAATACACATGGTGGAGTAAGACATAGAAAAAAGCGAACATGAACTGCATAGCAATAATAGGGACTAACTAAAAAAAACATCAATGGTGACATCGAACTGCAGAATGTGGAAACACACAATCAAGTCTATAAATGTGTCATGTATCGAATAACACTATAAAGAACATTAGACAATCCATAATGATAGACAGTGTGGATCCTGATTTAGCTATCTTATATGTATCCCATATTATTGCAGATTCTTGAAGAAGATCTCAAAATATCCAATTTATACTGGATGGATATTGACTCTGATCTTCTGCATTGCACCTCATGAACTGCACCGAGCTTTTGGTCTGCACGGGATTCCCGGTATTCTGTGTTTTGTATTCTGTCCTAACTGTTGCTTCTTGACTCATGTACAATGAAACAGGTATAAATAGGTAAATGAAGACAATTTCAGAGCAAAGACTAATGGACAAGACTAATGGACAAACACCTGTAACAGATGACAAACAGCAAATATAACTTTAATCCCTGTATTTATTTAACTGATTTAAAAGTTGCAGGAGTTAATTAATCAAATAGACGAGTAGCTAATTTAGTGGAAATTCAGGGACCAACATCTGTCTAAATCACATGAAAATGTGGCCCATTCTTCCAATTGTTAATGGCTTAATGGGTCATCACAATGTAACAATGAAGACTACCATGATAAAGTATCCTTCATTCCACAACATCACTGAAAGTGTGTCACAATTTTTCATAAGGTCAGATAGCTTGGGAAAATAACTGCAGTAGACCCCCGCTTTAAGAAATTAATCCATTCCGTAGGGTTGTCCTTATAGCGATTTTGTCTTTAAAGTGGTTTCCCATAGGAATGCATTGAATGCATTGAAAACCATGGGGGAAACTCAGTCCGTAAAGCGGTTTTATTGTGATTTTAGTCCTTGAAGCGGATCATCATCTCCTATGGTTTTTTGTCCTTGAAGTGAGTTTTCCGGTAGGAAGACTGTCCGTAAAGCAGGGTTCCACTGTATCCTGAAAATCTCCCATTGGTGACAGAAGAATTTTGTTTCATTCACTTCTTGACACAGAACTATTGAAATTCACAGTTTTCATAAATGGGAATGAAAGAATTCAAAATTTAAAAAATGCTAAGGAAAGAAAAATGCACAGATACGTCCATCCCCTCAAATGGAAAAATATGTAAAATAGATGGGGCCAAAAATCCCTTACACTTATGTTTTGAGCAATCTTCTTCTTGTTCCATTTCTTCATAAAAGGTTAGCAACCATTATGGAGCAGGTGTCTCTAATTCTACACTTTTCATATCAAAGCAGCCATTTCATGGATGTCAAACCATTGTTGGAGGTTTTGATAAATATTTACCAAAATCACAAGATTAACAAATTTACAAATGTCTTCATGTTCAGACTTTACAAAACAAAGTGTAAGAAAGCAAAACTGAATGTGAGAGCTTTTAGTATTTGGGTCATGAAGGTCAGGTCTTTGAAACTATGGCTGAAATCCTGTTGTTTTTTATGCACATCGAAGGCATAAGGCATAACATTCATCAGTTCTATCAACTGATAAATCAAGGCTGGGATTCTCATGGATCCACATGTTCATTGGTTTAGTGCACAGTGACGAATCCCAGCAGGGCCATGTTAATTGGCAGCTAGGAACAAATGAATGTTAAGTGTTATGATTTCCACCTGCGTAAAAAGGTGACAGGATTCCAGTCATAGAATTCAAAGCAGAAATTACAATATTTTATTTTGTAATATTGTTGTTTCATGGTATGTTAGCCACTCTGAGTCGCACTGTCGAGTAAGGCAGCATACAAATCCAATAAATGAAATGAAATGAAATTCAACCATTGTATTCAGTTATGCTTACTGTGTTGATTTTGATGTGAGGGGGAATAGGCAAGCAAGTATATCATGACCTTCTCATATGGGGAACATATTATTGCTAGCATCCCCATTTATAAGTGACCAATGTAAGGTCCTATAATTAACAGACCAGCTCAGGTTTTGCAGGCTCAAGACTGTAGTTTTTTTTTATTGAGTCAATCCATCTCAATGTTGGTCTTCCTCTCTTCCTGTTACCTTCAGCTTTTCCCAGTTCAATGGGACATCTTTATTTATTGATTTAGTCTGACGATTTTTAGTTTTGCTTTTTAAAAATCAATATACAATATGATATTTGACAAAGTTTAGCATGTTCTTTGTAAAGAAGATGGAAAAGCCAAGAGACATAGAAGGAAGCTGACAGATGGCTCTATCTCACATGCTTGAAATCAGTGGAGAAGATGAAGCATAAGTGGAAAGCTATGGATAATTATTATTTTAAAAAATCAGGAGCTTTCAAAACTAACTGCCTTAGCCATGTATATTAAGTTCAGTCTCATTTCTTCTTCCATGTCCAGGTCAGACGTGAAACTACCAAAATAAAGGCATCCTTTCATGAATTTATTCTGTAGCTCCTCTCACCTAGTGTGAGAAATATTAACCAGTACAAGGTGGCCTTTGCCCGTGGTACACCTGATTGTGGATCAAAAATACCACAATCTTTGAGGAGGCTCTTTCTGTTACCCAATTGCTGGTAATGACACAATCAAAATGGTACTGCCCAAGCATGAGAAGAACAAATTGATAGGTTTACAGAGAGGACAAAATATTTGCAGAAAGCACAAATATCTGTAGGGAGAAAAAAATTGAAACATCCCAATGAGAACTGGGCATGCTGTATAAGCAGAGGATCCTCACTATAAGAGTAACAGAAAAACAGGAAGGAGGGAGTGGAATGAAGCATTTAAAATCCTTAACAGAGAGTCTGCCACAATACATCCTTTTAAAGTGTATAATTACTAGGATTTCTTTGTTTTTCAAAGAAACAGTCTCTTTTCTTGCATAACTGAAATATCTGATTACTCCTTTCATTCCACAGAACAGAGAATCCCATTGTTTAAAAGTATGGAGACTGCAATGTAATTGAAAATAAAAGGACAAGACAAATGGGTGGGGTGATGGTGGTGGTGGTGGGGAACCCACCAAAACCAAAGACAATAAATTCATCTTATTAAACTCTAATTTGCCAGAGGTAAGCCTCACTCTTCAGAGTACAAAGAAGCAGGAAAATCCTGTTTGTTCATAACTTTTTATTTAAACTACTCTGATTTGTCTTGAAGAGGCTTCTCCCAGTGGACAATAACATCTGGATTTTGAAAGGAGGAAATACAGTGGAACCTCATACAACAGTTGCCCCGTATAGCAATGAAATCATATAACAATTAGGTTTTTGGGGGAATTGGTGTCCCACATAACAATTTTCCCTATGGAAAAAATCGTACAACAAATTTTCAATGGGGAAAAAACACTTAGCAAAAATAATAATAATCTTTGTACAATGCATTCCATAGGGGAAATCGCTATACAATGCATGTATTGTATAGCAATTGTTTCATACAACAACGATCCCCATGGAAAGGATTAAAATCGTTGTATGAGGTACCACTGTATATGTTATTTGAAAAAACAAATAAATCTTTACCTGTTTGTTTGTCTAGATCAGGGGATATTGTAAATCTGATGCAAGTTATTCTGAGCAGAGTTTCTCCAGCAAAAATCCTTTCAACCCAGAATAATTTCTGACATGAAATTGTTATTATTATTGTCTACCCAGTTTTCTTCTCACCCATGGAAACTCCCTGGGAGAGGGTTTGGTACTGGTAAAACCACTGCTTAAATATCCCACTTACCTTGAACATCCTATTAGAGTCACTGTAAGTCAGTTCTGACTTAATGGCACATAACATTTTCGGAACAGATGGTTCTAGTTAAAAATCAAAGTTAAATGCCCATGCTGGAAGCCAGAATCTATGCAGGAATAATGTGGTTGGTTTTTCCCTCTCGGAGGGGCAACCACAATACTTTTTCTCACAAAACAACAAGAATTTGTATAGTATTTTAAAGATGGGTGCATTTGGTAAGGTACGGTTATGTATCTGTCTGGCCGGACATCACACTATGGTAATGGAGTATACTGCACATCCAGCAACTCAATGCCAAGTGTCAGGCAGCAGTTAACAAACCTGACTCCCTAAAGGGGCCAATGGCTATGGGAGGATAAGCCACTTTAGGTGGGGTGATGGACCCCCTCAGTGGAGGAAATGCCAATGGAAACCATCATCTTGGGCCCAATGGCAAAATGAGCGGAGGAGGAACTCTGATTCCCAATGGTCATGGAGGAGGAAGAGGCCATGCCAGATGGACTGGCTGTGAAGTCACACCTTGTCCATATCCTCGAGGCTGCAGCAGTTCATTGCAGTCCTGTTGTTAAATCCTGCATGTCTCATTTCATACGTGCCGCAGGAGATGGCTCCAAGATCATAGTGTGTGCGTCACTTCATGGCAAGATGGGATCCACCTAAAACAAATTCACACCAGTGACATTTTTCCTGCTTCAAGAAAAATGCATTCTCGGATACAAGTTGCAGTCAACAACAATGTGTAGTAATGAAAAACAGGATGGAACCAAGTTGCAAAGGTAAAGAAAAGGATATATAATCATACAGCCAAATATTTGATTAACAAAAGGCAAACAAGGAAAACTGACTGCACAATTGAATATATTTCTCAATATGAATGTGGCTGCAATGACCATTGATAAAGCAGAGTTGACAATTCAAACATGCTAGCATATATATATTAATGAACACATGATGCAATATAGAAACTTCTCTTTGTAGCAGTGCCTTTCTACCTTTCCTTCCAAGAGGTGACCACCTGGACAGAAGAAAAAGCCTAGTTTTATTCTATATCTTTTAAAAGTTGCTCAATATATATAAATCAGCAATTGACTAGTTCCATAACAGGACAACATGCAGTGCTGCCACTTTCTCTTGTTTCCTAGATAAAGCTGCTGTGAGATATGCAGGAGAAGATGGCTGTAATAATATAGAACCGTTGCTTGTGGGGTGCTAGCCAAATAGAGTGGGGCCATGGTGGCTTAGTGGTTAAGATGCTGAACTTGATGACTGGAAAGATGGCAGGTCAGTATTTCAAGACCTGAGTGCTTCATGATGGAGTGAGCTCCCGTCATCTGTCCCAGCTCCTGCCAACTTAGTAGTTTGAAAGCAAGAAATTGCAAGAAAATAAATAGGTATGGCTTTGGTGGGAAAGGTAACAACTTTCCATGTGCTGCGGTGTCTAATCATGCCAGCCACATGACCATGGAAATGTTTGCAGATGCAGACAGCATTGGCTCTTGGGCTGTAAAACAGAGATAAGCATCCCCCTCTAGAGTCAGACACAACTGGCTTTCAAGCAAGAGAGACTTTTACCTTTTAGCTAAATAGAGAAGTTGTCTGCTTTTTACAAGGGCATAACAGACATCTCTAGGCCAACTCACAGACTTTCCTACTTCTTTGACCTGTCCATTGCCCTTCCCACTCTGCTGGGCTTCAGCTCAACTGACATCAGGAGCAGCTATGTCAGCAATTGAAGGAGCACAGGTGACACAGCGATCCTATGTGGAACACCTGCTGCAATTTCCCTTGTAGCTAAAGCTCGCTGACAGCTGGTCTCCTCGCTGCTTCCCTCTGTGGAGAAGAGATGCCTGGAATGCTACTGAAATAAAAATGAATGTGTCTGTCAAACCATCGATTGAGTTATCCTCCCTGTCCCAAGAGGCCCAGAATTGAAAGGCCTTTGCAAACATTGCAGCCACATAAGCCTCTTTTGAAGGTTGAGCTGAAGAAGCAATGATTTTGTATACTTGTTATGTCCAGCCCTTATAAGCACCAGTCCAGACAACAATGAACAAAACAGCAACAAGTCTTTATTCAACAGTCTTTTAGAGATGAGTTTACAAGGTGCTCCGGACACAGAGATGGCTACACAATCCCAGTGGAGTCAGTCCCTCTGGACTCTTGCCGTGCAGGAGGCAATAACTAGCTACCATAGAAGTGTAGTATAATGGAGGAGACCCAACTTAGCCTTGCTGGCTACCTGTACGGAGTAGGAAGTGTAGATCCGGTCTGGCCCCACCCTTGTTTACTCGTGGGGCTTATACAGTATCTTCTTGGTGGTGGCTCCTTGATACAATGTAGGGACCTGCCAGATAACCATGACTAACCAATCATAACAGGGTATATATGTAATTAATCAATGGAGAACAGGATCCAAAACTGCTAACCAATCACAGGGCTTGGATTAGCATGAGCATGCTAATTTAAGAGGTCCCATAGTGTTATTAGGGATTGTGGTGGCTTAGTGGCTAAGACACTGAACCTATGACTGGAAGGTCAGCAGGTCAGCAGTTCGAGACCCGAGTACTGCATGATGGAGTGAGCTCCTGTATCTGTCCCAGCTCCTGCCAACCTAGCAGATCAAAAGCAGAAAATTGCAAGTAGATAAAAAGGTACCGCTTTGGCGGGAAAGGTAACAGTGTTCCATGTGCTCTGGTGTCTAGTCATGACTTCCACAGATAGACACAGATAGCATTGACTCTTTGGTAGTAAGTGGAGATGAGCCCCATCCCCCTAGAGTTGGATACGACTGGCTGTCGAGCAAGGGAGACCTTAATAGTGTTATTAAAAGTGTGATTATTCAGATAGGCAAGCCAATGGATGCAGAAATGATAATGTATATTTGTACCCATACCAACGCACAGAGATGCAACTATCAATCTCTTTAAAGGGTTTTCTTAAAGATGTTTTCTTTTAAGGAGAGTGAGCATTCACTTGAAAGACTTCCAGTATAAGGTTAGCTATAAAATGCATAGTAAAATAATAAACACCATATGTATTGCTCAACATTGTTCCTTATTTTCTTTCTTTTCTCTTAAATTGCACAAAATCATCCTGTGTGGGGTCTCTATTTTTTTTGTTTTTGTTACACTGCTTAACTGAAAATACCGGTCTGCTGCAAAACCTCTGAATGATTGCAGTAATAATTCAAAACTGCATGGTGTAAAAGCAAGTCATGAAACCCAACTGTTGAGACAAGATATTCCGGTGCTTGTTATTCAGGGTTTTGTTTGTTTTTTGCAAGAAAAATTGATCCTGTTTTATTGTTAACAAGCAATACATTGTGGGAATATCATGTGGAACAAGTGGGCCCTTCATTGAGCCAGGACTACCTTCACATTTCAGGATATGAAAAATTAAGCAAAACAAAATTACAGCTATGAAATTACAGAGGCTGGAAATTCCCTTTTTTTACAAGCAATAATTGCAAGCCAGGTACTTGATTAATATTTGAGTACTGAGAGCTCTAACTATAAAAGCAGCCAAAGTGATGGGATGAAGTTCTGTATGCTTCCTCCCTGGAAAACAAAGAGATTAAGGATTAAGCCCATTGCATGATGGTCTGTGTTCTTCTTGAGGTCCCTAAAAATTTCTGATCTTCTAAGAGGAGGGTTGTGGCTTACAGCTCTTTTTAAGCCTCACCCCAAAATAGCCTCACCCTCTATTTAAAAAAACAACAACAACAAATAAGGGAAAATACTATTTCCAAATGTTTGTGGCAAGCATGGTTTTCTTTTAAAACAAACCCCATGCACACTGGTGACTTCTTTTCTTCACAAATAAGGTTTTTGTGAAAGTAGATTTTGACTTTGGGGTACCTCCAGTTCCGTTTCTAGAAGGTAGGGATAATCATGGCTGTTCTCCAGGACAGTAGCTGGACCACTGGATCTGCCATCTTGCCCTTCCTGAAGGACCTAGGTTCAAAACTACAAAGTTGAGCAACTACTAAGTTCCAAACTGGCACACACACTGTGACCTTTACTACTTCATATGTCTGTCAGAGCAATAAAGAGTTTTGAACTTGAACCAGACATTCTGGAGAGTGAAGTGAGAAAGACCCTAAAAAGCACTGCAAACAACAAAGCTAGTGGAAATGATGGTATCCCAGTTGAATTTTTCAAAGCCCTAAAAGATGATGGAATCAAACTACTGCATTCAATATGGCAGCAAATTTGGAAAACAAAACAGTGGCCACAGGATTGGAAAAGATCAGTGTACGTTCCAATCCCAAAAAAAGGCATTGCAAAGAATGCTCAAATTATCGAACAATTGCGCTCATCCCACATGCCAGCAAGGTGATGCTCAAGATAATACAGGATAGACTTCAGCAACATGTGGAGGGAGAACTACTAGAGGTGCAGGCTGGGTTCAGAAGAGGCAGGGGGACTAGAGACCACATTGCCAACATACGTTGAATCATGGAGAAAACAAAGGAATATCAGAAACAAGTCTACTTCTGTTTTATTGACTACACCAAGGCTTTTGACTGTGTGGACCACAACAAAATGTGGCAATTAATTAAAGAGATGGGAATACCAGAACACCTCATATGCCTCATGAGAAATCTGTATACGAACCAAGAAGCAACAGTTAGGACAGAACACGGAATGACAGAGTGGTTTGGAATAGGAAAAGAACATAAGAACATAAGAATAGCCTTGCTGGAACAGGCCACAGCCCATCCAGTCCAGCATTCTGTCTCTCACAGTGGCTTACCATTTCCTTCAGGGTATTCCCAAGGAGATGCCTTCACCTGCTTAGGATTCCCTGGAAATGGCATTGAGAGATATCCTGCCTATCTCTCCAACCCCGAGGTTGTCCTTAAGTATCCATAATTATAGCCATTGATACCCTTGTCCTCCATGAACTTGTCTAATCCTTTCTTAAAGCTGTCAAGACTGACAGCTGTCACCACTTCTTCTGGCAGGGAGTTCCATAGACCAGGGATCCTCTGGGTGAAAAAGTACTTTCTCTTATTTGTTTGAGAACTAGTACCCAAAAGTTTCATCGAGTGTCCCCTAGTTCTAGTGTTGTGTGATAGGGAAAACAGTTTTTCCTTATCTACTTTGTCCACACCGTGCATGATTTTATAAACTTCAATCAGGTCACCTCTTAGACAATGTATTGCTTGTTAACAATAAAGGAGTAAGACAAGGTTGCATTTTATCACCCTGCTTATTCAATCTATACACAGAGCACATAATATGCAATGCAGGGATGGAGGAATCACAATATGGGATCAAAATTGCTGGGAGAAACATCCACAATTTGAGATATGCAGACGATACCACCCTAATGGCAGAAAGTGAGGAAGACCTAAAGAACCTCTTGATTGGATTGAAGGAGGAAAGTGCAAAAGCTGTCTTAAGACTTAATATCAAGAAAACCAAGATAATGGCAACAGGTCCGATCAGTCCCTGGAAAATAGATGGGGAAGAAGTAGAAGCAGTGACAGATTTTACTTTCCTGGGATCTAAGATCACTGCAGATGGTGACTGTAGCCATGAAATAAAAAGACGACTGATTCTGGGGAGACAAGCTATGAGAAACCTGGGGAATATAGTGAAAAGCAGAGACATCACCTTGAAAACAAAAATTCGCATAGTCAAAGCAATGGTATTCCCGGTAGTAATGTATGGGTGTGAGAGCTGGACCATTAGGAAAGCTGAACGCAGAAGAATAGATGCCTTTGAAATGTGGTGTTGGAGGAGAGTTCTGAGAGTCCCCTGGACAGCAAAGAGAACAAATAGGTCAATATTAGAAAAAATCAACCCTGACTGTTCATTGGAGGGACAAATAGTGAAAATGAAGCTAAAGTACTTTGGACATCAAATGAGAAGGGAGGACTCACTTGAGAAGGCCTTGATGCTGGGAAAGGTGGAGGGCAAGAGAAGAAGGGGGAGTCCAAAGATGAGATGGCTAGATGGTATTTGGACACAATGGGCACAGAGCTGGACAGGCTGAGGAGGATGGTGGAGGACAGAGGAGGTGCCTGGAGGACAATGGTCCATGGGGTTGCAAAGCATCGGAATCAACTGTGGGACTGAACAACAAAACCTAGTCTTTGTTGATGAAGTTGACATAGATTTGGGCGGTCTACGGAGGATGGTGGGTGACAGAGGAGCCTGGCGTACTGTGGTTCATGGGGTTGCAAAGGGTCAGACTTGACTGTGCAACTGGAAAACAAAAGTCCTACTCTTCCCCTCCTTCTCAAAGTATGTTTGCATCTGTCAGAGGGTGTTACTGTAGCACTAGGGAGGAATGTTGGTCCCCTCAAACAAAGCCACTTCTGCTCTTTATTTGCTCTGATGTCTCCCAGCAGTTTGCCTTTCCATCCATCCATCCATAAAGGGACCCAATATTTGTGTCTCTCTTTCATTACTAGGAGCATCAGCTCTGCCGTCTGATGCAGACTGTTTCTAGGGTAACTTCTGGACTGTGACATTGCAAACCTTTCTTTTCATTAAGGTACATGTTCTATTGAACTCAAAAGCTGAGCTGTGTGGCATTCAAAACAATTTTTTAAAATCCCACTGAGCAGCCATGCTATTATATACCCTTCAAGTACTACTGTTTCTCATTTTAAAACATTATTGACAATTGAAAATCCCATCAATTTCCCCATCAAAATGAAGTATCAGAAAGGATTACATGGCTGGGTTTTAAGATTTTCAAGACTGGACCTTCTCTTTGTCAACCATCCTTGGTCAAAGCTGCCTTCTTGGCAGCTGTTTCTCAACCCCTGGAACATCCCGATGAAGGAGTCTGTGACAGGTTTTTGCCATTCCAGATATAGAAGACATTCAGACAGGTTTTGCGCTTTTGAATTGACATGTTTCATGTTTGCTTTTGCTGAAGGAGGTTTCAACTACTGGTTGATATTTGTTTATTTTTAAGGAGAGTTTCTTTAGTGAATTGATTTGTTTTGATTTTTAAATTAAAATTTGGTGTTTTATCTCTGTTTTATTATTATCAGTCCCCTTTAGCAATATTTTCAGCCATCTGGTGGGATATAAATGTAAGACATAAATTAACAAAAATCACTTCTGTGTGACATCTCAGACACACACACACAAATTTATTTAAGCAAATGTTTTACTAAAATATGTTCAAATAGTAAAACCCCAACTTACATATGCCTTGAGTTACATAAAATTTGGCTTACATTATGATTTTTTTGCTAAAACCATGTCCCGATATACACAATTTCCTATGGGTTTGCTTCAAGTTACATAAAGATTCTTTTTTCCTATGGGTTTGCTTCGAGTTACGTAAAAAATCATTTCCCTATGGGTTTGCTTTGATTTACATAAAAAATTCATTTTTCCTATGGGTTTGCTTCGAGTTACATAAAAATAATTTTTTCTATGGGTTTGCTTCAAGTTACATAAAAACCAATTTAAGCAAAAGCATACGGAATGGACTTTTTTTGTAAGTAGGGGTTTTACTGTATTTGATGCACATAATCTTACTATTTGTAACCCAAATCAGCTGGCAATGTAATAATGTTCCAGAGATTTGATTTGGCAGGGAGAATGCTCAGGATTACTTTAGCTAGAAGCATGTTAGATCTATCTATTAGTTAGATGGCAAGATTTGGAAAAAAGGAGTAACTAGATTAGGAAAGAATTTTCTAATAAATTTCTTTTGATAATATCATCTCAATGTCATTACTGCAAAGCATGAAGATCACTGGTATTATTAAATAGCTTCTATCACTTTTTGTATCAGTAGTTAAATTTGCATATTATTGTCTGACATGGCAGACTTTGCACATCACTTTCTTGTGACCATTATTTTCCTTTGCATCTTCTTGACCTGAGATCTATAGGGTTTTTTTTAAAGGTAAATCTCTTATGTGCATAAGATGTATGACCTAAAGTTTACCGTTCTCAATAATGCTATGTGTCTTCAAGTTACATCTATTTTATAATGAGTCTCATAGGCTTTTCATGGTATGTAAAATACAGGTCACCCGACTTATCTGCAGGATCTACGTTCCAAAACCAACTGCAGATACTTGAAATTGTGGATAACAGCAAACCTTATATTTAAAATTCAGACAATGGCCTCTAGTGGATAGCTTAGGTAATGCACCCTAGAAATTTGTAGATTTTTTGTATTTCAGGGATTTTTTTATTGAATATTTTTGACCCTTAAATTGCATTTCAGGAGTGTCTGTACCTACACCCAACTCTAATTTAAACATTTAAACTTGTGTTTCCTTGGGTATCATTGTGTGTAGATCTGAAGTTGTGAAAAGGCCACCCTCCTGAGTTGCCCATTGTGCAACCAAGACTTTGCCAAATAGGGGTAGTCCCTAATATGACCTCAGCCCCCTTACACAAGAAAAACCAAGAAGGTACTGGCCATAGCAGGTTTTTACCAGACTGTTTGTTGCAGTTAAATTCTGCTGAAATTTAACAGCAGGCATGAGTTATCCTCTTAGTCCTCTTGATCCAAATAGAACTTCACTTGGTTTCAGGCCCATTCATTCCACATGTACCAGAATGGTTGCTAAGAGGTTATATGTTGTAAAACGCCTAATTTAATTTTAATAGGTAGAAAGATTATATATGGATTACAGTTAAAGTATACAACAGAAACTACTAAAGTCTTTTTAATTACATTCCCCAGCTAATTACTGGATATGTTTTCAGCTGCATTCTCATGGGAACAGGCTGTACACTTTGTACCTCACACAGCTATCAAGTGTGGGAATGCCACAGAAGTCTGCCTAAGTTGCTGAGGGTGATAGGTATTAAAAAGAGCCATAGAAACCATTTGTTATCTCTTCTTTCTTGAGTTAGCTTTGGTATTTTATATCTACTTTTTCTTTTTTGAGGTCCTGGATTTTCTCTAAGAGACTTTGGTATGTACTGTATGGGAATTTAACTATAATTTATTATTTCCTACTGACATACCACTTCCCAACTACCCTATACTTAATTGTTGTTAGTAAAGGTAAAGGTTTCCCTTGCTCGAAAGCCAGTTGTATCTGACTCTAGGGTTCAGTGCTCATCTCTGTTTCAAGCCGAAGAGCCAGCGCTGTCTGCTACTGCAGACGTTTCCATGGTCATGTGGCAGGCATGACTAGATACAAAAGTGCACAGAACGCTGTTACCTTCCCACCAAAGTGGTCCCTTTTTATCTACTTGCAATTTCTTGCTTTTGAACTGCTAGGTTGGCAGGAGCTGGGACAAAGACGGGAGCTCATTCCATCTTGCAGTACTCAGGAATAGAACTGCTGACCTTCCGCCTCTCAGTCAGCATCTTAGCCACTTGAGCCACTGCAGTTACATGCTATCAAATCTGAACTGACTTATAGCAGCCCTAATAGAACTTTCATGGTAATAATAATAATAATTTAGTGTCAGAGATTACTCTGGGTTGAAAGGATTTTTAGGGGACACCTGAATGAAGCTCCTTTCATGTCCCCAAGTGCAGCTCTCAGGTATCGAAACCCGATCTTCCGGTCTCCAGCTCAGCACCTTAACCACTAAGCAACTGGGGGAACTTTCATGGTAAATGAGATATTTAAGGAGTGGTTTTACAAGTTCCACATTCCCATGGCTGAACAGGGATTTGAACCTGTGTCCTTGTCTGTCACTCTGGCTTAACTGGCTTTGCTTCTATTCACATTCAGTGAACTATTTCTCACAGATAGACCACTCCTCACCAAGGCTCCATATGCTCAAAGCTGTCCATATAAATTATGCTAAGACAGACATCATGGTTAATGTGTGGTCTTTTCAAATGAAAGCGAGGTGGTGGTGGGGAAACCTCTTTTGAATATAGTTAATACAGCATGAAATTGAAGAAACTGCCAATATTAATTTGAGCAATAGCTTCTTATTTATTCATATGATCTCCTGGCTGCACATTTTTTTTGTTCTTCTGAACACATTTAATTTTGCAGAAATGAATTATCCACACCCAATTGCTGCTATTAATATGGAAATCTTGGGGACTCAGGCTCTGAAGATATTGCTTTGATCTTGTTGAAAACCATTGAAGCAACCAGTAGCAACATTGACCGCAGATCCAAGCTGGAAATCCAACAGGATGGGTACTTTCAGCTCAATGGGTGGGCAGGAGCTGCTTGGATGGAGCAAAGGCTAGCTGATCAAACATAGGAAATGAATGTCAAGACCTTCAACAAGTCTGATGGACACATGGCCCTCCAGATGAACTGTATCTCCTTTCCTCCCTGATCATTTGAGTGTTGATCGGGTGTGCTGTAGCAACAGATGGAAAGTTGCTGGTTTTCCATCCTCATTGATATTATCTAGCACAGTGATGGCAAACCTTTTAGAGACCTAGTGCCCAAACAGAGGGGCAGGGCGAACTGTGTGCTGAGGGAGGAAGAAAGGCAGGTAAACTCTGTGCAGGGGAGAGGGAGGAAGCGCTCCCATCGGGCTGCTGGGCAGAGCGAACTCTGTGCTGGGGTGACAGAATGCATGCCAACAGTAAGGCCTGAGAGTGACACGTCTGGCACACATGCCATAGGTTCACCACCACTGGTCTAGCATAATCAAAGAACACGCATGATCAGAGTCTTCACTCATTATTCAAAGATTGCTGGGTTTTGAGATCTACTGGAGAAGCCTTTCCCATGGACACTTCATTTTCAGGATCCTGTTCAATGGGGACTTGGCAGAGGGTCTTCTCTGTAGCGTCTCACAAGCTTTGCAGCTCTTTGCTGGCATGAGTGAATACTGCCCCATTTTCGTTGCCCTTCCCCTGCAGGCAAAGACCTTTCTGTTTAGGAAGGCCTTCAGCGATTAACAGCAATCTATGACTGAATGGTGGCACACTCCTAAATTTCAGGATGAGGCATTTTATCATTCTTGACCATAAACCACTATTCTTCTGACCACAGTATCGGAGCAGATGTGCTGGCTTTCTCTTTTAAAATAAAGTATCAATTTAATTAAACTATTAGTGTTTTATTTTTTGTTGTATTTTAACTGCTGGTGGTGATTTTCTGATGGGGCCCACAGGGGCTTAGTGGTTAAGATGGTGAGTTTGAGACCCAAGTACTACATGGCAGAGTGAATGCCTATCTCTGTCCCAGCTCCTGCCAACCTAGCAGTTCAAAAACAAGAAATTGTAAGTAGATAAATAGGTTCTGCTTTGGCAGGAAAGGTGCCACATGATCACAAAAAATGTCCACAGATGCAGACAGTGTTGCCTCTTTGGCTGTAAATGGAGGTGAGCATCGCCTTCTAGAGTCAGACACGAATGGCTTTCAAGCAAGGGAGACCTAGTGATTTCCTGATTCAGGACCACAGAGATATCTAGGGAGCCTTGGAACTTGAAGAGGGAGCAGATAGGAAGTTTAAATTTAAATAAAATAAACATTGCTATCACCAGGTAACAAAGCAATCAATATTTATATGTCAGAGTTTCACCACCTGGATTTAAGTCAATGAGTTTAATACTACAGGTATTTCAATATTTGCAACATACTGTATCTTAAATCTGCTGCTTTTGAAAACTATATTATAAACCAACTGGTATCTCTGTTCTAGGAGAGAGCTGTCATATAAATAAATAAATAAATAAATACTCATGTGAAATGATGCTGGGATTATGAAGAAACCCATTTTCTGTCTCCCATGTTGCATTGGAAAGTGATTGTTTGGCCTAAGGTCCTGTAGATCATCATACTAGAGTTACACAACAGTTTGGACCATGCAATTAGCCTTAAGTGGAACATAATGAGTGCCACATAGGTACACAGCCAGCAATATATCTATTCAGACTTTCAAAGAAGAATTATCACCCTCTGATGTGATGCTCCACATGTCAAGAATGACGTCTTTAAATGGAAGACTTCCAATTTCCATATGATCGAGAGCATCAGTTTTGCAGTTATGGGATCCAAGGACAATTTCCCCATGTTGTGGATGAGGTCTGCTTGCTTTCTCATTTTGAATGCCTATCAGGGCTTATATTGCACTGCTACAAGAATCCTTACACCTAGGGTTTTGTTTTTATGTTTTTTTGCATTTCAGTTTTCAGTCTCATGGCTGTCCATCTCAAATATTTCTTTGCTACAATAAAAAGTAATTCATCTTGGAGTCATACAGCTGTGTAACACTAATTCCCACAGCTCCAACAAATCAGCCATTGTGCTGTTCTCCCCTATCTCTCTTCTTCTCATTTCCCCCTTTTGTTGAGGGATGAGTTTCTCTGGTTGGATATTCTGCTACGGTAATGGAGTAGACTGTTCATCCAGAGACTCAATGCCGAGTGTTGGATGGCAGTAAGTAACCTGACTCCCTAAAGGAGCCAATGGCTGTGGGTGGATGAGCCCCTTTAGGTGGGGTGATGGTCCCCCTCAGTGGAGGAAATGCCAATGGAAATCATCATCTTAGGCCCAATGGCAAAATGAGCAGAGGAGGTACTCTGATTCCTAACGGTCATGAAGGAGGAAGAAGCCATGTCAGATGGACTGCCTGTGAAAGCACACCTTGTCAATATCCTCAAGGCTGTGGCAATTCATTGCAGTCTTGGTGTTAAATCCTGTATGTCTCATTTCATACGTGCTGCAGGAAATGGCTCCGTGATCATTGTGTGTGGGTCACTTTCATGGCAAGCTGGGAGCCACCTTAAACAAATTCATGCTAGTGGCATTTTTCCTGAAAACAGTCTCAGGAAAAATGTATACTTGGACATGAGTTGCAGACAATGACAATGATTGAGGGATGAGAGTCCTGGCAGCTATCTGAATGTCTGCCCTCTGAATGGTATCTTCAGACAAATAAGCTAAAGACTTGACTATTCTTGTTGAGATTTGATGTCATTTTTTTTTGAACTTCATTATATGGGCATTCTTTGAATTCTATATCTGTCAACATCATTGTATTAAAAATTCAATAGGATGAAGCATTTAAACCAGGAGTTCTCAACCTTTTTAAAGCTGGGGACTGGGTCATGCTCCCTCAAACAGCTTTGAGGGATGGATGGCCATATTGCCCTTCCTCCATGACATGGTATTTCCTGGTGTGGTGGAGGAGGTGGTGGGCCACATGAAATGGTGCCGCGGGTGGCATCTGGCCCATGCACTGTAGGTTGAGAATCCCTGATTTAAACACTATGGAGATTTTCTTGCTTTCTTTCTCTTCCAATTTATTGCGACTTTGTGAGGTGGTTGATCTTATTTTTCTATCCATCACAGTAAAAGCTCATCTAATGTGGATTTCAGATGAGGCTCTCAACAGTTGTTTTTTTTTTAAAAAATAAACCTGAAGTTTCGATTAATTTCAAACCATGGCCAGAATTGCTTCTCAAGTGACATTTTTTAAAATTATCATGCATAAGATGTCTATAAAGCCTGAGCTTCCATGTCTGTCCAATCCCAGGTGGTTGCTAAGGCTCACTGGCTCTGAGCAGTGATGTTTATATATGTCTCATGCCTGAATATTGTTAGCACCCCAAAAGACCAGGTGATAAGCGACACATACCTTTGCATCCATTATACTTTTTGGAGCAAACCCATAAGTGGGGGACAAGTATCACAACCTATAAGCCTTCTTGTTTGCACAAACTAATGCACCAGTGGCACAGGCCATGGTTAGGGGTCAAGGGGCTCCCTATGTGCAGGTGATAAGCATTAGTCAAACCCCAGCAGCAGTTGCAGAAAACATAGAAAAATTGCCCACATGGCATGATTTGCTTTGTATTTATTTAATTGTGTTGTAAACCGCTTTGAGTTGTCAGTAGATAAGAAAAGCGGTATATAAGAACACTAAATAAATAAATAAATAAATAAATAAATAAATCAATGTAATAAGTGAGGCCATCAAGGATGCAAGCAATAGCAGGAATGGAGGCTACCACTGAATTTTCTGGGAAGTTTTTTCCTTGTGAAAAAATCTATTTTTCTCCTTCGCTTCCTCAGCTAAGTGAAGAGGAAACAAGGAAACTCCATAAGGGTAGTAGATACCACCCTTAACCCTGCGACTCAGGAAATCCCCAGGGATGTAGCCCTGCATAGGCCGACTTTCCCACACCATAGCAGTCATATTACTTGATTAAAAGGGTTTAAGTGAGATTCCAAGCCCAATTTACCCTCCTTACCCTCTTTTTCTGTAGTCTGCTGGCTCTGAAGCTGATCTGCTGGCCCTGAAGCTGTGATGGCGAACCTTGGCGCATTTTACTTCCTCTTCTGGGAGCGACGAGGGCAGTGTGGGCCGGATAAATCACAGTAAAGCCATTCATGTGGATTCACAGGGTGCTTGGGCTTCTGGGAATTGAACTCCAAGAACTTCTGGAGTCCCAAGGTTCGCCAACACTGACACAGTGGTTCAGCTGCAATACTGCAGTCAAAATTTTGCTCACAATTTGAATTTGATCCCAACAGGAAGCAAAGTTGGCTCAGCCTTCCATACTTCCAAGATTGTTCCCTGGGCAATGCTACAGCTGAACTGTATTATTGAGGAGCATTAAGAACGTCACCATATCTCCTGTAACATTGATGAGTGTAAGCACTGCTGTGACAAACATGGTAAGAAACAGGCCAAAAAATAAGAACTAGTACCTTGCCCTGTGAAGATATTATCTAAATTAGCAAGAGATACATATTTATCTGCTGATTGGAGATTCAATATATTCACTGCTTTGCTGGCTGCAGTTGTGTTGCTCTGAGAAGCACCGACGGCTGTAAAACCAGCACTGAAGGATTTGGGGAAGTTATCAAAGTGTACAAAGTTAGCATTCACTGATCCAGCACTTCCACCTGTAACAAAATAAGTTAAACATGATGGATACTTCCAAATTTAATTAATGTCTCTGCAACTGCTACTGCTGATCATGTATGTTTAAAGATGATGTACATTATGAAGGTTTCCATAGTCTTAATTTGTTAAAATGGATGTCACAGCAGAACACTACAATAAAAGCTATTTTAACAAAAGTAACTTCAGTTATTCACAAAAATGACATATTCATTTTAGGCTTCTATCTCCTTCTAGCCTAGGGCTGATGAGGGCATGGGACCAGAAAGTGGTTTACAGAATGGAATCAGTGGTATGGGTGTCAAGCTGCAAAGCGGAATGCAGATGAAAGGCCACTGCATTATATTCTTAGGACAGTCTTCATGGCTGATCACCATGAGGATTGCCTCTGTTCGGATTTGGATGTGGCAGAAGAAGATTGTTATGAACACAGAATGCTGATTGTGAAAGAATGTCCCCTAAGCCACTACATCAAATTTCTGAGATTTTTGTCCTAGAAGGGCAAAAAAGGCACAATGTATTAAAATAGTCATGTAAGAAAACAGATAGAAACAATGAAGTCAGAAGAGTAGCAATAAACTAAGCTTAAAGATGTCTTTATTGAAGTCATTAAATCTCTTTTATACACAGACACACAGAGAAACAGCACATCCAAGTTACAATGTACGAAATCCAATATTGCCTTGGTGAAACCATGGCTTTATGCAGTTATTTCGGAGAACATCGTGTCTCTTGCCCTGATTTGCCTTAAGAAGAGATACAGTACTTCTTTTAGAAGTGCCATGAGAGTTTGTGGACTTTTCTTCACTGTAAATATAAGCAGACACTGAAAAAGTACCTGTCAAGGATGCTATAGTTCAGCATTTCCCAAACTATGTTCCATGGAACACTGGTGGACTTCAATTCCCAGAAGCCTACGTCAGTACGTTGGCTGATCAGTGCTTTGGGGAATTGACTTAAGCTTCTGGGAATTGAAGACCAAAAACCAAAGATTGGGAAACATTACTATAGTTTATGCCAAGAATTGAAGATTGTGTGTTAACTAGGATGTTGGATTAGGTGACTTCAATTTTCCTGTTATCCCATCAGCCGGAAGCCTAGCTTCCTTTTGGATGTATGTGCTCAAAAAGTGACCCAGCAATTGAATTACCTTACCTTCCCAACCCTGTTATCCCTTTCTGCTATTCACCAATCTTAGCTGCACTCAGTCCTCTTTCTTCTCCCTCTTATATTGGGTTTCTCCCTGTTTTTTCCTCTTTCCTTGCTCAAAAGGCCATTTCCTCTTCCTGTCTCTTGACCAGCCACCTCTTGTGTTCCATGTTATACAACTGGATAAGCAAGCAGCACCTGTTGATAACAATGGATGCTGGGCATCTCCATTGTGACTAAATCTTTGCTGATGGGGCTGAAACCAGATATCAACTTCCAGTGGCTCCCTACAAGGTATTTGCATTCAAAGCAGAAGCTCTACTACACATCTTGGGGTCCTTTCTTTATTCTCTCTATCTACTGCTGTGACTGGTTTTGGAAAGAATGAGAAATCTCATTAAATTGTGTTTCATAAGTACATTCAAAACAGCAAATACAGAGCAGGTGAACTCGATCTGTTGATTTCTTAAAATGAACATTGTATTCTCTGTGGGTTTTTAACTCTGAGAAACTGCAGTGGTAATATGTAAATTCTGGCAGTGCCCGATCTGAGCATGCTAAAGGGAAGTATGTCAGCTTGAAGGGGGAAAAGTTGGCAGGTGCAGAAATGAGCAAAGAGAGCACCAGAATTGCTGTTGCCTTACACAATATTACAGTGGTCCAGGAGAAGTGTAAACAATTTGTATTTGATGTAAAACTTTACTTTATGTTGTTTTGTTGTTTCCCCATTTGTTTTCACTCTTCTCTCCCATAGCTATAATAAACATTTCTTCCAGCCCTTTTGAGGCTACAAAATGAAATCCATTTCTGTGTAACAGTGATTCCCAGTTATTCCCTTGCTGTTGCTATTCTGATGAACTGGTGAAGCAACTAGAATGTTGTCAGCCTAATGGCTCATGTCAAAAGAAGAGGAGGCTATAAGAACAGCAGAAATGGCTGTTCAAGATTGGAAGAAGTTGTAGAAGATGAATGCTTCAGCTATTATTTGGTCTATATCAATTTTGTTTGTGTTCATTTACAGCAGGGGTGCCCAAACTATGGTCCCTGGCCTGGATCTGGCACCCGACACTAGTTCATCTAGCCCATGTCATCTGTGTCACTCCTAGAAGCGGAATTAAAATGTGCCCATGCATGTGCAGAATGCTGTGCATGCATTCTGTGCATGTGTGTGCACATTTTACTTCTGCTTCCAATGGGAGGAACCATGTGACTGGCTCACTGAATCATGTGACCGGCCCGCAGCCCAAAAAGTTTAGCCACCCCTAATTTAGAGTTGGTTTGTTCAACCCATTATCTCACCAATGAGAATATATATACATTACATAAATACATATGTATGTTCCTAAATAATCTAAACAACATCAACATACTGTGGGCATTCTCATCTTCATTTTATCCTAAAATTATCTGAATCAAAACCCATAACAATGAGAATGGTGTAAAATTGATTTTAAAAATGTACATCTTCATGTGCTTATTAGTACTCAAGGTATAGACTGTTGTGTGGTGAATTTGAATGTTTTCACTATGTAATTATGTTCACAAGTGTGCTAGCGTGACGTAAGTAATCATTCTGTTTAGGTTTTGTAGAGACAAACCCATATTGAGTTGCCTTGTACAGTAATACCTCGGATAAAGCTAAAACTTGGTTCCCCAAGTCTTAGCGTTATCCGATATTTAACGTTATGTAATACATTTATCGCACAATGTTAAAGAAAAGCCCAGTTCCCTTTCCGAAGAGGAAAGGGAAACGGGAATCGATCCACCTGCCTCTTTGGAAAGGGCAGTGGGGATTCAATGCATGGAATCCCCGCTGCCCTTTCCAAAGAGGCAGGCAGATTTAGCCAAGCTCCAAAGTCGGCAGGGCTGGTCTAAGCCTGGGAATGCCTTCCCAGGTGGAGACCAGCCCTGCTGATGTTGGGGCTTGGCTCTCCAGTGAGCATTGCCTTCCCCGAAAAGAAGCTGGCGTTGGGACGCTCCAAACACCGGGTTCCTTTCAGGGGAAGACATCCACCTTTGGCCAAAGGAAGCTGGGGATCAGACGTTCCGATCGCCAGTTTCCTTTGGGGGAATGTGTGCACCCCCACTCTCCTCCAACGGAAACCGGCGATTGGAGCATCAGATCACCAGTTTCTTTTGGGGGAATGCACGTGCACTCTCCCCCAAAGGAACCCGGGGATTGAAGCGTCAGATTGCCAGTTTCTTTTGGGGGAATGTGCGTGCATTCTCCCCCAAAGGAAACTGGGGATTGGAGCATTGGATCACCAGTTTCCTTTGGGGGAATGCGTGCATGCTCTCCCTCAAACGAAACCGTGGATCCAATACTCCGATCACCAGTTTCCTTTGGGGCAATATGCATGTGCCCGTCCTCGGACACTCTGATCCCTGGTGTTGTGTATGCATGTCACTGTACTGATAGAATGTAACCACTCCATTTACAAGGTATCTCAGCTGTAAAGGAACGCGAGCAAGCAGCCCATAGAGGGCAGCTGCGAGCGTTCAGTCTCACATGGTTCACATTGCTCAATCACGGACAGCCGCGGGAAATCCTTCCCCGCATTCAGCAGCAGGAAAGAAGAACTACTGAAGAGAGGCGTGCCTGGGCGAGGCCACGCCGGTAGCGGCCAATGAGCTACCGTGCTACAAGATTCAAATGTTAAACCCTACTGTATATATAGAGATATATCACCGCCATTACCCCATGCTCATGCTCCACCCGGTCCTCATGCAATAAACCTGAGTTAAGCCAACCCTTCGGCTGTCCTGTTGTCTTTGGTCCCATACAGTAAACTGGCGACGAAGGTGGGATGGCTGCCCACGGGACCAAGACATGCGCCGGCTATGAGATTAGAAAGCCGGGAGACTTGGAGCTGTTTGAGATAGACTTCAATGGAGCGCTGGTGGAGCTCGAAGTCTCAGATGAGGACAAGAAGAGGGCCATCTTCGTCCGCATGCTCGGACACGAGACAAAGAGAACCCTGGTCGACCTGATCGCGCCGAGGAGGGTGAGCGACTTCAAAGCCAAAGAGCTTCTGGCTGTGTTGCGCGCCCACCTCCGGCCTGCGATAGCGATGTTCCCCGCTCGGAGCGCGTTCTGGAGGCGAGTCCAAGCGCCCGGGGAATTGGTCGCTGAGTTCGCCGCGGCCCTGCGGCTGGCCGCCGGCCCCTGCAAGTGGGAGACCCCAGAAGTCACCCTCCGCGACTGCCTGCTCTGCGGCCTGAGGGACACTGAGACCCAGCGCGCGCTGATGAAACAGGAGCCGCCTCCCACGTGGCAACAGGTCCTCGACACGGCGCAGGCCGCGGAAGCCACGATGGCCGGCGTGCAAGAGCTCCAGGACTGGCGACCAAAAACCGCCAAGGCAGAGAGCTCGGTGCGCGCGGCCCGGCGGGTTTCGAACTCGTCCACGGAGAGCGGCGACGACGAGGACGTCCGGCGGGTCCAGAAGGATGGCCGATGCTGCGACGGCTGCGGCGCCGCCCACGCCCGCGCCAAATGCCCGTTCCGCAAGGCCGAGTGCCACAACTGCGGCCGGCGCGGGCACATCGCCAAGGTCTGCCGGAAGCGGCGCGAGGCCAAGAGGAGTTCCCCAGACCGCTCGGCGAGGCAGGACCGCACCACGAGGCCCAAGGACCACGGCACCCGGACCACGAGGAAGCGGGACGGCGTCGGACGCATCTCCGACGACAGCGAGGACGACGCTCCGGTTTTCAGCGTATCCACGGAGCACCCCCGATACTTCGTTGAGGTAGTAATACAAGGGGCCCCTGTTAGGATGGAGGTGGACTCGGGCTCTTCTTACTCTATCATCTCCCAGGGAGAGTTCCTAAAGATAGCCCCCCACGTGCGGCCCAAGCTCAAAGCGTTGAAGGCCACGCTGAAGGACGTGCAAGGGAACCGCATCCCGGTGTTGGGGGTTGGGAGATTCCAGGTCCAGTTCAAAAAACGCGCCGCAACGCTTCCCCTAGTCGTCCTCAAAGGAGGTAAATGCAGCCTCCTCGGGACTCAATGGTTCCAGCCCCTGGGGTTGTTCATCGGGGGGGTGCATGCCGTGGGAGTACACGCCGCCGGGACTGATCCAATACAGAGCGTGTGCGATGCGCACCCCGAGGTTTTCAAAAAGGGACTCGGAAAATTCAAGGGCCCCCCAGTGACTTTCGACCTGGACCCTGGAGTACATCCAATCGGACTTAAACCGCGCAGAGTGCCTTTCGCACTAAAGGACAAAATAGAGGCGGAGTTGGACAAATTGGTGGGCCAGGGGATTCTTGTTCCTGTTGATTCTGCGGAGTGGGAAACTCCAATTGTAACGGCGCTCAAGGCCAACGGGGAGGTCCGCATATGCGCTGATTACAAGTGCACCATCAATAAGGCGATCCGCCCCAATGCGTATCCGGTGCCGGTAGTCAGCCACTTGTTGGCCAGGTTGCACGGGGGGAGGTGTTTTGCTAAACTCGACCTGGCCCAAGCCTACCAGCAACTCCCGGTCACCCCCGCCGCAGCTGCTGCGCAGACCATAGTCACCCACAAAGGGGCGATCCAGGTATCGCGCCTCCAATTCGGCGTGAATTCGGCGCCCGGGATTTTCCAGTCACTCGTGGAACGCCTCCTGAAGGGGCTAGAGGGGGTGTTACCCTACTTTGATGACGTATTGATTACAGGGGGGAGCCGGGCCGAATTGGCAGAAAGGTTGGGAAAGGTCCTGGAAAAATTCGAAAAGGCGGGGTTGCGGTTGCGAAAGGACAAATGCGTCTTCTTCGCAACCGAGGTCGAGTTCCTAGGGTTCCGCATTACTCCCGAGGGAATAAGGCCTTCCCAATCCAAGGTGGCCGCCATCAAAAAGGCCCCTCGCCCCACCTCCAAGCCCGAGCTGCAGTCGTTCCTTGGGCTGCTCAACTTCTACCACTCCTTCCTTCCTCGGAAGGCAGCCGTGGCGGAACCGCTACACAAATTGTTAAAAAAGGATGAGGCATGGAAGTGGGGCGACGACCATGAGAAGGCTTTCAATGACCTGAAGCGACTCCTGGCATCAGATGCTGTACTGACCCACTTCAATCCCAAACGCCCAGTGGTCCTGATATGCGATGCATCCCCGGTGGGGGTGGGGGCGGTGTTATGCCACGTGCTGGAGAACGGGAGGGAGGCCCCGATAGCGTTCTACTCTAGGTCCTTGTCCCAAGCGGAGAGAAACTACGCCCAGACAGACAGGGAAGCACTAGCGATAATCGCGGGGACCAAGAAATTTCATAATTTTGTGTATGGCCGCCCCTTCACCATAGTGACTGACCATAAGCCCCTGCTAGGCATTTTCACCGCAGATAAGCCCACACCCCAAATCCTGTCCCCGAGAATGCTCAGGTGGGCCATTTTTCTCAACGCGTATCAGCACGCGTTGGTGTACCGGCCCGGGAAGGAGATCAGCCATGCGGATGCCCTCTCGAGGTCCCCCATTCCCCGGGATTGCTGCCACGTGGGCGAGGAAGAGAGGGACCACCAGGTCTTAATGATAGAGGTCCTAGACTCCCCTCCAGTAGTACCGGCCGACATCGCCAAAGCGACCGGTAAGGACAAAACGTTAGCGACAGTTTGCTCCTGGGTACAGAAAGGGTGGCCCGTGTCTTCTCCGGCAGCGGAATTCGACACATTTTTCAAAAAGAAATTAGAATTGTCCTTAGAGAGGGGTTGCCTTTTGTGGGGACAGCGGGTAGTGATCCCCACGTCCCTCCGGCCGAGGGTGCTTAAACTGCTGCACGTCAGCCACCCCGGGATCGTCCGCTCTAAGGCACTAGCCCGCAGTTACTTTTGGTGGCCCCAGCTAGACGCCGACATCGAGCACATGGTCGGCACTTGCGAAGCGTGCCAAAGCTCCAGGCCAGAAGAGGCTCGCTTGCCACATAGGGAGTGGGACACAGCAAAGGGGCCCTGGTCCCGGGTACACGTAGACTTTGCAGGCCCGTTCAGGGGAACACTTTTCCTCCTTGTGGTGGACGCGTTCTCCAAGTGGCTGGAGGTCATTCCAGTCTCGAGCACCTCCTCGGCCACAACAATTAAACAGTTACGGAGGGTCTTTTCCACGTTCGGGTTACCCGACACCCTCGTCAGCGATAACGCTAGCTGTTTCACGTCCGCCGAGTTCAGGGCATTCATGGATCTCAACGCCATTCGGCACATCACCTCCGCCCCTTTCCACCCGGCCACCAACGGCCAAGTAGAGCGCCTCGTGCGCACCACTAAGGACGCGCTGCGGCGCATGGGCTCCGGAGATCTTGATTTACAACTATGCCAATTCCTGCTACGGTACAGGGTCACCCCACTAGCATCAGGGTACTCCCCCGTGGAGTTGCTAATGCGCAGGAAGCTGGCCACGGTAATCTCCAGACTAGACCCCACCAGAGTAGAAGACAAAGGGCGAAATGTAGAGATGGATTCCTCAAAGAGTTTCAGCGTAGGCGCCCCCGTGCATTGCAGGAACTACGCCAGCGCGGGACCAGCCTGGGTGCCCGGCATTGTGATAGAACAAACCGGCCCCGTCTCATACCGCGTAGAGACCAATACAGGCCTCCTGTGGAGGCGGCACGCGGATCAACTCAGGCGTAGGGTCCCCGGAAAGCAGGACAAAGACGAGAGTAGCAATGAATCAGCGTTAGGGTACTCCTCCACCCGCTTAACCCAAGGGGGAGAAAAAGGGGGACATGGGTCCCCACCAAGGGGGGAGGAAAGGGAATCAATCCTCAGAGATCTTTTGCGGGAGTTTGCGGCGGAAAGGAAGAGCCCCGATCCCACACACATCCCCCGGGAGCGTCCCCAAAATACAGATTCCCAAAGAAGCTTAGACCTTGATTTACAGTACCAGGGGGAGTTAGCGGAGTGGTCCCCCACCCGTCCTAGCGAAAAGAGGGGTTTCAGTTCAGCCCCTGGTACTCCCAGTCCCCGTAGCCCCTGTGAGTTAGAGTGCAACATAGCGCCAATGTCCCGGAGACCGACACCCCCAAGACAGGAGGCGACGGCGAGTCCATCCGCCACAGTCTCAAGGTCCCCCGAGCGGGGGACAGAAGGTAGCAGAACCACAAGGGCATCCTCATCGGTCCCGCGGTTCACGATAGGAGGGTCCCCGGGGTCCGAGGGAAACAGGCAGGGGTTCACTTCTCAGCTGTTCATCCCATTCCCATCCCCCAGCGCAAGGCAGGCACAGACGCCCCACAGAGCCACTAATGAATCCCCGTTTTCCATTGCAGGACAAGCACCCACGGAGTCAGGGATCACAGGCTCTCCTGTACTAGGGCAGGCGCAAGCACGCCCCAAGCGCACGTGCGGCAAGCCACATTGGCTGCGGGACTTCGTCCCATCCTAGGGGGGAGGGATGTTGTGTATGCATGTCACTGTACTGATAGAATGTAACCACTCCATTTACAAGGTATCTCAGCTGTAAAGGAACGCGAGCAAGCAGCCCATAGAGGGCAGCTGCGAGCATTCAGTCTCACATGGTTCACATTGCTCAATCACGGACAGCCGCGGGAAATCCTTCCCCGCATTCAGCAGCAGGAAAGAAGAACTACTGAAGAGAGGCGTGCCTGGGCGAGGCCACGCCGGTAGCGGCCAATGAGCTACCGTGCTACAAGATTCAAATGTTAAACCCTACTGTATATATAGAGATATATCACCGCCATTACCCCATGCTCATGCTCCACCCGGTCCTCATGCAATAAACCTGAGTTAAGCCAACCCTTCGGCTGTCCTGTTGTCTTTGGTCCCATATAGTAAACCTGGGTTCCTTTGGGGGAAAGGAAGCATCTGAACGCCGATCAGAGCATGCAAATGCCGGCTTCCTTTTGGGGAAGGGAGGCGAGCATCCGATGCCCGGTTAATAACCAGGGATCGGACGCTTGGGTCTATGGAGGCCCCCTTGCCCTCCCCCCAGCAAGGGGGCTTCTAGAGATCTCAGCCCCAAAGCCGGCAGGGCCTGCAGGCTTTTGGGCAGAGATCAACATAGGTGAATTTGAGGAAAACTTTTGCATCGCCCAACGTTAACTTAATGTGGTGCGGTACAAATTTTCCCCCTCAAATTCCCTGATGTTTTCCGATTTTAGTGTTAACCAGTGCATTCGTTAACAGAGGTACCACTGTACCTAGGTTTCTCCATAGAGAAACATTGAGCCATCTAGAGAGAGAGCCTTTAGCTGCTCATCTAATTATTAAGGGAAGAATTTACCCAGAAGAACTACTCATATGTCCAAACATTTGACCTCAAGCATCATCCACCCAAAGATTGGGGAGAGGAAAATATGTCCTTGGGCTTCATGCCAAGATTTGGCCCATTTTGATATGAAGACCTTGGGGGATCTTGAGAGATAACAAAAACCTTATCTTGTAAAATCTAATTTCAAGGTTACCATTTGACCTTGAACACTGGTGTCATGTACACAGTTACACCCTATAAAAAGGGAAGCCCGAACACCCAAATTAGATGGACTGGAAGAGAAAGGAGGAGGAAAGGAAGAATGTAGGGATGAATTCCTGAAGATGGAGTGTTGGATTGGGGCCGTGAAGCGGCCCTTAGGGTCCCGGAGGAGACTGGTCAAAGGAACGACACGAGACAAGATGGAGCGAAGACCAGTGGTTTATTGAGGGAAAAGCATCAGCATATATAGGAATAGAAGGCAACGGTGATAGAATCGTCATCTGACAGAAAATCACATCCCCCATTTACCCGGGTTAATGGGGAATCTCTCTTGGGGAAGTTAATTGACTAGGGCAAACACTGACAGGGGAAATCCATTGTCCGTGGCTTACACCAGGGTAAATATGGCCACTATTTCCACTAGAGCTTGGGCTCTTCTGTGAGCGAGTAATTGCCTAATCACTAACAGGAGTTAGCGATCTCGCTTCCCTCAGCAGAACTGCCGGTCAGGTCAGATGTGGGTGAATCAACCCTATGATTATTAATCCGCTCCCCAATTTCTGTACTCATAGAGGTCAGTGACCAGGGGTATGCCTCGCCCGATGTGACCACTGTGAAGGGCAGTTTCATGCCAATTGTGCTCGCGGATCCCGCAATGGAGAAATGAAACTTTGAGGAGACATGCAGCCTTCAGGGCCATCACCATAGAGATTATCAGATAATTAGAGACTAGCTACCGGACTTAGAAAACTTTCCAGCTTTGAGACTTAGAAAAAGCTTCAGCTTGCAGACTAAAAAGACACTTAGAAAATATCGCATTTTTATTTTCTAGATTCAAAGTATTAGGAGAAATTGCATGTAGCCGCTCCTTTACTCACTGATAGGCCTTTGGAGGCTCTGGCTTTGCGAGACCCCCAGCCACAGCGCGAGCATGAAATGGCCCTTGGTCAGCATGGCCTAAGGGTGTGCTCTCTCTGGTCTGATTTAGTATGGCAGAGAAAGACTGGCCCAGTGAATCTGGCTCATAGGTTCCGGGGAATATGGCGATAAGACAAATTAATGTTGCAGGTCTTATTTGAGCTGCACAGACCTCTGGGACAGTAGATGCCAATTCCCACAGAACGACAAGGGGAGAACTTTCTGGCCTTGGAAGTATGGTGTGCATGGGGGGAGCCTGTTACCTTCTTCTTCAAAGATCTTTCGCCACTTCTGGCTGGAAATAGGTGAGCCAGGCTGGTACTCCTCCAGACAGCTGGGAAAAAACCCATGAACTTCGCAAGAGAAAGTTGCTATCTTCCTTTCAAAGAAGGCCCTTTGTATTCTAAAGCCTCCCCTCCCTATCTTGCTCTGGTTTGGCTTAAGAAGCAAGAAGAACTAAGATTGTCTTGGAAGCCAATTTAAAGAGTTTATTAAAATGATAGAATAAAGTTCCAATAAATGCACATAATACAATTAAACAGAAATCAAAGAAATCAAAAGTAAGAAACATAGCAGTATCCTAACTTAAGCTAGTCTGTGGGGCTCTCCGGCACCCCATCAGAGATGGGTTCGATAGCTTCCTCGATGGTTAGAAAGCCTATCAATGCATGGAAGTGTGTTTATCTCTCTCTAGAGAGAGATCTCCTCTCAGATTGAATTAAACCTTTTTAAATACCTTTTCTGATGGGAAAAGGTAGATAACAAGTCCTAATTGATTTATCAAAATGACAACTTCTGCTCATAGATCAAAGATCCAGATGGCACATTACCCAAGGCTACAAAAAAATTGTATTGGAGACCATTTCATATGGGTCTTATAGCATTTTTCACGCTGATTTCAAATCTGCAAACCATTTTTTTCTAGCACGTCAAGTTTTTGTGTTATCAGCAATTATATATTTTGATGGCTTTACTATAAGCCTTGCTGTGTGAGTTCATGCTCAGCACTGGAAAACTAAAAGAAGGAATTTTCATAGTCCCACAGCTTAAGTCTGTTTTGCATGATGAAGAATTTAAACAATCTCTTTCAGCAGAAGAGTTGGAAGCTTGGGAGGCTTTTGTTAGGCTTGTTGAAAACTTTTTGGGTAATCACAAGTCTCCTGGGAACAAAGAGGGAGTTCAGAATCTTCTTCGTTCATACAAGAAACTTGGTTGTTGCATGTCATTAAAATACACTTTATGCACTCTCACCTAGATTTCCCCCAAGAAAATCTTGGAATGGTAAGTGATGAACAAGGAGAACGGTTCCACAAGGACATTCAGTTAATGCAACGTCGATATCAAGGCTCCTGGAATGAAAGTACGATGGCCAACTATGTAGGAATCGGGGCCGCTAAGGGCCGGGGGTCCCGGAGGAGACTGATCAAGGAACGATACGAGGCAGTATGGAGGAGGATAAGATCAGTAGTTTATTGAGGAAAAGACATCACCTTTTATAGATCAGAAGGCAAGGTAGAAAAAACCGTCACCCGACATTAGATCACATCACCTATTTACTCAGGTTAATTGGGAATCTCTCTTGGGGAAGTTAATTAGTGCGGGCAAACATTGACTGGGAAAACACCATTGTTCAAGGCCTAGACTAAGGCAATCATGACTCCTGTTTGACTCTGGGATAAGACTGAAGCTCGGAGATGAGGGATTACTCTAATGGGTAACATATTTATCCACCCCCCCTAATTTCTCTCCACTGGCAAGGGCCAGGGGCCAGGAGCATGCTCGCTAGGTTTAACCTCTGCCAGAGGCCATGCGTGCCAACTGGGCACGCGGAATCCACATCTCCCCTTTTAATTTTTCTTAAGAGCCTGACCGGCGACTCTGCGCAAGAGAGGTACCAGCTGATGAGCGGGGATGATGCTTCGGGGTTCCTTCTTGGAGCGGCACCTTGATATCAGCGAGGGAATACATTGTGCAAAGCAGCAGAGTGCTATGCCTAGTATAATCACCCCCACGACCACTTTAAGTACCGTTTGAAGCCACCCCCACGGAATCCACGACCACATCCAGTTCCACAATGAACTCCACCAAGTTCCCCATGCAGACCCTTCTCTGATGCCCTGGACTATGGTGTGGAGGTCTGTGAGCTGGCTCTGGATTTTTTGGGAGTTGTCAGTAAGGTTGAAGCAACACATACCATGAAAGGATTCGCAACCCAGGTGGTGCAGCAATAAGAGGTAGTCGATAGCTGCTCTATTGTCAAGAATGGCATGGCGAAGCTCTGCCTGCTCTTGATTCAGGAGCGCTATCGCTGAGGAGGTGTGATTGATGGCTTTTGCTAAACCGCAAGCCAGGCGACCAATCCTCTTTGCGTTGCCGACGGCTAAGCCCGGCACGCCAAAGATGCTGACTGCCAAAGAGAGATATTCGGCAGGGCTCATTACTCTAAAGCTGCTCTCACATGAGCTGTCTAACTGGGTGGTGCGAGTGTGCCGTATGAGTGAGGGAACATCAACATTTGTGACATTTGTGCTTGGGGTGACCATATCCTTAGTAGGGAGTAACAATGTCAAACGACTGATACAGCATATAGAGTCTGAAATATTTGCAGGAATGTAGTTCCATGTATACTGGTTGCATGTAAAGAACCAACCAGATGGTAGGGTAACATGAGCATACATGGTGCCAAGTGGTACTGGGTTATTGCAAGTCCAATTGCCACTGCCAACGTTGAGGCAGCGGCACTGGGTTCGACCAGCTGAAGCGCAGCCGTACATCCGTCCGCAGGTAGAGTTCGGGCTGACCACCACCCGAGGAGTGTGGAGGGTGGCTGCATCAGCCGGCAAAGTCATGGTCAGCCGCATCTCCCAGCGAGCATATTCTGAAGAAGCCGCTGGGTTATACGGACTGAAAATCCTCTTCACAAGCCAATCCCCATTCCTGGGGTATGCGCCTGGAGAATGGCACACTGGGATGAGGCAGGTGCTCAAGATTGAGGCAGAACCAATGTCCTGTCTCAGGCAAAAATCGGACTGGTTGACGAGGCCCGCCAACCTTTCCCAAATGTTGTACTGCATCCGTGCAGAGAGGTCTCCGCCGGGCACTAGGTCGTTGGCCTCCAACGAGGCGGCCTAAGCGCCTCCCCCCAGAAGCAGGGAGAGGGTCAGGATGATGGTGAAGATCACGGTGTTGGCATCAATCTGGGCGAAGACTGCTGCTACGAAGTTCTCCGGTGTCAGCTCCCTCTCCTCACGTCGGAGGGCACCCTGGGCCTCACTGCAAAGGGTCTTGACCATCCCACAGGTGATCCTCGGCGCTGGCGTCCGCAGCCGTCGCTTCTCCCGGCGGGTCTCCTCGGTCAGGGTGAGGTCCTCCATCTCCGGGATCGGACTCGGGTCGGTCTGGGTCCACGCCATGAGGTTCCAAGTGAGGCTTGACACACCGAGCTGGAATCCAAACGACACCTGTAGGAGACATAACTGCAGCATACCCTCTCCCCCAGGTTATGAGTGGCGCCGGGCCCCTCCAAGAAGGGTCCGGTGGCACCCGGTATCGGACCGTCGGTCGCGGGAGAGCTTCCGAATGGCGGAAGTGCTTCTCCTGCGGCGTACAATCTGAAAAAACATTAAGGTGATTGTAAGTGAACAATACCTTATTCAGGCAATGCTGTGCCTGGCCCTGTGACTTGGGGAGGGCTGGTGGCTCCCCCCTTTCTGTTTGTTTGTCAATATAGGACTTGAGCGTCCGATTGACCTGTTCCACAATCACTTGCCCCTGCGGATTGTAAGGAATGCCAAAAGTATGCTTAATATCCCAAGTGGCCATGAAGGTGGCCAGCTGCCTAGAGGTGTAGGACGGGGCGTTATCGGTTTTCACGTGCCGAGGTTTGCCCATGGCTGCAATGCAGGAAAGGAGGTGCTGCTCCACGTGGGAAGCAGTCTCCCCTTTCTGCGCCGTAGCCCAAACGAACTGGGAAAAAGTGTCTATGCAGACGTGCATGTACTGCCATCTGCCAAGCTGCGGAACATGCGTGACATCCATCTGCCACACCTGGTTAGCCTCTGTCCCTCGTGGGTTGACCCCCCACGAGGGCCCCTCTGGTGCCCCTGCACAGTGCTGGCAAGAGCGAACTATGCCTTGGGCTTGAGAGAGTGGCAGATTGAACTGTCTGGCAAGCGCTTTGGCATTTTGGTGAAAAAAGGCATGACTCTGAATTGGAGTAGTAAAAACACCCAAAACTGAACGCTGCTGAATTTCCCTTGCTGCCACATCCGCTCTGCTATTGCCCGCAGAAATCGGACCCGGTAGGTCTTGATGACTGCGGATGTGGGCAATATAGAGCGGCTCCGTGCGGTTTCGCAAATGAAATTGAGCAGTGAGAAACAGACTAAGCAAATTTTTGTCTAGCGCGGGAGTGATGTATGCTCCCGGTAGACTGTGAAGCAAATTCCTGACATACTGGCTGTCAGTAATGACGTTTAAACGTTCTTTGGCGAAGGTGCGCAAAGCAAGGTTCACCGCTGCCAACTCTGCCCGCTGCGCGGACTTCTGTGGAAGAGTTAACAGCGTGCGCCAAGCTTGGCCCTCCTGCCAGGTCAAGACAACATATGTGCGACCACCAATAGTAAAAACTGTCCTGGCCCCCTGAAGTGGAACCCGCGAAAGCACTTCAAATAAGCTGACTGTCTGTGTTTGGAGTGAGACAAGTCTGGGGTCCTTTGGCAAGTGGTATGCCAAGCATCCGGTGAATCCTTCCAACGCAATTGGAAGCGAGTCACCGAGCTGCATCAATTGCTGAATTTGTTCCTTGGTGAACGGGACCACAATTTTGGCCAAATCGTGCCCTGAAATGTCCCTAGCTCTCAACCGTCCGCGGTAAACCACCGCGGAGACCAGTTCTTGGGGAGGAACAATGTTTCGTGAAGAGGTGTTCGGAAGGTACACCCACTCCACGATACTCGCCCCTTTTTCGGCATCTACGCCGAGCGCTCCCGTGAACATGGATCCTGACCGTACGGTGTACAAATTCAGGATCGGAGCATATGGCCCTGGGGTGATCCTATCTACCCACCGCTGGCTGAGAACTTGGTTAACTTTCTCGAGAGCTAAGCGCGCTTCTCGAGAAATTTTTATCCGGTCTGCCGGCTGCTTGCCTAAAGTTAGCAGCGAGAAGAGCGGTTTCAAGAGATCCGTATCCAATCGGAAATACGGTCTGGCCCAATTGATATTACCCAGAACTTGCTGCAACTCTACAAGGGGGACTGAGTCCTGTAAATCGATCTGAGGCAAAACTGGTGCTGCAAAAGAGCAGAGAAGCCGATGACCCAAGTATGAGAAGGGCTCGGTTCTCTGCACTTTCTCTGGGGCAATGAGTAAACCTTTGTCTCCCAGGCTGGCCTGGAGGTCAGAAAACATTTTGCTGCCGAGTTGCGGCATCGCGACCAAGATGTCATCCATAAAATGGCAAACTATGGCTTTAGGGTAAAGGCTTCGGAACTTTGCCAGTGCGTTGTGAACATAAATTTGGCACAGGGTGGGCGAATTGAGCATGCCCTGTGGCAAAAATTTCCATGCATAACGCTGCGTGGGCTCACTGTGGTTCACAACCGGCACCGTAAAGGCGAACCTTTCCCGGTCCCGGGGGTCTAAGGGAATTGTATAAAAGCAATCCTTGAGATCTACGACTAGAATCTCCCACCCCTCGGGGATCATGTTAGGATTTGGGATGCCGCATTGAAGCGGGCCCATTGGCTGTATGCATTTATTGATCTCTCTGAGATCGTGGAGGAGTCGCCACTTCCCCGACTTCTTCTTTATGACAAAAACTGGTGAATTCCATGGACTCGTGGACTGTTCTATATGTCCTGCGTCTAGCTGTTCTTTAACTAGCTGCTTGAGGGCAACTAATTTCTCTCCCACTACCGGCCATTGTTCTACCCAAACCGGCGTATCAGTGAGCCATTTAAGTGGCACCGTACTGCTGTAAGATGTCTCGCCCCCAAAGGTTGATGTGCACGTCAAGAATGTGCGGCCGAATTACCGCCGTGCCGTCAGCCTTTGGGATTGTGACTTCCACCCACTCTCGGCTCCTAAACGCTTCCTGAATTCCGCCTACCCCCCACACATCGGAGACCGGCTCAATGGCCCACTCCCTAGGCCACTGGCTTCTGCTTATCACTGACACATATCGAGTAACCCTGAGAACGACCTTTTGTTCAAAAATACCTCGATAACGGGGCGCTGCTTCCACTCAATGTTGGTCTCCACTGTCGCTAAGACCTGGTATCCTTGTACTGCCTCACTGGCGCTCGAGCGGTCCTCTGACCGGGACTCGGAGCTGTCACTGAGCCTTCCCTGGCTATCTGCTGGCGAGCGACAAGGAACCATGATCAGTTGCGCTAAGGTGTCTCCCTTGTGAATAGTTTGGGGCAGGTGAGTCCAAAGCTGAATTTGGAGAACGCCTGAAAAATGCGAGTCAACGACTCCTGGAATTATAAAAATTCCGCGTGCTCCAGCTACACTGCGGGGCAAAACTAAACCTATAAAGCCCTTGGGCAGTGGACCCATGTACTGGGAGTCCACCAGATAGACCGTGCCTGGCAGGTCACATGTAACGTCTGCCTGACAAGTCAAATCTAACCCTGTACTACCCTTGGGGCTGGCCTGTGCCCTTGCAATGTCTGGAATGTGACCGGGATTTAGTCTAGCTCTGGTGAGCTTTGGGTGAGGGGAGTCCCTGTTTGGACCGGGGCCAGAGACATGCCCGCGTTCTGGTTTCCCGAATTCGGACAGTCTCGGGCCCAATGGTAGCCTCTTTTGCACTTCGGGCATGGGGTGTTCGGAGCCTTGGGACGGCCGGACCTTTGTCCGCCTCCCTTGGATCGGCACTCCTTAGCGAAGTGACCAACCTTGCCACAATTGTGACATGCTCCTGGGGTCTTGCCCTTAGGTCTTTTACCCCCTTGCACCGCTGCTGCTAGCAAACCCATCTTATAGGATTCAGTGCCAACGTCGGCGCAAGCTCTAATCATGTCCGTAAGGGTCAAATCGGGATGATTGCCCAGGGACTGCAAGATTTTACGGCAGTGTAAGTTGGCATTGTCCTTGGCTAACTTCATCATGAGCTCTTGTTGGGCCTGCTCATTATCAATCTGCCTGCTAATAGCTTCTTCCAGGCGATTGATGAAGTCCATATTGGGTTCCTGGGCTCCTTGCTTAATAGCGGTGTAATTTTTAGCCGCTTTGCCAGTTGCTGGGACTTTGAAGAACGCCCTAAAGGCAGCCTCGGCCGACATCTGGAGAGTGGCAAGAGGCAAGTTGATCTGGGCATCGATGGGCTCGAAGGCACCTGAACCATATAGCTGGTCAGGAAGTACTGCGCCTCCCATCCTGGCAGCCCTTGTCTGCGCCTCAAGGCGAAACTCGCTGTCCCAAATTAAATACTGGCTAGGGGTGAGCATCATCTGCATGACGGCTTTCCAGTCATGGGGAATCCACATGGTGTTCTCGCACACTTGCTGAAGCGTGCCCCTAGTAAAGCGACTTTGGAGCCCTGTTTCTGAAATGGCTTTCCGTATAGCCATGAGAAGCTTATACGGGACTGGGGAATGTACTATCTGCTGGGTGCCCGTGAGGGCATACATCTCCATGCGGATGGGACATATCTGACTGAGCTCTGCTAGCTCCTCTACAGGCAAATCCCCCTTCCTGAGTTCTTCCTCTACTGTGCGCTGAAGGGCACTTTTGGTAGCTAGGGAACCCGTTGCTGGCTGAGAAGTGCCTGCGCTCCTCATTCCTTGCATTCCGTCGGTGACGTCTGCAGCTGTCACCGAGGGAAAGCTCCCTACGCTATTCTGCCTAAACTGGAGTGACGGATAGAGCGCCGTAGGCGCCGTTGGTTCGGCTGGCGTATCTGGCAGATTTGGGGGTTCCTTGGCCTCTATCCGGACTGGCTCTATCTCCGCTAAGAGCTTCCTACATTTTCTCCATGTGCGAATTACGCCTCCTGGAGCTTTCGGGGGTTGCTGAATGCAGTCTCCTATCTGATCCCAGAGCTCAAGGGTTAACGTACCTACTTCTGGGTAAAGCAGGCAGTGTTCCCCTAGGTACACCAAAAGTCTCGCTAGCTCTCCGCTGTGAAAACGCACCTTAAATACCCTGGCCAGGATTCTGAACTCTCCCTCATGAGTTCTTTGGCTAGCGGATGGACGCTGTCGCTGAGGACAGGTCCCCATATTACCTGCGATTGGGTCCTCGGAAGTTTCCTCCTCGGGACGAGTCGACGCGTCTGTGGCAGGCAATAGGTTCTGGCGACGACGCTCTGGGTAGAGCTCGGAGCGTGGACTGCAGCCACGGGCCCTCGGTGGCCACTGCGCTGTCAGGGGCTCACAGCTGCCCTGAGCGGAACGCGTTTTTCCCTTTGGCGCAAGCCGCCGCGAAAGTCGGGAGCAAGCTGTAGGAAGCCTCTTTGGGCTGCCTCACCGCAGGCCGTCCCTCCGATCGGCTGGCTGCCGGCCGGAGTGCCGCGCTGTCCTCCGGGATGATTCGGACACGGTTCAGGCGCAGAACCGGACCGTGTGATTGCTACTCTGAGGAAGACCGCTCGGGGGTCGCTTACTCACGAGTAGATCACGTCGGGGTCACCAGGTGTAGGAATCGGGGCCGCTGAGGGCCGGGGGTCCCGGAGGAGACTGATCAAGGAACGATACGAGGCAGTATGGAGGAGGATAAGATCAGTAGTTTATTGAGGAAAAGACATCACCTTTTATAGATCAGAAGGCAAGGTAGAAAAAACCGTCACCCGACATTAGATCACATCACCTATTTACTCAGGTTAATTGGGAATCTCTCTTGGGGAAGTTAATTAGTGCGGGCAAACATTGACTGGGAAAACACCATTGTTCAAGGCCTAGACTAAGGCAATCATGACTCCTGTTTGCCTCTGGGATAAGACTGAAGCTCGGAGATGAGGGATTACTCTAATGGGTAACATATTCGCTCTCTCAGCAGGTCCGCTGGTCAGGTCAAGGAATTGGGTGAATCAAACCCTATCATTTATCCACCCCCCCTAATTTCTCTCCACTGGCAAGGGCCAGGGGCCAGGAGTGTGCTCGCTAGGTTTAACCTCTGCCAGAGGCCATGCGTGCTAACTGGGCACGCGGAATCCACACAACTACTGCTGTACCGTGACAATCCGGATGTTGCTTACACAAGAAAGTCCTATTCTAAGTGCTTCTGAACAAGCTGTTGCAGCTGTTCTAGCACAGTTATGCAATGTATTTCAAAGAGTAGGCCTGTTTTGACTTTTGTTCTGAGATACTGAGGAATGTACTTAGCTGCTGTGAGTACATGATTAAGAGTGACGCTTTTATTTATTTATTTATATTTATTTATTTATATATTTGTGCTTATATACCGCTTTACTTGTCTACTGACAACTCAAAGCAGTTCACAACACAGTTATATAAATACAAAGTAACAGCAAAACAATAAAAACAATAACTATCATACTATATGACACATTGTTCATGACTTTAAAACCTGACGTGATAGGGAAAAACCAATGGCAGCTCTGAATTTAGCATGAAAAACGACTTTAAAAAAATGTGTTTTCATCTCTGATACAGAAAAAAAAGTTTCATTCTGTTCCCTTTGTTATCAGTGTTCTCCATCTAAGTCCGTGAGAGAGAACATCTTCAAGGTTCTTTCCCTAGGGATGGCCTTGAGAACTGGCCACAAGGCAGCTTTCCATCATCTTCTAGAAAATTGTGGAGAGTTGCTCACAAAATGGATTCAGTTAGGCCAAGTGTACTAGGTCAGAATTAAACAAAATTAACTACATAGCATCTCTACATGATACCCTACGTAACACTATGATTAATAACATAAAAAATAACATCATCTTGTCATGGAATCACAACATTCCGTACCTAGGAATAAGTTAGCCAGAGAGAGCTACCTATGAGCTTCAGAGCTAGAATTTAAACCCAGAATGTAGAATGTCAGTGTCAGCACACAAATCATTTTTCAACAACACACTGCCCTGTGTCCACTCTGTACACTGTTTGCTACTAACATGACAGGTATTTAGGAAAAGCTAAGTGTAATTCCTTATCCTGGGATTAATTAATCAGGTCAGATTAAACCCCAAATGCTTTTGCACTGATTATGCTCCATATGGTGGGCTGGGCTGGACAATCTTATGCACACTTAGTTTAAAACAAGTTCCATTGATTTCAGTGGAGTTCAATTTCAACTAATTCAGTGAATCCACAGTCTATTTCCAGTTTGTTTTGCTATTTTTGTATTTAGATGTTAATCCCTCCCATCCCATCCATCTATTGATCTGGGATAATTACTCATTAGAATTGCCTCCCCTCAACCCCAATCAAAAATGTAGAGAAAATTATGGCAACATGGTAGGGTCCATTTTGTAGCACACGGAGAAACAGAAGATCTAATGGGTAGCTATGTTCTATAAATTATTCTGGAGAATGTAGATCAAATAACTTTTTTTGTCTCATGATAGATCTGTTAGTCCTGAAAGTTCTATAAAACTCATGATACAACAGACTGGTCAGTATAGCACTATGTCTGGATTTTTGGGTGTAATCTTTAACATATTTATGACATTGCATGTAATTTTCATATTTGACTTTGCCAGGCATAATGGTTTGCTTTTATTTAAATTTCTACAGAAACCTAACCTATTCAATCACACATTGTTTTCATTAACACCAGTAAGACACTGAACTAACCATCTCATGATAGATCTAGCTTGAAAGTTCTATGAAACTCCTGATAAAACAGACTGGTCAGTATAACACTACGTCTGGATTTTTGGGTGTATTTTTAACACATTTATGGCATTGCATGTAATTTTCATTTTTAACTTTGCCCAGCATAATTCCAACAGAAACCTAACCTGTCCATTCACACATTTTTTATTAACACATTAGACACTGAACTAATATCTTTACTACCTCTACCATCAGCAGTATCTACGTATTATATCTGTAAACATGTCAGTAAAATTGGCCTGCTGAATAAGGGACTTCAACTGCAGTGGCTTAGTGGTTAAGATGCTGAATGTGATGACTGGAAGATTGGCAGGTCAGCAGTTCAAGACCTGAGTACTGCACGACGGAGTGAGCTCCCATCTATGTCTCAGCTCCTGCCAACCTAGCAGTTCGAAAGCAAGAAATTGCAAGAAAATACATAGGTACCACTTTGGTGGGAAGGTAAACAGCATTTCGTGCATTCCAGTGTCTAGTTATGCCTGTCACATGACCACGGGAACGTTTGCACACACACACCACTGGCTCTTGGGCTGTAAATGAAGATGAGCACTGAACCCTAGAGTCGGATATGACTGGCTTTTGAACAAGGGTGACCTTTACCTTTACCTTTATTTATTACCTGGAGGCTCTTTTTTAAAAAAGATTCTCTTATGTTCTTTGTGTTCTTCATAATATTTTATTTTCTTATCTAGGAAGTTCATGCCGGCCTTTCTTCCACCAACCCCAGTTTCTGTCCCTGTAATCGGGATTTACCCTGGGGCTGTATTCATTTTAAGCAGCGATTTCTGATCATTTTGAAACAAGATGCTTGTGTGTATTCATGGCGCTGCCAGGCTCAAGCAGACACTCAAGAAAATACCAGGGAAGGAAACGACAGGAAAATCACTGGCTTTCTGCATGTTACCAGTTGCTACAATCCATAAACCAGGGGTGGCCAAACTTTTAGGGCGGCAGGCCAGTCACCTAGTTCAGCGGGCTAGTCATGTGGTTCCTCCCACCGGAAGTGGAAGTAAAACGTGCCCACGTGTGCACAGAATGCTGCCATAAATGAACCCACGGCTGTCGTAAACACTTTTACGACAGCCGTGGGTGAATTTATGGCAGTGTTCTGTGCATGCGTGGGTGCATTTTACTTCTGCTTCTGGGAGTGACAAGGGTGGTATGGGCCGGCTGAATTGGCATCAGGGGCTGGATCTGGTCCATGGGCTGTAGTTTGGCCACCCCTGCCATAAACTAAAGATGTTCCTGTGAACAAGCACTGCTGACTTGCTCCTTGTTGTTGGAGGGCTTCTCAAGCTACTGAAAACATGCTTGCTGTTAGTTATGTCATTCTGGAACAGCCTTCCTGAGAGATGGTGGTTGGCAGCAAGTCAAGTCTCAGGCATGCAGAAGAACCCCACTGTGCTTTGCATTTAATTCCACAGGTTCCCTCCTATTTAAACAGGTATGCATGTTTTTCCTCTCTCTCTCTCTCTCTTTGTTTATGCCTTCCTTTCCCACCCCCTCCATTGCTCTCAGAGCTATTAAACTATTACTGTACTCAGTAAATGGTAGCAATGACACTCTGTAGCATGATAATACAAGCCCTCCACAGTGTCTACAGGTTTATTAAGACATCATGCTGGTATCAGAAAACGTCCTGAGGGGAGCAGGGGTTGGTCTTGTCAGCAGCCAAGCCAAGCTTTTTGTCTCACTAGCAGTACATGAAAATGAGCTGCTAAGCATTTCTTCATCGGATCTTCTCTTTGGTGTGTCTAAGTATCAAATCAACCCTTAAAGGGAAAAAATATATCTGTATTTCCTGCTACTGTGATGTTTCCCCACCAGAGTTTAAGTTCTTTCAAAACACAATCACATTTACATGGGAAACCTAGGTTTACTCCCAGATGGCTAGTCTCTCTCTCTCTCTCTCTCTCACACACACACACACACACACATGCACGCACGCACGCATGCATGAACGCATGCACACACGCACACACACACACACATACGCATGCACGCACGCACGCACACACAAAAGCACAGTAATTTACAAAATATACAGCAAAGCAAGGCCCGACATATCTAGGCCAGACATGACTTCTAGCATATCAGGAAGTTCTGTTTCTAATGTCATTCCCATTGTATTGCCCAGTTTGGTCCTTCAGCCTAGAGTTGAGTGTTAAACAGGTGTCTGGCTTTTTCCAGGGACAGGCTCAAAAGTTGAACCCAATATTTCCAAGAGATCGCCACCATGTCAGACTATTCAAGGTTTTAGGAGCAGAACCAATAGTCTTATATAGGGATGGGTTCTGGGACCTCCATTCTAGAAGCCTCCTAGAATCCCTCAGCCAGACTTCTGGGACAGGGAAAAAGGGCCAGTGAAGAAAGACTTCCTACTGCCATTATCTGCTTCATTACAGGTGCTTTGGCCCAGAAACAGAAGGGAATACTCCCCCAGTCATAGTAAAGTCATTGAGAATTCCATCTCCAGAATCTAATGAGTAGTGAGATTACCCTTCCTATGGAGCAATGGATCTTCAGCATACAGGGCTGCTCCTTTTTGCTTCTCAGCCAAAGCATATGAAGTGTAACAGATAATAATGGCAGAAGGAGGACCTCTCACTTGCCTTTTTGAAATCACAGGATCCAAGTTCTAGATGTCTGCTTGAGGGACTGTAGTCAGTGGTGGGCATCAGCAGGTTCGCACCAGTTTGCCAGAACCAGTAGCAGAAATTAAAGTAAGTTAAGAGATACAGTAGAACCCCATATAGCAATTTTAATCCGTTCAATGGAGCTGAATGCTATGCGGTTTTTGTCATTGTACGATCTTCCTTATGGGAAAATCCGTACAACAATTTTCCCTATGGGAAAAAAACCATACAACGATGTTTGGCGCTAAGCAGTTTTTCCCATTGGAAAATCATTGTATAGATTTTCCCATAGGAACGATCACTATGCAGAACGGCTCCCCCCCTCCAAGCCTCATCGCTATGCGATTTCATCCTGTATGGGGCGATTGTTATACAGGGTTCTACTGTATCTCCACATGGTTCTTCCACCATTCTATGAGATGTAAGCAGAGGTCTTGGATGTGAGTACAGCAAGAGCTATTGCCTTCCCATTCTACATGTGGCCAGGAAGCACCAAGGAATCAGCTGCTGTGGTCCAATGTCTTTGATTAAAAAAAAGAGAGAGACCCAACAACTGACCACTATCTTGCAACAGGGGAGGTGTCAGGAGGCAAACTATGGAGACTTTTGTTCTACGTTTTGTTTTGATTTAATAGTATAGCCAAAACAAAACAAAACACACAAAAATACTGGATTTGGTCCCTGGTGTCTTTATATAAACAAATGAGCTACAAACAGGTTTCCTGAATAATTGAAGTAGCAAGGGCTCAGTCTTTAACCTTGCCTTTTTAATCAGCAAGTGCCTGGTAATCTCAGCAAGCAGGGAGTTCAATTCACCCATGTGGCTTATGGGGGAAGGTCAAGCCTGGGTATTCTTGAACAAACTGCCCCAGAAAGAGGTACTGGTGAGCCAACTCAGAGTACTTTATACCTAAGGAACTCTGGAAAGATTTACCAAGTTAGAATAAATTTAATGGGGTATAATTATTTTCATCAGCAGCCTTGAAAAGGGGACTGTCCCTATTGTATGTGTCTGTTAGTTACAGGGAACAGCACTCTGAACATGCTTAAGAATATCTTTTTGCAATACTCATAGGAAGCAATTTTACTGTGTGTCAGATCGCTGGTCTGCCCAACCCAGTATTGTCACCACTGGCTGGTAGCAGCTCTCCAAGGTTTCAGGTATAAATTTTCCTAGATCTACCCATACCTGTCAAGTTTTGGATTTGAAAATAAGGAAAATTTCCCGGCCAAAACGGGATACTTGACGGCTATGCTTATCCTGTGCATCCCTCCAGTGGTGGCATTAGGGCATTGCAGTCTAAATAATGTGAGAAGGTGGCAGGAAAGAGAGTAAAATACGGGAGTTTCCTGGCCAATACGGGATACTTGACAGCTATGGATCTACCTGGATACCCATGATATAGACCTTCCATTCAAGTATTAAACTGGCCCAGCCCTGTGTAACAGCTAAAATCACATGAAATCAGGGTGTATGGTGGAATATCACCCTTAGAAAAACAATACTCTCTTAAAATGTTTGCCACAAGACCTCTGCAGCTATTCTTCTTCTTCCATGTCTAGGCCAGATATGAAACTTCCAAAATGAAGGCAGCTATAAGTTATATTTATAAACTGTAATTTAAAGCATCAATCAGATATCATTCTATCTGGAGGATTCCAAGAGTAACTTGGAGTATTGGGGTAAGTAATGTGTCCGGAAATTGTCAGCGCACCCTACCTGGGCTTCACTAGAGAGAGAAGGGTTTCACACTAGGTGCCCTGGTGGTACAGTGATTAAACTGCTGTACTGTGGCCAAAATGTTGTCAGTTCGATCCTGACGCGGGATCAAGATTGATTCAGTCTTCCATTCTTCCAAGGTCAGTAAAATGAGTACCCAGCATGTTGGGCGCAAAATGCTAATTAACTTGTGAATCACCCAGAGAGTGCATTCAGTGTTATGGCCCGATATATGTAATTGCTCTTGCTCCAAATCTCCACAGTTACCCTCCTTTCCCTCTCATGGGCCTCGTACTGAGCCTATTTTACAAATTCCTTGGTGCTCCAGGAGATGATGAATCAGTTCCTGAAGCAATAAAAGTAGGTCATTGAGAACACAGAGTCTTAGGAAGTTTTTCATTTATATTTGGGAAAAGACACCGGGCTCTTGCGAGGGGGAAAAAAATCCAACAACAAATGTCACTTTTCAGGCAAAGCTGTTGGAGCAGCCATGAGGGAAGTGAAGCGGCGAAGGGATCAGCAAGTTTGAGAAGCTTGGCACAGCTGAGGGTGCCATGCCATCCAGGCTGCCAGAGATATCTGAGGAGTGAGCTGTTTGGCTAAGAAGGGATTCTCCTCAGATCCACAGCAACACAGGCTGCATGCTGCAAAGCTACCAGCTGCTGAGTGAAACCTGAAACCGACTTTCATTGCTGAGGGGTTGGCCTTGTGCACTTCCCACAGCCGCTTGTGCTGTCTGTTATTTACTGCTTGTTGTAAATTCTACAACATACTCTTCGGTGAAGTATAACCGGTGGTCTTGCCATAACAGTAGCCGGAGAGCTCTGTGAATTCCCCCATGCGACTCTCGTGTTGAGCAGGAAATGTGTGTTTTGGGGAAGCGACAACTTTGTGCAGCAGGGACAGCTTAATTTTGGTCCATCTGTGTTTCCTTTTTGAAACTGCAACATCAGAGCTCGGAAGAACTTTGCACATTATCTCCCGCTGTGGAAAGTCTACAGTTTTATCCACACTCTTCTTTTCACCCTCTCCTACTGGTAGACTCGTCATTTTGGAACTTCATGGATCAGCACCACAGCGGGGAACAGGGTAGGTGCCATTAAAATAACCCAACAGCAGAACCATGGCCAGAGGGCATGGCTTTGTGACTTGTTGAACTACAGATGCGGCAAATGCAGTCGTCAACTTGTAATGCAGTTTCTCTCTTGGAAAAGCAGCTTAAAGGATTCCTGTTCTGTGATGTGTGTTTTAATTAGGAACGTAAGCACAACACACCTCTTGGCTTCTCTGGAGGTTAAAAATAGAATTATATTTAAACCGCTTAGATGGTGGTGGCGGCTGCGGGGCATGGAAAACTATACATTTTGTGTGTGTCCTGAAGTTCCCATGTTTACAGTCATTGTCAAATTTCTAACAGCTTTTCTAGCACATTTTTTATTCAAAAGGAATGTCTAAAGTAAGGTTTTTTGATGTAACAAAGATCAGTACTCTTGGCTTTCTAATAACCCCTTTAATTATAATCTCAGAAGTTGCGAAGAATCTTAAATGGGACTTTTTCAGCATGAGAACTAACACAGCTATGTTTAATTGCTCTTCCCCCACTTAAATCTCCAAATATTTGCTGTACAATACAGATTATAGATTTCTTATAATTTTAAAAAAATGAGGGATTTTCTTTGTAAGATGATTATCATAGGAACATAAGAACATAAGAACAGCCTTGCTGGAACAGGCCACAGCCCATCCATTCCAGCATTCTGTCTCACACAGTGGCTCACCATTTGCTTCAGGGTATTCCCAAGGAGATGCCTTCACCTGTTTAGGATTCCCTGGAAATGGCATTGAGAGATATCCTGCCTATCTCTCCAACCTAAAGGTTGTTCTTAGGTATCCATAATTATAATTAGCCATTGATACCCTTGTCCTCCATGAACCCGTCTAATCCTTTCTTGAAGCTGTCAAGACTGACAGCTGTCACCACTTCTTCTGGCAGGGAGTTCCATAGACCAGTAATCCTCTGGGTGAAAAAAAAATACTTTCTCTTATTTGTTTGAGAACTAGCACACAAAAGTTTCATGGAGTGCCCCCTATTTCTAGTGTTATGCGATAGGGAAAACAGTTTTTCCTTATCTACTTTGTCCACACCGTGCATGATTTTATAAACTTCAATCAGGTCACCTCTTAGACGCCGTCGTTCAAGAGTGAAGAGGCCCAACCGTTGCAGCCTCAGATGGTAAGGAAGGTGTTCCAGTCCCCTAATCATTCTGGTTGCCCTCCTCTGCACATTTTCCAGCTCCATAATATCCTTCTGGAGGTATGGCGACCAGAACTGTACACAGTATTCCAGATGGGGCCTTACCGTAAATTTATAAAGAGGAAAAATGACACTTGCTGACTTATTTTCTATACCCTTCCTAATGATCCCTAACACTGAGTTTACTTTTTTCACTGCTGAGGCACACTGGGTTGACACCTTCATTGAGTTGTCCACCAGGACACCAAGGTCCCTTTCCTGGTTTGTCGCAGAGAGTTCAGACCCCATCAGTTTATAAATGTAATTGGGTTTTTTCCCCAACATGCATCACTCTGCACTTACTAATGTTGTAGCTCATTTGCCACTGTTTTGTCCACTCCCCCAGTGTTAAGAGATCCCTCTGGAGCTCCTCACAATCTCTCACAGTTTTCACTACCCTGTATAATTTAGTGTCGTCAGCAAATTTGGCTACCTTGCTATTTACTCCTACTTCTAGATCATTTATGAAGAGGTTGAAAAGCAGGGGTCCCAGTACTGAACCTTGGGGGACCCCACTCTTTACTTCCCTCCACTTGGAGAAGTGTCCATTTAGTGCTACCCTCTGTTTCCTGTCCCTTAGCCAGTTGCTGATCCAGGACAAGACCTGTCCCTTTATTCCATGACTGGTAAGTTTATTCAAGAGCCTTTGGTGTGGGACCTTGTCAAAAGCCTTCTGTAAGTCCAGATAAACAATGTCAACTGGATCCCCCTTATCCACATGCTTGTTGACACTCTCAAAAAATTCCAACAGATTAGTGAGGCATGATTTGCCCTTGCAAAAGCCATGTTGGCTCTCCTTTAGCAGCGCCTTCTCTTCTATGTGCCTATTAATCCTATCTTTTAGGATGGTTTCCATCACTTTACCTGGTACACATGTCAAACTGACAGGTCGGTAATTTCCTGGATCACCCCTGGATCCTTTTTTGAAAATTGGTGTTACATTCGCCACCTTCCAGTCATCAGGCACAAAGCCTGATTTGAGGGAAATATTATATATTTTGGCTAGGAGATCAGCAATTTCATCTTTAAGTTCCCTGAGAACTCGTGGATGGATGCCATCTGCTCCGGGTGATTTGTTAGCATTTAGTTTAAGACATGCAAGGACCTCCTCCCTGGTTATTTCTATCTGGCTTAATTCTTCGGTTTCCCTCTCTACGAAGATAGGCTCTGTTTTGGGCATGTGGTCTCTGTCTTCTTCAGTGAATACTGAAGCAAAGAATTCATTGAGTCTCTCTGTAATCTCTGTTTCCTCTTTAATAACCCCTTGCCTTCCATTGTCATCTAATGGTCCAATGGCCTTCCTAGTTGGGTTCTTACTTCTAATGTACTTAAAGAAGTCTTTGTTATTTCTCTGAGTATTTTTAGCTATACACTCCTCAAAGTATTGCTTTGTTTTCCTGATTGTTGCCTTGCATTTGTTCTGCCAGAATTTATGTTTCTGCCTGCTGTCCTCATTCGGACAAGCCTTCCATCTTCTAAATGAGCTTTTCTTGCTTTTGATCACTTCCCGAACTGATCCTGTAAGCCACATCGGAGTCCTCTTGGACCTGGCAGTGCCCTTTTTCCTTTTGGGTATACATTCCAATTGGGCCTCTGTTATTGTTTTTGTAAACAGTCTCCATGCCTCTTGGAGTGTTTGGACTCTCTCAATTTTCCCTTTCAGCTTCTTTTTTACTAGTTTCCTCATTTTTGGGAAATTTCCTTTTTGAAAATTTAAGGTCTCTGTGTTAGATTTTTTTTCAGTGAATTGCGGTCTATGATCAAGTTAAACATAATTGAGTTGTGGTCACTGGTCCCTATTGGATCAGTCACATCAACATCTTGCACCAGATCCTGAGTATTACTCAGGATCAAGTCAAGGATTCTTGTACCTCTAGTTGTGTCTTCAACCATTTGTCCCAGGGAACAATCATTTAGCATATCTAGTAACTTTATCTCTTTATTATGTGCTGAACAACAGTTTACCCAGTCTATGTGAGGGATAGAATTAGATAGTAAATATCTGATGCTGGCTGTGGAAGAGGAGGTGAATCCATTTAAATAAATGAGATTTGTCCTTGGGTTTTATGGTTGTGCTTCAATTGTCTGTAGGTGCCCTAATTTTGTATTCTTATAGATACTTGCTCTGAAGCATGTCCTATTACATGCAGTGGTTCTTATTTCCAAGTAACCATGCACAGGATTGCAGTCTTATTTTTTTTTGTGTCATGCGGCAAATATGGGTTTTAGCTGTGTTCCTCCAGTTTCAAGGAGAACTGTAAATACACCTCAAATAAGAGTACAGGGATTTATTGATGAAGGAGTTGCTCTCTGTGATAAAAGTTAATTGGAATCCTGAGATAAGTAAGATGTGCTGATAAGTACGTTGCCAAAATGCAAAAGAAGTTTCAGTTTTCCATTCTTCTGGGCTTTTTTGTCCTCCTGGTCTCTGCTTCTTCTTCTTTTGTGTTCTGATCAAACCCCGGACTGCCAAAATGAAGCCACTTTCTTGACGTAGTCATTGGCACAAACCAAATAAACTGGTCTCTGCTACCAACTTCATATCAGGGGTATATGCATCTGTCATGTTCAATTCTTTCATAGTTTTTACCACCAAGCTCATTATGACCAAGGTCCATTTTTTTATTTGTCAGAGACACCACCAGCATATACTAACAGACAAAGCTAAAATTAACACATCTAAAAAAAATTTGGATTTAAAAGGGCTAGATGACATCTGCCCAATATTGGGCCACATCAACAGCATTTCCTCTTGCCAACATAAGGTCCTCCTCAGTGCACGTTGAGGGGCATTGTGTGCATTGTATCATATAGGAGATGGTTTGTACTTCTCCGCATTCATATTGGCTGTCATCTACAGGGAAATTCCACTTTCTCAGATTAGCCCTTGATCTTCCTACTCCTGCACACAGTCTATTTGAAGCTTTCCACACAGGCCATGGTTGTTCTTGGCCAAGCAGTACAGAGTCATGTGGTCCATCATGAGGCAAGAGTCCCTGCGGCTACAGAATTTTACATGTCATTCCACACAAAACAGACATTCTGGATGCATTTTTAAAGATGCAGTTCCTATTTTCCTCTTACAATACAATCTTTTCTGACTTTCCTACTGCCAAATTCTCTAGGTTTCCCTCTTCCCACAGATGTTTAAGACAGCTGGAGGGCCCCACTAATATAAACTAAAATTTAAGTATGAGCTCAAATAGGAATGATACACATGCATGTTGAAAGCCAAGTATTGTATTGGCAATTTTGCTGCTTAAGTGCCACTTTGCTGTAGCAGATGACTCAGGAGACCTGGATTCAAATGGTTGCTAGACCATAGAAACCCCCTGGGGAGGAAGTGAAAACATCTCTTGTAGTGCTTTGAACATTCTTTAGGGTCAGAAACAATTTGATAGCACATAGCTAAAGCTTAACACAGGGGTTCCCAACTTTTTTACGCTGTGGACCTGACTATGTCCACTGGATAGCTGAGCAGTCTGGACCATGCCCCCTGAATCAGAAGTAAATGTGCCCGCTTCCGCATTTATGACAGCTGAAGGCACATATACGGCTGACGTAACTGCGTTTATGCATGCACAGACATGTTTTGCGACTGTCTTAAACTTGTCCACTTCCACTTGCAGGTACTTGTGGCAGCAGTGGGTCACATGAAATGGTGACGTGGGCCGTAAATTGGGAACCCCTGGCTTAACACAATTATGATTTGAAATGGGAAAGGTTATGTCTATTAGGCCATCTGAAGGATTTTTAGATTGACACCATAGCATTGGAGAAAGGCTAAATTCCACCAGTCCCATGATATCAATGCTGACCAGCCAGCACACCTGCTGTTATATAAGTGTTAAAAACATAGCATGTCCTGGTTATTTCCCCCCCTTAGGGACAGCCTTAAGAGCACAGATAGATAGCATTTTGTAACCCATCTTGGCACAAAATCCTAACCTGTTTTTTGATTTAGAGCTGTAAAATCTGGCATTGCCTATTCTTTACATATGTGGGGAAGAAGCTGTTTAACGTTTCAGGCATAGCTTCCATCTATTTTTTACACACACACCCAAGTTATTACCAGAAAAAAATGGAGAGAAAATTGTTGCAAAATTTGAAAGGCAAATTCTTCTGCTTCTGCTTCTTCATTCCAGGTAGGATATTCAAGCATTACAAACAAATTAGTTAGCTGCAAATGGAGACAAAGAAAAATGATCTCATACTAAGCAAGAGGTCCATAATTTAGGAAATCAATCAACATGAAAGTAAAAAGTGGAGACGGGTTGGTAAGAAGGGCTGCCTCTGGCTAAAGAAAACACAATTTCTTTGCAATTGGGTGGAGAGTGATTGTTTTTAAAGTAAAAAGCATATGAAGTGATATGCTTAGGATTCTAATGTTGTGGATCTGGTGGTGGGGTAAAGTAAAAATTTAACTCTTTAACTAATTTAACTATTCTCCCAATCCATCTTTACTGTTCATGCTGGAGGTAAAACTTCAATCAGGCAAATGGAGCATTTTTGTTTGTTTTTTCATACTGGACACAAGCGTGTCAATCTGGGCTGAATCACAATGGGGGAAAGGGAGAGTTTAAGCCTCTCTCCCCTCCAATCCAGATACATTCCTCAGTGCAAGACTAATTTCTTTTAAAATAATTAATATAATTACTAATGATTGCATTGATGATGTCATCTCTACTTTGGTTGTGAGCAAAAACTGCTAAGGAAATCCCAGACAGAGGAACAACACAACTTACCTTTAAAAAAACCCACAATTGTAACTATCAATAATCACTTGCCATCGATAAAAGCCTTAGGGCAGGAGTCACCAACCTTTTAAAGTCAGGAGCCAGGTCATGCTCCCTCAGACAGTTGAGGGGGCATGACTGGTGGTCCCCCACCATTTACAGCTGCCGTAAATGAGTCCACGGTTAATCCTGGTGGCGGCGGCAGCTGAAACAAGGGCAGGGGCCAGATTATTTGGTGCTGTGGGCCAGATCAGGCACCGAGGTCATCGGTTGCCTACTCCTGCTTTAGGAGGTGTTCATACATGTTCTGTTTTATACAGTGCCGAGATGTTAAACCAACATGAGGAAAACAGAGACAAAAATGGAAATTGGCTGTAACAGGTGTCCCAATGTGATTTGCATATTGTGACTGCAGTATCATTTGAGTTAGTCTGTTTGTAACAGTTCAGTGTGACACCTGCTTTCCACTCCTATCCCCCCCCCAAGTTTAGGGTAAAAGTTTAGTAATAAGCATGTATGGGGTCTCCCGACTCTAGAACATGAATGGGAAACTCCCTGTTAGTCATAACATACCTGTTATATGTATACCAGCTTGGCACAATCCCTGAAAATGTTGTTGAATTGGGCTACAACCCCACAGAATCACTCACAAAGAGATTGTAGAAGTTACTGTTAAAGGGGAAAAACCCTTACTTTGATCTCTGGCTTGACATTCAATAGCCTGAGACTCCTTCTGCATCTCAGTATTGATTATCTCTAAATATTTTACTAATGGTGTTGTGTCTGCTCATGGAAAGGTGTCTGCTATCTGGGTGGGAGAACATTTCAAGAATAAGCTTGTATAACCTTAATTCTCAGATTAGAGAATTAAGTTTACTCCCTTCTTCTCTCTCTTCAGTACTTTCTGTCTCATTCCTCTCTAGGTTAGGAACTTTCTCTGCATGGCAAGTGATTTCTTCCAGGGAAAATGATATATGCCCTTAGTTAGAACAGGGTGATCAGTGCTCTGCTTTGCCCTCAGAAGCTGTGGAGGCATTTTACATTATGTACAGTGGTTGCCCTTGAGAAAGGCAACAACCGGGAAAAATAACAGTAGTGCATTTACCCAATGATACCCAACTCTTTGCCAAAACATTGCAATGCTTATCCTAGTGAACGCTTTGACATTGACTATGTGGACTTTTCCAGTTATCTTGCTTGAATGATATCAGTTCATTTTGACAGTTTCACATCTGGCCTAGACACAGAAGAAGAAGAAAAAGTGTATGAGTGGGTGTTTAACTGAAGGAGGTGCTAATTGTGTACTGGAATAAAGTAGCTTCAATGTCTTCACCCTTTCTAGGAAAGGCTTAACAGGCAGCTTTCAGGGATGTTAGATGTTTTATTCAGCTCTGCAGCTCTAAAGGTTAGAAAGATACAAACAGAATCCATTACAGATTCCATTCAATGGAATCAACCATTGAATTTCTACAGAAGAGGAGAAATGGTCTGGGGTTTAATTTATCCCTCCAATGACCACAGTTTGTTCCCTGGGCTTGCCCCTTTTTCCACAATAACATCATTTGGAAATTTTCCCTGTTTTTTACGAGACACCCCCCCCCCCATTCTGAAAGATAGGTATCTCCTAAGACTCTTTGGTGTATGAAAACCAAGACACAGGACACAGCCTCGGGCTGGGTTAACTCAGGTTTATTGCATCGTGGACAGAGGGAACATGCGGTAATGGCGGATCGATAGCTCTTTATATACAGTGGTAATACATTTGAACGTGGTGCCATTGTAGCCCATTGGCTACTGCCTGCGTGACGTCATTGCGAGTCACGCCCTTCTTGTCCAGGTGTAGGTAGTGGCGGGAAAGCTTCCCGCGCTGCTGCCTTTGATGAGATCGGACCAATAGAGCTTGGACGCTCGCTGCTGCCAGCTGGTGGACATTAGCTCGCGTCCTCATTCAGGGTTCATATGATACAGCTGAAGGTTACATTGTTGCTATAGGCAAGGTTCAGATACATTGTAATCCATGTGGAAGGTAAAACCCTTAGAACACAACATCCCTCCCCCCTAGGACGAGACAACGTCTCGAGCCCATGCTTCCAGACACTCCCCCTCCTAGGAGACAAAATCTCTCAGCCAAGATGGCTTGTTTCGAACACGCTGGGGTCTCGATGCGGGCTGCCTCTCCCCGGGTTTGCTACCTTCTCTTTGTCCCCTGGTTTCCTGTCCTGTAATTTGAGAGGGAGACTCGTTAGTGACTTGCCGCGGCTCTGCGGCGTTGTTGGGAGGTGTGCTCTTATTTAGGGAGGAACCGGGGGCACTGGGGGCTAACGAAAACCCCCTCTTCTCGCTTGGATGGGTGGGGGAACACTCCTGAAAACCCCCCCGGCTCGCTAAATCAAAATCTAAAGTCCATTCGGGGGCAGCGGTCGCGCACTCCTCTCCCCCTTCCCCGGCCTCTGACGGAACTGGTTTATCAAAAGGATATGAGTCGGGGCCGCTGCTTCTTCCTTCCCCCCTTGCTTGGGACTGTTGTCCGCTGCTGTCTCCCCCTTGGGTTACGCGGGTGGGGGAGAACCCTAACGCTGAATCTTGTTGGGGATCCTCACTGACTGGCCCACTTACTCGGTGCCTCAGTTGGTCTGCGTGTCTCCTCCAGAGGAGACCGGTGTGGGTTTCGACTCGGTACGACACTGGCCCCGTCTGTTCTACAACCGTCCCCGGCACCCAGGCTGGCCCCGCGCTGGCATAGTTCCTGCAATGGACATGGTCGCCGGCGGCGAACCCTTTCGAGACTGCCAGCCCCACGTTTTTTCCCTCATCCTCAATTCTTGTGGGGTCCAGCCTGGACAGGAGTGTAGTCAGTTTCCGCCGCATCAATAGCTCTGCCGGCGAGTAACCTGACGCTAAGGGGGTCACCCTATACGCTAGTAAGAACTGACATACTTGGTGGTTCAGGTCCCCGGGGCCCATGCGCCGAAGCGCCTCCTTCGTTGTACGCACCAACCGTTCCACTTGGCCATTCGTGGCCGGGTGAAACGGCGCGGACGTGACATGCCGAATGGCATTCGCCTCCATGAATGCCCCGAACTCTGAGGAGGTGAAGCAACTCGCGTTATCGCTGACTAAAGTGTCGGGTAACCCGAACGTTGAAAAGACTCTCCGTAGTTGGTTAATTGTAGTGGTGGAGGATGTGCTCTTTACCGGAATGACCTCCAGCCACTTTGAGAATGCATCCACCACCAGGAGAAACATGGTTCCTCGGAAAGGGCCAGCGAAATCTACGTGCACTCTGGACCATGGCCCCCTTGCTGTGTCCCATTCCCTATGCGGAAGCCGGGCCGCCTCTGGTCGGGACCCCTGGCACGCCTCACAAGTGCCGACCATGTGCTCAATGTCCTCGTCCAGCTGTGGCCACCAAAAGTAACTGCGGGCCAGCGCTTTTGAGCGAACGATGCCCGGGTGGCTGACGTGCAGCAGTTTGAGAACCCTCGGCCGCATGGGTGTTGGGACCACCACCCGTTGGCCCCACAACAGGCACCCCCTTTCTAGGGACAACTCTAGCTTCTTCCGAAAGAATGGGTCGAATTCCTTGCTTGGGGACGATGCTGGCCACCCTTTCTGCACCCATGAGCTGACTTTCGCCAGCGTTCTGTCCTTGCCTGTCGCCCTGGCTATATCGGCTGGTACTATTGGGGGTTCGTCTAAAACCTCGATTAGCAACACCTGGCGGTCTCTTCCTATTCTGGCTTTTTGGTCGTCCGTCAAGGGCAAAGGGGATCTCGACAGCGCATCAGCATGGCTGATCTCCTTTCCAGGCCGGTACTCCAACTCGTGTTGGTACGCGTTAAGAAAAATGGCCCATCGCAACATTCTCGGGGACAGTATCTGCGGCGTGGGCTTGCCTGCCGTGAAAATTCCTAACAGGGGCTTGTGATCCGTCACGATTTTGAATGGGTGGCCATACAGAAAATCGTGAAACTTTTTGGTCCCCGCTACTATTGCCAATGCCTCCCTGTCGGTTTGCGCGTAATTTCGCTCTGCTTGGGACAGGGACCTTGAGTAAAACGCCACTGGGGCCTCCCGACCGTCATCCAACACGTGGCAAAGCACCGCCCCCACCCCCACCGGTGATGCATCACAGACTAAGACCACCGGCCGTTTGGGGTCGAAGTGTGTAAGGATTGCGTCCGATGTTAAAAGTTGCTTAAGTTCGTTGAACGCCTTCTCGTGCTCGTCACCCCACATCCATGCCTCCTCCTTCTTAAGTAACCGATGAAGCGGTTCAGCCACGGAGGCTTTCCGCGGAAGGAATGTATGGTAGAAATTGAGGAGCCCCAGGAATGACTGAAGTTCGGTTTTGGATGTGGGGCGAGGGGCCTTCTTAATGGCTGCTACCTTGGATTTGGACGGCTTAATACCCTCAGGTGTGATCCGAAACCCTAAAAATTCGACCTCGGTTTCGAAAAAAACACATTTGTCCTTCCTCAGTCTCAGCCCCGCTTTCTCGAACACAGTTAGCACTTTATCCAATCTCTTTGCCAGTTCGGCCTCACTCCCCCCTGTTATCAATACGTCATCAAAATAAGGCAACACCCCCTCCAGCCCCTTCAGGAGGCGTTCCACAAGCGACTGAAAAAGGCCGGGTGCCGAGTTCACGCCGAACTGTAACCGCGACACCTGGAACGCTCCTTTATGTGTGACTATCGTTTGTGCCGCGGCCGTGGCGGGAGTTACGGGGAGTTGCTGATAGGCTTGTGCCAGATCGAGCTTAGCGAAACACTTTCCCCCATTTAGCCTGGCCAAAAGGTGGCTGACCACTGGCACCGGATATGCATTAGGGCGAATCGCCTTGTTAATTGTACACTTATAATCAGCGCAAATGCGCACCTCCCCGTTAGCCTTCAGTGCTGTTACGATTGGAGTTTCCCACTCCGCGGAATCAACAGGAATAAGAATCCCCTGGCCCACCAATTTGTCCAGTTCCGCCTCTATTTTGTCCTTTAGTGCGAAAGGCACCCTGCGCGGTTTGAGTCTTATCGGGCGGACCTCCGGGTCTAGGTCGAAGGCTACAGGGGGTCCCTTGAACTTTCCAAGTCCTTTTTCAAACACGGTGGGGTGCGCGTCACACACCGCTTGTATCGGATCCGCGCCCACGGCATGCACCCCCCCTATGAACAAACCCAAGGGCTGAAACCACTGCGTCCCTAGGAGGCTACAATTCCCCCCTTTGAGAACGACTAACGGGAGTTCTGCGGAATGTCTTTTATAGTGAACCCGAAATTTCCCGACCCCCAGCACTGGAATGCTGTTCCCTTGTACGTCTCGTAGCGTGGACCTCAGAGTCTTAAGCTTGGGCCGCGCTTGGGGGTCGATCTTCAAGAACTCTTTCTGGGGAATTATGGAATAATAGGACCCCGAGTCAATCTCCATCCTAACGGGGGCCCCTTGTACTATTACCTCAATGAAGTAATGGTTTTGTCCCGCGGACACGCTGAACACAGTGTCGTCCTCACTGCCGTCCGAGACGCGGCCCACGCCGTCCTGCTTCCTCGTGGGTCGGGCGCCATCTTGGGGTCTCGCTGGACGGTCCGGTCTGGCCGAACGGTCTTTCGACTGCCTCCGGCCCTCTTTCCGATTTCTGCATGCCCTGGCGATGTGCCCGCGCCGGCCACAGCTGTAACATTCGGCTTTCCTGAAAGGGCACTTCGCACGCTCGTGGGCCGCCCCGCAACCATCGCAGCGGCGCCCCCCTTTCCGGACTTTCTGTACCTCTTCGCCGTCGCTGCCATCTGTAGAGGACCTCGAGGTTCGTCGAGTCGCGTGCACCGGCTGTCCTGACTTGCCACGCACCGAGCTTTCCGCTTTGCTGGCCCTAGGACGCCACTCACGCCACTCGTGTATTTCGTCCACTCCCGCATTCGTGGACTCCGCGGATTCCGCGGTCTCTACGACCTCGGCCAACGTGGGTGGCGGCTCCCTGTTCATCAGGCGGCGCTGCACTTCCTTGTCCTTCAGGCCACACAGCACGACGTCCCTCATGATCATCTCCAGGTTGTCCCACTTGCAGGGAACGGCGGCTACCCTCAGGGCCTCCACGAACGCCTCTACCGACTCATCCGGCGCTTGGACTCGCCTCCAAAACGCACTCCTAGCAGGAAACATTGCCTTCGAGGGTTGGAAACGCTCACGCAGCAACTTCAGTATGTCGTCGGTTTTGAAGTCGTCCAACGTCTTCGGTTCGATCATGCCCACCAGCGTCCGCTTGGTCTCTACACCCAGCATTCGGGTGAGGATGGCCCTCTTCCTTTCCTCGTCGTCTTTGACTTTGAGTTCCACCAATGCCGCCTTGAAATCCATGTTAAAGATGGTCCAGTCTTGCGGCTTGGTAATATTGAACCCGCTCTGTGTCCTGGCACTTTGGGAATCCATTATCCCATCCTCGTCGCCAATTTGGTGTATGAAAACCAAGACACAGGACACAGCCTCGGGCTGGGTTAACTCAGGTTTATTGCATCGTGGACAGAGGGAACATGCGGTAATGGCGGATCGATAGCTCTTTATATACAGTGGTAATACATTTGAACGTGGTGCCATTGTAGCCCATTGGCTACTGCCTGCGTGACGTCATTGCGAGTCACGCCCTTCTTGTCCAGGTGTAGGTAGTGGCGGGAAAGCTTCCCGCGCTGCTGCCTTTGATGAGATCGGACCAATAGAGCTTGGACGCTCGCTGCTGCCAGCTGGTGGACATTAGCTCGCGTCCTCATTCAGGGTTCATATGATACAGCTGAAGGTTACATTGTTGCTATAGGCAAGGTTCAGATACATTGTAATCCATGTGGAAGGTAAAACCCTTAGAACACAACAGACTCTAAATCCATGGTTCCCAACGTGGGGCACATGCCCCACAGAGGGACAAGTTGATTTTTAAGTGAGGCAATTCAAGAATGAGTCATTAACAGTTAATGGCCTTTTGGGCTTTCTCCATATGAATAGTTCACTTTTTGAACAATAAGAAATATATGTCACTGGGGGGTCTTACATCAGGATTTTAGCGATGTTTCGGTTGGGAACCACTGCTCTAAATTCTCACTTTCCTTCTGCTTTTTACATTATGATCAGCAACCAATTTTTCATATTATAGGTTTATGAAAGAACTCAGTTTCTTCTTCCATGACCGTTTGATTTCTGTGCAAATAGTCTAATTTGTACACTTGTAGGCTATCTTTACGTGATCCGAGGCCCTGAATTTGATAAAATAGAACTAGACCAATGGGATTTATAAGTGGGCCCAGCACTTCCTAATGGGACTCCTCTCTGCATGCTAGTTTTAAATGAAACCAATTCAGCTCAAATTAGAAATGTTTAATTAATGATTGGCTAACTGAACATTATGCAAACAAAATAAGTTAATACAAAATACCTTTTTTGACCAAGGATGCTAAATTAGTCTAGGATTGTACACATGTATGTTTCAGCACTGTTGTATGGGAACTGTTAGGCAAGGAAGGAAGCACACTGCTTTGGCAATATTCATCACTTTATTCCCTTATCAACAACTCATTTGTCATGAAACCTGGCATCATTATAGGGTTTTTTTAATGTGTGTTTGCTACAGTTTTTAATATTTGTCCCATGGTTAGACCTATCTTGTGTGGTCTTGTGGATGAGGAATCAAGAGACCTGGGTTTAAATTTGTTTGGCCAGGGAAACTGACAAGGTTGGGATAGGGTTGGTAAATTAATTATGTCAGTCAATTCAATTCTGCTTTATGGCAATCATTCTCAGGGTTTTCTAGATGTAGCTTACTCAGAAGTGATTTACCAGTCCCTTTTTCTGTGGCATTTTGGGACTGTGTACCTTATCCAAGAGTACACAAGTTGACTCTATTCCCTGGAGGCATTGTGGAGAATTGAACATCCAACCCTTGTCTCTTCAGCCAGATGCCTAACTTAGTAAACTATCCAGCCAGCTTGGCAGAACTGGTAAAACTTCTTCTTAAATATCTCATTTGCCTTGAAAGTCTTATTAGGGTCACTGTAAGTCAGTCCTGACTTCACAGCACAGAAGGTAAATTTTAAAATAATAATATTATCTGGGGTTTCTTAGTATTTGGCAAAAGTTGCTTTGAAAGGTATTAATATTGACCTTGGGATTCTGGGAGCAATTTCTTTTGCATTTCCAAAAATCATGGCTGTGGAATGACCCACCTGCTGGGAAACAGGCCTTCAGAACAGTTTTGACCAACTGTGCAGATGATGAAGAGCCAAATGACACAGACACACTACTGGTGAGGGAAAAAATGGATGAAGACAAACATCTATTCTTGCCAGGGGATGTTTTCAGCTTTCCAGAAAGAGCAGACTAACCATGACATGACATCAGTGCAGGACTGTCATATGTTGGCAGCCCTTTCTCAGCTTGCCATAAACGGCAACACATATCAGTGAGATTCTGGCTGTGAGAGGATGATTGTGCCAGGTAAATCTGTGAATGTACCATTATTTGGGCTTTTTTTTCTTGGCTTTGGGCAGGGAAGACATGTGAGTTGGTTTAAGATAGGAGTTCTCAACCTTTTAAAGCCAGGGGCTGGGTCATGCTCCCTCAGGTAGATTCAGGAGCTGGACACCAATTTTGCCCTTCCTTCAACACACGGCACTTCCGGGTGTGGTGGAGGTGGTGGTGGGCCACATGAAATGGTGCCATGAGCCACATCCAGCCCATGGGCTGCAGGTTGAAAATCCCTAGTTTAAGAGATCATTTGCAAAATTTTGAGCAGAGTTTAGCAAAGTTATTTTCTCCACAACTCCCAGAAACCTCCTGAACCGTAATGGGTCGGACCCACTTTCCAAAGCTCTACCTTGTTAAGCCCATCAAAATTGCCCACAGGTGTTTTGTCTTAACAGGATCTTTCATGTTTGTCTCAGAATCATAGAATCACTTAATTGGAAGGGGCCTTTTAGGCTATCAAAAAACCCAACCCAGTCTTCAATGCAGGAATCCCAATCAAAGTGGATATGAAAGGTGGCTTTCCAATACTCTCTTGAAATGTTAGAAATGGCAGCCATATTAGCCTGTACTTCAAGCATATCAGAGAGTAAACAAAACAAAAAGACAGAAAACGTTGTGGCACTCTAAAGATTAACTGATGTATTTTGATGTTAGCTTTCGTGGATCAAGTCCACTTCATCAGACAGGTTTCAATTCTCTCTTGAATGCTTTCACTGTTGGAACTCACCACATCTTGAGACAGTTGTTTCCACTGTTGTAACCATTAAGAGGTTTTTCCTAATATTCAGCCTATATCTTGCTTCCTGTAGTTTCAGCCTGTTATTATGCATCCTGCATTCTGAGAAAGTGAAGAACAGATCCTTCCATTCCTCTTTATATCTTTCAGGTATTTGAAGAATACTATCATATCCCCCTCTGTCTCCTTTACTCATAGCTAAACATGCTCAGTTCCTTCAATCTTTCCTCATATGGCATTTGATGAAAGTGAGTGCCTGCTGCTATTTCAGGCACAAACATGCCTTAAAGGTTTTTCAAGTGCATGTGGTAGCCATGTGCATTCAGAGGGTATTGTTAAAAATTGCAATAAATGTTCATATATATAGGAAGCTTGAATTAGGCAAGAACTTCACTGACAGAACAAATGTCCCTCATCTGATTTCACTTCTCCATTCTCTGTTGCTAAATGGTAATCTAGAACACCTTTCAGCCTCTTACTGTATATGCATTGAGGTACTTCTGCATGTGATAAAAATGCAACCACTGACTTGTACTTAGGATTACATGACAGGATTTCCAACCATGTACTTGTCATATTTCCCTATTTAATTCTTGAGTCTCAGTTGCAGAACATCTGCTTTTGTATACAGACAGCCTGCATCCAGTGAAATTAGCATGCTAGCACAAGGCTCCTTGAACCACGGGTCATATATTTTCAAAATTACTGCAGAGGTGGTCTCCAATGCAGGTTTTAGCACAATAGGGGGCACAAACTGCTGTGCCCCATCTTGTACAAATGAATGTTTAGCCAATTGCACAATAGTGTAACCTCACACAAATGCCTGTGCTTCCCCCTCCCAAATAACTAGCATTTTATTGATTTATTTATTTTGTTTATTTATACCCCGCCCTCTTGGTGCAAGCACCTCTCAGGGCGGCTTACAACACACAAAAAACAATGCAATCAATGCAAAAGAGTAATAAAAGGCATTAAAGCTAAAAACATTATATAAAACCCTTATCTAAAAAACAATCTTAAAAACATGTAAACCCTCCAATACCCACCCTAACCCCTTAAGAGATAACAATAAAATTTAAAAGGAAAAAAATTTAAAAAGATAAAAAGACAAAAGGGAGATAAAAACAGGGGAGGGGGAAGAATAAAAACAGACAAGTCAGTTGTAAACAGGCTGCTATACAAGCCAGCGAGACTGGGCCGTCACACCTGTCGGACCCCACACCCGCTGGCATAGCCAGGTCTTCAACACCTTGCTAAAGGGCAGCAACTCTGTCTGGAGGCGCAATTCAGGTGGTAGGAGGTTCCACAGGGCTGGGGCAGACACCAAAAAGGCTCTTCTTCTGGTCTCGTTCAGGTGTGCTTCTTTCGTAGAAGGGACCAGCACTGAGCCTCTATGGTCTGCCCTTGTAGGATGGGTAGAATACCTTGAGGGTGACACGGTCCCTTAAGTTTAGAAATGCATTTCTATACTGGCCATCTTGGAGGTTTCCAGTTTTAGCCAAGGTTCCATATCTCCAGATAGGACCAGTTAAGTCACTTATTCAAAAGCTGCTACTAGTCAATGTAAAACCAACTTTCCCTAACTGGGTCTTCTCTAGATCTCTCCACATTAGTTGAATTAAAAATTCCAGCAAACACAGCCAATGGGCTTGGAGTGATGGAAGCTTGTAATCCAACATCTCCGAAAGGAGCCTTTTTTGGAGAAGGATAGAGATTGCTAGACTCACTCTTCGACTCAGGACAGGAGGCAGTTTGCTATGCCTGACTAGCCTGCCTCACATATTCTGCAGCAAATCACTGCTGCTCTGTTCTATTCTCTTTTTAACACAGATCTTTGCAACTGCTGGGAATAGAATTGCTTTATTAGACACTCATTATCCAGAGTGGCAATGACAGAAATTTTCATTTCCAGAAAGGGGAATTGCAAATATGTGCTGAATCTCTAATAGTGAAAGAATGGCCAGTTTTTTTAAAAAAAAGAGTGGCCAGTAAATTTGCAACAAAGGTAAATAAGCCAATTATTATTTTAATGGAAGTGCTTCTTCGCCCTCCTGCCTCTTTCTCTCTGATTACAGATACACACACACAGGCAAAAATCTGTCTATCTCCATTTTTCAGAGGTGAGTGTTGACCCTTCTATAGCTACCGTTTCACCATCAGTACACAAAAGCACCATCAGTACACAAAAGCAAGATTTGCAAAAATCTCAAAAATGTGCACCAAAAGGGCAAAGTAACTTTAGGGTGCAAAATAATTTGCGTAGTGACAAAACTCAGAAATTGGCCCAATGGGGACTGAATATGTTTGGTAGACCATAAGGAAGGCTGAGCACAGAAGAACAGATGCCTTTGCACTGTGGTGCTGGAGAAGACTCTTGAGAGTCTCCTGGACCGCAAAGAGATCAAATCAGTCAATCCTAAAGGAAATCAATGCTGACTGCTCCTTGGAAGGACAAATATTGAACCTGAAGCTCAATTACTTTGGCCACTAAACGAGAAGAGATGACTCAATGGGGAGAAGGCCCTAATGCTGGAAAAGATTGGACACAAAAGGAGAAGGGGGAGGCAGAGCATGAGATGGCTCGACGGCATCATTGGTACAGTGGGCGTAGATCTGGGCAAACTATGCAGGATGGCAGATAACAGAGGAGCCTGGCATGTTGTGGTCCATGGGGTCACAAAGGGTCAGACTCGACTATGGAACTGAACAACAAAAATGCTTGGTAGGCACAATAGCTTGACTGTTGGAAGAATCAACGAAAAACCAAGCTGGAGGAACGGAATGGAGTATCCATGGAAGGGCATTGCTGGTTGAGGAAAAGCGTAGTAGGAAAATTGTTTGCTGTAAAGTCCCTCTTAAAGGTAAAGGTAAAGGTTTTCCTTGCTCGAAAGCCAGTCATATCCGACTCTAGGGTTCAGTGCTCATCTCTGTTTCAAAGCCGAAGAGCCAGTGCTGTCTGCTTCTGCCGACGTTTCTGTGGTCATGTGGCAGCCGTGACTAGACACTGGAGCGCATGGAATGCTGTTTACCTTCCCACTGAAGTGGTACCTATTTATCTACTTGCAATTTCTTGCTTTTGAACTGCTAGGTTGGCAGGAGCTAGGACAAAGACGGCATCCTAAAGTTTCTTATGTCATCTAAATGTACCTGGGGAAGTATCAGTTTCTGCATTGAGAATATAAAATGTCCAGCTTTTGAAAATCACGAGTTCCTCAATGGAATGAATGTTTTCCTCCCTCTGCTGAAAATCAAACTAAGTGGCTCAAGAAAGATATATTTGCTTTGTGAAAGACTATATCCCAAAGGTGGAATCCCAGAGCTTTTTTGCCTTCCAGCAATCACGCATGCTGCTACTTTCTTACTTCTTTTGTCTGTCTTTGAATGAACGTGATTTAAGGTTTCATCTCCTTTTCTGGGAACAAGATCAGAACTGTGCCTTGCGTGCACAAACAGCTGCTGGGTTCTCGGTTGAAAAGTGGCTTTGGTTACTGCCCCCTTCTTCCCTTGTAGTTTTTGTTAGCCCAGGAAGATCTGGACCCCGAAAAGACATTTATTGTTGGCAGCCGGCAATATTTGTGCAGCTGTTGCCTCAGGTCTGCCTTTACTCACCCCCCCCCCCCAAAAAAAAAACCCTTCAGAATCTAAGAGTAAGTTGACAGCCATGTCTAGAGGGAAGAGGCATGTGCTTTCTTAACAGGGCTGGCAAAACAGGAGGCAGGAGAAGGACTAGGCCTTGACTTAAGTTAGGAAACAACAAACTACAACCCATTTATGCCATATGCCTGTTTGGGCTTGCCATCATTTCTGTTTTGATTCCCATTATTTTGAGCAGGAGAAACATGAAGAAAATAATAAAGAGAGGTATTATTATTTTGAAGTGTAGAGAAGAACAGGGTGGATTTGTACCATGTAATGTTAATTATTCTTAGCTCTCAGTGTTGTGCCAAAACAACAACAGCAACTTCTTCTTCTAGGCCAGATGTGAATCTGCCAGAATGAAGCCACCTTTTGGTGAGTTTATTCTGCAGTTTTGTTTGCCTTACCTAGTGTGAGAAAGTTTAGCTGGCACAAAGTGTCAGTTGCCTGGGATATACCCAATTGTGTTTCAAAATACCACAATCTTTGAGGAAGCTCTTTCTCTGTATCCCATCTGGGAAGCTGAGAGCAAGAGATGACAAGGTGTGAAATGTGCTCAGTAAAGTGAGTCCAAAGGATGTCCAAGTTAGGACATTGGGAAAATTCCCAGGAGTTCAAGGAATAGGCAAATAATAGTCACAAAGTCCAAAGCCAGAGCTAGTCCATCAACCACTAGAGTACTAGGTAAAAAATGCAAACAGGAAGTCAACAGTTCATATGAAAACGAGGGGGGGGGGCAACAACAGGATTTTTTTTTGTATCAACAGTTGTTTACAGTCAAGGTCAGATCAGTGGAAGATCAATCAGACATGGAGACAAGGAGTGCTAAAGACTAGGAACAGGGCCAAGAAACTGGTGAGTCAAGTACATTGTCCCCTGACCCTTCATTAATTTGGCTGGGAGTTATGGTCTGCATTCATCATGTTGTATCATGAGCAATAGCCGTTTAGTTAGTTTCTGAATGCCCCTTGGTTGAGATATATTATTATGACCCTTGTTTACATTTTTTAATTTTTTTTATTAAAGTTTTAAAACAAAAATTACATATACAATAAACAAACAAAAAATAAAAATAAGATGACAAAAACATAGAAAAGGCATAGAAGAAAATTTGCAAATTCAAATTCATCAAGCATCACTTACATATTCTTATCCATATACTATTATCTTAAGATTCAATTCCTCATTTTTTTATTTCCACTTGCATATCATTAATCATATATTATTATCATAAACTTCAAATCTCCATTTTTTAATACTTTCAATGACCCTTGTTTTCTAATGAAGATTCTACCAGGTTGGGCATGACCAAAAAGAAGATCTGCATTAGGAACAACCACAAGAAATGAGGAATTGAATCTTAAGATAATAGTATATGGATAAGAATATGTAAGTGATGCTTGAAGAATTTGAATTTGTGAATTTTCTTTTATTTTCCTTTTCTATATTTTTGTCATCTTATTTAGATTTTTTGTTTGGTTATTGTGTATGTAATTTTTGTTTTTTAAAAAAATAATTATTTTTTTTAAAGGAAGGGTGTGTGTGGACGATGTGCTTGACTCACCTGTTTCTTGACCCTGTTCCTAGTCTTTAGTGCTCCTTGTCTCCATGCCTGATTGATCTTCCACTGATCTGCCCTGGACTGTAAACAACTGTTGATAAAAAAAATCCTGTTGTTGCCCCCCCCCCCCCCCCCCGCTCCCTCGGGTTCATATGAAAGGCCATCTGGGTTTTAGTTTTTAACTGTTGTGAATGTGGAGGGGTATTTTAATGGTTTTTAATGCTTTTATGATTTTAATTGTTATTGTGGGGATGCTTTTATTGGTTAGACATTAGACTGTAAGCCATCTGGAGTCACCTCGGCGATTGGGCAGTGATTAAATCTAAACTAAATAAATAAATATCTCTTCTTTCATGCAAGGTAAAGATAAAGGTCGCCCTTGCTCATAAACCAGTCATATCTGACTCTAAGGTTCAGTCCTCATCTCTGTTTATAGCCAAAGAGCCAGCACTATCTGCATCAGCAGATGTTTCCGTGGATATGTCGCAGGCATGACTGGTCACTGGAATGCACAGAATGCTGTTTACCTTCTCACCCAAGTGGTCCCTGTTATCTACTTGCAATTTCTTGCTTTCAAACTGCTAGGTTGGCAGGAGCTGGGAGAGAGATGGAAGCTCACTCCATCATGCAACACTCCGGTCTCGAACTGCTGACCTGCTGACCTGCTGACCTTACAGTCATCAAGTTCAGTATATTAACCACCAAGCCAATGCAGTCCTGCACTTGATGCAAAGAGAAGCATAAAACCTGCCTACATGGAGAAGAGAAGAGAAACACACTCACCTCTTCTTAGTACCTTGGGAAGGTGTTTTTGCACCAATTGATAGAACACTTCAACATTTTTCAAATAAAAGAATGCATATGTGTGTTTGTTGCCTTGTGGGAATGTTGTAGCAGGGAGGGATCCAAAACCTCTTCTCTCTCATATGCTTGGCATGTGCTTTCAGTGCTACCCCTAAAGGCTGTGCTCTGGGAAGCAGGAGAAAGGTATCTTTTGGATATGTACATAGAGAAACACACCCAAATGTGTGCTGTCATAAAAAGAGCTGTTCTTGCCCACTCTTCAGAGTGGCCACCTTGCCTATGCAAAGCCCACAAGCAGAACACAAGTATGGTACTTTTCTCCTGCTTGTGTTTCCTAGCAACTGATATTTAAAGCTATAATGGGGCTTTGACCTAGAGTTTAACTCCCTTTTAGCCATTCATGTTTGAGTAGGAGGAAATATCAAACAGGTGGATTTGGTACTGGATTGATGTGGCCACTGCATGTTGAGTTAGAGGCTTCCCTGTCTATACTTTCATCTTTTCGCCACATACCCCAACCTCATGTGACCCAAGCTTAACTAATATGGGCAGTGAAGCCAAAACTGCACCACACAAGGGAACAGGTAAATCGCATGACTGTTAGTTGGTGATAGCCTGGTGCCAGTTTGGCAGCGCTCAATTCCCTGAGATTTCTAAGCCCTAAAAACTGGCTCTTTGATATCCAAAGATGGATAGGTGCCAGGTTTGCTATAGTTTAAGCAATACTATACTGAAAAGTGGAAGTTACTAGATTGGACAAAAAGACCCCCTCCAGTTAAAATGGTAACAGAAGGGGGCAACAAGTTAGCCAAATTGTCCACTGTACAAACCTTACACACAGCTCAGAGACTACAGTAACGTGTAAATGGATTGTTTGGCCTTGTGTCATGAATATTGGACTACAGGGCCACTTACTGTTATTTTAATTAATCTTTGATTTGTCTGTCTGTCTGGATTGCTGAGTTTATGTGGTCTAATCCACAAAATTAGATTACATTTGTGGGTTTTGTGGCTTTTGTGAGAAAGGGACAGGGAAAACAGCAGTAGATGGTGCCACTTAAGGCATGAAGAAGAGCATGAATTTGAGTCGGAAAGCCTTGAGGGTGATAGTAATAAACAAGCAGGTTAGAGGACCACCCAGAAAGAGCTCGGAGGCCATTTGTCTGTGGTATAATCTGTGTAATACAGGGCTAGATGTCTCACAAAATGGAATTAAGATTGCCAGGAGAAATATCTACAACTTGAGATAGGCAGATGACACTAGCCTAATGGCAGGAAATGAAGAAGATCTAAAGAGTCTCTTGATGAGGGTGAAAAAGAAGAGTGCAAAAAGGTGGCTTGAAACTCAACATCATAAAACCCAAAATCATGGCATCTGGCCCCAACATTCCCTGGCAAATAGAAGGGGAATAAATGGAAACAGTGACAGGCTCTACTTTCTTGGGATCCAAGATCACTGCAGATGGCGACTGCAGCCATGAAATAAAAAGAAGCTTACTTCTTAGGAGGCAAGCTATGGCCAACCTAGGTAGAAGAATAAAAAGTAGAGACATCACCCTGCGAATAAAAAAAATCTGCATAAAGCTATGGTCTTCCTAGTAGTACTGTATGGCTGTGAGAGCTGGACCATAAGAAAGACCGAGTGCAGATGACTAAATCTGTTACACTTTCCTCTATGTTCTGCTTTCGATCCTGAATATAAAGAAATGAATGCATTTATTATTATTATTATTTTGGTAAACCTGTTCCAATAGTAAAATGAAATGCTTGCATAACTCTACATGGGACCTCCTGGTTCTGTGGCTCTTTCTCTTTGCTTGTTCACCTGAAAGAAAGAAGTTATCTCTCTCACCTTTTTTTTTTTGGGGGGGGGGGCATGAATGTCTCTCCTTCCTTCTTTATTTGCCCTGACCTAGACATCCTGCCCTACCTGAAAGAATGGTGCAGGTGTGAGCTGTCAGCTCAGTTGCATCTTCCCCGGAAAGTAAGAAGCACAACACACTTTGCATTGTGTTAAATTGCCTTGCTTCTCTGCCAGTGAGCTTCCTCCCTTCTCTCTTCATGCCACTCCAATAGGCAAGAGGTACTACGGGTGGGAATTTGTCTGGCATTACAAAAAGGAGGAGGAGGAGGAGCTGGGGGGAAAAAGGTGCGCTGCTTCTTCTTGCAAGATCGGGCAAAGGAATCCTATTTCCATGCCAATGCCCTGGAAACTAAGGAGTAAGTGGGGGAGGGGGGGAGGGGGAGGGGGGCTAGAAGAGATGCCTCCCCCCATTTTAACGACTAGAAAGCCTGAGAGGCAGAGAGGATTTAGAGCATAATCCTGTCACCCCCCCCCCCCACCCCCAACTTGACTTCTCCCCGACTGTGAAACCTGAGAGTATGTTTGCGGCTTCCTACAGTTGGGCGTTTTTCTCGTTGGTTTTTTTGCTGTCAAAGTTTTAGGCTAGGGAACACATCCGTGCATGGACCGGGTTCTCATGTGGGCTCAGCGGAGGGGTTGGCCCGGAGGTGGGGCAGAGAAAGCCGGGGTGGGTGGGCAGGAAAGAAAGAAGGGAAGCCCTGCAGAAGAGGGGTGCGGGGGGGGGGAGTGGAACATCCCGGCTGCCCAGGTAGAGACACGCGTCCTCTTTTTGTTCCGCCTTGGGGCCGGATCCCCACGTGCAGGCGCGCGTCTCTGTTTCCCTCGCCCTGTGTGGGAATCTCGAGGGTCATTGGGGGGGGGGGAGTGGGGGTGTCCCATGGGGGCCGTCTGATGCGTAATGAGATTGAGCCGCAGAAGGAGGCAGGCAGGCGGGCGGGCAGGATGAGGCCCCCGCCGGCGGCTGGCAGCCCGTGTGCCCCCGGCAGATCGCGCTAGTGGGGTCGATCGGGCTCGCCCTTCCGCCTGGCCGGCCGGATCCTCGACGGCCATCCCACTCGGTGCGGACGTGGTTGTGTAGCTTGACTGCCTCTCTCCTGGGGCGCGATCGCTCCACCATCCCGGACAGGACAGCCTACTACAGACTGTGAGTTTTGTTGCCTTTCATTGATCTGGGAAGGATGGGGGGAGATGGGGGGGGGGGGGGCGCGACGGGGGCAGATCCCGGTCCTTCTTCCTTCTGTGGCTGCTTCGAGGGGGGTGATGGCGAGCCCCTTACCCTTCCGGGCTGGCAAGACCTCCCCCTGCCCCCTGGACCTGGAGTCAGGCTCAGGTATGGGGTAACCCCGGTGCCAGGCGCCCGTAGTCCCCTAGGCATCCCTTGCGATCTGTGTCCTTATCCCTGCCCACCTGGATGAATGGGTAATGGGGGACCGTGGGAAACAATAGGAGGGACAGGTAACCTCGCTGGGGGCGGGGGGGGGGGGTGGCGAGATGCGTCCGTGGTGATGGCGGCAGAGAGACATTGGAGCATGAATGTATGTCTGTCCTTCCGATCCGGGCTCACTTTTCTGGCTTCCCAAAGCCCGGGATTGAGGACCGATGAGGTTGGAGACGGGCCGTCAGGGTCCAAACGAAGTCTCTGGCGCTGCTGCGCTAAGGCGTTCCGGTTTCTTCTCCAGGTTGCATGTCCAGAAGGGTCAGCCTGAAGCATCCCTGCTATCTCCTTTTCTCTGTTTTGCTGAAAAGGTGCCCATTGGGTCTGTATTCAGGACAGGAGGCCACTTTGGAGGGCTTCCAGGTCTGCTCTTCTTCATCCACCCCACCCACCCCAACCCCCAATCCTGGATGCAAAGTGCTCGGCCAGCCTTGTTAGTTTCCCCTTTTCTATTTCTTTAAAAAAAAAAACCTTTGGAAAAACAACAGATCTAAAAAGGAATGCTCGTCTGTCAAGTGTTTATGAAGTGGTTTCTGAGTGACAAGCGACTGGACTTTCAATCCAGAAAAATTAAATGCCCATCAGAGCTCTTAATAGATGCAAGAGAGAAAAGCCACTTTAACTACTTAGAACCAGATGCGTAAGAATATTTGTGCATATAAAAATGGATTTATATCCATGATGGCGAACCTTGGCACTCCAGATGTTCTTGGACTTCAATTCTCTGAAGCCCAAGCTCCCGCGAATCCACACGAATGGGTTTGCTGTGATTCATCCGACCCATGCCCATACGGTTTTGGCTCTTCCGGGTTAATCCTTCCTCCATATGGGCATGTTTTACTTCCACTTCCGGGAGCGATGAGGGTGGGGTGGGCCGGATGAATCGCAGCAAACCCATTCATGTGGATTCGCGGGGTCTTGGGCTGTTGGGAATTGAAGTCCAAGAACATCTGGAGTGCCAAGGTTTGCCACCATGGACCTATAGGCACCCTCCCTTCTTTTAAAACTTGTAATCATTTTTTTCTAAATGCCAGGCTTTGATCCAGCTTTAAACCAGAGTGCATATGTATCTGGATGCAGTTTGAGCTGTGTGTTGTTGTTTTTAAGAGCTCTGTTGTCTTTTCCGCTGGGCTGGAGGGGGTACAGAGAAAGAGTCTCCTCGAAGATTGTGGTACTTTTGGACCACAATCTGGTGTACCTTGGGCAATGGCCACCTTGTGCCAGCTAATCTTTCTCACACTAGGTCAGGCGAAGGGAACTGCAGAATGAACTCACCAAAGGGTGCCTTCATTTTGACAGTTTCACATCTGGCCTAGATATGAAAGAAGAACAGGAAGAAGTACTCCTAGCCAAGGGTGGGCAACCCTGAAGTCTTTAGTGGCATGAGTGAAATGGGTACTAACTTGCACCCTTTAATATTTGTGTAGCAGGTTTCTGGTGCAAAAAAGACTTCATGTACTTTCTCGGTAATCCTAATTTCCAATCTGGTTTCATAGACAGATGCAGGTCTGGGAGGGCCTTGAGCAAAGAGTCTTCTAATGGAAGTCCCTCCTATGTTGATGGCCTCTGCTAGGGTCAGTTGGCGATGATGGGCAACAGCTGTCTTGTGGTCCCCTAAGTGGCTTGGATTTCAGCTGCTTACAGTGCTCTGGATGTATTGGGGATATTGTGAGAGGTTAATATGGTGACTCCCAGCTGCCCAGGACTGGAAGCCCAAGGCAGAAGGAATGGACTTCAGGCTTGTGCCAAATGCCATTGCGGTTTGTAGACAGCTGCTACAGGAATCTTTGTGCAGATGGTTGGGTGATTATATTAACTCCTTCTTGAAAAAAGCCGACATACTGTAGTGCAATGAATGGCGTGTTAAACTGGGACTCTGGAGACCTGGGTTCAATACCCAACTTGGTCAGGGAAATGTGCCCTGGAAGTTGGAAATGACAAACCTTGTCTTGAACATCTTGTGTACTTGACCAGATGGCACACAACAAAACTAAGAGTGGATAGGTTGGATTTAGCAGCAACTAAATCAAGCTAGGAAGTGCTGAGGCTAAGAAAGCTGCCTATTTTGCCATCACATCACAGAAATTAGATTTGAAGCTTTGGGAGGCAGGGAACTCTGAACTTGCAAACTGTATTATACCTGTTCTGTAGATCAGTTTCTTGAAGGGCAGTGATGACTCAGTGGTTAAGAAGCTTGCCTTGTTAGATGGAAGGCCAGCAAGTCTGCATTTTGAGACTTGGGTACTGCATGATGGGTTGAGCACCTGTCTCTGCCCCAGTTCCTGTCAACCTAGCAGTCCAAAAGCAAGAAATTGCAAGTACAGTAAAACCCCGACTTACAAATGCCTCGAGTTACATAAAATTCAACTTACATAATGATTTTATGCTAAAACCATGTCCCGATTTACACTATTCCTATGGGTTTGCTTCGAGTTACATAAAGATTCTTTTTCCTATGGGTTTGCTTTGAGTTACATAAAAATAAATTTCCCTATGGGTTTGTTTCAAGTTACAAAAAAATTAGATTTAAGCAAAAGCCTACAGAATGGACTTTTTTTTGTAAGTTGGTGTTTTTACTGTAGATAAATAGGGACCACTTTTTTGGGGAAATATCTTGGGGACATAACAGGAGTCTCATTCTGGTGTCCCCTGAACAGAGTTTCTACAGTAAAAATCCTTTCAACCCAGAAGATTTTTTGACATGAAATTATTATTACCACAACAGATGCTAAGCTACATTAATTGTGCCTTCTTCTTCTTTCATATCCAGGTCAGAAGTTAAACTGCCAAAATTAAGCCACCTACTTGGCTTTGTCGTTGGCCATACATAAATCCTGATCGGTACATGTTTCCAGTACTAACTAGCAGACCAGCAAATGAGCTGGATTTTGTATCTCTCCACATCCACACATTATGTTATTGTCTGCCAGCAGCCCCCACTTGAGCATGTTCATCTTACGTTTAGGCACTCCGACTCTCAGTCCTCCAAATCTGCATGCTACATATAAGAGACATCTATAGCCCCATCAGGAATTACTAACCCTTTCTTTTCTTCCTCTTTTACCATTTTGTACGTCGAGCGAGGCATTACTAACCAGCTGCAGGCTAAAAATGTAGAGCCTGCCTCTCAGTACACCCAAAGGGACCAGTCACAGGAAAGATCACTGGGAAATTCAGGTTCTTACTCATATTAAAACAGAAATCTCTTCTCTTCGGAGTCATTGCTTTCCACCAGAAGAAAACAATGGCATGAAGATGAGATTAGGGACTTTCCTTTCCATGTATACTATGGGCCGAAGTCAGCAACACAGACCTCTCAGCCCCAATTCCATTCTCGACAGCAACACTGGAAACATCCAACCCAGTACTGACTCCGGGCTCCACCCATGGCTGGGGTTGAAGAGATGCTGCATCTGTGGGCAGTGAAAGACGCTGCCGCCAACGCAGGGCCCTACCCATGGTCAGGGTTGAAAAGCTGCTGCAGCTGCGGGTGACAGAGGATGCCGCCAAGCAAGGGTGACCTTTACCTAAAACTGTGAGGCTAAAACATTCAGCGTCTGTGACTGGCTGGCTGCATCAATCCAGCTGGGTCCTGCAATCCTAACCTTTTCTGATGGGTTTCAGTGAGCCAGACTTCTAGGGGTACAACTGCTGGAATTAATAATTGTTTTGGAAATAATTAGCCATTATTCTAATGTTTCTGGAAATAAAATAGCTATTATTCTGATGTTTTTGTATAAATCTGTAGCAAAGTCACATCTGGAACATTGTGGACAGTTCTGGTTGCCTCATTGCAAAAACAAAATACACCTGGAAGAGTTGAAAAAAAGAGCAGCCAAAATTATCAAAGTGCTGTGTACCTCCTATTTTCCGAACTGAAGACCTCATTTACCTTGTTAGCCATTTGCATAAAATAGTGATTTGTTCTTTTTTTAAAAACAACAACAACAACTTGTGATTGTTTTGTTTCCCCCTCATTCAATGTCTTCTAATTTTGTCTCCTCCTTTGTCTGCCATATGTTGTGGGGTCTGCGATATGTCCTCTTTTGGGACACTACAACCTTGTGTGGCTTGTAGTGGCCTCAATTCTAGAGGTTTACCCACCTGGAAAAGATAGGTCTCTCATCTGCTGGGTTGAACCATGAGTCATCTATGGTTAGGACATCATTTTCTTTTCCTAGAATGATCGAGATATTGTGTTTTTCTGGGCAATTGCCAGAGGTGGAAGAGAGTGTTGTATGCCACACAAAAATGAAATTCTCTGTTAGTTGTTGCAATTTTATACCTGGAATGTCTCGGAAAGGCACTGTACGCAGAGCATTGGGGGAAAACAAAATAGCTGACGGGAACAGCCAGTGAAATGACTTTGCTGCTAACAATTCCAGAGTTTAATTCTTCCTTAAACTGAAATAACTAGAAATTTTAAATACAGAAGAACTAAACCCCTAAGGAGTCCATAATTCTGATGCTCTGAATCTGATTGTGTTTAATACGTCAGTGCTGATTTTAGATACTTCTATCTGCATCTGGCTTGTTGCTCCTCTGTAACTATTATATGGAAACTGGGCATAATTTAGGCTTATCTAGCTTGGCAGTAGTAATTGTACCTTCAGTTCCACCCGTGAACCCGGAAAAATGATTTGTTTCCATTCATTCTGAAAGAATTTACCCAAACTGGTGCATCAAGTATTTCAGTCAGGACTTGATTTGAAAAAGGGGGAGTTAAATGAAGGGTATATTCATTCATTCATTACACCACCGGAGTGCATGCTACTCTGGGTGGTGTATAAGACAAACAAACAAACAAACCCTCCCACCCATTACATTGTCATAACAACATAATCGAATGGCAGATCACAGATAAAAGACACAGATGTTCACATCCCTAATGCAGAGCGGAGCCAACAGTGAAAACAGCTTGTTGCTCATTGCATCTGGGCCAAAACAAAGGCATCCCGAATTGCACAGGTCCCATCCAGTTTAGCTTTTCATTATTTTTTCCTGTGGAACAAAACTGTTCAGCCCATCCTACAGTATCCTGCTAAAAGTCCCTGGAGGATGAGGCACACCCAGCAGAAACAACTTTCAGGTATGTTGCAGGACCCTGGAATGTTGTTATTCCTATAGAACACAAAATGCAGGAAATCTCACTGGCTTTCATAGCACAAGACAGGTAAGCAACAAGCCCAACTATCAGTAATTTTGCACACATTAATTTTACACCCATTCTCCTCCTCCTCCTCCTCCTAACATATCAGAGTAAAACAATATTATCAAAAACTTGACTGGTATCATATAACAGATACAACCCATAAACTAATAGCGAGTGCTTAGATTCCAAATTGTAAACTGAACAAATTCAGACAATAGAGTAGAAGTGAGTAAATGTAGCCCTTCTGATATTTGTTTTAGACTGAAGCTCTCATAATCATTGACTTTTTCTATAATCTCTAAGACTGATGAGAGTTACAGTCTAGACAACTAGAGGACTACGTAAGCACCCCCTGCTCGATTGGGCTGATAGAAATTGGAGTCTAGGCAACTACTGTAGATGATCATAGTAGCCCACACTTGGAATTCATGTACACAGAACCCAGAAATTCATACATGTATTCCCATTGCCAGTTTTGGCAGATGACGTTGGGCTAAACAGGCCGACAGGCCGATTCTGTGTGTAACACAGTTTCATATGCTCATAAATAATTTCTACTTTCATTTTTTCTCCCAGTTTTGCAAATATAGTTCAGGAATATGAGAAATACATGATGAATATTGGTTAAAATCCAAAGGTAACTTCCCATCCATTCTTCCCAGGTAAGCAAAGTGCTACTCACTGTCATGATTCTTGGGATCACGCAGGTGCATGCACAAAGCCAGAAGGCACATGTGCCCCCCAAAATTGTGGCTGTGGTGGTTTGTTTACGAGACAGAAAATTGTGCCTGGTCTTGTACTATTGAATGGGTTTTTAGCCAGTTTGGAGCTTCCTGGGACCACCCCACCATCGGCGTCCCGGGCTTCCGCCTCCCTGTGGAGGGCTCAAAAGGCCGGCGGCCACGGTGGGATTTCCACCCTGCCCTGGAGATGCCTGCGGCCAGTCGGAGCTTGCTGGGACCACCCCCACCATCGGCGTCCCGGGCTCCCGCCTCCCTATGGGGGGCTCAAAAGGCTGGCAGCCGCAGAAGAACTTCCACCACCGCCCTGGAGACACCTGCGGCCAGTTTGGAGCTCACCAGGACCACCCCACCATCGACGTCCCGGGCTCCCACCTCCCTGCGGGGTCTCAAAAGGCCGGCAGCCACAGCGAGATTTCCACCCCCCCCCCCAGGAGACACCTACGGCCAGTTGGAGCTTGCTGGGACCACACCACAATCAGCTTCCCGGGCTCCTGCCTCCCTGTGGGGGGCTCAAAAGGCTGGTGGCTGTGGAGGAACTCCCACCGCCACCCTGGAGACACCTGTGGTCAGTTGGAGATTGCTGGGACCACCCCCATCATCGGCATCCCAGGCTCCTGCCCCCCTGCGGGGGGCTCGGTAGGCCAGCGGCCGTGGCAGAGCTTCTGCCACCACCCTGGAGACACCTGCGGCCAGTTGGAGATTGCTGGGACCGCCCCACCATTGGCATCCCGAGCTCCTGCCTCCCTGCGGGGGGCTCAAAGGGCCGGCGGCCACGGCAGAATTTCCACCGCCGCTCTGGAGATACCTGCAGCCAGTCGGAGCTTGTCAGGACCACCTCCACCATCAGTGTCCCTTGCTCCCGCCTCCCTGCAGGGGGCTCAAAAGGCCGGCAGCCACGGCGGAATTTCCACCGCCACCCTGGAGACTCTTGCGGCCAGTCGGAACTCGCCAGGACCATCAACATGGGTAGAGAGACTGAGAGGGTATGTTTTAAGTGGGTTAGGGAGGGAGGGAGGGAGGGAGGGAGAGATGGCCCTGCCAGCTGGAAAGATGGTGGGTTAATGGTGGAGGTCCCAGGGGCCCATTTAGAGGTTGTGACGGGCATGGGGCGTTATAGCGGGAACCGCAGGGCGGCACTTGGGGAATGCGGGACTGATGCTTAGTATCTGTCCCACATTCTGGCCCCCCGGTTTCACCTCTAGGTCCTGAGCAGCTGATCCAGGGTGACCCCACCCTTAGGCTGCTGCTGATGAATGGCAGGTCGGTCTGTAGTAAGGCGCTCCTAATACAAGATTCTATTTTGGGGGAGAGGGCTGACCTGGCATGCATCACTGAGACCTGGCTGAGACCAGAGGATGAGGTGCCTCTATCAGAGATGTGTCTGGCCGGGTTCAGTGTTTGCCACCAGCCTAGGAATGAGGGCAAGGGCGGTGGTGTTGCCATTATAGTCAGGGAGTCACTGGGAGTCACCAGGGCCGCTGCTCCACAAATTCTGGGTCGTGAGGCCCTGCTCCTGCAGCTGGACCCAAAGGGTCAGTTGGGGGTCCTACTCCTGTACCTGCCCCCTTGCAGGGTAAGGGACTCCCTGCCTGGGCTCCTCGAGGCTGTCTCAGCGTTGGTGTTGGAGTTCCCTAGGCTGATGGTTCTGGGGGACTTCAATTTGCCTTCGCTGGGGTCCGGTTCTGGGGTGGCTCAGGGGTTCATGGCTTCCATGGCAGCTATGGACCTGGCTCAGGTAATTCGGGGCCCTACCAGGGGCAGTGGCCACACATCAGATTTAGTCTTTTTGTCGGAGTGGTGGCAGAGAGATCTGAGTTTACAGAACCTAGACATAACACCTGTGCCATGGACAGATCACTATCTGGTGGCTCTAGACTTTCTGGGGGTGACACTTCATCGTAGGGAGGCAGGGTCTATTAAAGTGGCCCACCCCCAGCAACTGATGGATCCAGAGGGATTCCAGAGGGAACTGGGGGATTTTCCCCTGGATCGGCAACACGATTTGCCCGAGGCACTTGTTGACCTGTGGTGTGGGTTGACGACAGCTGCCTTGGATGTAATCGCTCCACTATGGCCTCTCAGAGCCCCTGGAGCTAGGTCATCCCCGTGGTTCACGGAAGAACTACGGGAGCTCAAATGGGCAAAGAGACACCTTGAGCGCCGCTGGGTGAAGACCAGGAACGATTCCGATTGGACACTAGCTAGAGCCGCTATTAGGGCCTACCTAGTGGCGATGGGGGTGGTGAGGAGGCAATACATCACCTCATTGCCTCCACTGAAAATCACCCAGCCACCCTGTTGGGTGACCAGGTCCCTCCTTGGTAGGGGGGCCCTGTGCCTGGTTGGCAGGGATCAGCTGAGGACTTTGCTGACCATCTGGTGGAGAAAATCGATCGGATTCGCTCAGGGTTTAATCTTGACGTGGATGAGGAGGGTCAGGGGGGAGCCAGTGCACAGTCTTGCTGTGTTATCTGGGATCGGTTTGATCCTGTTGCCCCAGATGAAGTGGACAGGCTCCTTGCAGCAGTCCGCACCACTAATTGTCCATTGGACCCCTGTCCCACCTGGCTGGTAAAAGCCTCTAAGACGGTGACAGGTGGCTGGGTTGGGGCTATAATTAATGCATCTTTTCAGGAGGGGATATTTCCTGCACCGTTGAAACATGCTTTTGGTGCGCCCCCTCCTGAAGAAGCCATCCCTCGATCCAGCAGTCCTAACCAACTGCAGACCTGTTTCCAACCTCCCCTTTTTGGGGAAAGTATTGGAAAAGGCAGTGTCGCGTCAGTTGCAGGGGGTACTGGATGAAGCGAAATATCTGGACCCCTTCCAGTCATGATTCAGACCTGGATATGGTACTGAGACTGCATTGGTCATGCTGATGGATGATCTCTGGTGAGAGCAGGATGGTGGTCATCCGTCTGTCCTTGCTCTTCTTGACCTCTCAGCAGCTTTTGATACCGTCGACCTCGGTATCCTTCTGGAACGGCTCCGAGGATTGGGGATCCAGGGCATGGTTTGGTCCTGGTTTTCCTCATTTCTGAGGGGCCGGACCCAGTCGGTGTGGTTGGAGAGCGAGAAGTCCAGTCCTAGGTCCCTAAAATATGGGGTGCCTCAGGGCTCGGTACTCTCTCCTCTCCTATTTAACATCTACATGAAGCCGCTGGGTCATATCATCCGTTCCCACGGGGTGTGGTACCACCAGTACGTGGATGATACACAGTTGTACATCTCGGCCCGTGGGGACCCCAGTGATGCAGTCAAAGTCCTTTCCAGCTGTCTGGAGGGTGTTGGGGTCTGGATGGAGGCGAATGGGTTACAGCTGAATCCTAGTAAGACTGAGTGGCTGTGGATGGGAGGGTCCTGTGCTATCCCAGGAGCTACCATCTTTGGTTTTGGATGGGGCTATTTTGCCCCAGACTGACCCGGTGCGCAACTTGGGGGTCCTCCTGGATTCGCGGCTGCTGCTAGAAGAACAGGTGGTGGCTGTGGCCAGGAGGGCCTTCGCCCAACTTCGGGTGATTCGCCAGTTGCGCATGCTCCTGGATCAGGACTCTTTGCTCATGGTCACTCATGCTCTGGTGTCCTCCAGACTAGATTATTGTAATGCGCTCTACATCGGGCTGTCCTTGATGACCATTTGGAGGCTGCAGCTGGTCCAGAATGCGGTGGCCCGGGTGGTGATGGGGTGAGGACGTTATGCCTCACCACTGCTTCGGGAGCTGCACTGGTTACCCATTTGTCTCCGGGTGCAATTCAAGGTGCTGGTTTTGACCTTTAAAGCCCTACATGGTAGTGGGCCAGGGTATCTTAGAGACCACATCACCCTAAGGACGTCTGTCCGTCCAACCAGAGTGGACCAGAGGGGCTCTCTAATTGTGCCATCGGCCAGGGGGGCTCGCCTCTCTGGCACAAGGAGGAGAGCCTTCTCAGTGTCCACACTGGCCCTTTGGAACCTCCTGCCTGTGGAACTGCGTCTCTAGACGGAGTTGTTGCCCTTTAGAAAAGAACTAAAAACCTGGCTGGCGGGCCAAGTTTAGGGTGCAGGTGGAGGGGTGGCTTCCGTTGGGTGGTTAATATAGGGGAGGATGGCTGCCCCATGGTTTCTTCGGTTCCTGCACCCCTCTCTTTTTAGGGGTGGGTTCTTATTGCTGGTTTTTATCTGTTTTTATCTGTTTTCACCCACTGTGTGAACTGCCCGGAGTTGGCTTTGGCTGAGTGGGCGGTATAGAAATTTAACAATAAATTAAAAAAAACACATCAGAGCTTAGAAAAGTTGCCATTTTAGTTTTCTAACTCTCAGAATCCTGCAGCAACAGCAATGGCTGACTGTGGGATTCTGGGAGCTAGACTCAATAAACATAATAGTTTTCTGTCAGGTGTACTAAAGCTTATGGATAAGGGATAACAGATAAGAATGGGTCAGCCCATGTCCAGCCAAGCAGCACACTAAAGAGTGAGCATGCACAGTGCTTATCAGAGAATGAAACAAAAATGCTATGGGGTGGGATAAGATGGAGAACTAAGGGAAAAAGATCAGTGTGCTTAGTTGTGTGTCTTACAGGTTAATGTAGAAGGTATGGACAGGTAACCAACAATCTAAAAGGAACCATATATGTTATAGAGGAGGCTATGCTCCAACATATTCTTGCTGCTCCCAGTTGTGTGTTGCATGCTGTCAAATGGCATGCGATCTTAGGGTTTTCAATGTGACTGTGGTGGCTTAGTGGTTAAGACACTGAACTTGACGACTGGAAGGTTGGCAGGTCAGCAGTTTGAGACCCAAGTGCTGCATGTCGGAGTGATCTTCCATCTCTGTTTCCAGTTCCTGGCAAACTAGTAGTTCAAAAGCAAGACATTGCAAGTAGATAAATAGGTACCACTTTTGTGGGAAGGTAAGCAGTGTTTTTTTGCACTCTGGTCATGCCTGCCACATGTCCACAGAAACGTTTGCAGGTGCAAACAGCGCTGGCTCTTTGGCTATAAACAGAGATGAGCACTGAATCCTAGAGTCAGATATGACTGGCTTTTGAACAAGGGCGACCTTTACCTAGGGTATTCAAAGAGCTAATATAATCACCTTAGCACCTGATTACAAATTCTTTAAGCACATGGCAAGCTTGAAGCCCATACTGCCGCCTTTGGGTAGGTTGGACACACTGTAATAACTTGTTGCAGTATCACAACACTTGCTCTCAGTTAGGCTCTTAGTTATGACTGGTTAAACAACCATACTCTCCCATCTATGGTTTTCCTTTGCTTTTATTTCAACTCATCTGAATTTTTTTTAAAAAGAGTGCAGGTTGGTTCTGTTTTATATCTTAAGTGCAGGTTGGATCTGTTTTATATCTTAAATCTCTAGGCTTGCAACACAGATTTGGACAAAAATCCTTGGCTTATTTCCAAATGGGCATCCAATGTTTGGTTGGACATCCTGCTACGGTAATGGAGTAGACCGTACAGCAAGCCACTCAAAGCCGAGTGTCAGGCGGTGGTTAACTAACCCAACTCCCTAACGGGGCCAATGGCTATGGGCAGATGAGACCCATTAGGTTGGGTGATGGTCCACTCAGTGGAGGAAATGCCACTGGACACCATCATATTGGGCCCAACAGCAAAATGAGTGGAAGAGGAACTCTGATTCCCAATGGTCATGGAGGCGGAAGAGGCCATGCCATATGGACTGGCTGTGAAGGCATGCCTTGATATTATCCTCAAGGCTGCAACAGTCCATTGCAGCCCCAGTGTGAAATCCTGCATGTCTCATCTCATGTGTGCTGCAGGAGATGGCTCTGTGATCATAGTGTGTGGGTCACTTCATTGCAAGCTGGGATCTACCTTAAAGAAACACACACCAATGACATTTTTCCTGCTTTAGGGAAAAATGCATTCTCAGATACGAGTTGCAGTCAACGATTAGATGGCATTAGATGGCATTGCTGTTCAGTCACCCAGTTGAGTCTGACTCCTTTGTGATCCCCATGGACCACAGCACAGCCAGGCTCCTCTGTCATCTGCCATCCTCCGTAGCCCATCCAGATCTACGCCCACTGTGTCAATGATGCCATCTCATCTTCTGCTGCCCCCTTCTCCTTTTGCCTTCGACCTTTCCCAACATCAGGGCCTTCTCCAGTGAGTCCTCTCTTCTCATTTGGTGGTCAAAGTACTTGAGCTTCAGCTTCAGTATTTGTTCTTCCAAGGAACAGTCAGGGTTGATTTCCTTTAGGATGGACTGATTTGATCTCTTTGCAATCCAGGGGACTCTCAAGAGTCTCCTCCAGCACCATAGTTCAAGGGTGTCTATCCTTCTGCACTCAGCCTTCCTTATGATCCAGCTCTCACAGCCATACATTATTACTGGGAAGACCATTGCTTTAACTATGCAGACTTTTGTTGGCAGGGTGATGATGGCAGGGTGAGATGGCATTAGAACCTCTCAATGAGTTAGAGAAGACCACTGGACTGTTTTTTTCAGTCCAAGAGTGCATGGTACTGGCTGAAGATGTCTCTGCTTCCTCCCATGCCTCCCTCAAATGGGTAAATAGCATGCAAATCTTTCAAATGCTAGTGGTAGGCTGTATAACATTGTTGTTTTAAGTGTTTCTTTCCCCTTAACACTTGCCGTTCCTCCTCTAGGCACAGTAGGCTTTTAAAGTCTTTAGTTTTTTAATGATCTACACTGCATGCTCTCTTTGGCACCCTGATTCTCATGCATAGAAGAAAGACAGTCCTTTATCTTATTTTGATCCAATTCAGCACTGAATAAAATCCTGAGATTAAAAGGTAGGCAAGGCACCTAAACTGTTTTATCTTAGAAGGCTGATGCTCTCTCTCCTGCTCATTATTTCTCGCTTTTATTAAAACTGCTTCTAGCTTCCTGTGGTGGTGACAGTGCGGAGGGATAGAAAAAGAGGGGGAAAGAACCAATAATAGCAGAATTCTACTTTCCAACTGAATAAGGACTTTGATTTGCACAGTTGCCGTAATCTAGACGTCTTGGGGGGTGGGGGGCTATGAAACAGATATGACACGCAGGGCACTGGAAACCTTAATACATTTTCTTCCTCACCCTCTCTTCATAAGGGACCCAATGCTTCCCTCTGGATTAGCACAGAGGCCATTATCTTCTTGATGGTGATTTTAAAGTTGCAACATTGGTCACTTTGATGCATTTTTCTCCTAACCTGCCACCAGCTTTCATCTTTGTTTCCTTTTCAAGTACTTCTCCTGCCAGTCAAATGAGCAAAGTGTACTTGGGGCTATATTGTAACTCATTACCTGGTGCTGAAAAGGGGCTTCCTACTCCCAAGTGTAATGAACCGACACTTTGTGTTGTGAGTACAACCTTGGAAGGAGTTTTACCACGTCCCTAGCAACCTAATATGGTTTGTATTAAAATATCATAAAATGTTTACTTTACTAGTGAGGTGGGGGGGAGGCATTGCCAGTACCTCTTAGTGGGAGGATAATTACTGGCAGAATAGGATCAGTGGCAGCAGGGGTGCCCAAACTTTTTGAGCCATGGGCTGGTCACATAGTTCAGCGGGCCAGTCACATGGTTCCTCCTACTGGAAGTGGAAGTAAAACGCGCCTTGCAATCTGTTTTGCAACAGGATGAGATAGATTTTAAGCTGTCATTTTCTCTGCGTAAACCAGGGGTGCCCAAACTACGGCCCATGATTTCTGTTTCCAAGAATGATGAGTGCAGCATGGGCCGGATGAATTGGCATCAGGGGCTGGATCGAGCCCACAGGCCGTAGTTTAGGCACCCCTGATCTTCAGGATACTGGTTTCATTTCAAAGTGCTGTGTCTGGATGGGATTTCACTGCCCCTGCTAAGTCAAGTTCAGAGCTTGGGTGTGACCCAGGATTCAACTGTGAGCTTGGACACACAAGTCTCAGTGATGGTCAGGAATGCCGTTGCACAGTTAAATCTGGGGTGCGAGCTGCACCTGTTTTCCGAGATGTTCATTCTGGCCATGGTGACATATGCCTCAATTACAACCCATCTGGATTACTGCTACACACTCTACATGGGGCGGCCTTTGAAGAGTGTTCAAAAATATCAGCTGGTTCAAAACGCTGCAGCCAGACTTCTTTATTACAAGAGCTTCAATAGCTGCCAGTCTGTTTCTGGTTTCAATTCAAAGTGCTGGTGGTTATCTATAAAGCTCTGTGTAGCTTGGGTTCACACTTTTTGAAGAATCATATCTCCCCATGTGAGCCTATTTAGGTTTTTACAATATTCTGGGGAGGCCCTACTCCTTGTTCCACCACCTTTCCAAATCTTATTTGATGAAGATATGTTTTAGATCTTCATTAAAAGGCTTACCTGCTTCAGCAAGCTTTGTGCCCCTACCCAGTTCAGCTGATGATCCCACATCATGTGTAAATTTGCTTCGCTTATCACTGGATCTGAAGAGTTATACATATACATGTATATGTATACATATATTATATACAAGTTGGTCCAAATGAGGTTGAGTGCAAAATTTGGGATCTGTCTGAAACTGGTGCACAGCCCTAATTGTGCACTTTCCCAAATACTGTCCAGTAGTCTAGTCAACTGGGTTTCCATAGTCAGCTCTAAATCTGAACTGGCCTACCATAAAGAGAGCTTTTCTTCCTTTCATTCTGCCTCAATACCACCATAGACACAGGGCTTTGAACAGGGCTGTAACTCTTTTCTCAAACTGAAGTTTGGAACAGTGTTGGAATAATCCCAGGCATATCAGAGAATAAACAAAATAAAACTGCTGTAGCACTTTCAAGATTAACTGCTATATTTCAATGTGAGTTTTTGTGAATCAAGTTCACTTCATCAGACTTGAGCCATGAAAGCTCACATTGAACTATAGCAGTTAGTCTTTAAAGTGCTACAGCATTTTTGTTTTGTTTATTCTCTGATATGCCTGAAACACAGACTAACACGGCTACTATTCCAAGGGATAATCCCAGTATTTCCTTAGATTGGGCAATCTAGCAGGAGAACATGGTATGTACATGGATAAAGAGAAGACAAATCTTAGGAGTTGTGTTCCATTTGATGTGTTCTGCAGATCCACTCAAAGCTTTTTTTTGTGTTTGTTCTACAGTATATATCACATTATTATTTATTTGACAGGTTGATTTTAAATGTAATCCTTATCATTGTGTGTATAGCTGGATTGTATAGAACACCCCTGTACAGCATTACTGTTGCTGTGATATGACATAGTAAAGTGTCAGAGAAGACACAAAATATTCTAGCCTGGAGGTGGTGGGTTGTTTGACAGACTTAAAAGGCATTCCTCAATGTATAGAGGATGCAGAACTTGTCTTTTCTTTGACAGGTACTAAAAAAAGATCCTACTGATGAAGAGAAAGGTAGCATTTGTGCAATTATTAATCACCTTTCTCTGTACAAAGTGATATTTGAGACTCATCTCATTTAAACTTCAACCCCACCCCACTCCCAAAAAATAATCTAATGAGGCTAGTGAGAATGAAAGATACTGATTCAACCCAAGGCTACCCAATGAGCTCCTTAGCCACGCAGGGCATTAAATCTTGGTATCCCACATTCAAAATGCTTAAGTTTACCAATGGTGTTGCATTGGACCATTAAGCTGCACAATGAAACCTGGTTGAATCATTAGTGTAAGTGTCATGGCTGGTTTTGGCAAGAGGAATTAGTGGCAGTCTTAGAGGGGCAGGTGGAAATGGCTGAGAACATCGCTTCAGTTTGAGGTGTGTCATTTATAAATTTTAAAAAATATGTATTCAGCATAGAAACAAAACACTGAATGTTGGAGAAAACCAAACTGATATATTTGTCCATCCAGGCCCTGTTTTGTCTTGTTGTTTGCTGTTGTTATGTACCATTAAGTTGCTTGTGGTCTATTCTCTCTATGAATGAGAGATCTCTAAAATGTCCTGTCTTCAACCACCCTGCTCAGCTCTTGCAAACACAAGCCTACGGTCCCTTCACAGAGTCAATCCATCTAATCTTTGTTCTTCCTCTATTCCTGCTGCATTCCACTTTTCCCAGCATTAATGTCTTTCCCCACAGAATCTTACCTTCTCATGATGTGCCCAAAGTAGGATAGCCTCAGCTTCATCATTTTTGCCTCTAGAGACAGTTCAGGCTTGATTTGCTCTAGTACCCGCTGGCTCATCTTTCTGGCAGTTCAAAGTATCCATAGAACTCTCTTTCAGCACCACATTTCATACTAATCATTTTGAGAAAGAGTTTGCTGGGCAAGGAAAAACATTAAAGGAGGATATAACTGAGGAATCAGTTACTTGAAGGACCCTGAAATAGGCTGAAGGTCAGAGTCCCTAAATGCAAGACCAACGTGCTCAAGTGAGGGCTGCTGGCGGACAACAACACATGGTATTAATGTGGAGAGATATAGAATCATTTACTGGTATGCTGATTACTGCCAGAAACATGCACCAATATCATCATCATCATCTTCTTCTTCTTCTTCTTCTTCGCCAGATGTGAAACTGCCAAAATGAAGGCACCTTTTGGTGAGTTCATTCTGCAGTTCCTTCCATCTGACCTAGTGTGAGAAAGATTAGCTGGCAACACAAGATTGCCGCTACCAGGATATTCCCGATTGTAGTTCAAAAATGCCACAATCTTCGAGGAGGCTCTTTCTGTGTACCAATGAGGACTTAATTTTAGGTAACCACAAAGCAAAGAATGTGGCTTCATTTTGGCAGTCCAGGGTTTGAATGGGACATGAAAGAAGAAGTTTTTTTCTTTTTGTTGTCAGCTTTCTTTACTGTCCAGCATTCACATCCATACATGGTGATGGGGAACACAATAGTGTGAATGATCTTGGTCTTGATCTCCAGTGAAACATCCTTATACTGTACTTGATGATCTTTTTTGTTTGTTTAAACAGATATAATTTAAAATTGTTGGTGACTGAATTACAGTTCAATATTATATTTAGGATATATTTTTTTTTGGGGGGGGATTTCATAAATCATATTTAGGATTTTTAAAATTTTTGTTGTTTTGTGCTTAAATAGATAAGCAATGACAAATTGATATTGAATATTGGATTATTATTCTTCCGTGTCTAGGCCAGACATGAAACTGCAAAAATAAAGGCACCTTTTTGGTGAGTTCATTTTTCAGTTCCTTTTGTCTGACCTAGTGTGAGAAAGATTAGCCAGCAACACAAGGTGGCCATTACCAGGGTACACCAGATTGTGGTTTGAAAATACCTACATCTTCAAGGAGGCTCTTTTTGTGTAACCCATATATTGGATTATATTTAGGATAATGCCATATTATTACAACAGTTTATGTACTACTTCCTGCACCAGTTTCATTAATTTATATTTTAAAAAAATATTTTAATCTGTAATTATTGTATGAGGGTTCCGAGCTATGTTGGGTCCCAGTGCTGAGAGAAAAGTGAGCTATAAATGAAAGCAATCAGATCACTGCAGATGGTGACTGCAGCCATGAAATAAAAAGACAATTAATTTTTGGGAGGCAAGCTATGAGAAACCAAGGCAGCAGAATAAAAAGCAGAGACATCATCCTGCCAACAAAAGTCAACATAGTCAAAGCAATGGTATTCCTAGTAGTAATGTATGGCTGTGAGAGCTGAACCATAAGGAAGGCTGAGCGCAGAAGAATAGATGCCTTTAAAATGTGGTGTTGAAGGAGAATTTTGAGTACGAATAGATTGATTTTAGAAGAAATCAACCCCGACTGCTCCTTGGAAGGTCAAATATTAAAGATGAAATTTAAAGTACATCAAATGAGAGGAGAGGACTCACTCGAGAAGGCCTTGATGCTGTGAAAGATCGAAGGCAAAAGGAGAAGGGAGTGGCAGAGGATGAGATAGCTAGATTGCATTGTTGATGCAATGGGCATAGAGCTGAGTGGGTTGCGGAGGATGGTGGAGGATAGGGGTGACTGGCGTGCAGTGGTCCATGGGGTCACAAAGGGTTGGGCTTGACTATGCAACTGAACAAAAACAACAACAACAAAAGATGTGTGTCTCCTCTGCATGTTGCCATAGAATAGACCAGACATAAAAGATGAGAACCATGGTATTGGGACTTGGATGTCTTTTATGTTCTTATGTGTCGCAGTACATCAATAGTCGGGGCGAGGGATGGATTCATACGTAGCTGACACTATCTGGCATGAAATGTACCATCCCAGATTAGCACCCCTTATCAGAACCAAGTTTAATTCATGGTTCAGCAAACTAAACTCAAATTCCTTATCATGGCAATGCTTTTATTAAAGCTAACCAGCTGGGGAAAAAAGCACAAAATTGTGTGCAGTCTTGTAGGATGACTTACTGGGTCATTTCATCTGCAAGATATGTCAAAAAGGTGTGGAGAGGGGTAGAGGAAGAGAAAAATGAAAGGGAAAATGATAAGAATTCAATGTGATAAAAGGGAATTAACTATCATGTGATAACCAGAATGTGTGAAACTAATAATTTACTGGCTTATTTATTAGCAAACGCGGGGGGGGGGGGGGGGGGGAATGATACAAATGCTTTATCTTTAAGCATTTAGTGATTTCTATCAAGAGGAAGGTTACAATATCTCCATTTGAATCACATAGAGTAGGATTCCTTTTCTAAAGTCCAAAACACCCTCCTCCTTTAAAGTCCAAAGCACCAGCAGGGAATTTTTTGACAGCACATCTAACCTCCTGTTGGTTCCAACTCTCTTTATTCTCAAGTGAAGAGAAATGAGAAAACCTGCTGTTAGGAGGCATATACAGTGGTACCTCCCTTAAAGAGCATAATGCATTCCACGGGATTGCTCTTTAAGCGAGTTTGCTCTTTAAGTGAAACACCATTGCACGTGACCAATTGTGACTTGGGGGGGGGATTGTGAACCCCGATTTAGTTGTTAAGCGAGTTTTTGGTTGGTTTTAGTTGTATAAGTGAGGTGACCATTCAGAGAAAATTCTGCTCTTTAAGCAAGTTAGTCTCTAAGCGAGGCACTCTTTATGTGAGGTTTTACTGTGTGTATATATTTATACACTAGCTGATTACCCGGTGTTGCCCGGGGTTATTTTCCCCTGTAAAGTCAAACTGCAGCCAGCTACTTGCTTGGGTGGGTGGGGGGATATAAGGTGATGGGGCCAGCCTGTGCTCCCTGGGAGGGTCATACACCACCTCTTGTGGCGCTCTGCCGAATCTAATGGCTGCCTCCAACCCCCAGATTCTCCTCAAGTGCTTTGGTCGCTCCTCTGCCCCTCCTACCCACCCATATAGGCCGGAGGGAAGCACAGTCCAGGTGCAAAAATGCAGGAAGTACGTCCCGCCCACCCACTCACCCATGCGAAGACATCTGAGAAATGTACACGCACATGAGCACACACACATACACACAGACAGAGTGGAACCTCATACAATAATCGCCGCGTATAGCAATGAAATCGTATAACAATTAGGTTTTGGGAAAAAAATATGGTGTTCCGTATAACAATTTTCCCTATGGAAAAAATCGTACAACAATTTTTCAATGGGAAAAACCACTTAGTAAAAAAAATTGTTGTACGATGCATCCCACAGGGAAAACCGCTTTACGATTCATGCATCGTATAGCGATTATTTCATACAATAATGAGCCCCATGCAATGGATTACAATCATTATATGAGGTACCACTGTATATGGATCTGTGTTGTTTATCACCAGTGTGTTCTTCCAATTCCTAATGACAGAAATGTCTTCAAGTTAGGCTGGGGTCTGAGCGCATACAGGTTATGCAAGTCCTGTAAAGTAGTTGTCTTGTTAAACCCATACTACAAGGACTCAAGGCTCAACCCGAGATCTTCTGAAGGCAAATTGAGGGATTCTGGGAGATGTAGTCTCAAAAATTAACTCTTGCCTCCATTTTGGATTTGGCAGTTAAATCTTTGTAACTTCTCTCTCTCTCTCTGTGTCCTATAATTCCATATTTGTACAATCCTGCCAAATTTATTCAAATGTACTTGCTTTCCAGCAGCATTATTCACTGAGATTTCTTTTGTTTTGTAAAGAAATAATATTATAGCAAGAAAATTATGCAGCAGTGTGGAGTGGTACATAGTTTTCAGCCATTAAAGAGGAAGAGATTAGTGGAGTATGTTAAAGGCACTGTACATATGTTATATATATATATATATATATATATATATATATATATATATATATATATATATATATATATATATATATATATATATATATATATATATATATATATATATATATATATATATCAAAAATAAACCTCCTGTTCTTTATGGCTTGAAGAGAAGGAAATGAAACTCTTAATTCTTGTAAGAATAAGAATGCCAGGGACCCAAAGGCTGAACCACATGCATGGAAACTACAGAAGATTGCCAGCTGTGACAATTGCTGCAGCTAAAATTTGCATTTGTATTACCTGGAGAGGAGTTTAGACAGTAAACTATTTCTCTCCAGAGAGAGATGGTTTTGCAAGCAATGTTTTGGCCTCATCAGGCTTTATTTAGTTGTAAAGTGTGTGTGTGTGTGTGTGTGTGTGTGTGGGGAGAATGACATAAGGAATATTCATATGTATTTTCATTGTATCATAATCATGCTACACCAATAATTTGAATAGCCCTATAAAGATATATAATGTGTGTATTTTTGTACATTGGTTTCCCTTGCTCGAAAGCCAGTCGTATTCGACTCTAGGGTTCAGTGCTCATCTCTGTTTCAAAGCTGAAGAGCCAGCACTGTCTGCTTCCACAGACGTTTCCGTGGTCATGTGGCAGGCATGACTAGACAAGAGTGCACGAACGCTGTTACTTTCCCACTGAAGTGGTCCTTATTTATCTACTTGCAATTTCTTGCTTTCGAACTGCTAGGTTGGCAGGAGCTGGGACAAAGACGGGAGCTCATTCCATCCTGCAGTACTCGGGAATCGAACTGCTGACCTTCCGCCTCCCAGTCAGAGTCTTAGCCACTTGAGTCACTGCAGTCCTTGTGTGTAACATGTGGCTTTTATTTGAAAGTAGCTGCTGTAGAAGAGACTATGGTGGCTTAGTGGTTAAGATGCTAAGCTTGGTGACTGAAAGGTCGAAAGGTCAGCAGTTTGAGACCTGAGTGCTGAATGGTGGAGTGAGCTCCTGTCATCGGTCCCAGCTCCTACCAATGTAGCAGTTTGAAAGTAAGAAATTGTAAGTAGATAAATAGGACAGGTACTGCTTTGGCAGGCGTGCGTTCTGTGCACTCCGGTGTCTAGTCATGTCTGCCACATGACCATGGAAACATCTGCAGATGCAGACAGTGTTGACTCTTTGTCTGTTAACAGAGATGAGCAATACCCCCTAGAGTCTGATATGACTGGGTTTTAAGCAAGGGAGACCTCCACTTTATCTAGATACTCTAGAGCAATGTTTCCCAACCTTTGGTTTTTGGACTTCAATTATCAGAAGCCTAAGTCAACGCTCTAAAGCACTGATCAGCCAATGTACTGATTTAGGCTTCTGGGAACTGAAGTCCACTGCTCTATAGATAATAAATGTTTTTACCCCTTTCTCAATTTTTGGCTACAGCTTCCAGACACCTCCCCACCCCATAATAATACAGGGACCTGCAGTCTAGTCCCCACCACAACCATTTTCCATTGCTCAAGTGGTATTTATTTATTATGTTTATATCCCTCCCATCTGGGATATTCTCACACTCTGGGTGGCGTGCAACACATTAAAAGATTTTTACAAATAACTTTATAAAATGAAACATAATATAATACAACAAACCAGACAGAATGAATTATAGACAATACTCAAGGATGACCCAGCGCCGCCAATAATAAATATCCTCCCTGTGTCTGCAGTCAAATCTATCACTAAAATACAGTACTGTACCAGCATGGCTTATGCATCAGTGTGGAAGAGTATAGAAAGTAAAATTGAGTTATTCTTAATATGATGGTCACCATATTTGAGAAAGCCTTGCATGAGGTGATCTTCAAAGATCCCCCCAGGTCCCCTTGCCTTCTGGAGCAAGCCAACATCAAAATCCCTTAATCTGTATATAGCCAATGGGTGTCCTGTCTGGGGAACCCTGTGAATTTATTCTCTGAAAGCATCCCTTTCTAGCTTTTGGTGCTGAGACCAAGCTCTGTGCTGGGGGAAAAAATCCACAGTACTTTCTTGTTGTGGGAGACAGCACAATGGCCAGTTTTTGGTAATGCTGATGAAAATGGTCTGAAAAATAGGAGACTCATTGAGGAAGACACACTTAAATTAATCCAGTCATCGTTGAGGACAGTTTTGAAGACCAAGACCGGATAGGTTATGAGTCAAGGACGAGCTGGAGTGATGCTCTTTATTTTGGATCTGGATCTTATTTATGCCTTCTCCTCCCCCTCCCCTGGAGTGATTAGCAAATACTTCAAGGCTTGTTTACTGGAAATTGTACAAAAGCTGGGCTTTTCTCCACTACTACTCCTGCTTTCTTGGCTAGTGAGGTCCCCCCCCCCCCCGAAAAACATAAAGAGCCTGTTGTGAAAACCCATCTCTACAAAGCTCTGGTTTGTGAGACTGGCAGAACTGGTGGTTGATTTTAAGCCACCAACGTACCACCAACATTTCATATACTGTAGATAGAAGTCTAGCAGGCAAGGCAGTGGAAGATTTTCGAGGTTTAGTTAATTTTCTGAGCTTATTGCAAATTCAAAAGCTGATTTAAGGCTGCGCTAGAAGTAATGGTCTTTAAAAAATACAGATTATTCCCTTCCCCTTTAAGTAGATTGGATACAGCAATATTTAGGTTTACTTTGTTCTCCTAAAATTTAATGTAGCCTGCTTTAAAAAAGCCCCTCTGAAACCCCTTGCCATTTTCCTGTTGTTTAAGGCAAAGTATATGTACATTTGCTTGGAAAAAAATTCCATTGTTCTAATGGATCTTATTCCCACAGAAATGTATTTAGGATTTCTGCCTTCATCTGTCATATGAAAGGAAGGTGGGATCAATATTTCATTGTACTGCATGCTAATTTTTATTACATCTCTCTGTCTTTTAAAAAAGTTGACTATTGTCAAAAGTCTCGGTACATTTTCATGCAATAAATCAGTGCACTGAATATGAAGTAACAATCCAGTACTATCATCCCAGGTTATTTTATATTGGATCTGAGTTTCTAAGTCAAAAATTTCCCTCTCCTGTGGCAAAAAATATCAAGGCAGTGGTTTGCTGTTCAATTTTCTTTTGCCATAATTTATTTATGAAGGCACTGGAACTCCTGGAAAAAATTGTACTGAATTCGCTCTTTCATGTAGCTCCATTAACTTACATGCCCTTATTATATAAATGAATTCCACCTAATTTGTTACTTACTATACAGCAGAAAATTTTATGACTACAGCTGAGACTCATTGCATAATTTGTCTGCCTGAAGCCAGATGCAAAACCATGTCTTATCCAGAGTAAGAAGCAAAGTTTCCTGAGAGATTGTTCTGTAGAGAATGACTGTCTAAACTCTTATCAAAACATAGCTCTGAATTGATTGGTGATAGAAAAAAGTTACAATCTAAATAAGGAGTGCCCAAACTATGGCCTGTGGGCCAGATCCAGCCCCCAATGCCGATTCCTGCCCACGCTGCCTTCGTTGCTCCTGGAAGCGGAAGCAAAATGCACCCCTATGTCGCTTACGTTTCCGAGAGCAATGAGGGTTGGACGAATTGGTATCGGCGCATGGATCTGGCCCATGGGCCATAGTTTGGGCACCCCTGGTTTAAGCAGAGTAAATGGCAGCTTAAAAATCTAACTCATCCTGTTGCAAAACTGATTGCAAGGTACGTTTTACTTCCGCTTCTGGTGGGAGGACCCACATCACCAGCCTGCTGAACCACGTAACCAGCCCACAGCCCAAAAAAAGTTTGGGCACCCCTGATCTAAATCTACCTGCTCCTTGAAGTAATTAATAGTTTGATAGTCACATTCGTGTGTTATCAAAACACTCTTTATTCTCTGCATTCTCACTTGATTGTGAGTGTTACCAATATGAAGGATATGCATAAATACAGAGGATAAATATTTACCTCCTTATTCAGTGGTTATTCAAGATGTGTTTAACCCTGTCTCTAAATTTTGCAGCTATTTCCTCTGATATGCCTGGAGAAGACAGTCATCTGTCTGCCTCCCCCTGTTAATTTTCATGCCATCTGAATTAAACTATAGACCCCATGAGACCAAGATCTTTTTTTGTTTTGTTTTTGCTTTGCCTTTAAAAGACAGGCACTCACGAATACTGGTAGAACAATATGATAATAAAATTACTGCCAGGATCCTATGCGGAATTATGCTAGCACAAATGTAATTGAGCAAACCGCGACTGTAAATTGCTACTTACTTGTTGACAAGTTGTTCTTTTGCTGGTTGTATGCCCGTTGCACATCTTGGCATGTGGCCAAGAATCTGAACACCAGTTTATTAATTAGTGGCAATCTGCCAGCACAGTGTGCCCAATTCCCCTTATGCTGGCATGAATTCTAGTAGGATTATGGCCAATAGTAACATGTCTGCTCTTATAATTGAGAGTGTCCCTGCACATTGCAAAGATGTGGGAAGGGGACTTCCTCTGGCTTGCTAATTTGAGTGCAACTTGCAATTTGGATGTCCATGACTGTTGGGTCATAATAGGGATTTGCCATCTCCAGGATTAAAAGCAATATAGGTAAAGCCAGTCGTATCTGACTCTAGGGTTCAGTGCTCATCTCTATAACCAAAGAGCCAGCGCTGTCTGCGTTTGCAGACATTTCCATGGGCATATGGCAGGTATGACTAGAATGCACAGAATGCTGTTTACGTTCCCACTGAAGTGGTCCCTATTTATTTATTTGCAATTTCTTGTTTTTGAACTGTTACATTGGCAGGAGCTGGGACAGAGATGGGAGCTCTCTCCATCGTGCAGTACTCGGGTCTCGAACTGCTGATGTGCCGACCTTCCAGTCGTCAAATTCAGTGTCTTAACCACTAAGCCACCACAGTCCCTAATGGCAATATACACATAGCAATATTTACTAGGAACAAACAGGGCCTTTATATTCTGTTTTGAGCAAGGAGTTGTCTGAATGTCAAAATCACCTCCCTGTTACTATCAATCCCTTACTTGTTTTCAATTTGCTTCACTTCTTATCTTTTTTCATCTTCCCTTTGGCTACCACACCACAATATTTTGCTACAGGACTCATAGAAGTATCTGGAGGCTCACTGTGAGACACAGGATGTTAAACTAGATAGGCTTTTGGCTATCTTTTTCTTCCTATTTCCTGAGCATCAAGATGCATGTTCCCAACCTGGGGCATTATTATTTTTAAGAAGCAATTTGTTACTGATTGTGTATTGAATTCTTGAAACTGCCTCATCAATGCAACTTTAAAACTAATGTGTTGGTAATGGCTGTTATATTAGTATTTAAAAGCAACAGATTACCATGTTGTGTGTAACATCATTGCTTGTAGCGGTTACTTCCAAACTCTGGTTTTAACAGGTCAGATGGTGAAAACAGTCACATCATTAAATCAATTCAACACTGGTCTCTGGAGATGTAAGTGAGGATTCTGAATGTTCTCTTATAACCCAACCATTGTTAATGCATAGGGGTGTTTGTGCACACAGAAATGCATGGTAGTCAGATATAGCAATTGCAGTAGCAATTACACTTATATACCACTCGATAGAGCTAAACTCTCTGGGTGGTTTACAAGGTAATTAGCATTTTGCTGCCAACATGCTGGGTAATCATTTTACCAATCTTGGCAAGATGGAAGGCTGAGTCAACCTTGAGCCCAGTCAAGAACAAACTTACAATGTCAGCAGTTTTGGCTGCAATATAGCAGTTTAAGCACTGCACTACCAGGGCTCCTTTAAAATGGTCTTTCCTTTCTGACCCATTAGTGCCTCCATGGTTTTCCCTTACACAAAGAGTTGCTTTAGATCAGGCTTCCAAAAAGAGACTGGCCATGTTATCCTACTATGGCAATAGAGTAGACCATACTGCCAGCTATGCAACACCAAGCATCAGGTGGTGGTTAACTAATCTGACAACCCTGAAGGTGAATGGCCTTGGGTGGCAAAGTCCACAGGGAAGGGTGATGGTCCCCAAGTGGATTAAATCCCACTTGAATCCATCTTGATGGAGGGCAGTAGCTTCATCAATACTTGCCTGTGGCTGAGGAGGACTTTGTGTGCCAAAAGGGCTCAGCATGTTGGGGGCAAAATGCTAATTACTTTGTGAACCACCCAGAAAATGACTGACAGAATTGAATCAGTGGTACATGGGTCATGCTGTGATGTGGAAGGCTGATGAAAGGCCACTGCATTATATTCTCTGTACAGTCATCATGGCTGATCGCCATGAGGATCGCCAATATTCGGGTTCGGGTACAGCAGGAGGAGGAGGAGGCTTCCAAAGCATGTGTCCCCATAAGATAAAGACAGCAAAGCAGCCTCTTTTGTGCAAGTTCTCCAAAGGTCCAATACATTGTCAGGTTTTTGTAGCCTCTTGGGCTACACTAAAAAAGTATAACAGCCATTGATGATGGATGGTTCATGATTGGTTCAGGCAGATGTGCCTTAGAGAATACTTTCCTGAGCTAAGTTTATGTACCTCCCTGAAAAAGGATTTTACAGCCTTGAAAATCAAAAGAAGGCATGCAGAAGTCCAACTGGTAGCCTATGGCATTCTAATAACCTCCATAGGAAACTTCATTCTGTATGCACACCATCTGTTTCTGTTCATTAAGTTTTGATTGAGGAGAGATTTTCACAGGGATGATTGATCCATGACTCATTGTTGATTTAGCTAGTGTGTGTTTCATAGCACAGGGGGGAAAGTTTTGGAATTTTTAATTGAAGAGCAATAAAATGTGGGTTGTAAAAATATATAGCAATATTTCATCATCTGTAGCTAAGGTTCTCAGCCATTTTGAAAGCTCATACTTTATGTTTTTGACGTGGCACAAAGATAAGTTGCTTGCAGGTTGTTTTTTTTAATATTTCATGTTCAAATGTTTATATGAACTATAATATAACTGGGTTGAGACCATAAATTTTTCAGAACTTCAACTAAACTAACACAAGGAGAAGCGTGTTCCCATACCACAATATCATAAAAATGGCAAGATGGCCATTTGATGAGAGGGACCAAGGCAGACAAGATTCTAGGACCAAACAGGCCTGGGTTATCAGATGGTTAATAGAGCTTTAGAGACCTAAACCTATAGCATCAGAAATTGAAAAACACCAGTTCCTAATCTGATTACTATCTGAATTTGTAAAACTGTTTGTCAAATTTGTATTTTACCTTTCTACCAAATGGTCACGATTATACATGAGAATACAAAGTAAAGTCAAATCTTTGTTATGGCCAAAGACCAGCATAGAATGGATTAATTGGTTTTCGATGCATTCCAGGTTGGAGAGATAGGCAGGATATCTCTCAATGCCATTTCCAGGGAATCCTAAGCAAGTGAGGGCATCTGCTTGGGAATACCCTGAAGCAAATGGTGAGCCATTGTGTGTGACAGAATGCTGGATTGGATGGGCTGTTCTTATGTTATGTTCTTATGTTCCTATAGGAAATTGCATTCAATGCATTTCTATGGGAAATTTGGTTAAAGTAACTTTCGCTGTAAGACACATTCTGGAGAACGCATTAATTATTTTAACCGAGTTTCCACTGTGCATAGATCAATAGTGTTACAGCTAATTACATGCTGCGGCACAGAACCTGGTAGTGTTGTGGGTGAAGGTGGGTCTTTCATCAGATAGTAGTCAGTGGGTATATGTGCTGTTTGTCCAGCCAGGATACTTGCAGAATACAAAGTTCAAAACAAAGTAAAGTCATCAGAGCAGCTAAGGTCACTGTATATCCTTTTCAAAAAACTAACACCCCATCCAAATAAATGAATAAATAGCTAGCTGTTCAGATTTAGCAACCATTGTGCATGCTTGCCCCTGCAAAGTGGGGGAAGCTGGCTAGCAGCACTGCACTGGGTGAGAGGGAGGGAGGTAGAGACAGGGTCTTGCAGAAGTTTTTCAAGGATTTAACCAAAGAGCGTGGTCGAGGGAGCCAGAGTTCATTTACCAGTCAGATGTAGTCTAAATCCAAAGGGAGATCCAAATGTGTAATCAAAAGTTCAAGCAGGGGCCCAAAGTCCAACAGGGTAATCAGGCAGTCAAGGTTCAAAGGCAGGTAACGAAGTAGCAGAGTGTCAGGCGGCAACAAAGTTGTTCCAATGGATTGGCAACAGCAACGAGCACCCTTAAGAACGCTTTCTGATTAAGGGCTCTCAGCTGGCAACATTCTCTGCAAACAAGCTCTGGTGAATCTTTGGCGCAACCGGAGCTCGTTGCACAGGTGTTGTCGACAATGTTCTGAGGTTGAAAGCTCAACCTCATTGCTGTCAGATGCCGACTCAGTGATTTCTGGGTCCGAGTTTGATATTTCTTGATCATGGTGAGGCAGATTCACGCTGGAAACAGGCTCAAGCATTTGTTCCCAGCCATCATTGTCTGAATCTGAATCTGGGGCTATAACAACCATTTCTTAAAGATGTCATTGTGCAACAGATATTTATCTCTTCCTGGTATAAAAACCTCACACTGAGGATGTAACTGTGCAGTGAGGGAAATACAAAATAACTTTCATTCACTCACTGTGAAGTCACACTGTGGAATTTGGGTTTCACAGAGTCTGTTTGCATTAACAAGCCACATAGGGAGAGAGGAGGGAAGCCTTGTTCACAGCTTTGCTTGCAGCTTTATTGTAGCTTTGGAGGAAGCATCTTTACAATGACACTACCTAATATGCTTTAAACAATGGTTTCCTCCTCCCATTTCTTCCTCTTGTTATCTTTTTTTTAAATAAAAGTCTTCCTGATGGATGGAGACTCTGCTGTTTGTTCCTAAGCTGTTAAAAAAGTTGTCATCAGCTTTGTTCTTCATTCCTAAGCTATTAAAAAGTCTTCCCAATGAAGAGAAGCTTTGCTCTCCATTCCTGTAAGTGTGTGGTTGCACAGCAGCTTTTCTGCAGTGGTTCAGGTCATCACATATGTGAATGGATTTGATTCCTTCAAAAGGGCAAGTCCCAGTAGCAGAAGTACAAACTGTAGATGTAAGGGACTCTGGATTGATTTTCATTTCTTTTTGTGTCATGCAGTCAATGGAAAAAAATGAAAATCAACCTGTCCCAATCTTGGAGGAATTCCCACACTTCTGACCAAAGTGGTTGCATCTAAGGTTTATAATAGAGTCTCCTGGATTGAGTTAGGATGAGCATGATCACAGATGAGGCCACCATTGATGAGAATCAACTGTTTGAGAAGTCACCTATTGTTCTAACATTTAGACTGTCCGGGTGTCCTCCCTCAGTCTTTGTTTCTGCATGCCAAACTCTTCATTCCCACATCAGATGACAAGAATTTAAGGACTGAACACCAAGCAAATAGTTTGGACTTTCTGAATAATTCATCCCATAGAGTTCTGTTGTATTCTTGCCAAAGAAGTGCCCATGTACAAATTGCAATTTTAACATATCCATTATTCAAAATGTTTGGATGAAATATTCATGCATTTGTAAGTGGTATGCATAAGCTAGTCTTTTCGGGGTGCTATATAGACTCAAAGTACTTTGTTGCAAGGACACTTTATATCTAGACTGATTTAGAACATTTGGTAAATCAAATGTTGAGTGTGAGTTAAGTGTATCTATGGAACACAGAAGATGTTCTAATTACTAGTGTTTTCTTTCATGCAGTTTCCCAATAGCTGGGGAGTTGGTCTTAGTTCAGTGGCAGAACATGTATTCTGCTTGTAAAAATTCACAGGTTAATCTCTGCTGCATGGAAAAAATCACAGGTTAATCTATCAGGTACTATTCATAGGTATAGTGTGTGCTCCTGCAATTCAGTGTCTATCTAGGGGTGCCCAAACTACAGCCCGTGGGCCCAATTAGGCCCACACAAGGCTGCCATAAGGGCAGTACTACCAGTACTGTCGTATAGGGTCCGGAGCTGACAGGGGCCCTCCCGCCGCTGGCCATAACTATGTGTGGGTGGGTGGGTGGGGGAGGGGCAATAGGATTGCTCAATATGGGGCCCAGAAATTTCTGATGGCAGTCCTGGGCCCACACATCTCATTACTCAGGCCCATAATGAGAACCCATGCACTGTTTGGAACGCCCCTCACCCACCCCCACTGCCTGACACCCCAACACATCATTTATGGCAGTGGCAGCAGTGGCGATCATGTTTTGCTCCTGTTGGTCTGAGCAGCTTCCGCTCATTCCCAGCGCTGCAGGAGCCTTTGGCAATGTGGATTGCCGCATTGATGAAATTTTCCGAGCTTTTCTCTGTTTCTGCTGGAATGGTAAACTTGGCGCACCACACTGACATCAGCCTTGGCGCACCAAGGAACTCTCCCAGCGATGTGGATTTTGAAACAGAAAATGCTCGGAAACATATACATTTCCCCTTCACTATTTCCCCTTCACTATACATGCAACATCATGTGGCATGCAGCTGCTTGATCATTTGATTCCTCACCGTCAAAATGGGGCAGTTCAAACAAAATACTATCCCCCCCCCCCAAAAAAAAAGTTTCTTAAAAGGATTTTAGGCACAAACCCAAGTACACATTACTTTAAAGATGCAACTGTTAGTTACGTCTTTTTCTCTCTCTTAGGTTCAGGTTATCAAAGGGGCCCTAATCAGAACTGGGATTCTTGTGCATAGGGCAGGGGGAACACTCAGTTTCACCCCCGCACAGGATATGCTTCATCTGTCTGTAGCCAAATAGTGATAGATCAAGAAATAAATAGATTGTTGCTTGGTGTTATAATTAGTAATTGTTGTCACTGTTTGGCTGGGGGTTACTTGGAGTTTGGGCACCAGCAACTGGTGACTTTAACTTCAGTGGTGCTGGGAATATAACGCTTTGTTTTAAAGAGCTGGACCCTGATCTCAGATCAGGTTCAGCACCTTTTGCATATTGCAAATTAAAACCCAGAATAGGTTTGCAGCAATTCCAGAGCTGGAGTCTCCAGGTACCACTGCTTTCAGGTAAGTGTTTTTCCACCCCTACTTGGAGACTCCAGTTATATTTATCATGCGTATTCACAAGAGAGAGCAAAGGGGGGCTTACAGTCTGTCCTATAATTCTACATATACAGTATTTATTTCAAACAGTGTACACAGGATAGATACTGAATTGTAGGAGCACCTATACTTATGAATAGTACCCAATAGACTCACATGCAACACATGTGCTCTCCCGCTGAGCTATGACCTCAAGGATTAATATATGTTGGGGCTCTGACTTTCAGCCATAGGTGGCTCATAATTGGTGTTAACCTTCTAAATTTTGAGGTGAGGATCAAAATGAGCACCTGTACCAATGAGGACTTAAATTTGTCCAATGACAAAGCCAAGAAAGTGGCTTCATTTTGGCAGCCCAGGGTTTGATTGGGACATGAAAGAAAAAGAAGGCGCCCTATTCAGGTGTCAGAGGGAATGCTTTATCTAATTTAATATGTGAAGAGGTGAGTACCTAGCCCCACCCTTTCCATCACCACTTTCTTCATATGCTGACCTACAGGTCCGAAGAGGAGAGGTTCCTGTGTCTATGGAAGCCTTCTATGTTGGCAAGAGCCCAGATTTCCCAGGATTCTTTCTGGTGTGTAGATGTTTCCCATAGGAAATAACCTCTCCTTTTCAAACTTGTAAAGAAAGCACCGATGTGATGGGATGGAAGAGACATGACTAAGTACTTCCCTTCTTGTACTTTGATAGCACACATGATGCCCTAAAGTTTGGGTAGGGAATGGGTAGCCAAGGACATTTTGGCAGTCCCAAGTCTACTCTAGAGCCCTATGTGGAAAGATCCCCTAATATCTGCCAGAAAAGGCCCATTTCCACTTCAGATTTTTGAATTTAGTAACTTGGACAGGGTCACTAAATACTCCCATCCCCAAAATCAATATGAGAAGTACCTTTCTAGACACTATAGACCAGGTGTTCACAACCTAAGGCCTGTGGGCTGGATCCAGCCCCCAGGCCCATTTCATGTGTCCCCCACCCCTCAGAGGGCATTCAAGAAAAAATGGCTGCCCCTTTGAAGCTGTTGGGACAAAATGGCCACCCCATCGTTCAGGCAGGGCAAAATGGCCCTCGAAGCTGACTGAGAGAGCATGACCTGGCACCCAGTTTGAACCCCTGCTTTAGACTTTTTTTTTAATAGTCATTCCTCACCTTTTTCAGGTCTGATATGGTCCATAGTGTGGTTTAGAGGCAAGAATGGGGATACCCCAGTCTTAACACACGAACAAGGTTTGAATTCCTCTTTGGGTCTGCTCACAAACTTTTCAGCAGGGTTAATTACAAACTCAAACTTAATCAGTTTGAATTCTTGCCTCTTAACAAAGTTTGCAAAATCTCATTCTTTTTAATAGTAAGTTCCAAAGTGCATGGGAGAGAGACTACCCACCTGTTTAGACCTTTTAGGCAAAACAAGACCCAAAGAGGTCCAGCAGTCAGATGCAACTTTTCCAGGTAATTAACTCTTGAGCCAAGAAACTCTTTGCTCTCTGTATCTTTTTATGCCAGCTGGCTGCTAAAAATGCAGAACTTCGAGCAGTAAAATGCCTGGCAACCATACAGTTGATTCCTGAAGCCAGAATTATTTAGAAGCAAACCAAACTAGCCTCCTGAATTAATTTTAAAGCAATACAGAATATCCCCCCTGGAAGGTTCCAATTAAACAAGATAAGTTCCTAATTGTTGGAATTTACACGATCATGAGTAAGCTAGACTGCAGTGGCATAGCTGTTTGTTTGCTAGGATAATTCCGCACAACGAGAACTGAAGAAAATACTGGTAAGGATCTCCAAATACAACCAGAATTCTGCTAAAGTAGTTGTTACTGATTTAAAATAAAAGTATTCAAGTGCAGAGCAGGCTTGATACAGGTCCCTAGGGACCTATGTGGAATATTTGTAGCTCATATTGGGGGTTTTAAAGTAATATTTTTATTTATGCATTGTTCCTACTGGGAAAAGAGGTTGGGATTTGATAGAGTGAAATACTAACACAGAGAGATAAATCTATACCTATAAGAAGGTGGATGGGTGGTGAGTGTCCGGCATTAGCGGCCACACCCGGCCCAACCATCCTGTACCAAGCCGGCCACACTTACCTTTAGACCTAACTAAAATTGCCGCCAGGGTCTGGAAACAGAGAGTGAGGCAAATACCCCACACATGAACAACAAAAAGAGCTACGGTTCCCAGCATCCTCTGCGCCACGCAACCCCTCAGCCAATCAGGCCGAAGGGCGCAAGCCGTAGAAGGTGGGACAGCCGATGTGTGGGTAAAAAAATGCCAAGAGAAGCCATCTCCGCTGCCCCAGCAACGAAGGCCAGCGCCGGCCTCGTTGTGGCTTCGGCGGGGTTCCAGGGAGGAGGGGGAGCCCCTCTTCTCCCTGCTACCCCGGTGATGAAGGCTGGCGCAAACCTTGCTGTGGCTTTGGCGAGGTAGCAGGAAGAAGAGGGGGAGCCCATTTTCTCCCTGCACACCTGCTGCTTCCCTCAGGGAGACAAAGGCCGAGAATGGCGCTCTGTTCTCTGCCTTTGCCTCCCGGAGGGAAGCAAGCACCTTCCATGGGGGGGGGAGGCACTGGTGCCTTCGTCCCCCACCCACCGAGGGAAATGAGCCACTTCCCCGGGAAGCAAAGGCAGAGAATGGCACTCCGTTCACCTCCCGGAGGGAAGCAAGCCCCTTCCACATTTGGCCCTTGCCTGTTGGAGAAGGGGCTTGCTTTCTCTGACAGACAATGGCCAAATGCGGAGCTCAACCCCCCTCAAAACCGCACACACCTCAAAACCACCCCAACCACCAATACAGAGAAAAAAACTGCTTGGCAAGGCCGGGCAAAAAATGCTAGTACACAATAAAAGATGAACTTCAAAGCTGAGGGATTCGACTATCAAATAAAATGGGCAAAGCTAGGTCCTCCTAATCCTTAAAGTGATAAACAGGGGCAGAGGTTGGAAGTGTTACTTTTTGGGACTACATTTCCCATAGTTCCTCAGCCAGCATGGCTCAAAATAATTCTTTGAACAGGTCTGGCTGGTATTTCTAAAATGTAGGAATGCTAAACATTGTCCTGATGTTGCTGACTCCTTCTGCCAACATACCCTGACAGGTAGGCAAAAGGTTTTAAAGGCAGGGCTGGTTAAAAAGCATAGCTTTCGCTCACTGAAATAATGTGTTTTCCTCCAAAACAGCAATCTCTATCATAGTGATTTGTGACCTTGGGTCTCTAGATGTTCTTGTACTAAAACTCCCGGAAGACATTGGCCAGGATTTCTGCAAGCAGTAGTCTAAGAACATATAGAGACCCAAAGTTGAGAACAACTGCTTTACACCAGTGTTTTCCCAACCTTTGGTTTTTGGACTTCGGTTCCCAGAAGCTTAACTCAATTTTCCAAAGCAGTGATCAGCCAATGTACAGTAAAACCTCACATAAAGAGTGGCTGGCTTAGAGACTAACTCACTTAAAGAGCATAATTTTCTCCGAATAGTCACTTCACTTAACAACTAAAACCAACCAAAAACTCATTTAACAACTAAATTGGGGTTCACAATCCCCCCACCAGAAGTCCATGGACTTCTTTCTTTTGCCACTCCATGGGGGTCCTTGTGTATATTTTTGCATCACCCATTTGATTTGGATAAAGTCCAAAATCGGATAATGTCCAAACTTGTGGAACGGAGTTTGTACTTTATATGAGGTTCTACTGTATACCTATACCTATAAGAAGGGGGTTGGGCCATGCATGTCCGGCATGCGTGGCCACACCCGGCCCAACCATCCTGTACCGAGCCGGTCACACTTACCTTAACACCCTGTGAGCATCACTGCAAGGGTCCGAAGCTGAGAGTGGGGCCAACTCCCCACAAACCTGAACAAAAAAACCTATGCTTCCCAGCATCCTCTGCACCGCACCACCCGTCAGCCAATCAGGCTGAAGGACATGAGTGTGGAGGATGTGGGGCAAGCGGCACACGCTTTAAAAAAATGGCTGATGCATCCGAGAGACGAAGGCCAAGAATGGCACTCTGTTCTTGGCCTTCGTCTCCCGGAGGGAAGCCATCGCCTTCCACAGAGGGCGGGGGCTGAAAGCTTCAGCTCCTGCCCACTGAGAAAAACAAAACACTTCCCTCCGGCGCTGGCCTCACTGAGGCTTCGGGGGGAGGAGGGGGAGCCCCTCCTCTCCGCGCACAGCTTCGATGTGTGTGTGTGTGCGTGCATGCAAGCGTGCAACACCAGGCTCGCCGAGGCTTCGGAGGGAGGGGGAGCCCCTCCTCTCCCTGCGCAGCTTCAGTGTGTGTGTATGTGTGTGCAGCGCCAGCCTTGCCGAGGCTTGGGGGGGAGGAGGAGGGGAGCCCCTCCTCTCCCCATGCAGCTTTGGAGAGTGTGTGTATGTGTGCACAGCGCCGGCCTCGCTGAGGCTTCGGGGGGAGGAGGGGTAGCCCCTCCTCTCCCCACGCAGCTTCGGCATGTGTGTGCATGCATGCGTGCGTGGTGCCGGTCTCGCCGAGGCTTCAGGGGGGAGGAGGGGGAGCACCTCCTCTCCCCCGCGCAGCTTCGGAGCGCACACTTGTGTGTGTGTGGTGCCGGACTCGCCGAGGCTTCGGGGGGAGGAGGGGGAGCCCCTCCTCTCCCCATGCAGCTTAGGCGTGTGTGTGTGTGTGGCGCCGGCCTCACCAAGGCTTCGGAGGGGAGGAGGGGAAGCCCTTCCTCTCCCCATGCAGCTTAGGCATGTGTGTGTGTGGCGCCGGCCTTGCCGAGGCTTCGGAGGGAGCCCGTCCTCTCCCCACGCAGCGGTGTTGGCCTCACTGAGGCTTTGGGGGGGAGGGGGAGCTCCTCCACTCCCTACGCAGCTTTGGTGTGTGTGCATGTGTGTCCAAAGCAAGCCCAACCACCAACACAAAAACAATACCTGCCCAGCAATGCCGGGCAAAAAATGCTAGTGAAAATATATTCATGGTTTCAATTTATCCACTCACTGATTAAAGTGTATTTATATGCATTTTTGAATCTTAGCCAAAATGCCAAGAAGCCATGGATCAATGTGGTGCAAGTTGTTCTTCCCCAGCAGAATGTTCTAAGATGGAGGACTTGGCACGTTCTCTAACAGAACTCCCTCTGTATGGTGATTTGAGGTATTAATGGCTTAAACCATTAAAAACTGGGATTGGGAAGAATTCTCCTCTACGTTCAGTTTTATTTTTGTTTGCTTTCCTTCCTTCCTTTGTACTGGAGCATTTCACAATTTAAAATTATATTAAAATGTTAAATTAGTTTGGCTATTTTTGACAAAAGCACTTCTCCCATAGAGTTATCTCAGTCATTTACTGGATATGCTTTTGTAGATGTGATATAAAACATTTATGTTTTAGAAATGCTGCATTGATTGGATTTTTCAACATTTACAGAAAATCTGCCCTGTTTTACTTGTTTATTCTTTGATCTCCCTACTTTGCTAAATGATTTCCAGGTGGTAAGACATTCTTTGGCATTAATCTATTTGGCAAGGTGTGTTGTTTTTGCTCTCGATAGGTCTAGCCTCTCCTGGGTTAATATATAGAGTCTGAGAGGAGTACAGATAACTTTAGCTTGATTTTAGCTGTCATCTAGAGTGTTGGTGTCCATAAAGTGGATGGGGTTTGATGCTGTATTGCCATATCACATTCTTTATTTGCTAGTGCTTCTTGATATGCTTTTGGTGTGGAAATACTAGCCCAATAATAAATTATTTTCCCAGGGGGGATGGGTTTCAGGCAACCAATAATAATTCTGCATGATTCATTAAGAGCTACATCCACTTGCTTGGCACATGCTGATTTATGCAATACAATGCTAGCATATTCTGCTGAGGAGTAGCATTGGAATAGAGTTGTGGTTACTATTTGTTTGGATTGTTGCTTAGTCTTTTCAGCAGTCTCCAAGCTGTTTTTTTAAATTGGTTTTTGCCAAGTCAATCAATGTTTATTTATTTATTTATTTATTTATTTATTGGATTTATATAACCGCCCTTTTCGCCTAAGCAACCCAGGGTGGCTAACAACATCAGAGTGAAATACTAACACACAGAGATAAATCTATACCTATAAGAAGGTAGATTGGGGGGGGGGGGGAGTACAATATCAATTAAAATAAAACCTATATCCAATGTTAATTAAAACTGAATACTACAGAACTATTTAAAAACATTTATAAAACCTCCCCAATACCCTTAAAAAGAAGGACACCCAGGCAGGAGTAAATAAGAACCCTGGGCAGGGCTAAATAAGTCAGCAGGGCTGGGTTGTGGTACCAGTTGTACCCCACACCTGCTGGCATAGCCACGTTTTTAAGGCCTTCCTGAAGGGAAGCGACTTTGCCTGGAGGCGCAATTCAAGTGGCAGGAGGTTCCATAGGGCCATAGCAGATACCGAGAAGGCTCTTCTCCTGGTCCCAGTGAGATGTGCCTCCTTAGCTGATGGGGCCACTAGGGAGCCCCTATGGTCTGCTCTTATAGGACGGATTGAAAACCTTGGGGTGATGCGGTCTCTTAAGTATCCTGGCCCACTACCATGAAGGGTTTTAAAGGTCAAAACCAGCACCTTGAATTGCACCCGGAGGCATACTGACAACCAATGCAGCGTCGAGGCATGGGCATAACGCCCACACCCTGTCACCACCGGGGCAGCTCTATTCTGAACCAGCTGTAGCTTCCGAATGGTCATCAAGGGCAGCCCCATATAGAGTGCATTGCAATTATCCAGTCTACAGGTGACCAGGTGACCGAAAGTAAGGTGTCCCAGTCCAGGAGCGGGCATAATTGGCAGATGACACAAAGTTGTGCAAAAGCCCTCCTGGCCACAACTGCCACCTGCTCTTTGAGCAGTAGCCGTAAGTCCGGGAGGACCCCCAAATTACGCACTGGTTCTGTCAGGGGCAAAAAAGCCCCATCCAGCACCAAAGATGGTAGCTCCTGGGATAACAGTGTCTATCCAATACTGAATGACATAAAGCTGGAAAAAATCCAGGCCAATAGCTAAATAAATATCTAAAAATGCCTCTTTAACACTTAACGTTAAAAAGTAACAAGCTACCATTACTCATTGTACTACTAATTGTCTTCACTCCCATTCATTCAGTTGCTTTTCAAAAGCAACCTAATTATACACTTTAAAAAATAAGGTATTGCAGGTGACTGTATTACTTATAAGTCATGTAAAACTCATAAATCTCATTTTGTGTCTAATACTGTGGAAGTTTATCTGAACAAACTACTAGTGACACCCAGTTTTGGTGAGTTAAGGAATCATTGTTTTATGCACATCTTCTGAATGTGTCTGCTGTCCCAGCAGATGGGACAACACCAGAGCTCATTTTGCTATGCTTGGATTGCTGGTTCCTTTGGATAAACAACAGAAAAAAAGATAATATATTGATCTCCTGGCATTTAAACCTTGAAAGTGATGTACACACTGGTGTTTTCAGTGGAAACGAGAAGAGTGCAACAGATTTAACCAACTTGAACATCTTATGTCCTGCTGAGTCTAATATACCAGGAGAGCACTTGGCTAAATATTTTTATTTAAATGGTTTTTGTGTGAACATGAGGCCCTATGGATCTGTAATAGTTGCCTAACTCTCTGTTATCTCAAGCACTAGAGAGATCCCGTCCCAACTCACATTCTGAAAATATCATTCTTTGATCTAATGGACTTGGTATAATCCAAACCAACATTGGCAGCCAAGGACTTAAACGCTGTAGGCTGAGATGTAGTTTCATTGAAAAATCCAGTTGTGGCTTTGAGGTCCTTTTATATACCTGATGCCTTTGCCCCAGCGTTTTTACCTTCCTTGACCCTGCCTTTCTGTCATGGGAGAGACCTCAGGAGCTGTCAGAGAGGAGCCAGGAGACACGGGTGGTGGGTGGGGGGTAAAGCCAATGAAGATGCCAGATCCAGAAGTATTGCCATTGCTCAAGCAAAGTTCTGGTGCAAAGAGGAAGCCCATTTTTAGCCCTTCCTGTCTAGACGTACCCAGAGAAAAGCCTGGGAGACAGACAAGAGACTAAGAATACTTCACTGCCGGGAAGATATTTGAAACCACAATTCCAGTGACTCATAATATGGGAAAGCTGCACAACAAACAACATCAAATTCAGGTGTCATGCTTTAGGCCAACTTTTTGCCCTTGAATGTGGTCCTGCAAATTCCTTGAACCCTATGGGGATCTGGTGGAAGATGACACAGATATGGTGATGTCATTCAAGGTATAAGAGAATGAGGTACCAGTAGTACCGTATATCAAGGCTGGCAAGGCAGGTGATATATGACTCAATTTTATGCCAGGCATTGACTCGATGTTGTGTATGTAACTTTAATTATTGCTATAAGTTGTGTAATTGTTATTATGGGATTGGGGTGATCCTCCATTTTGTCTTCTTCTTGGTACTGAACTATCGCGGGGCTTGCGTTCACGCCTTTTCTAACAAGACACACGAAGTCTTCACTCAGGTCCGGTAACCCCACAATCACTCCACTTCTCTCCTAACCAATCATATTGTTTCCTGCCCAAATGTATCCATTATACAGTGTATATAAAGAGCTGTTGCACCATTGTGGCTGGGGCTTCTGGGAATTGAAGTTCAAAAACATCTGGAGTGCCAAGGTTCACCATCACTGCCATAGTGCTTCGAGCAGTCTCTGGTTGGTTCTCAAGGGAATTAGCATTTTGCCCTCAACAAACTAGGTACTCATTTTATCGACCTTGGAAAGCTGAAAGGCCGAGGCAACCTTGAGTCTGGCAGGATTGAACTCTGATGGTAAGCAGAGTTTTGGCTGCAGTACCACAGCTTAAAAGGGACTGCAGTGGCTTAGTGATTAAGACACTGAACGGAAGGTCATCAGATCAGCAGGTTGAGACCCAAGTGCTTAACCACCATGCCACAAGAGTGTGAGCTCATTGCAATTGTGAAGAATGATCTTGGGTGTCACAAAATGTTGAGCAGATAGTGAAACAAGTGATTCCTCATAGGGCTGATCCAGATTTTTCTGGATATTAATCTCTGGACCTCTGATTTTTATTTTTCATTTATTTTATTTTTTTTGTGGGGTGGGAGCCCCAGCAGTTTATGTCTGAATTGAGTCCGAGAAATGGAACAAAAGGGAGAATGGTAAAAAATATATCAAAGCTCAGAACTAATTTGTGTTACAGCAAAGATAAGAGATATATGATTCAATTTTAGAATGCTAGGCATTGACTCAGATTTAAGTGTCTCTACCTAATTTGTGTGTTTTGAGTCTCTTTTCTGAAGCCTAGTTAAGATTTCCATTGAAAGCAGAAGTCAGATGGGTAAATTACACAGAAAGCTGATTTAATTTGGAAGAGCTTTGGTGTATTTTTTTTTAAAAAGACACACACATCAATTCCTTATGTTTTGACATCTGTTTAATCATATTATGACATGGCATGAGGCTGCAGTTGTTACCTTGGCAAAAATCTCTCAGATGTAGAAATATTAATGCTGGTTAACTGCAGAGACACTTCCTGGGGCTGTTGACATTGGGGCTGGCTTCTCTATTCTGGCCACGCTGTGACATGTGTCCATGATTTAGGGCCTGTTAAAGTGCCTGAAAAGAAAAACCCTCAAGAGGAATAAAACAATGGCAAGGGGAGAGAGCTGTGGGAGGAAAACATTAACCCAGCAACTATTTGAATTATGTGTGGGCTGGAATGTACGGTTGGGAGTTGTATACATATGAATACGCAGAATAGGAAGGACAGCATCAACAAGTATGAAGTGACAGACAACTGATTCCCCCCTGTTTGATTACAGTTATATTCTTGATCGGATCCTTCCCATTTGCTTCCGTCAGCCAAAAAAGAAGTCAGGAGAGGAAAAAAATTTCATTAGGATGGAGGCAATAAGGGGGTTGGACTCAGTGGCAGACAGCAGCATGCTGTGTGAATGGGGAGGGGTACAGAATCCGGCTCATTTATAGATTACTGCCAGAAACATGCATCGACGAGGACTTAAGTTTGGCCAATGACAAAGCCAAGACAGTGGCTTCATTTTGGCAGTCCAGGGCCCTTCTTACTCCATTATTTTATGGTTCTATGATAAATTGTGTGCTCTTTTCAACTAGCCTTTGAAACTTTGATCGAGTCATTTAAAAAATAGAAAGATGATGTAAAGCAAGTCATGTCCGACTCTAGGGTTCGGTGCTCATCTCTGTTTAAGCCAAAGAGCCAGCACTGCCTGTGTCTGTAGACATTTCCATGGTCATGTGGCAGGCATGACTAGATGCTGGGGCACACCGAATGCTGTTACCCTCCCATTGAAGTTGTACCTGTTTATCTATTTGCAATTTCTTGCTTTCAAAATGCTAGGTTGGCAGGAGCTGGGACAGATGATGGGAGCTCACTCCATCGCACAGCACGTGGATCTCAAACTGCTGATCTGCCAACCTTCCAGTCATCAAGCTAGGCATCTTAACCATTCAGCCACTGTGGCCCTACAGAGGAGATGTACCCATGTGTTTTTCTGTTAGGGCTAGCAAGTCTGTTTTCTTACATACACTTTCAGTATAAAATGTAGCATCCAGCACAGCTTCTCTAGCCCAATTCCCTGGTTCTTGGAAATGGGATTTAAATTTCCCTTTGGCTCTTTTATTCTTGGCTTCTTTTTGGGTGCTGTCAGCTTCATTTAACCTCTTTGTTAAAAAATCTAAGGGTTAAGTTACACATTACAAAAAACCAATAATTAGAATCTTACTCATATTAGTATTCCAGAGATGCTGTTCCAGCAGAACTATGTGTCTGAGCAATCGTGCTTACAATTGAAGCCTGTTTTCCTCCCAACAACCAATCAAAATTTGCAGATGATAAGAGGCATGAGAAGGAAACACTTAAAGAATCCCACATTTTAGTATTGTGCTTCTTTGACCGCTCCCTTCTTCTTCTGCCCTCTACCCCTCCCAGCATCAAGGCCTTCTCAAGTGAATCCTCTTTTCTCATTTCTCACTTTAGCTTCATGTTTACTATTTGACCTCCTAAGGAGCAGTCAGAGTTGATTTCTTCTAAGATTGACCTATTTGTTCTCCTCTCAAAACTCTCCTCCAACACCACATTTTAAAGGCATCTATTCTTCTGTGCTCAGCTTTCTTTATGGTCTAGCTCTCACAACCGTACATTATCACTGGGAATACCATTGCCTTGACTATGCGAATTTTTGTTTGCAATGTGATGTCTCTACTTTTAACTATGTTCCCCAGGTTTCTTGTAGCTTGTCTCCCAAGCATCAGTTGCATTTTTAATTCATGGCTGCAATCTCCATCTGCAGTGATTTTTGATCCTAAGAAATAAAGTCTGTCACTGCTTCTACTTCTTCCTCATCTATTTTCCAGGGACCGATAGGGCCTGTTGCCATTATCTTGGTTTCCTTGATGTTGAGTCTCAAGCCAGCTTTTGTACTCAGCAATGTTGTGGCTGTTTCCTCTCCCAGGTGATGTGATGCCCGAGGTCTGGCTCACACAGTTGATGATGGTGTGGCCCGTCTCCCCTCTTGGCTCACCAGGTGGATGAAAGTGAAGGCACTGTGTCTTCTACCAGATGGAGCAAAGGTGATTCCTCTGCCTTGGCTTCCTCTCCTTCTTGGTCTCTTGCAGGGCCTGGAGGCAATGGTATGGCTGGAGGGGAAAGTTCTCAACCTTTTAAAGCCAGGGGCCAGGTCATGCTCCCTTAGACATCTTTGGGGGCTGGACAGCCATTTTGCCATCCCTCCACCACATGGCACTTCTGAGTGTGGTAGAGGTGGTGGTGGGCCACATGAAATGGCCCCATGGGCCGCATCCAGCCCACAGGCCACAGGTTGAGAATCCCTGTTTTAGAAGGAGTGTTCCAAGACCGTTGCTTGTTCATAGCTACTGTCAATAATGAGAGTGATGTGTGGGACACACAGCACTATGCCAAAAATGTTCAAAACTTCATATTTGGTTGTATGCAGGTCAGAGGTAAAATAAGAGCCTTGAGGAGATGCTGGAGAGAGTAGAAGAAAGTGTGATGGCCTTCATATTTAATTCATTTAGCAGAGCAGGATCATGAAAAGGAAGAAATGTCAAACATTAAGATTGCCATAGCAACCATCAATTTGCTGCTCTGTGGATTTACTGTCCGTGTCTCACCTTTTACGTTGGTACCCCCTCCCCTGCCAGATCTTCAAAAATAATACGTGAGGCCTTAGAACACCATGATTTTTGATACACTCTTTAGGCATTTCCCAGCTACAGTGAGAATGTTTCTATTTTCTAAGTCTATTATGACAGAGTCTAACTCCATTTCTTTATAATATCCACAGGCATGTAAATGCTTGCTGACTGCCTATGGTTTTTCCATAAAGTAAAATGGCAGATCTATTGTCAAATTATAGGTCAGAATGTTTCTCTTACAACCAGAAGGTTTAAATTGGCTGTCAACTTGACCTAAAACCCTACAGCTCTACAGTATTTCATGTTTCTCCTTTTCCTTCTCCACCTCCTTGGACTACTATTAAGTGATCACTAGATATCAATTGCACAAATTATGTTCAGAGTAACCTGTGAATGGTTCATTCTTCTATGTTTTTGTTATGTGCTGTCAAGTTGTCTCCAACTTATAGTGACTCTATGAATGAGAAATCTCCAAAATGTCCTATCTTCTTTCTCCTCATCCCACACAATATCACTTCTCTTATGATAAAGTTCTCTCCCGGTGAAGTTCTTTGGGTAGCCAGGTGCCTCCTCGCTGCTGAAAGGAAAGTTTACTCCCTGTCTCTGCCTTTTTCCTCTCAAGGCAAAGGGTTGAGACCATAAGGTGAATGGGATGGAAAAATTCGCTGTGCCTGTTGGTAGCTGTGTGCCGAGCACTGCCCTGCCATGCTTGTCTTGGCGGGGGTGTAGACAAGGCTACTAGGATTTAGCCCATAAATGACTTGGGGAAAATGAAAACTTTATTAGATCAAAACAAAACTGGACAGTGAAAACACAAGGCTTGATAGGTTGTGCACGCACGCACGCACGCACGCACGCACGCACGCACGCACACACACACACACACACACACACACACACACACAAACACAACACAACACAACACAACAAAACTGTGCCCACACCACCATAAAAGGTCTTCAGGGGTGGGAAGACAAAAGTCAAATTAGCCTACCTTTTGAGAAAGTTGAAACACCCCTAAGATATTCCAAAAATTCTCTGCCCCAAACTAAAAGAAGCAGAAGAGCAGGACAGGCAGGAAAATAATAATGATAATAATGTTAATAATAATTTCATGTTGGAAATTATTCTGGGTTGAAAGGATTTTTGCTGGAGAAACTCCACTCAGGGGACACCCGAATGAGGCTCCTTTCATGTCCCCAAGATTTTTTCTCACTGATGTGGTTCCTATTTATCTACTTGCAATTTCTTGCTTTCGAACTGCTAGGTTGGCAGGAACTGGGACAGAGATGGGCACTCAAACTGTCATGTAGTATCCAGGTCTTGAACTGCCAACTTGCTGGCCTTATCAGCTAACAAGGCAAGGAACTAATAATTGGATATAAGCCATGGTATCTAATATGAGAAGACCTTTAAAAAAATATTTGCATTAGTCTTGCTGAACATTATAGACTGATACACATGCTATCATGCCTGCATGCTCAGCCAGCATTTAAAGTCAGTTTTGTGGCACTGAATTAAAATATAGTTCCCGTCTTTCAAAATGGGAAGTGACAGGGGACAGCATCAGAGTCACATCTCTTCAAGTTTCTTTCACTGCATTTAAACATCCTTATATATTAAAACATTTTTTTTCTGTGAGTTGTTGAGCCACACAACTTGCTGTTGACATGGAAGGTTTTCTTCTGCTCATGACAACACTAGCTGAGACTCTATTGTTCCATAGTATATCCCAGCTAGAGTAAGCCCACTGACTCATCTGCAACCACACTGGCCCTTTTGATATAAGCTGATGCAGTCTAAATAGAGTCATTTGAGGTTGGAAGGAGGAACAATATGCCTTTTGGTGCAGCCCTTGCATTCATACTGGCCTCAAGTAACTTTATTTTGAGTATTGTGAAGTGGCTTAACAAGTGAGCCACTTCAGGATATCAGTAAACTGAACAGTGTGGAGGAGCATGAGAAATGAATTGATGATGATGATGATGACACCTCTGTTTATTACAGATGAATCACTTCAATTCAATTCAATTAAATGTAAAAATTATTTTTTTCTCTGCCTTGCGCGCACTGCTGATCAAGAAATTGCCACCTGTTGGGTTTTGATTGTCACTTCACATAAAGGCAAAGAAAAATGTATTTTAAAAATTAAATCTATGTGATTCAGCACATCAGTGATAGTCTAGCTCAGGCAAACATCTATTATTTTCACTTCCCATGCCCCTCCACAGAACTGCTGGAGAGGAGTTCAATTTGTCAATATCTTGAAGTAGTTTACCTTCCAGTACTGGAAATTAGCAGTGGAAGGAACCTTGGCAGCTTTGAGCAGCTGAAAGGTTTGATTCTGGTCCATTCCCAGCAATGGTGTGCACTGGGAATACACCAAATGGGAGCACACCTACATACACCAATAAAAGTAGAAAATCTTGACATGGGTTCAAAAAGGAGTGGGAAGGGATGTTAAGATGCTGAGGTTGACAACTGGAAAGTCACTAGGTCAGCATGTCAAGTGCTGCACAACGGAGTGAGCTCCCATCGTCTGTCCTAGCTCCTGCCAAACTAGCAGTTCAAAAGCAAGAAATTGCAAGTAGATAAATAGGTACAGCTTTGGTGTTCTGTTTGCTCTTGTGTCCAGTCATGCCTGTCACATGACCATGGAAACGTCTGTAGGTGCACAAAGTGCTGGCTATTTGGCTGTAAACATAGATGAGCACTGCCCACTAGTCAGACACAACTGGCTTTCAAGCAAGAGACACCTTGGGATGTCCCAGGGGTGGGTTGATCTGCTTTAGTGATCAGATATCTGAAAATCAAAAACAAGGAGTGAAGCATCTCATCCCTTCAGGGCACCAAGGTAAAGGTAAAGGATGCCCTTGCTTGAAAGCCAGTCGTATCCAACTCTAGGGTTCAGTGCTCTTCTCTGTTTATAGCCATAGAGCTATCATGCAGATGTTTCCATGGACACATGGCAGGCATGTCTCAACACCAGAGTGCACGGAACGCCATTTACCTTCCCACCTGAGTGGTACCTATTTATCTACTTGCAATTTCTTGCTTTCAGACTGCTAGGTTGGCAGGAGCTAGGACAGAGATGGGAGCTCACTCTGTCGTGTAGCACTCAAGAATTGAACTCTGACTTTTCAGTAATCAAGGTCAGCATCTTAACCACTTGAGCCATCGCACATTCCCACCAAACAAGGCACCAAACCAAACAAGGCACCAAACTGCAGGACAAATGTCTGTCTGATGGTATCTTCAGTAGGGATTTGGCTGAGTCACCCCTTCAATGAGTTCCATTGATTCAGAGGGACTCTAGTTGGGACTTTATTCTAATCAACAGGATTCCAACCAGTGTTTTACATTGTGTGCTGCAGCAGCCTGCTCTAAGATGATGATGTCTTTTGAGTGGTGTGAAAATAACTCCCGTTTCCCCCCAGATTGGGGAGGCTGTGCTAGAATATTTTGCAAAAGCAAAATCCAGCTCCTTTCCCTTGTTCCTGCAACAGCTAGGTCTATCAACAGGAGTGTATGAACCCTTGTAGTTGGCTTGTGTAGTAAACATTTGAAGCAAAGTACTGGTGGTTTTCATTCTAATAAAGAGACAAATGTTTTGGAATAACTCCATTCATTCTTAACCTAGTCAGAATTTGCAAACATCAACAAAAAAAAGGACAAAATAAATAGTTGCACAATAGTTCAATTTAATTTATGGTTTAAACATTTCTGCTTTCCTCAATTTCCTCTAATTTTATTTGCTTAGTATTGTAAGTTTTGTTAGGAATTAAAGGTTTGTTTGGATCTATGTGTAGGATATTCATAAATTTGAATATAAAGCAAACTGTTGAGAATATGGTTTTGATAGCTCTCTTTTTAATATGGTTTAATTAAATTGGAAAGGATGTTTTTGGTTACAGCTTGACTATGTCCAGCTCTGTGATTTCTCCTTTAGAAGTCTCCTTTCCTGATAAACATAAAGGAGAGGGCAGATCTGCTTGTCTGCATCCCAGTCTTTCCTTCTTCTGCTCAATCAGCTGGATGTGTTTAGCTGTTCTCTTTCAAAGATTAGTCATAGGAAATGACCACTTTATTTTTTCTTCTTCAGAAAAAACCAGAATTAGACTAATGGAAATGGGTTTTTGGTTTGTCAGCTTCTTCTTCTTCTGTGTCTAGGCCAGATGTGAAACTGCCAAAATGAAGCCACCTTTGGGAAATTCATTCCGTTGTTCCTTTTGCCTGACCTAGTATGAGAAAGATTAGCTGGCACAAGGTTGCCGTTTCCTGGGATACACTCAATTGTGGTTCAAAAATACCACAATCTTCAAGGAAGCTCTTTTTTGTGAACCCTAAGCAATGTCTATGTTACTTTACTCAATGGGGTAAAAAAGGAATCAAAGAAGAAGAAGTAATGTCAATGTTTCAAAAGAGATTTGTCTCTTTCCTGATATTTTAAGTTCATAGGTTGTTATTTTTACTATGTTCACTGGAACTGCTCCATTCTTACCTGCTCTAGTAAGTTGGAAGAAGCCTTGATTTTTCTATTAGTCAAAACAGACATACTACTACACCATAATTTATGGAGTGCTGTCATTCCACATGACCTGAATGAGCCAGAGATGAGACTCCTTGTTGGTTTTCATTTACTCTGAGTAGCAGTTCTAAACCTTTTGTGTCTTACATCCACACAACCACTTCATTAAAGAATTGGCTTTGACTGAAAATAATCTAAATGCCCACATTTCCCAAGAAGAATGTTTCTCTGTTGATTCTGATCATTAGATTTATCATTTACAGTATGTTTAAGAACCTTAAAAATAACTGTAGTATTGCCATAGCATGTATTTGAAACAATAGCAAACAAACAACTCCAATAGTAGAAAGGACAATGATTCCATTAGGCCACTTGCAGAAGCATGAAGAGACAGCAAATCTATACCTATAAAATGGTGCATTAACCATTGGAATGTGACAACGGATGTTGCACCAGGCCCCACTAGCCCGTATTGGACCTCCGTTCACTCGCCCGAACCCAGTTTGCAGGTAACTGTCAGGTTGAAATTTTCGACCCGGGGGCAGGAGCCCCCCAGTCGCAAACAAAAAAAGGGAACTTCAATTCCCAACGTTCCCAATGTGGCAAAAGGAACGTTCGGAAACGCGCCGCGGCCAATCAAAAAAAAAGCCGCAGGAAAAAAACCGCCACAGTAAGCAAACATGCGCAGGCAAAACTACAAGCTCTAGCGTCCTGCGCACCATTAGCGTGCCGAATGCTGAGGCGGCCTGCATGCGAAAAATAAAAGTAAAAATAAAACACCCGCCGCTACTACCCTTCTTCACCTCAGGCCAGCCAGCATGGCCCGTGGAAAAAAAAAGAACCCCCCCCCCGGCCGCCACTGCCCTTCCTTTCAATGGGCAAGCCAGCAGAAGAAAAATAAAAGTAAAAAAACCGCCGCCGCTGCCCTTCTTCCCCACGGGCCAGCCAGCATGGCCTGTGGAGAAGAAAGCAAAGAAAGCACCCTCCCCGCCATTGCCCTTCCTTCCCATGGGCCAGCCAGCATGGCCCGTGGGAAAGTAAGCCCCCCCTGCCATTGCCCTTCCTTCCCACGGGCCAGCCAGAATGGCCCGTGGGAAAGAAAGCCCCCCCACCAATGCCGTTCCTTCCCACGGGCCAGCCAGCATGGCCCACGGGAAAGAATGCCACCCCCCCCGAAAAAGTAAAAACAAAAACACAAAACAAAAACAATCAAAAGCACTCAAAAATCCAAACAGGAAACACAAAAACAGCCAAAAACAAACAAGAAAAAACACAAAGACCCCCCCCCCCCCAAAAAAAAATCCAAACCACCACCACCACCCCAAAAATACCCCAGAGAGCTTACCAAAAGACATCTTCTATCCATGAGGACCGGAACTCAAATGAGGAAAAAACAACACTTACCGGAAGCGACACCCAGAGGACAGAAGAGAACAATTATAGAGAGGAAGAAAAGCTCACCACCCCCACCCAGAGGCCAAAAGAGAAAAAACATTCAAAAATATTGAAAATAATAAGATTAATTCCAAAATTAATCAAATAAGTTATAAAAACATTAAAAAATAATCACACTAATCTCAAAAAATACAAAAAAAAACCAGAAATCGCTTTTCACTCAAACCAAAACAAAAAAGAAAAAAATGAGTAAAAATAAAGATTTAAAAAACCAAAATTAAATTTTAAACTAAATAAAATAAAATAAAATAAAATAAATTAAAATAAAATAAAATTTGCATAAACATAAAACAAAAACCTTCAAAAACCAATATAAAGAGCCCAGCACGCAAAAAACAAAAAACAAAAATAAAAAACACTGGGAGCACAAGTCCGCCGCAGGCCAAAGCAGCGCCTCGAAGCCACAAAATCACAAAACCTTACAACACCATTTAAAACAGCCCAGCACCATTGGTACAAGAAAAAAACACGAAACCCTTTACTATCCAACACAATTTTAAAAAGCCCGGCACTGCCGGGCAAAATATGCTAGTTCTTTAAAAATCCTGCATCCTTTCACTCTCTCTCTGGACTATTTCCACACCATCTTGATGGTCTTGGACAGGGAGCCTCAAACTTATTTCTCCAGGTATTCTTGGAATTCAATTACCAGAAGCCCAAGTAAGCACACCTGTTGACTAGGGCTTCTGGGAATTGAGGTCTAAGGACCTCTGGAGAGCCAGGTTTGAGAACCTCTGGTCTAGGAGATCAAGGGAATTACAGACTGGTGCCCAGTTTTTTGTTCTTGGCTAACATAGGGAAGGATCCAGTGCCCCATGTTGGGAACCACTGGTCTGGACTGATCCAGGTTGGGATAATTCTGCTGACTAGCTGCACACGAACACAACCAGTTACTGAAGCCAACACTCTACTCAAAATAGTCCATTCACAATGGAAGGTCCTGTCTCTATATTGCATCTCCATGATGGTACCTGAGATGGCTATTTCCTGATATCTCTCTGCCTTCATTTCTCCTCTCTGTGGGCTTAGTTCACAGCTCAAGTGTCATTGGTACCAACTGCCTTTCTCCAGCCACTCCCTCCCTAGAACAAATCTCCTGCCAGCCTGTCCTTTTCCTCCGTATTTTTTTAAATAGGCAAAAGGATGCTTGGAGACATCTGAACTTTATGTAGATATACATAAATATATGTTATACATAATGCAGTGGGAAAACCACTCCGGGGTTCAAAATATTAAAGTATATACATCACAATGATATATAAACTTGCAGTGAACTTTGCATGGAAGAACTCTGTATAAACAATATGAGCTTTGTATAAAGAACAAAGCACTTCTGCCAATGTGATTGATATGGATTGGGTAAAGAGTGTTGGTGTGTGTGTGTGTATTACTCATTTAGCCTATTTGTTCTGGTGCTGTTATACCACGTCAACATCTAGCGTCTTTTAGAGGGACACAGGGAACTGCCTTATACTGGGTCAGACTTTTTGTCCATATAGCCAAGCGTTGACTGGAAGCATTTTTCTGGGTTTTCTTATTTTTATTTATTCATATTATTTATATGCTACCTTTCTCCCCATATTGGGACCCAAGACAATCCACAAAAATTAAATAATGCAATAATAACAAATTGTCATATTGTTTGAAACAATGAATTAAAAAATGAATTGGTGAATATTAAAAACAATTTTGAAAACATTTTTAAATATCTAAATTTCATAAACAGAGCATTTCCTAGACCATCACATTTTGCTTAAAAGCCTGGTTGCTGAAAAGGCTTTCACCTCTTGGAAAAGGCTGTCAACATCCTCACGCAGCACCAACTGAAATGCATCCATGATATCAGGTCAAACAGGGGCCAGGATCTGAGACAACTACAGCATTTCAATCAGCTCAGATATGGATGACTATTTGCAAACTGCTATGCACACTCTTCACAGCAGACCATTAAGTGCTCATCACCCATCTCTTGTGGCCATCTGTGCAGGAAAACCCTGACCACTCGAAATAGCTCTGCTTGATGGCTCCGTGCAGATGCATTAGTGATAGAGAAGAATTCCTTCTTTTCTGCCACCACTGCCATGGAGTAGGCCAGTGATGGCGAATCTTTTAGAGATTGAGTGGCCAAGGAGGAGAAGGCAACATGTGGGCAGGCACTGCCTATGCCCATGCACCCATGTGATGTCACCAGCATCCCTCCAACAGTGTCACATGGGCCACACCTGCATGCCACACCTGCAGGTGCACCACCACTGCCTCCTCTAGCTTCACCTCGTCCCTGCCGCCCCCTCCCAGGCCGGATCCCAACTTTCCCTCTCACCTCCTGTTGTGTATTGAGGCACATTTTCAAGTAGCGCGGGCAGCGCCTTGCAAGAGGAAAATGGTGGTTTCCCACCATCCAAATAAGGAGCCTAAATTGGCATGAAAACCCCCTGCACAGGGCATGCTCATTATGCTAAACCAAGCCCTGTGATTGGTTACAATTTTGGATCCTGCTCCCCATTGGTTAATCACATGTATACTCCATTATGGTTGGTTAGTTATCGTTATCTGGTGGGTTGCTACTTTGTATCATGAGGACACCGCCGGGGAGACACTATGTAAGCCCCACGAGTAAACAAGGGTGCACTGGGGCCGGACCAGATCTATACTACCACTCCGCACAGGTAGCCAGCAACGTACTAAGCCTGGGTCTCCTCCACTATGCTACCACTCCTGGTGTAGCTAGCCTTTGCCTCCAACACACCAAGATTCAGGATGGACTGATTCCAGTGGGATTGTATTGCCATGTCTGTGTCCAGAACGCCTTGTAAGCTCACTCCTTAAAGACTGTTGAATAAAGACTTGTTGCTGTTCTGTTCACCAATGGCAGTGCCACTTTGCCATCCACCCATCTCCCTCTGCCAATGGAGAGGTATTATGTCCAGCCCTTTTTTTAAAAAAAAAATGCCATTGGTGACAAAAGCTTGCCTGTGACAGTGCACATGCCAACAGAATTGGCTTTGCATGCCATCTCTGGCACACATGCCATAGGTTCACCTGCACTGGAGTAGGTTTTTCAGTGAGCTTGGTCTGGCCAGATCTTCTCCATGTTTCCCACCATCACCTTTCTAGTCTCTGTCCCAATTGTATCATCATATACAGCTGTCTAGTAAACTACGGATAGCTGTTGCCACCTCCACCTTCCAGAAATCAATCAACGCTTCAACACTGTCACCTGCCAAAACAGCAAGAAACTCCCAAAAGCTGTCAGGAAACTGTTCAGATCTATCTGTCTCCTAAGGCAGACCATTTTAACTGTCCTCCAACCCAACAGAGACTTAAAGTTCCAATAAGTCTAAAGTTCCTCCATGCCCAGGTCATCAGCATCCAATCCAGTACAGAAAATAAGATCAAGTGTGACTTGCAATATGAGTGAAGCCAGAAGCCACTTGTGACATCCCAATGGTCATCATGGCAGACATGAATTCCTGAGATGTTCCTGACAAAATGGTCTTAGCATGAATATTGAAGTCCCCAAGTGCAAGAAGCAGCCACTCCCATTGCTACTCACAGTCTCAAAGATGTGCATAGAGGTGGCTATGCCTGAGATGAGGAAATGAGAGAAGGCTTTTTGACCTTCTCTTCTTAAGCCCTTGCCTGTGAGGGCACGTACTGGATGATTTTGATCACTTGTCTTAAACTGTTGAGCAGTCCTGCTTGTAGGAGGCCACCCAAATACCACCAAACCTATTTATTTCTTTTAGTAACATTGGTCATGTTGCTACCCATTGGGGGGTGTCTTCTCTGAGATGGGACTTGATGGCATGTTCTCCAGAGGCTTAAGTCATTCCTGAAGGGGCAGGTTCAAAAGGTCATTCTGGGAGATTCTTTTCTTGGCCATGGACTTTTGGGGCTTCTCGTGGCTTTATTTTGTATACTTAGTTTGGAAGAAACTGTACCTTTTCTTTTGCTATTAGGCTTTTGCTCAATCTAGCCAGAGGGCTAGTCATAAAATTACCATGCCTGCTTCCGTTGAAGAGAGATTTTAGCCTTGGGATCCAATAGTTGAAAAGAAAGCTTGAGGGTTTTGTGAATGCATTTTTTTGTTCTCTTCCCCCTTCTCACCTTAAATGACAGATTGAGAAAGGAAGGGCTAGAGATTTGTTCCTACCTTTGGGGCCAACTGACAGATTTAGGGATTAATGTTTTTAAAAACTCAGTATGAAAATACTGATTAATGCTGTCAAGACACAAAGTCCTGGATGCCTAGAGGGCAAAGGAATGTACATGCTTGTAGAAAATTGGAAGAAATATGTCTCATAAGTGTTCAAAAACATGGACAAGAAAATGTTGCATTTTCGTTATGTTCCTGTCTATGGTAGACTTGGAAAAGCTACTTGTTTTGATTTCTGGAGACTTATTTCCATGTGCAGCGTCTTCTTCCATAGCTAGGCCAGATGTGAAACTGCCAAAATGAAGGCCCTTTTTGGGGTACACAGAAAGAGCCTCCTCAAATATTATGGTATTTTTGAAAAAACAATCGGGCATACCCTGGTAATGGCAACCTTGTGTTGCCGGCTAATCTTTCTCACACTAGATCAGGTGGAGGGAACTGTGGAATGAACTCACTAGGAGGTGCCTTTATTTTGGCAGTTTCACATCCTGCCTGGAAATGGAAGAAGAAAAATGTGTTCCTTTCCCTGACCCGGAATTTAGTCATCCAGTGGGTTTTGGATTCCTCAAATATCCTGACATGATTTTCAGATTAAAAACATTATCTGATAATTCCTAGGTCACATTTTGGGAAAGAATGCATCAAAATGCAAATTGAAATGATTTATGGTACACTAAAAACATTGTTGTTTTTCTCTTGTTCTTCCTGTCTGTAAGAAGTGATCATTGCAGTATAGCAGCAACCAACCGGATTGTTGGTTCCAGCTCACTAACTGAAAGATTATGGGATAAACCAGAAATGGCCAACTAGCATGTTATATGCTAGATGGAGCCTCTACCATCTTTCACCATCAGCAAAATTCAGCTACACACTAGCCTTGACTGAAGACTTTGGCAATCCGAGAGGATTCCAAAGGGGTTCTGTGGCTGCCACATCAAACCACTCTACCATGTCAGTGAGAGTGAAAATGCTTTCTCATCAAGTCACACTAATTCCTTAGGTTTTCCAGGCAGGGACTCAAGCAAAGCTGGGCTGAAATGAACCAAAAGGAAATTTTGTTAAATTAATGCAGCACTCCCATACTAATAAGACATGTGAACGAAGATGACAAATTACTCTGCCAGGGATGCTCACAGATTCTGCGCTGTAAATTATTAGTTAAATAAAAAGCTGGCTCAGTAATGCAGATGGGGTTATGAAAGATATATTCTTCACACAGTTTTGTTCATTTAATTATTTTATGTCAGCGGTGAGACCTCCAGCTGCCAAAGTGGGGAATTTGCATTTTGAATGTACATTGCCCACTGTGTCTCACTTGTCTCACTTACTGTGGGATGAATGAACTACATGGATTACAGATGTTGAATTTTTTTCTCCTATAGAAAAAAAATCTAGCTTCCCAGTGATGACAAATCAAAATCTTTCTGAGTTAAGGCCAACCTATTCTTCATTAAGTTTCTTTGCATTTTATGACAAGATTTTCATCTAGCAGGCAGTAATATGAATCAGATTAGCAAGGAAGGTAAATTGACAGGTTTGATCTAAATTCTTGTGGTTGGAGGACTGGGTATAAAGGTAATTTTTTAAAAAAACATATCTGTGGTATTTATTCCCACATTAAACATACATACTTTGTACCTGAAGTCAAATGTAAAGTGTATAAAATGTTCTACTGTCTTCACAGTTTAGAATGGCAATTAATCATTGTTAAAAGGTTGTTTATCTTTATCTAATAATTTTCAATCTGGTAGAAAATAAGAAGGCCACTAAACAAATCCCTAGGAGCATGTTCAAGCTAAAGAAGTAAACATTTGTTTCAGGGAAGATAGACCAGTCTACCTCCTGCAGGTAGAGCCAGTGTGGTTTAGTGTAGTGTTTCTCAACCTTGGGCCCACAGGTGTTCTTGGACTTCAATTACCAAAAGTCTAGGGCAGCATACCTATTAATCAGGGCTTCTGTGAATTGAAGTCCAAGAACATCTAGGGCCCCCAGGATGAGAACCTACAGGTATGGTTATTGGATATCTGTGTTGGATTTGGGCTCAGGAGACTTGTGTTATATGCTTCATCATCAAAATTGGTTGAGGAAAGGCACCAATAAAACCACTTCTAGGATATCTTGGATCCTTCAGAAACCCTGCTAGAATCACCACAAATTGAAACTGACTTGATGGCACATAACAACCATTACCACCTCTTCTTATTGAAGGAGCCGTAGCTCAGCAGTAGAGCATTTTCTTTGCATTTAGAAGGTCATAGTTTCAATTCTCAGCATCCCCAGGTAGGGATGGAAAAACATCTACTGGAAATCCTGGAGAGACATACTAATTATCACCAACAATCCTGGGCTAGATGGACCAAGGGGACGAGTCAGTCCATCTAAGTCCATCCAGCTCCTTTGCCCCTCCAGTAAGTTTACAGTTTAATACATCAACATTCATAACTTCATCTTGTGTCACCTGACTACCAAAAATGCATGAGAAGCTACATTATTTTTGAGCTCTCCCTAATATGTGCAATTTGTCTGCACTTAAGTACAGGTATTATACACATTTGCAGTATTTTTAAAAAACAGAGTACTTTGGTCAAAAGTTTAGAAAATAAAAAAAAATTGACTATGTCATAGCCTGGGAAACATGTATCAGGTCTTTTCGCTTATGTTGACCTAATGACTTCTCGAGCATTTCATGTTTTACCCCTAATTAAGTACCATTCAGTATCTCTATCATTTAACCTAGTTAAGAAATCAGTGAGTCTGATGATGTCTTACAAGTCAGAGGTTGAAGTTCATCATTTTTATTTACCTGCTACACACAATGGTACTCTATCCTGATTAATAAGAAGTGAGGTTCAGACTCTGCTACAGATTTGCCTAAACCTACACACAGATAAAGAAGTTTGAACAAGAAACCCTGGTATATGCAGGGGATCAGGAAATGGGGAGAACAGAACAGAAGATTGTAGGACAATTTGACCAGGGAGATAGAAACAGCACATATGCAAGAGTCTGATTCCATCAGCCCATACTTGTTTGTGGTTTGGCTGTTCGGTTTCTGTTTTGCACAGATGTTCTCTATGGCTTAACAACTGGACATGATTTAATGCCTTTTATTTGCATTCTGTTAAACATTTGTGATGCTCAGTTCAAGACTTTTCAAGTGGGTTCAACTTCAAGTTGAACTGATCTCTAGAGGGGAGGGCAGTGCATGCAAGGAAACAACAGAGACCCCACACCCCCAGGCCACATTTATAGCAATGAGCTCTTGGGTGTTGTGCCTCTTGCAGTGTTTTGGCTGCTCCAGTGCTAAAATGTTAAAGTTCAGGAAACACAATTGTTTCTTTCAGAGTCCAAAGGCCAAAAGAGGAAAAAAAAATTTGTTACATGGTTTGGATGGAGCTTGCATATATTTGCAACTTACTTGAAGGAAGGATGTGTGTGTGCGTGTACAAAATGGAATTTTTTGCCCTGCAGAAAACTCAAAGATTTCCACCCACCCTAGAGAATATGATTTCTGGTTCAAGTCTATGACACAGTTTATGACAGCCCCTAAGCCCTAACCAATTAGTATAAAACTTTAACCCAGGCTTTCTCCCCACCACCCTAGTGTTTCTCATTTACTGTCCCTTTCAAAGGAGTGCATTAATAGACCACTGGTACATTATGAGAACTCTGTAGCAAAGATGGATTTCTTTATTGTTCCAGTGACAACACTGAACTATTGGGCAAAGTTGCCATATGCAGTGGAACCTCAGTTAACAAACGACTCAGTTAACATAAAAATCGCATAACAAAAGGAAATCCATAGAAAATAGCGGCTTGATTTACAGAATTTTTTATGAATGGATTAATTGGTTTTCAATGCATTCCTGTGGGAAACCACATTTTGGTTAATGTATTTTGGTTTTCAATGCATTCAATGCATAAGGGAAATTGTATTCAATGCATTCCTATGGGAAATTCAGCTAAAGTAACTTTTATTTATTTATTTATTTATTTATTTATTTATTTATTTATTTATTTATTTATTTATTCAATTTATATCCCGCCCACTCAACACAAGGCCGACTCCGGGCGGCTAACAACATAAACGTAACCCCAGGGCAACCCAAGGAGTTTACAAATGTAAATACAAAATTCACAAATACAATAATAAATACAACATTTCAAATATATAACCACAATCCTAAAAACAGTTAAAACAGTAAAAACAAATTAAGACTACCCACCCCCTAAAAAGCAGGGGCTGCAGGATCGAAAGGCACCATGGGGAAGAGTTCCTCTACACCAACCACCCCATGGTGGTTACCCTTCCACCTGCACCCCACACTTGACCCGCCAGCCAGGTTTTAAGATCCCTTCTGAAAGGCAGCAACTCCATCCGAAGACGTAATTCTGTTGGCAGGAGGTTCCAGAGGGCCGGTGCAGACACGGAGAAGGCTCTCCTCCTTGTGCCAGAGAGGCGAGCCCCTCTGGCTGATGGAACAATTAGAGAGCCCCTCCGGTCCGCTCTGGTTGGACGGACAGACGTCCTCAGGGCGTCTGGTTGGACGGACAGACGTCCTCAGGGCATCTGCATTGCTGTAAGAAACGTCCCGGAGAATGCATTAATTACATTAACTGAGGTTCCACCATACAGTACTGTGCAAAAATCTTTGGCCAATATCAGCAGGGTTGGCTGAAATGCATTGACCTTTCTTTCTTTCTTTTTTTTTGGGGGGGGGGGGCATAGCTTGGACACCTTAACTCCAAACTTCGCCAAGTCTGGAGAAGGTTAAGAGAAACATCAGTAAAAGACACACTCCAATTTTTGTGTGTCTAGGTGGCTCAGGGTCTAAGTCAGGGGTGCCCAAACTATTGTGCCTCACCACTCCTAAAAGCGGAAGTAAAATGTGCCCATCCAGGCACATTTTACTTCCACTTTCAGGAGCAAAGAGAGCAGCGTGGGCCACATGAATTGGCATTGGGGGTCGGATCCAGCCCATAGGCCATAGTTTGGGCACCCCTGGTTTAAGCAGAGAAAATGGCAGCTTAAAATCTATCTCATCCTGTTGCAAAAACAGATTGCAAAATGGCAGCAAGGTGTGTTTTATTTTCATTTCCAGTGGGAGGAACCACTTGACCAGCCCACTGAACCACGTGGCTGGCCAGTGGCCCAAAAAGTTTGGTCACTCCTGGTCTACGTTATAACTCTCCCAAATCACTGGTGGTGGCCTAAGACTCTTGTACACTGGCATTTCTCTTTTTTTCCCAATCTTACTGCAAACCAAGTAATTGAAGGTTTAAACACTGTAATACTTGGAGTGAGAAAACTGTATTGGATTAGAATGGGATATTTTTCACAAAGCATTTTGCTCTGGAAATAGCACACCAAGAAGAAATGTTGTTATTCTAATAGTGCAGTGAGTTATGATCATGTTAGGGGCTATGATGAAAAGTCTGATCAAATAATATTAGACTTCACAGAAAGCATATCAACAGAACATAATTCAAGTTTATGCTCCAACTAAAGATCTTGAAGAAGAAATTGAAATTTATACAACTGTCCAGCAGGAAATTGATTGTAAACCAAAACAAGACCCACAGAGAACATTAGATAACTGGAACATGAAAATAGCAAAGAAAGCTGAAGCAAACATTGGCTAAAGTTGTGTTGCTTAGCACAGTGAATAGCAGTTACAACAGGCCCATTAAATCAGTGGAATTTATGGTCTCACCAAATTCCTACTGATTCAATCAGCTTAGTAACTCACTTCAATTAGCAACAGAATTTTACCCATTGTTGGAGAATTTGGACCAGGATTTTGAAACAAAGCAGGGGAGTGACTCATAACAGTCTGTGAAGTCAAGCATTTGTTTATTGCACACTCATGCTTCAGGTAACAAAATAGGTGATTGTAGGGATTGTGGCCGCTCGTGGGGATGAAATCAGACACACACGTGGGCCAAGGCATCAAGGTGAGGCAATAGTGAGGAGCGCCGGGCAACCTCTATTTATTACCTGGCAATATTCCTTGGTCCGTGCATGCCTAGCGCAATCATATGTCCATTACAGGCTAAAAGGAAGTGGGTTTGAAACAATGGGTTCCGTGTACTTTGGTCATACATTAATGAGTGTACATACATTGATGGGTGTGTGTGCGGCAGAGAGGGCAACCAGGAGACAGGGGCAAATAATGGTATGTGGAATGGAGTAATTGGGAATGGTCTGGTGGGGAAGATAAGGAGTTCATGACTCCGTGGGCTATCTTTGTGGGTTTAATAAGGACTCGCACTCATCACCTTAGCCAGGGGAGCGTCCATGAAGGATTGTTGTGGCTGTGCCTTTTGGCACAGACCCCAGGTCACGGGCCGTGCAACCTGGCCTCCCCCCTGCAGAAGCTGGCGGGGGCTATGGGCATTTCTTGGGCAGGCTAAGGACACTTTTGGGGGGCTAAGGCTGGGTCACCCCTTCAGGTGATTATAAACATGGACTCACAGAAATCAGCAATATTGTGTTATATAATTGGAAACCAAAAATGGAGCAACTCTATTCTCTCGGGGGGGGGGGGGGGCAGCAGCAGACCAGACTATGGTACAGATCATGAACTGTTAAAAAAATCTGAGTAAACCTGAAGCAAAACTGTAAAACAATTATAGTGCCGAAATATAATTTAAATAGCATTCCTGAAGAATTTAAGAACCATGTGAAGAAGAGATTTTCATCACTAAACTCAACTGACCATGAACAGAAGAACTGTGGATTGAAACTACAGATAGTAGCAGAGAAGAATGCAAAGGGGAAAAACACTATTGCTTTAGCCAAAGTAGTAGAAGAAAAGCCTAGCCGGATAAGTGGTAAAAGTCTTAAAATTGCTAACGCCACAAGAGAAGTAAAAGTAAAAGGGGAAACAAACAGGGTCAGAACCTTAAATGAAGCTGTCAGATAGAAACAGAACTATCGCAATAGACAATGGAAGGAAATAGAAGAGCTAGAGATCTCTTCTGTGAGATTCAATAAATCAAAGGAAAATTTAAATCTGGAGGCTGAATGATCAAAAGGGAAATGTATTGTGTAATTTAGATAAAATAAAAATATATTTAAAACAATATACTGAAGAAGCAGTAGATTCAAGGATGACAGATTTTTTCCCAAAGAACCTACAATTTTATCAACTGAGGAGAAAGCTGTTCACAAAGCAGTAGGAACGGATAAATTGGCAGCAATGAATGGAATACCAATACAGCTATTTCAGTCTGCAGAAATGGAATATGTCAAAACCTTTAGAAGCAAATACCAACAAAAACAGAAAACAAAACAAATGTCTCCAAATTTATCTGGACAGGCAGTAAAGCAATTTGATGGCACACTACTACTACTACTACTACTACTACTACTACTACTACTACTACTACTACTACTACTACTACTACTACTACTACTACAGGGGACATTAGTGCCCAGTGATAGCAATCTATCAACAGTTATTCAGACCCAGCTGTGGGAGGAAAGCTAGGAGGAAATTCCACAGAGTTGGAGGAATCTGCTAACCTCTGTGAACAAGTGACTACAGGTTTCATAAACCCCAGCATATGTTGTCAATGGGACTTGTAAGCCTTCACATCAATGTATGCATAAAAGCATTGAATCAGCCTCCATGGCACTATAAAAGGAGACAGAAGGCACTTTGTTGTTTTGGTGGTATTCACTTCCCGATCTTTCTAGAGTGTGGGCCGGGGGGCGGGCTTGTACCTCCCTGGTGTATGTCATAGCCAGGGAAATCAGTGATCATGTTTTCATAGGAATTGGACTTAAATGTCAACTACAAAGTAATTGCACCACTTATCAGTTGAGTTCCGCCAAGGAATGATGTGCTTTTGTTTTTGAAGTCTTTGAGCTGACTCCAAAATGTTAAAGGAGAGAAAAATTATAATATATCTGTACCAACACAATATAGGACTCTATTGAGTGCTGGCCATAACAGTCTTACACAGCTTGTTTCTGAAGATAAAAAGTTACCGATTTTTATCCAAAAATTAGCATTTTAATGGACCTTAAAAATGTGTCTCTCTCAGGGTCCAGGGGGTGGCTGGCAGGCAGATAACATGAATGCCAGGACCCAGGACAACAGGCAACAGGCTAGCCAGTAACTGTATCTCAGTCCAGGGCCCAAAGCCAAATCAAGCCAGAGAAACAGGATTAATTCAGATGATGAAACATAATCCAAAACGAGCCAGAATTCAGGTAACCAGGAGAGCAGACAAGGCAGGATATCTTTGGGCTGGAGCAAGGCACATACAGACTTCCAGGATTGAGACAAGGCACAGCAACAGTCCGTAGGGACCAGGAACGAAGCAAGGAGTATTCAGGAGCAGGAATGAGGTAGGGAATCTTCAAAACCAAGAACAAGGCAAGAGATCCTTCTGAAACTAGGAACAAGGCAAGAAATCATCAGATTATTGCTTTTTCAGTGTTTATATATCAAAAGAATCATTGTTGACACAGACTCTGGAGGATGGCAGATGACGAGAAGCCTGCCGTGCTATGGTCCATGGGGTCGCAAAGGGTCGGACTCGACTGTGCGATTAAACAACAACACCTAAAAGAGTCTAGAATCCAAATTTAGACAGAAAACGATCCTGAAAGAAGGAAAAAAAATACTCAGAGAGGAATACCATGCCATGGAAATGTTACATTTTTGAGATATCAGAATCAGTGACAGCAGGTGGCTTCCCTATCAGTGATTTGAGATAAGTGTAGCAAAAAAATACATTTTTGAAACTCCATAGGGTAGTTGCAGGGAAAAGTTAACAAGGGATGACTATGATTTTCTGCAGAGATACCCTTTACAGAGATCTTTACTGTAATGATCAAATATTTGTAGATAAAGGTATGACATCAGACCAGCAGGAGCCTTAATTTTTAAGATGTGAAAATAACCCATGCATGTATAAGTGAACCTAAACAGATCTAATTGAGCTGTAGATACCAATATATGTAAACCTGTGGCCATGATCTTCCCTTTCTTTTCTGATGTCTATTGATAACACGTAGAAAACACATCTGAAAGAAGGACATGTTTGCTATTTATTGTTTGTCCACGACATGTGGGGATTTCTTAGGTGAATATGTTTCTTGACACAGAATCTTTTGGATACATGTCTTGCACAACATTGGTATACATTCCAGTACTTACAAGCATGGAGCTCCAACTACAGAAGTTCTTGTTTTAACTTGTAAAATGCTAATCATGTGCCTGTTTGTGTGTGACCAAAAGCAGCAACTTCCATTGCTGGCTGCTAGAACATCATTACTGAACAATGGTCGTTGGCTTTACTGTCAATATAAATAAACATGGACCCAGCCTATTGCCTTTTGAATTGCAGAACAACAACATAAGGGTGCATTCCAGGAAAAGTAGAGAGTCAGAAAATCTATCCACCAGTGTGTAACAATGACTATAGAGAAGCATACTGGATAGCAAATAACATGAACTGAGTAATAGGAACCTGATTTTTGTGTGGCAGTACTCTTGTGATATTCTGCACAATGACATTTGTTATAGCACGTGCTCTATCACACTCTGCAAACAGGGGAATTTGGGACTTCCCATTTGGATACTGAATACTCCCAAACCCAGTAATGATCTCAGCCCCCTAACATTCTCCTTTTAAAGAATGAAAGCCACAACTAGAGTAGGCCTATTGAATTAGTGGAACTTACACAGGAGTTGATTTACTAAATCCCTACTGTGGTGGCTCAAGTAGTTAAGATGCTGAACTCGCTGACTGGAAGGTTGGAGATCGATTCCTGGGTACTGCATGATGGAGTGAGCTCCCGTCTTTGTCCCAGCTCCTGCCAACCTACCAGTTCGAAAGCAAGAGATTGCAAGTAGATAAATAGGGACCACTTTGGTGGGAAGGTAAACAGGGTTCCGTGCACTCCAGTGTTAAGGCATGCCTCCACATGTCCACGGAAATGTCTCCAGACGCAGACAGCACTGGCTCTTTGACTATAAACAGAGATGAGCACTGAACCCTAGAGTCAGATACGACTGGTTTAGGAGCAAGGGTGACCTTTACCTTTACTTTTACCTAGTTGTAATTTGCTACTGGATTACAGCTAAGGAGTTAGGAATATATCCTGACTTTGTGCTGCATGAAATTGGGGACAAAATATTTATTAGTGATTGCAATTTTGGCTTGGCTATCAGTGCTGGACAAAGGTTTGTTAAAATGAGGGTGTTTTAAAAAGAGCATTTCTGCTTCAGCATAGAACAGCAGAGGGAATACCACTTCTACATTACATGTCCAAAGAAGCAGGGGGTAGGGTGATGGTTTTGGATCAAATACCAGTCTTTGATTTTGAACATTTCATCCTGTAAATTAACTCCAGTGGAACATTGCAATAGCCTTGGCTGAAGCTGAATTTAAATTACTTTGTTTGAGCCAGACTTTGATGTCTTGGAAACATTATTTTGATCCTGCCTGTGGACTTTCCCCAAAGCCAATAAAAGTCACTAAATAGATGTCTTTCCATAGTGACATATTTTCCTCTTTATGAACCGGTCCCAAAGTATTATTGCTGTATAAAGAAGTCAGTATAAGTAAATTTGTGTGTATTTTTAAACCCTTTCATTCACGATGCAAAGTAATGACGAAAGAATTGGAAGATGAAAAGGCAGCTTTTGTTTGAGGCAGACTGCATAAACAAGCAGCTGCTATAAACAGAAGGGATATAGTCTATGGTAATTTCCCTTCTTATTGCCTTGAACAGAAAGTAATTGTGAAAAAGGGCCTGGAACCAAAGAACCATTACTGGAGCAATGCTAGTCACTACAATAGTTTGGCAGATAACTTGCATAGCATAGGGATGGAAAAGTTCATTTATTATATTGCAATACCCCAAAGTCTCCTGACAGTGCAGCCAGGGGCTAGGGTGGCTAGGGGATTCTGGGCATTGTAGGACCAAAATTTCCAATCTATAGCTCTCCAGATGTTGCTGGACCGTGACTCCCATTACACTTCATCACAAAAATAATAATAATTGTCTGCTACTTGGTCTACTTGGTTTGGAATAGGAAAAAGAGTAAGACAAGGCTGCATTTTGTCACCCTGCTTATTTAACTTATATACAGAGCACATAATGTGTAATGCAGAGATAGATGAATCACAAGCTGGAATCAAAATTGCTGGGAGAAACGTCAACAACTTGAGATACGCAGATGATACTACCCTAATGGCAGAAAGTGAGGAAGTCCTAAAGAAACTCCTGCTGAGGTTGAAAGAAGAGAGTGCAAAAGCTGGCTTGAGACTCAACATTAAGAAAACCAAGAGAATGGCGACAGGCCCTATCAGTCCCTGGAAAATAGATGGGAAAGAAGTAGAAGCAGTGACAGATTTTACTTTCTTAGGATAAAAGATCACTGCAGATGATGATTGCAGCCATGAAATAAAAGGCGACTGATGCTTGGGAGACAAGCTATGAGAAACCAGGGGAACATAGTGAAAAGTAGAGACATCACTTTGCAAACAAATGTCCGCATAGTCAAAGCAATAGTATTCCCAGTAGTAATGTATGGCTGTGAGAGTTGGACCATAAGAAAAGGTGAGCGCAGAAGAATAGACGCCTTTGAAATGTAGTGTTGGAGGAGAGTTTTGAGGGTCCCCAGGACAGCGAGGAGAACAAACAGATCGGTCTTAGAAGAAATCAACCCTGACTGCTCCTTGGAAGGTCAAATAGTGAAGATGAAGCCAAAGTACTTTGGTCATCAAATGAGAAGAGAGGATTCACTTGAGAAGGCCTTGATGCTGGGAAAGGTAGAAGGCAAAAGAAGGGGGCAGCAGAAAATGAGATGGCTAGATGGTGTTGTAGCTGCAGTGGCCACAGAGTTGGGCAGGTTGAGAGGGATGGTGGAGGATAGAGGTGCCTGGCGTGCAATGGTCCATGGGGTTGCAAAGGGTCAGAACCAACTGTGCAACTGAACAACAACTACAACACTTGGTTTAATCCATGTGTCCTATACTAAATCAAGTGTGTTGAATCCAAATCTGAAGTCCGATTCTGCCTAGGACATCAGGATCTTAAGTAAGCAAATTTCACCCTCTTGGTTAGGTTCTTGTGTTGATCACGTGGGGTATATTAGTCACAAATGTAGCAAAAATTGTCCGGTTTATTAACACAGCTGCACCTACTCATCTTTAGCTCAAAACAGACTCACTATGGCCTGGCTGTATTATCCAATAAGACGGTTTTGCACTAGAAACAAGCCCATGTAAGTCGGTATTTAGAGGGGAATGCATTAGGTTGGCTAGTATTAAAAATAAACAACGTAGAGACAAACAGTCTGAGATAGAGAACGAAATTAAGCATCTGCAAGAGGAACATATAAAGACAAATAGTAAAAAAGCATTTGATAAAATTCAAAGGTTAAAGTCAGAGTTGATAGGAAAAGATATGCAGAAGGTAAAAAAAGATCTATTATATTTGAAGAGAGAGTATTTTGAATATAGTAATAGGAATTCTAAATTATTGGCAAGAGCTGCTAAAGAAAAGAGGATGAAAAGAGAGAATGGAATTTTGATAAATAAATTAGGGGTGAGATGTAATAAGGCTAATGATAAGATTGAGATTGTAAAAGATTTCTATCAGAGTTTGTATACTAAAAGAGATATCAATATAGAAAAGTTGAGAGAACAGTTAGAAAACCAGGTGAAAATAAAAATAGAATTGGAACATAAAAATAGAATAGAGGAGCGAATAACAGAAAAAGAGATAAAAGATACAATAGCCAACCTGAAGCTAGGTAAATCCCCGGGTGAGGACGGACTGACAGCGGATTTTTATAAGGAATTCAAAGATAGTGTAGTTCCAAGATTAGTGAAATTGTTTAACTATATATTGGATGGGGGAAAGATACCGACATCATGGAACAGAACTATAATTGTTTTGCTGCCAAAGCCTGGAAAGGATGTTGAAAAAGTGGAATCATATAGGCCTATTTCTCTGATAAATCAAGACGCTAAGATATTTACAGCAATAATAGCAAAAAGATTAAATGGGTTCATGGGCAATTATATAAAGGAGGATCAAGCGGGATTTTTGAAAGGACGTCATATGTCTGATTTGATTAGGAGGGTTCTGGACTTGATTGACATAGCACGGCATACAAAAGAGAAAGTTGGATTATTGTCATTAGATATATTTAAGGCTTTTGATTCTTTGCAATGGGTTACAATTAAAGAGATAATTCGATGTTATGGATTTGGAGATAGATTTTGTAACATGATAGACCAGTTATATCAATTTGGATTTGCAAAAGTCAGGGTCAACGATGAAAATACAGGAGAGATAAGATTAGAAGCAGGTACAAGACAGGGTTGCCCATTATCCCCAGTACTGTTTATAATTGCAATGTAGTTGTTAGCGAATATTATAAGAGGGGATAAAGGCATTGAAGGGACGGCTGGAAATAAAATAAGTTTGTACGCAGATGATACTTTGATAATAATGAAGCATCCTAGAAAGGCATTGGAAAAAATATAAGGACATCTAAAAGATTTTGAAGAGATAACAGGTCTGAGAATCAATTGGGATAAATCAGAAATGATAGCCTGTAATGTTGAGAAGGAGGAACAAGAGAGAATTAAGGCTAAATTTAAAATTCAAGTTAAAGAATGTTTGAGATACTTAGGAATAAGTATCTCAAATAAAATTGAGGACCTTAAGCGATTAAATTATGATAAACAGAAAAAAGAAATTAAAGAGAAAATAGAATTGTATAAAAAAATCAAATTGTCATGGTTTGGTAGGATAGCGTTAACTAAAATGATGTTGTTGCCAAAAATAAATTTTTTATTTGAGGCGTTGCCAATTAGGTTGTTTGATAAGGAAATTAAAGATTTTCAAAACATAATAAATAATTATTGTAATGCAGGAAAAAAGCCTAGAATTGCTAAGATTTTTTGGTACTTATCTCAGAAAGAAGGATTGGGAATACCTAATTTAAGGAATTATTATAGAGCTTTTCAAATTAAGAATATTATAAAACTTTTAGCAAGGGAGAAGGTTGTCTGGGAAGAAATAGAGATGAAGGAGTTAAAAATGGGTAAAGGGGTATTTCTAGGCAACAAGAAAGGGAAAATCAGTGTTAAAAATAGAATGATGAAAACAATGTTGGATGTTTGGAACAAGGTCAAAAAGAAATTGAGTCCAGAACTATCTCCTATAATAGAATTAGATGATATTAAAAGTTTTCCGATACAATTAGATAATAGTTTAAAGATGGTACTGGAAAGGAAAAATGTTTCTTTGTTGAAGGACTGGGTTCGCGCCTGTAAAGATAGTGAGAATAAAGCAGTAATTATTCACAGTTGAATCTGAACTGGCTTCAGAAGGCAATGTTGGATAGATGGACTGATAAATATAAGGAAGAAAGTAGTTTAGAGAGGGATAAAACAGAATTTGAGCAACTGTTGTTAAAGATACCAAAAGGAGATATGGGATTAAAGGGTATAGTAAGCAGGATTTATAAAATTTTAAACAATGAAGGTAATCCACAAGAAACTTTGAAGTCATGCTGGGAACAGGATTTGAACATAAAAATTCAGGAAAAAATTTGGAAAGATAAGTGGAAAAAAAGATATATGAGAACTATGTCGGTAAGAATGAAAGAGCATAATTACAAAATGTTATGGAAGTGGTATCTGACTCCTGAGAGATTATTTCAAATGGACAATGCTAAAAGTAAAATGTGTTGGAGATGTAAAAACTCTTTAGGGACATATGAACATATGTGGTGGAATTGTAAAGTGGTAAAAGAGTATTGGGGAAAAATTGAGAAGGAAATATGTGATATTATGGGGGTAGAATGTGAATTGAATTTAAATATGGTGCTGTTAACAGATGTGGAGAATTTGAAAGTAAATGAAGACAATAAGGAACTAATAGCTATTATGCTGATATCAGATAGAATGTGTATTGCAAGGAGCTGGAAACTTGATAGAGTTCTAAAAGTAGAGGAATGGTATAAAGAGATGTGGGATCTTGCATTGAATAACAAACTGACATGGGAAATAAACAAATATAAGGGGAAAATTAAAGAAAATAGATTTTGGAAAATTTGGCAACCTTTTGTGGAATACTCACTGAATGGAGATCAGAGCAATAGCCTTGTACCAGTATATATATTTTTGGAAATGGTAAAAAAGGCAATATCCTGCAGGCTCTTATAACTTGTAAATACACAGGGTGATTATTAGTGTTTATGTTATGTTTAATGTAATTGGATTCGATAAAAATTGAATATGTTTTTTTTCTTTTAAATTACGTGTTTTCTTTTCTGTATTTTCTTCTTTGTAATGTTTATCTTTTTATATTCAATAAAAAATTATAAAATATTTTTTAAAAAAGAAACAAGCCCATGTTCCAACATGCCTTATAATGTATACTTTTTTTCTGACATCAACTCACTGACTTGCCTGGTCACTGCTGAAACATTCATGCTAACAGGGGACGTGGTTCAGCTGAGGCAGCAGCAGGCATAGTGGTAGCTGCAACTGTTATAATGTTCCCATGTAAAAATATAATACATTACCCAATACCATTTGAACAGCTATAGCACATCTATAATGTAAACTCTGTACGTGATAGGCAAAATCTGAGTTAAGGTTTGGAATCAGCACACTCGATAACATGTAAATCACATGTGTTATTCCCAGTAGCAAAATTGCTGTTGTGCAGTGTTATAAGTACATAGGATGCTACCATGTACTGAGTCTCTGACATTGGTCCAGTTGGCCCACTTCTGATAGCACAGCCTCTCTTACTGGAGATACCTGGTGATCCTTGTGTTCCCATGGTCATCTCTCATTTAGTTACTAATCAGGCCTGACCCTGCTTAGCTTTTTAAATCAGGTCAAGTATGTTTGACACCTCCCATGATCATTTACAGCTGTGATTACTGGCATGTTGGCTGGGGCTGCTGAGTTAGAATGCACCATGTTTTCCATCCATGTTGGTGGATGGCACAAAAGATCTGAATTCTTGAATCAAGATTCAGATTTGCCTTTGAGCTGAACTAGGTAAACTCTGAATTGGTATAAGGCAGGAGTTCCCAACCTTTTAAAGCCAGGTCACGCTCTCTCAGTCAGCTTTGAGGGCTAGACAGCCAATTTGCCCTGCCTGCACGATGGGGGTGGCCATTTTCCCCCAAGAGCTTCAAAGGGGTGGCCATTTTGTTTCTCCAATGCCTTTGGAGGGGGTGGTCACATGAAATGGTGCCGTGGGCCAAATCCTGCCCATGGGCCTTACGTTGGAAACCCCTGGTATAAGGCAAAATAGGCTATTTCCCAAATGGCTTAATCATGTTCTGGACCAAATGCTGCATACAACTTAGATAGAAACCTAATAGTACTTTAGAACCTTCATGTGAATCACAGGTTGAAAATGGTCCATTGAAATCCTGGGGCAGGATTTTGTAATAGTGTCAAAGAACCTTACCTATCTGCTGAGGTTCATTGTGCCCCTTTCATGGGTACCATTTCATTACCAGGCAATGGTAATACTCTCTCTGGGCAGAAACAGAAGTTATGTTGGTAGTCTGGAACTAGCACTAAAGGTGTGTTAGTGTTGGAGAGACATGATTGAGACCAACTTTCATGTTTGAGAAATCAGAATCCAAATTCATACTTAAGACCTGAAGACTACTCACAAAACTAAGCATATTAATTGAGGAATTCTCTTGCTGTGTTCTTAGAGGTTTTCAACAGACAAAGAATTTATTGCTAATCATGAGTAGTCTATAACATTCTCTTTTTGCTCCCTGATTGTTGTTGGCCTTCTCTAATTCTGGAGCTGAAGTTTTCAACATTTCTCTTGCGTTTGCTATACTGGATTGTTTGGTTTCCCATATAGCTTTCTTTTAATATTTTGTTTCTTTTTTTGGCTCCCATTGCAGTGGGACCTCTTAACATATGTTGAGTTCAACATAACACAATTGGCTGCAAGTCATTTTATAATCTTTTGGAAGGAAAAGCAGAGAAAATATCTTAATACATTAATAAGAAGGCATGCAGTGGAATTATAGGGAAATATAGAGAAGGGACAATCTGTCCTTTTCATTTTATTTATTTTTATTTATTATTTAAATTTATATCCCGCTCTACTCAACTCACGGCCGACTCAAAGCGGCTAACAACATATTTTCTCCCATGTCATATTCGATTTCGATTTTAATTTATACCCCGCCCTACTCAGCACAGGCCGGCTCAGGTTGGCTTCCAACATAAGCAAAGATACAATATAGCAAAATATAACAATAACAAAAATAGAGCAATCAGGCAAAGATACAACATAAGTACAATAATCAAAGCATAAGTACAAAAGTTATGAATCGAACAGCAGTACAATAATAATAATAATACAATATACCAATTTCAATTTCAGTAACATGTCACTATGCTACCCATCCCTTCCTACCCAACCACTGGGACTGGGGGGGGCGGGGTTAGTGATAAACCAACCTCCCACCACCATGCAGTCCTTGAGTCCAATTGGAAAGAAAATGGGGGGAGAGGTGGGGCAATGAAGGTAAAGGTTGTCAGAGGGCCACAAAAGACCAGTCTTGACCATCTTCCTTCTATGTCCCAACCGAGCGACAAAGGTTGGGATGTTACGGAGCTGAGTTGGTAATAGTTCCTATTGTCCTAGCCATGGGGGGAACCACCAAAAACTGGACCATATGGAAAGCCGTGAGACCAAGAGTTCCAACCCTCCTCTGACCGGCGGGGCCATGAGGGGAGCGTAGCGGCTCCGCGGCGAGAAAGGCGATTAGCTTTTGAGGCTCCAGTGTTGCACCTGGTGTTCCAGCTTCCCTTTGACCAGCGGGGCCATGCGGGGAGTGTAGCAGCTCCTCGGCAGCAAAGGCAGTCAGCTTTAGAGGCTCCAGTGTTGCGCCAGGTGTTCTGGCTTCCCTCTGACCGGGAATGGAAATATTTAAAAATTTGCAAACATTTGTAAACCATTATTGAAATTTAAGCAAAATAAACTTCTCTGTCATCGGCCAGATTCAGTTGCAATGAGTTAGGACAGTAATTTTCAGCCTTGAAAGGCAGAGCCATAACTGGTTGAATGGGGGTGGGGGAACCCTCCTGAGCTAACAGCTCACACTCCAAACCCACCCCATGGTGCCTTGTTATATATGTGAGTGTGACATTATTGCCCCCCCCCTGAATTTTTTTGTCCCATCTGACAAATCCCCCCCCCCCAATAAAAAAAACTAGAATCCTAGCTAGGGCCCTGTTGAAAGGGCTATGTTGCACTTACCTGGTATGCAGATGTAAAAGAGGAAGGTTTGAGGGAGGGAAGTGGGAACTCTAATTTAGTTGAGTATTTTGGGTTCAAAGCCCTGGATGTGGATTTGGTTAATGTCATTTTGAGTTTTAACTTCCTTCTCCCAAACTCTTTCTATCCCAGATATTATTTTTTTTCAACTTCTGGTAAATTCTAACCAACCAACCAACTAACAAATCATTCAATTTCATTTTTTAATAAATAAACATAGTAGCACTTTTCATGCTTCTATTTGGCATGCTAAAGTACAAGCTCATACCTAAAAGAAAGATCCTCTTTGGAACTGTTTTTGCTGGTCTCATGGAACATTCCAGCATGAAGTATGAAACAGCCCTTACCAGCCTCATCCAACAGGTTTAAATCAGGGGTTTAACTTATATTAAAACATTATTTATTGTGAAAGCTGATGCTGGTATATAATAGTTTCAAAGACTGCATTAAGTCAGTCTTAATGGAAAGATTATCTTGTGGCTTTATCCTTTGGAAGATGTAATTCAAGTTCTTGGAACAAACAGATCTTTTCTGTCTTACATGAGCACCCAAAATTACAGTATTGCTTTATGTATACATCAAAGAAGTGCTGGTTGTGTGTACTTGGAGTTTGTGGACATGTAGGAGAATGTGCTGAAAGGTTTCATGCAGCTCAGGAAAGGTTAGTAAGAGAACTACTGTGTGTGTTGACAAAGAATGCTGCCTACAGGACTTCTTTTCTGCACCAGGCTGCCAAAATAAGTTTGTAACTTTCCAATTTCAATCACAGCTTGGGAAAACATTTTGGATCATAGCTCACAGAATCTTGCAGCCAACAGAGGTTCTGGGATCTGTAATTCCTAGACTAGAAGGTAATTTTTTGAAGCTTTGAAATGAAGAGACTTTTCCTCTGGCTCTTTTGAGTGAAAGGTTCTGTAGTATTGTGATGCGTATAAGGTAACTGAGAGGATATTTTGAGTATTAATTAATATAGAAAACACCCTGTGTCCATCTATAATGTTACAAAACTCTTTATTCCACTAGATTCAAGTGATGCTGCTCCATTTCTTCACTCTTATGAGAGATTATTTGAGATTTTCCACACACCACTAAACTATAGAAGTTAACCTACCAATTCAGATCAAAAGTAAACTTTCAGAGGACTGATAGAAAGAGCTTGTGGTCACAAGTTGGGGACCCCCCGCTGAAGACCAAATAAGTAGTGGCCAGAATATAAGAGTAGTTAAGGAGATATATATACACAAACATATCTTCATGGGAATGGGTTTTGACTCATTTCCACCTCCAACCCATTAGTTTAGTTTTGCTTGTCTTAAGACTTTCTTTGCTTGAAAAAAGAAAAGTGATTCACAAGTGTTAGCGGCATTCTGTCAATAGTTGCTTCATTGCTCAGTGAAAGCCCTCCTAAATGTAACATAAGTCTTCTATGCACAGACTTACAAGGGGTCACGGTTCACTGTCTTCAGATCTTATATGGTTTTAGATTTCTTCTTTCAAATCTCTTAAAAGAACTGATAGGAACAGTTGTTAAGCAGCCATATTTTCTTGTAGTGATGTTAAGCTTTGGAAAAGCAACAATGAAATGTGGTAAAATACATTTCTTCTATAGCCCTCATCTGCATTAATCAAGATCACTTGTCCCAAAATCCACCACCCAATACGGCCAGTGATCATGCTGGCTGAAACATTTGATGAATCATATTCCAAAGAACCTGCCTTTTCAAAGCATAGAAACCAAGATATCAGAGTGGTCATAGCCATGAATGGTTTCATATTAATGGCAACTGGTTTCTGAATGGGAACGTGTGAGATATTCATTTAGTCAGTTTTGCATTTGGATCATCCAGTTTCATATTTGTCAAGCTGAGCATGGAAAACTGTTGCAGTTTGCAGCTGGAAATCTATACATTTCTGGTGTTGCGTGGCATTCCAAGAAAACGTTTTTGGACATCATTGTATAGAAAGCTCTATACACAATGCACAGACCAATAATTAGAATAGATCCATTGACTTAATTAATGTTGACTTAAACAAAGCCTGTTGGCTGTAATCTTGTTTGATGGTGTCGACCTGGGTACCAGGAATAATGTGGCTCGTAGTGGTAGTTTTCTGCTGATTAAAGGATTCCTTTTGTAATTTGAGATTCACACAACTTTATTTGTGTGTTGCTCAACCCTGGGCAATGCCTCCAGCTCTTTGCTCCACCCTACAGTTGTCTGGAAAGGCAAAAATTGCCTCTGACTCAGTTTGTTGTTGCATCCATCTGAAGACAAAGCACATCCCTCCCCTATAGGAAATTTCAGCAAGGCAGCCACATGGTTACCAATGCAAGCGCGGCCCCAAAATGGCCGCCGCGCCCTTTGCGGGCCCCCCCCCCCCCACAGGACAGAGAATCCGGGTAGTTAGGGGCGTGGCCAGCTCCCTTATAAAAGGGGTGGCCACGAGGCAGCCGAGCTGCCATTTTACCTCAGCGACGGAGCGGAGAAGTTTTTTCCCCTCCACCCCCTCCCTAGTTAACAGTGTGATATTATGGTCGCTTCGGGGCCGGGTGGGAATTTTTGGTTGGGACCCATATTGGCACCGGGTCCTGGCTTTTTTGCCCATCCCACACTGTTGCTATGGTTTGATATAGGGGTCTTTCTGTGTTCCTACTGTTGACTTTGGTCACATTGGCGGGTAGCACTGGTAAGGTAAACAGTATGACCCACAAGTATCCGGCAGGTTCGCAATTGAATGGACAACACTAGACAGGAATAAATTAGTTAAACGTTGTCCGGTCAACGACGAACCAGGCGATGGGGTGATGACGATTGCTAACCAGCATGCATCACCCCTGTGATTTCACGGATACGCGTCAGAGGGTGGGGTCATAAGTTAGTTATTGACTACGGTCAACAATTTGTTTGTTGTCAACAAACAAATTGATACAAATTGATACATTGTAACCAATTGCCGTTGGCAATTTTGGGGTGGTACCTTACCAGTGTTACTTCGGCCTGCTTGCCTTAGGAATTATGATTGGTCGTTTTACCAATACAAATTTATAATTCGGACTAGGGCATTGAATCAATAAATGTGGCCCTATGCTGTTATCCACTTTCAATGTTGTCTGTGTCCGTTATTGGGGGGGTGCGCCTGCAAAGGACAGTCTTCTGTCTGAAGATATCCTCTATTTGAGGAACTGTCCAGTTCATGACTGATTTTAAAGGAAAGAATTTCAAGAAAGAAATCTTGAACTTGCCCAACCTTACCTTTTCCTTCCCTGGATGATCAGTTTTTCCTTTTGCTAGTAATGTGTATGTGGTCACCCTTGGCTAAGCAATGCAATCTGAAGCATCCAGTATGTAGGGCCAGTTAGAGCTTTACTGACTCCCCAAACCACCTGCTATTATGATCTGCAGTAGCCCTCTCTGGCCATCGTTTGGGTGGCACTGTTGCATCACAAAGATCAAAGCAACAGTTCAGTCGGCCCAAGAAATGCCACAGGTGGAACAGAGAACAAATACCTTTGCACCACAAGAATTATTTATTCAAGTCCCTTCATGCTGTGCTTTCAGACAAGGTCCATTTTCAGAAGCGTGACTGAATTGTAACTTGCTATATCCTTGCTCAAATGGTTTTTTGAAGAGTTTCCTGGATGAATATAGAAAAGTTACTTTTTTAAAAATTACAAGCCCCACAACTCCTGAAGTCAGCATAGCCATTCTGGGAATTCTGGCTCCAGAATTAACTCTTTCCAGTGCTGTTACTGGGTGTGTAAAAACTGGCCTTGTGGATATTTTCTGTATATACAAGGTACACATCTTAACAGTCCAGGGCATCTTTGTTTTTCTGTTCCACTTGAGAATGCTGGGTTTCTTTCTCAAAACTAAACTAATGCAGTTTCTCTCCCACCCCCTTCCTCTGTCACCAGGAGAGTCTGCCGGCCTCATTATGGAAGAGCACAATGGCTCTGCAGAGAGTCCCCAGCTGAGCCAAGGACGGCATGTTGCCATTAAGTGTGGGTGGCTAAGGAAGCAAGGAGGCTTTGTGAAGACTTGGCACACACGCTGGTTCGTGCTTAAGGGGGAGCAGCTCCATTATTTCAAGGATGAGGAAGAAACCAAGCCCTTGGTAAGTACAAAAGAACAAGACACAGAAGGCAAGAAAGAGGTGGAAGGTAGAGAGAAGATTTCCTGATGGGAAGGTGACCGAAGGTGGTCTGGTTAAGCAACTCAGTGAGAGAAAAGTCCCATCAGTTTGCAGAGTTTCTATTTCTGACAGAAGCTGTTATGTTTTAGGAACAAGGATGGCTACTAACATGATTATGGTTGCCCTAATCTGATAGAATTTGACTACAAAAACAAAGTCCCCACTGTCTCTTTTATGTGGGGAAATTGAGTATGTTAATTAAGACCAGCCAAATATCCTGTATAACCAACTAAAGAAGGAATTCTGAAGCTTGTTTGGAAAAGTATTCCCCCTCCCCAAATGATCATGCTGACTAGGTGAATACTAAGAGTTGTACTCTATGAAAGTAACTTTTCAAGCTCTAATTCAGGGGTTCACAAGAGAAGGGCTAAGTGTGAACAACCAGCACTAGTGGCAAATTAGGTACAGTACAAAGATGACAGTATAGTGCTACAATTGAAATGAGATATTGACAATCAGCAAAAACTCAGAACTCCATTTTGAAGGGCTGCATTTTTAAAGAAAGAAAATATACATTCAATTTGGATGGGTACTTTTAGAGAAAACATTTCTCTCATTGGTGACCTTTCTGCAAATTTGGGATGAAAACTGACAACAAAGAGGCACAATAAATGTATAAAACTTAATTCTTCATTTATTCTTTTTGAAAATCACTACTTTGCACCACAAGAATTATATATGCAGTTTCTAGGCATTTTTATGTCTGGAGTACCTTTGGTGTGTAATATGCTTATTTAAACCATGGTCATAGCATTCTTTGTATGGTTATACTCCTGTTTTAAACCTTTATTTTAAAAATGTTTAATACATGAGATTCCAATTCAGCTGTCAATTTCAAAAACATTTCTTTGCTCTCCCTAAAACTGAGACTGTTGGGAGATTTTTTTTTACCCCAGAGTCTTATTTCCAATGTGCCATTTCTTAGCATAAGGATGGTAGGCAGTAATTTGGAAGATCTACTTGTCACAATCAATATTTCTAAAATTTCTTACATAGTTCATTATTGTTTACCTCTTTGTACATAAAATCCCTCTATCCAGCACCATCCATTGTTAGGTTTATAACACAGAACCCATCCATTTCTGTTGCTAATGTGTAAGCAAAGTGAAGTTGGCTTCTGTTCAAAATCTTGAAAGTGTTTCTGCATGAAAAATTGAGCCAGTTTGAGGAAAACAGATGGTGTGTGCCAGTGTGAGCTACATGTATTGATTCCCAGACAGGCACAACACAGGAGTGTGTCTTTTGTAAGAGTACACAAAATTAGAGTCAAATGTTTATGAAGAAGAGAGTTTGCATCTCTGTACAAGAATTGCTACTTCTCCATAACAAGACTAGCAAGACATCCAAAATGAACGACATCTTGCCTCAGAAATTTCTCCTTATATTTTATTTTGGTGAAACCGAAGAGCACATAAAACCTTACATAGTTTGAAAGTGGTGACATAGAAATGTCTGGAGAATGTGCTCATGCACTCTGGTCAACAGAAAAACACTCAACATATTCAAGTAAAACTAGCTCAAAATGTGTACATTATGAAAAAGGAATTATACATACTAAAAACATACACTAATTTCTGAAGGGAAAGCAGGCTTATAACCTGATACAGGAGCCTCATCAAAGGTTGTAGTATTTTTGAACCACAGTCCGACGTACCCTGTTAATGGCTATCTTTTGTCGCTGGCTAATCTTTCTCACACTAGCTCAGGTGAAAGGAGCTGCAGAATCAACTCACTAAAAGGTGACTTCATTTTTGCAATTTCATGTGTAGCCTAGATACAGAAGTAAAAGAATCTTGGAATGGAAGGAATCAGTGGGATTTTGAGTAAGATTAACAAAAATCAGACTGATTGATTTTCAGATTTCTAGGACATGCTATATAAATACCTATGGATTTAAGAAGAAATTGATGTAGAAGCTGCTTTGCCCGGACTGTCAGAATTCCAGACTTGACTTGTGGGTACACCCTTCTAAGGCATGACTTACTACTGGCAGAACTCTTTTGAGAGATGCTCTGCATGTTACTCACAAGGGCACTTAAATGTTTTAGACCACCTGGGGTGACTCAGAAGCCTAGGATCCTTCCCAGCTGACAAGGTTATTTTATCAATGGGTTGCACCCTGGGGCTTCTGTACCTTTGCAGTTCAGCAGCAGTTTAAAACATCTGAATATTATTGTTGAAATAATGCAACCAAAGGCAGCTTGACAACGCCACAAGCTTTTATTCTTCTATACTGCTTCTAAAGTACTTCAGGGTTGTTGAAAACATTTAACAAGCTTGTGATTCAAAATATGGTCATATATATATATAATTTTGGATACAGGAGCACAAAATTAAGAATGCAAGAATGCTTTCAACAAAAATCAACACATGAGATTTTTGTTGTTCAGTCACAGTTGAATCCAACCCCATGGACCACAGCACGCCAGGCTCCTCTGCCCTCCTCCATAGTGTGCCCAGATCAACAGCCACTGCATCAATGTTGCCATCTAACCATTTCATCCTCTGCTGATCCCTTTTGCTTCTGATCATTAATGCTGGGTATCTCTTCTTTTATATCTTCAACTAAGGTATTGTCTCATCCCCCTTGGCTCTATGCCACTACCTGAGAGATGTGTAGATACCTCCCAACCCAAACAATGGCATCACTAATTGGCATAAAGTCCTTGCAGGTGTAAATTAGATCAGGCTCATTATCAGCTCATTATCAGTCAAGGATACTGGGCTGGCATGATATCTGAGAAAGCATGGAATGAGAATATGCTTATTTATCAGCCATGGATGGTGGGAATATCACTATGACCCATCTGGTGCCTATCTTCATTTGCCAAGAACTCATCCCAGTATGTCTTGCAAAACCCCCAATAACCTTGCAGCTGTGCTTAACATAAGCATTCTAGAGCAAGGGTCAGCACACTTGGCTCTCCAGGTGTTCTTGGACTTTAATTACCAGAATCCCAAGTCAGTACACCTGAACAGGGCTTCTGGGAATTGAATCTGGAGAGCTGAATTTTCTGACCCCTGTTGTAGAGCAGTGATGGCTAGCCTTGCCACTCCAGGTGTTCTTGAACTTCAATTCCCAGAAGCCCTCATCTGCAGGAGTGTTGACTTGGGCTTCTGGGAATTGAAACCCAAGAACACCTGGAGTGCCAAGGTTAGCCATCACTGTTCTAGAAGATCAAAGCACTAATTGGTCCTTTCTCAGGTCAATTAACATTCATTTCCCATACAGCTAGCCAGATCAATTTCTTAGCACAGGTACATAGAATTTTTAACCATTTCAAGAGCTTTATGGCTACTATTCTCCTCAAGTACCACTATTTTCCTCGAGATTACAAAGGTCTTCCACAAAGGCCATCATCCCAGATGCTACACAAGGGATACACAATCATGCTCAGGTGTTATTTATTTTTCCTCTCACTGTCAAATTGACAGACATAATAAAATAGACTTATATGACCAAGAACCTTTTTTTCTTTGTAATGTAACTGGTCATTTTTATCACCCTGAACTGTGTTTCCTATGAGAAGAAAAATTTCTCAGACAAAAACACATCTGACTTTCATAGTTCAAGGTTGTTTTGTTACTCTCTTGACTCATAGCCCCATATTCTGCCCCCTCTAGGTGACAAATGAATATGTATTCCAATTTTTCTCATTTAAGCTATTAATTGTTCAATAACTTAGGTCTAGGACAAGAGTACTCTACTTTCTGTCCCAATATAAAATGCTTCCTTAATGCAAGAGTCAGTAACATCTATAATGCTGAATACTGGTAGCTCAATTTAGGTGAGGATTGCCTTAAAGGAATTACCAGAATAGTTTTGGGTGACATGGGATCTGTGAGCCAGATATTGCCCAACCATGCCTCAATGCATTGCAAATTCTCCCCATGATGAGAAAGGCAGATTTGGATGTTCTTAATGGCACTCTCTCTGGTGTTGTCTACTGTGAAGCATAGGGATAAGTCTAAAAAGTAGATAGAGCTGTGGGAAGAGTGCAGTGTGCTAAACTATGTTCATAGCTAAGAGGAATAAGGCTTTAATGATGTTAAACACAAGAGACTCTCTGCATTTCATGTACTAGTTATTAGTCAGGGAAGAACTATCCTTTTCGTCTTGCCCTTGAAAGCTCTTGAGGACTGCTAAGGAAAATAGAGTGGTGATCTATTGCAGAAGCAAGTTAATATTATAAACAGATTTTCCATGCACCAGACAAAAGAAAAAGCCACAGCAAAATACTAGTGTGAAAAAACAAATTACTGCAGCGTGGTGACAGCAAGAACAAACACTATGATTTGAATTATTTAAACCACAGTAGCAAGTGATCTATTCTTATTTTCTCTTATTCATATCTCTTCCCCCCCTCTTGTTATCTGAATTTTATCCCTGTGCCAGCTTTGAAGGTCAAAGACCCAACTAAATATCCAGTTGGATCTTGCAAAAAACCAGCATCCTCCATTTAATAATGTAGCCATTGTTTGGCATTTCCCAGTTACTTTATTTTTGACTGAAGCTGACTTTTTCTCAGTATTTCCAGCCTGTCCTGATTTTAAGGGCTGAGAGTAGGAGGATGGTGCTGCCACATGCAATGCATTCTTGTGGTCTGGTCTGTTGTTATATCGTGTGGAAGCCAGAAGGTTAGAGAGAGGTTCCAAGTTATGGCATATTGGCACCATTTTGCTGCACAGCTCCACTCTATGAAATCTTTTGTAGTTGATTGCCGCACTATTTAGGATTCCATGCCATGGCGCAGAGCACTTGATTTCTCTAATACTGGATTCCAAGCACTTCTTTCAACTATAAACTCCAGGGTTCTGCTGGGTGGAACCACAGCAGTGAAAGCTGCATCAAATGTCTGCTCAGTATAGTATAGAATCTGTACTATACTATAGATTATAATGGCAAAATGGATGATGAGATTAACATATGGCGCAGTAAAGTAAACCAAATATTGGGACTGTTAGCTCTGCTCTTACAACACAAGGCAATACTGACCAACACAAAGAAACACTTCATACAAAGTATACTTGTTCCTACCTTATGTTATTAGTGCCAAACAAGGGCACTTATAACAACAACATAAATGAATGTTGGTCACCTTGGAAATGAGATATCTGAGAAAGGATGCTGGAGTGACTAGAAGGGATTTATTTTATTTTTTATTTTATTTTCTTAGATTTGGATTGCCGCCCCATTCGCCGGGGCGACTCTGTGCAACTTACAACACATATTACAAACCATACCTGTCAACCGTGGCTCCGGACAATCCAGGACCTGCAGACATCGGTTCTGCGCAAGTCGCGTTCTACGCATGCGTATAAGGCTTTTATGCTTGCATAGAACCCTTTTACGCTTACGTAGCCTTCTATGCAAATGTAGAAGGGTTCTACGCAAGCGTAAAAGGGTTCTATGCAAGCGTAAAAGCCTTCTACGCATGCGTAGAATGCGACTTGCACAGAAGGGATGCGCAGTACCTCTTCCCCCCCCTGCTGCCAATTTCAGGGTTTTGGCAGCTGCAGGCGGGAGATGGCGCAAATCGGCGCTGAAAATCGGGAAATCCTGGCCAATCCGGGAAGGTTGACAGGTATGTTACAAACCCAAAATAAAAACAAACCCATAGAAATAATCATAAAAAGTATCAGGTTAAAATAACTAAAACCTTAAAAAGTCCTTAAAAAGTCCTCTACCTCCAGTTCCCCATTAAAGCTAGCTAGAACTAGGGTAAGGAAGCTTTAAAAAACCCCACCCTGGATGGCCCTTATATCAACCAACTGGTGGGGGGGCCCTGCCCCATTGGCAGCACCCCACACCTGTTGAGCTAGCCATGTTTTTAATCCCTTTCTAAAAGGCAGTAGCTCTGTCTCGAGGCGCAACTTGGTTGGTAAGAGGTTCCACAGGGCCAGAGCAGATACGGAGAAGGCCCTCCTTCTAGTGCCAGAGCGACGAGCCTCTCTGGCAGATGGAACCCTTAGGGAGCCCCTCCGATCTGCTCTGGTGGGATGGGCCGATGTCCTTGGGGTGATGCGGGATAAAATCGAGAATGAAATTACAAGGGAAAGAATTGGAATAGGATTTTAAACTATATAAAGAGACAAATAAAGTAGTTTTCCCATTTGGAGAGAATGTCTTGGAAGTCCATATCATACAAGGCATATGTGAATAGAGAAGGACAAAGACCATGAGGCAAACCCAGAGGAAGGTGGAGAGATAACATCGAAGACACATTACAAGAACACCAAATAACATCGATGGTGGCCACTAGAAGTGCAAGAGCAAGAACTTTGTATCTCCCTCAACACCCAAAGGAGTAAAAGAGGAAGTGGAGAAGAAAAAGAAGAAGATAGTGTAGATGCACACTTTTGCTTTCAGTTATGAAAAAACTGCAAACACACAAGCATTGTGAGATTATGGATGAATCTAATATAGGCAAGGCTCATGGATGTGATTGGCCAGTCTATTTCTCATCTGAGTAAAGGTTTTTATTTAGTCATGCATGCAATTACCATAGTTACAGAATTCTAAAAGTTTTGTGGGCAGATATCCTGCTTTTAGATAAATGGCAATGGGAAAGATAGCCAAAATATTTACAATTTGACCGCCAAAGAGTGTTGTAAAGTTACACTTTTTCCCTTGGGCTACAGTTCCCACAATTCTTTGGTCATCACAGGCACTGGCCACTGGCTGGCTGGAGGCTTCTGGGAGTTAATTTTGAAAGCTCTAACCCAAACCTAGTTATGTGCAAGTTCCAAACTTCTTCACCTCTGAAATTTAGTAGGCTGATAAGGAAACAAGTCCTACTGATTTTGTGTTTTGTTATTTTGGAGCATGAAAAGGTGATGGCAAAGGTCGCCGTTGCTCAAAAGCCAGTCGTATCCAACTCTAGGGTTCAGCGCTCATCTCTGTTTATAGCCGAAGAGCCAGTGTTGTCTGCATTTGCAGACATTTCCATGGACATGTGGCAGGCATGCCTAGACACGGAAGTGCACGGAACTCTGTTTACCATCCCACCGAAGTGGTTCCTATTTATCTATTTGCCATTTCTTGTTTTCGAACTGCTAGGTTGGCAGGAGCTGGGACAGAGATGGGCACTCATTCCATCATGCATTACTTGGGTTTTGAACTGCTGACCTTCTGTCTCCCAGCCAGCGTCTTAACCACCTGAGCCACTGCAGTGGGACATGAGTGCATGCCTATGTATGTAAAATTTCACTGCATTTCTCAGAAACCTACCCCACCTCCAATTTCATATTGGGTTTCGGGTCTTTGTTGTTAATTCGCACAATTAAAGCTATACACCATTTTAATGCATTTCCCCCAATGCTTACTTACTAATACATTTTATCTTTACTCATTTACAGAGTTTCCACTGTAATGTATTTATTTCCCCCACTGACTAAATTGTCTTTGTGCACGTTTCTTCAGCTATATGTGTATTACTCATTTGCAATTTCGTTTATGTGCTGTTTCGCACCTACTTTATTTGCTCTGAAAATGCCATAAGCCTCAGCAATGTGCATAATTGTCGAGCTCTGACATTGTTCTTCTCATAGTGAGTTTTGGGAGGTGCTAAATGCCTCTTTTTCTGAGTCTGTTGTATGCAGGAAGATACTTTCCCATCTTTCTCTGTGTGTCATTTGTTTATTGTACATCCATCATTCTCCTTGTTTGATTACTTGCCATTCAGCAGATCACATATAATTGAACTGACTCTGCAGGAAAGCTTCATGTTTATGCTAATGTGGGATGATAAAAATGTTTTTATTTTGGTGTTAAACTATGAAGTCTCACTCATGTATGCATATCACCACTTGTCATTGCCTTCATGAAGTTTTGGTTCTGTGTATGTGAACATACATGAGAGACTGGTGTGGCATGTGTTAGGAAACGTAAGTTTTCATTGCTCTCCCTAACTGGTTGCAAGGCATATTGTGTCTGTGGTGCCTTTAAGACTTTACTGCTGGGGCACACAGGTGCTGGGAGTGTTCCCTGATGTGCTCCAAGGGCCAGTGTATTTAGGACAGAGCTGGATTGCAGACCGTCAGCTACAATGCTCAACTTGCCTGAGCTTTAATGCTCATCTTCCTCTGCTGACAGTCTGGACGAAGATTCTTGTATCTTCCGGAACCTGCTACGAAGACTGAACCTTTGCCACTGTTCTTGCTGATGGCTTTTGCTGGATGTGCCATCTGTGCTTACTTGACAAAAGTACTAACTGGGGTAAGCCTCCACCACATAGCTGTCAAGTTTTGGATTTGAAAATAAGGGAAATTTCCCGGACAAAACATGAAACCTGACAGCTATGCTTATCCTGTGCAGCCCTCCAGTGGTGGCATTAGGGCATTGCAGTCTGACTGATACAGGACGCCGCTAGGAAAGAGGGTAAAATACAGGCGGTTCCTGGCCAATACGGGACACTTGACAGCCATGCTCCACCGGGAGGACAGAAGCTGTAAAACTCTTTGCCTTTGTTTGTGGCTACAGCTTGCTTTTACCCTGCTGAACTGAACTGTTGCTGAACTGTATGGACTTGTATATAGCACAACTGTACTGTCTCAGTGAGCTCAACTGAACAGCCCAAGAGAATATATCTGTTTTGTGTTACAGCTGTTGCGCTGTATATACTTGTGCCCTTCTACTTTCTGAGTAAACCTACTTTGAGTTTTCTTCTGCACCAAACTCTGGTCTGCCTTTTTTTCTCATAAGACACCACTTGGGCAGGTGCGAACCTCTTGCTGGCCACTGCACCACTCTGCTGACCAATGACATCAACAACATGTTCTCAGTAGAACTGTTCCGAGGAGTTACGAATAGGAAGACTTTCACCCTGATGATAGCCAATATCTGAAAAGGAGAAGAAGTATGTGAACAAGAACTTGGTCTAGTGCAGGGGTTCTTAACGTTTTCCCACCAGGGTCCGTTCCCACCACAACACCAAGCTGTGGGGGCCGGGCATGGTTGCTCCCAGTGCTTACATTTTTGTCGGTGACAGTGGCGGCAATCACACCATTATTTCAGCTTCTTGCACAGTCTCTGCTGCTCCCCATGGTGGCGGGAGGCTTTTCAGTGCATTTTCACTCCATTTTTGGGATTTTTTGCCATGTATCCACTGCATTTCAGCAACTAGAACATGACGTTTGGGCACTTCCTGGTTTCACGCTGGGAACCCAGGCACTGCCAGAAGTTCCACTGGGCACCGAAAGTGCCTAAATGTCACATTCTAGCAGCCAAAACGCAGTGGATACATGGCAAAAAATTCCCAAAATGGAGCAAAAATGCTCCAAAAATGCTCTTGCCACTGTGGGGAGCAGCAGAGGCTGTGCAAGAAGCAAAAAAAGAAAGAAAGAAACCAGCATGATTGCTGCCACTGTGGTAAGTGACATTTTTGGGCTTCCAGTGGAAGAGGGACCTTCTGGTGGTGCCCGGGTGGCCACTATGGGCCATATTAATGAGCTCTGCAGGCTGTAGGTTGGGAACCCATGGTCTAGTGATTTCTAATGCTGGAGAACCCACTGTGTTTTTGCTGCTGCTTAATGGTCTTAATTTTCTAAAATGTCTTCCTCATGTTGTGAATTCCAGCTTCATTTGCCTGTCATTATACCTTGTGTTTGCATCTGCTGTGAGTATAGTATGCACACATGGTAAGTCCTTACTCTTTTGGCTTCAGTGGCTGTTCAAGACCTCCAGGAGCCAAAGAATCATGGCCTTGGTTCACATTCAACTTACAGCAGCATTAAAAACTCAGAGGCTTAAGCTCAGATGTGCACATAAATTCAGAGCAATCATGTTAAGGGACATTCTGTTCCAAATAGCTGCGATCTTTATGGCACTTAAATTGCACGTTGAAATCCTGCGTGGATGGTTTGAGCTTGCTGTTGATTAGTAGTACATGGTCTGCTCCTAAAATTAATCTGCAATTCACCAGATGTCCATATGCGAGAAGCTTGTGATTTTTGGGTACAGAGCAGGTTTTACAAGCCCCGTCTTTGGGCAAAAGGTGTACTTCCTTCCCTAACCTAGTTTGCATAAAAAAATCATTAGCAGACAAGTCCATTGAAGACATCTGTTTGGAATTAATGGGGAATAGCCACCAGCGTTCACCTGAGTTTTAATCAAAATAATTTAAAATGTCTAATGGATCTGTTAAATAGAAAATTATGTGACAATTACATACATTACATGAGTCAAAATGGAGCTGGGTATTTAGTGGGGAAACTCTTGCAGCTCTAGTAGGTATATAAGGGAAAAGTAGGTATACAGCCAACTTCTTTTTGCACATTGATTAAGAAGTAAGACCCACTGTATGGAAAGTGATTACTGCCAGGTGGGTGTACTTACGAATGGAGCCAAAAGGATCAATTAGTCTTGATGCAGGAGACCTTTAATTACAATGTTTGACAGTATGTTTTTTAAAAAATGGTAGCCATATGGAAGCAAATAGGTTGAGCTGCATATATTGCAATATTATGATCAATTAAAATTGCAAGGTGCTACTTAAGCCATGGTGGGAAATTTGGGATGAGAAAGCATTTCATTTAGCTTACCTTTAACAGAACCAATCAAATATATACCTCCCAAATTGAAACATGAACTGGCAGAGAACTATAGTTTTGTATTCATGCTTTGCTGCATTTTGTGATGCAGTTTTTCAACATTTTCCTATGATGTATATAACAAGGAAACATGAAAATAAGGAGAAACTGCTTTGCAAAAAAAAAAAAAAGTTTATATTAAACATGACTGCAGTGGCTCAAGTGGCAAAGATGCTGACTGGAGGGCAGGAGGTCAGCAGTTCGATTCCCAAGTACTATAGGACGGAATGAGCTCCAGTCTTTGTCACAGCTCCTGCCAACCTAGCAGTTTGAAAGCAAGATATTGCAAGTAGATAAATAGGGACTCCTTCAGTGGGAAGGTAAACAGCCTTCCGTGCACTCTGGTATCTAATCATGCCTGCCACATGACCATGGAAACATCTGCAGAAGCAGACAACGCTGGCTCTTCGGCTTTGAAACAGAGATGAGCAGTGAACCCTAGAGTCAGATACGGCTGGCTTTTGAGCAAGGGAAACCATGCAAAAATTCATAGGAGAAAGAGGAACAGAAGTGTATATGCAGACATTTTTAAAAGAAATGTAATAAATGGATGTAGAATTGGGGTAAAGGGAGTGTTGTACTTGTAAAATAAAAATGGAGGGAAAGCAGAATAGCATGGTGGTACCCACTTGATGGAATGCTATTTTCCCCCACAAATTTGATATGTATCTTCAATTTTCAGTTTTAGATACATGTTCAAAAAACTATTTATGCAGGACTTCACTATTTGGTCCAACTTCACATCTATTCTATTGACTCCATATTTACTGAGGCTGGAATCCAACCGCTTTTTACTGCACATTGAAGTGAAATCACTGAAGCTGCCATGGCTAAATTGATAAGGTGCTGACTGCAGGCTGGTAAAGTGCCAGCTGTATGAGTAGGTGTAGAAAGGGCACATTACCAACATGAGATTATGTCAGAATGGATACCTCTCTTTCTCTTAAATACATGGGTAAAAAACAATAGAATTCTGGTCTGTTATTTGGCAACATCTTGTTCATGTGGGTATGACATAAATTTAAATCTATATAAATATCCCAGGCATTATGCCCAGAAACAAAGAATTGTGGTTGTATATGAATAAAAGAGGCTGAATATCCTCAGTCTGCTGATGATCTCAAATGGTGCTCACTGCCTTCAACAGTAAGCCTCCTCATGCCTTTTTCACATTCTAGTCACTTCTCCTCTTTCAAAGCTTATCTTGTAATCCGTTTCTGCCCTCCCAGTGGCTTTTGACTCTGTGCACAAAAGTGGTCGAAGGGAAAAGCATTGCCCTCTATAAGTACAAGGTCAAGACTAACATACAGCAGGCAAGCCAGAAACCTGTTTCAGATTTAGATCATCTATCCCTCCTTGAAAGTGAATTCCTATTTCTGGGACCATTCTGAATCAGAAGATCAGAGAGGAGGAGGAAGAGGAGGCGAAGTCGGTTCTTTATAGTGTATTGTTCTGCTTTGACATTTCATTTTTTTAAAAAAAGAATACAATATGTTTCAAATAAGAGACTGTTATTTTTACCCACACTCATTCGTACAGTATTTGGAATGGAAAGAAATGTGGCTGAAGGTGAATTTCAGTTCTCCAGGTACAGTATATATGTCAGGATGCAGCATAATATCCATGTTCTAACTGGCAACACAGAGAAGCATATGTGTGATTGCTTCCTCACACAAGAGAATCAGGGGTTCAAGCTCTCTCCATGCATGTTGTGATCCTGAAATTTCCCAAATAACTAGGTTGGAAGTAGCAGGATTACTCTGGGCAGAAGAAGTAGGAAAGAGGGTGTAGTGTGCAAACTCTCATGATGTAAAGGTGTCCTATGGAACTGTAGATACAATTCAAGTTGTTAGATGAAAAAGATACAGATAGTTGATCTATTGATGTTATCCCTTCTGTTAATGGTGGTTGTTCAAGATTTCTATCTCTCTATCTAATCTCCATTTATATATTGTTCATTTGAGTGGTCTGTCCACTATGGGTGGTGTACAATCTATACTTATAAGATCAATGTCCAGTCTTGTGGGTCTGGAATGCATTTCCACACCCCTTGACCAGGACCCCAGAAACTTCGTGCACATGTACCTGAAACTTGCGAGACCTTCGCGGAAAGAGTCCCAAGGTGTTAGCCCCACAAATTGTCAAAAAAAGAAAAATTACCACCCCCAGCGTCCCCTGTGACACACCTCAGCCAATTAGGAGGCCAGCCTGGGCATGTGGGAGAAGCGGAACAAAGGCAAAATGCGCACGGGGAAGGTGGGGCAGTGGCCACGCGGACACCAGTGACAGGTACATGTGCGCAAAGTTTCAGGGGTCCTGGTCAAGGGGTATGGAAACACATTCCAGACCCATAAGACCGGACCTTCACCTTATAGGTATAGATAACCAACAATTTAAAAACAAAAACAAAGATTAGGCCAAAAATATTACTAGGTAGTCCCTAATATTCCATGGTAGTTTCCTGTCTAAATACTAACCAAGTCATGTTCAAGATGGTATTGTGAATACCAAAGCACTATATAAGCACTCTGACCAGCATAAATCTCATCTGCATCCTGAACCTGAGTCTCAGGGTGCTCCCTTCTTAGTCCTTTAAAAGTTGGGCTTGAATAGTTGAGAATTTATTTGCTGAGTCAAGACTTCCATAATTCTTACCGGGTTAGCTCTACTTCTTGAATATCTCGCTGGCAGGCAGGTAAGCTATGGTCCCTTATGAAACTGGCAGCAGCTGCAGCTGTTGGGTTTGGCTATTGCAAATGAGGAAGAGTGTCAGTTCACTTTGTTTTTGAAGAATTTACCAAAATGCACAAAGGTCGTCTTATTCAAGGTGGAATACAGGCATCAAGCACAGCTGTGGATAAAGATAATAGAGGCAAGTCATATCTCTAGCCATAACAGCTCTGCTTGGCTGGCAAAGGTATCAGAGAGAGTGAGAGAATGCAGTAGAACAGAGGTGGCCAAACTACAGCCCACGGCGCCCACACCGATCCTGGAAGTGGAAATAAAATGTGCCCACACATACACAAAATGCTGCCGTGTTTACGACAGCCACAGGTGCATTTACAGCAGTGTTTTGCACATGTGCGTTCATGTTTTACTTCCGTTTCCAGTGGGAGGAACCACGTGACCGGCCCGCTCAACCATATGCCTGGCCCCCGATGCAAAAAGTTTGGGAACCCCTGCAGTAGAACAAAGGAATTAAAAAGGAATCACTCTGCCACTTTTGGCTTTGATGATGGCTATCACTGGCTTAACCCATATTCACTGTCAACATGTGACACCTTTTATTTACTTGTTTGTCTTTTTTTGCCCAAAACTGGGACCCAAGGCAGCTTACAATATATATATATATCATGCAGGAAGCAGCAAAGAAAACCATACCAAAAGAAAAGAAGAGTAAGAAAGCAAAGTGGTTGTCTGATGAGGCTCTTAAAATAGCAGAGGAAAGAAGGAACGCAAAAGTCAAAGGAGAAAGGAAAAACTACAACCATTTGAACACAGAATTTCAAAGAAAAGCAAGGAGAGATAAGGAAAACTACCTAAAAGAACAGTGCAGAGAAATGGAGGAAAACAACAAAAGAGGCAGAACCAGAGATCTTTTCAAAAAAATTGGGGAAATCAAGGGAACATTTAAAGCAAAAATGACCATGATAAGGGACAAAGACGGAAAGGAGCTAGCTGATGCAGAAGAAATTAAGAAAAGATGGAAAGAGTACACAGAGGAACTTTACAAAAAGGACCTCAACACTCCTGATAATCACAATGATGAAGAAATTGAACTTGAGCCAGACATCCTGGAGAGTGAAGTCATAAAGGCCCTAAAGAGCACTGCAAACAACAAAGCTAGTGGAGATGATGGTATCCCTGTTGAATTTTTCAAAGCACTAAAAGATGATGGCGTCAAATTACTGCATTCAATATGCCAGCAGATTTGGAAAACAAAACAGTGGCCACAGGATTGGAAAAGATCAGTATACGTCCCAATCCCAAAAAAGGGCAATGCCAAAGAATGTTCAAATTATCGAACAATCGCGCTCATCCCACATGCCAGCAAGGTGATGCTCAAGATAATGCAAGCGCGGCGCCAAAATGGCCGCCGTGCTCTTTGCGGCCCCCCCCCACCGGACGAAGGCATCTGGGTAGTTAGGGGCGTGGCCAGCACCCTTATAAAAGGGGTGGCCACGAGGCAGCCGAGCTGCCATTTTGCGAAGCGACGGAGCGGAGAAGTTTTTCCCCTCTTACCTCCGTCGCTCTTGTCTTTCACCGGGAAGCCTCTTTGGTTGCGTTTTTTCTTTCTCTTTATCCGGCTTCCCAGCAGATAGCAGCTATGCCCTCTAAGAAGAAGGCAACTGCGAACACGGTTCGCTCTGCGCGGAGGCGCCAGCCGGGTTGGAGAACCGCGACTGCGCCTCCCCAGCAGCCTCCCTTGCCAGAGCCCACCGGGACCGGTGGGATGGGGTTGATAGCCCCTTGGCCCGAGGCGGGGCGTTCGCATCCCGGCCCGGCAGGGGCCGCGGCCCCCGGCCCGCAAGCAATGGCCACTGCCCCTGGCATGGTCCATTCTTCGGGGCCTTCTTCTCTTAGTACGCAGCTTCCTGCAGGGGGTTTCAGCCATGGGGGGTGGTTGGGTTCCCTCCCCTGGCAGGGCATGCCCCCGGCCCCGCAGGGGCCGGGCCTGGGCTCGTGGCCGTATTCGGGCCCCGGGGTCCAGGGACCTGGACCGGCGCCTGCAACCTGTGGGCCGGCCGGCCCTTTGCCCCCCCCTTGGCTTAGGGGGCTATGTTAATGTTGAGGCCCTTCTGGCCCGCGTTGCGGCCCTCGAGGCATCCCTCGCGAGGGTCAACCACCCGGGGGTGCCTTTTGGGGCGCAGGTTGATGCTCGTCTGCCGGGCAGCGGCAGGCGGCGGGACGGGTCGAGCTGCCCGACGCGCGTGGGCCACTGCCTCGCAGCTCCCCAATCAACAGGCTGGTGCTGAGCAGGCCCCATCGACGAGCTCAATCGCGATCGTGAGCTCCGACGCCCCCAGTGGGCCGGAGCCCCCGGTGGGGGCGGCACACGGGGGTGCAGCATGTGAGTATGCGGTTCAATCTAGTGCACCCACACACCTAACTACTTTGGGGGGAGCATTTCAGTGGCCGTGGCCTCGCACGGGTGGCGCGACGGTTCAGTCGCCCACGTCCCACCCGGCGACTTCACCTCCCACCCAGGGCCCTGTTTGGGGGGGGGTGCCTCCTACTCAGTCGGGAACGTGTTAGGGGTGACCGGGTTGGTCCAGGCTCCTTTTACAATGCCCGCAGTTCCCACCGTGCCGGTGTCGGCATTGCCAACAGCGGAGTATTCCTTGCCCCTTGGGGATCATCTGGCCCAGGCTACCAAAGAAAAGATCTGGCGTGGGGAGTATGTGGACATCTTCTCCCTTCTTAACAGAGAGCCCACCAAGGAGATGAGGGAGGGGCAGGATGAGAAGGATAAGGAACAGGCACGTCGTCATAAGCCGCCACGCACGTGGGCCAACTGGTTGCCAGCGTACCTCATATACATGGCGGTTTACCTCAGGGCCAGGCCGGATCTGGCAATCCCGATGGTCCAGTATTTGGACAACATCTACCGGGCGATGGTTGACTTCCCGGGCCCGTCGTGGTTGGCTTACGACGAGGAATTCCGTATGCGAATTCCCCTGCACCCAGGGATGAGGTGGGACGAGCCCTGCCAGAAGCTGTGGCTTCTGTACATGACTCCCATGCGCCCTGCACCTGGGGAAAGATACCATTGTGGACACGCGGTCCAGCGAGCGGCCCCAGCACAGACACCCCGCCAGGTGGCGGGGCAGGGGGTTCCAGCCCGCCTGCTGTGCTGGACTTTCTCGTCCAATGGTTCCTGCAATAGGAAGAATTGCTGGTACATGCATGAGTGTCCCTCTTGTGCTGGCCCCCATGCTGCCTCCGCCTGCCCCAGGCCTGGAAGGATGCGGGGCAGAGGTAGGGGTGGACAAGGGGCTGGCAAGACTGCCGCAGAGGGAGCTGGTCCACCGAAAAGCCCCCTCCCCAATTAATGTGGACATGTTGGAGCGTTGGCTCGCATTGTACCCGAGGAAGGCCGACGCGGTTTACCTGCTTCAGGGTTTTCGACTGGGGTTTCGTATTCCTTTCACGGGTAATAGGTCCCCCCAAGACGCCCCCAACCTTTTGTCCCTTAGGGGAAGGGAGGAGGTGGCTGCTGCCAGCATTACTAAGGAGGTTGATGCAGGCAGGGTCGCTGGCCCTTTCCCTGCACCCCCGTTTCCCAACCTTAAAGTGTCCCCCTTGGGCTTAGTGCCCAAGAAGTCACCGGGCGAGTTCCGCCTGATTCACCACTTGTCCTACCCAGCCGGCCGATTGGTCAATGATGCTATCCCTGATGACCTTTGCTCGGTCAGGTATACATCTTTTGACCAAGCGCTGCGCATGGTGCGCTCATGTGGCCCGGGTGCGCTGTTAGCTAAGTGCGACATTAAGTCTGCCTTTCGTCTCCTGCCGGTCCACCCGGGTGACTTCGAGTTGCTGGGTTTCAAGTTCCGGGGTGAATATTATTTCGATAAGGCCATGCCTTTTGGCTGTTCCATATCATGCTCGGCCTTCGAGCGTTTCAGCACCTTCCTACAGTGGGCTTTTGTCCGCAGGTCAGGGTCTCGGTCTGTAGCCCATTACCTCGATGATTTTTTATTCGGGGGTGAATGGGGCTGGGACACGTGCACATGTCTCCTCAACACATTTCAGATGCTAATGGAGGAACTTGGTGTCCCTTTAGCGCCCGAAAAGTCCGAGGGCCCATCTACTCAGCTAGTCTTCCTGGGGGTGGAGATTGACACGGTAGCGCAGGCTTCTAGGTTACCGGGGGATAAGGTGTCAAGGATAGTGGCCCTCATCTCGGACTTGCTTGCTAAACGCAAGGCATCACTGCGGGAACTGCAGGTGCTACATGGTCACCTCAATTTCGCTTGCAGGGTGGTCACACCGGGCAGGGCATTTGCTCGGCGCTTGTGCGACGCCATGACAGGCTTATCCAGGCCCCACCATAGGGTGAGACTGACCCGGGGTATCAGGGCAGATATGCTTATCTGGCTCCAGTTCCTGAGGGAGTTCAATGGGGTGTCATTTTGGAGGTCTGACCTTCTGGCTTCACCTCGTTTCCAGATACAGTCCGATGCCTCTGGATCCCTGGGTTATGGGATGTACTTCAATGGGAAGTGGGCCTATGGTGGGTGGCCGCTAGCCTGGTCGGGCATGGGTCGCCTGCGTGATCTTACGTATCTGGAATTTTTCCCCATCCTGGGGGCTTTGATGCTATGGGGTGAGGAGTGGGCCAACTCGGTTGTTCATTTCTGGTGTGACAATGCGGCCGTTGTCCACATTGTCAACTCACAGACTTCTAAATCACCCAGGGTCATGGACCTGGTGCGCCAGTTTGTATTGCGCAGCCTGCGCCTCAATGTGCTGTTCAGGGCCAGGCATGTCCCGGGTGTCAATAATGATATCGCTGACGCTTTGTCCCGCCTGCAGATCTCCCGGTTCCGTGCCTTGGCCCCGGATGCGGAGGAATTTCCCTCGCCACTCCCGGACGAGATATGGACCCTTGGCAAGGAGAGGTGAACCGGGCGATCGGCATGTCACTAGCGCCACGCACGCGTAAGGTGTATAACCACGCATTCAATTCTTTCCGAGCATTCTGCGCCCAATTTCGGCTGCCTGACACCTGGCCGATCCCGGTGGCCCACATCCTCCGATTCATGGTTCACCTACATTCCCAGGGCCTGGCACCTCGCACCATAGCATCCAGGCTGTCAGCGCTGGCTTTTATGGCCAAAGTAGGCGGTCATGCGGACAGCACCGCTGACTTCCGTGTGAGACACGTTTTGGAGGGGTGGGTGCGGGAGCGTGGGTGTAGCCCGGACGACCGCCACCCAATTTCCCCAGGGGTTCTTACCCAACTGGCACGGGGCTGGCATGACCTATGTTTTGATAGGTATGAGGCAGCCCTGTTTCATGCGGCTACAACGGTGGCCTTTTTTGGAGCGCTCCGCATCAGCGAGCTTGTGATGCTGTCTAAGGCGGATGCAAGTCGTAGGGCACTGGAACTCGAAGATGTCTATGTTGGCATTGATTGGGCTCAGTTGAGGATACGCTCCTCTAAAACGGATCAGCACGGCATAGGCAGTGGAGTAAGACTGCTACGGTGTTCTTTGGCAGACATCTGTCTGGTTGGTGCCCTACGAGAGTTCCTTGCACTGCGTGGCACGCACCATGGCCCGTTTTTCTGTCACCAAGATGGGTCTCCCCTTACTAAATTTCAATTTTGGAAGGTGACCGGCAAAGCGCTCGCCAGTGTTGGCCTCCCAGGGGCCCGTTACGGCACCCATTCATTCAGGATAGGGGCGGCTTCCACTGCGGCTGCTTTTGGGTACTCCGGGGCTGAAATACGCCGCATGGGGAGGTGGGGATCGCAGTGTTTTCAGTTTTATGTCCGCCCTCTTTCACCGTGAGTACCAGTTGAATCACCGCACATTTTCTCTTCCACTTGTTTTTTCCTTGACAGACCCTGGGTGTCGTATTACACTAGTGACAGTATGGCTGATGGGCCATAGCTACGCGCACAGGGCAGCGCGTTACGCTGCGGCGACAGAGTGGGGACCCGACTGGGACTGGGTGCATACGCAAGTCTCACATGGTATGGTAAGCCCGGGATGTTATGGCGGGAACTGTTGCCATTCCTTTTCTCGGGCCGGAATGCTGACCCGCCTGACATTCTGATCATACACCTTGGGGGTAATGATTTAGGTCGGGTCACCGGCCTATCGCTGAAGCACGCGATTTGCGGCGACCTCGCCTACCTACATTACGTGTGGCCCGCCACAACCCTCGTTTGGTCAGACATAGTGCCGCGGCACACTTATAGGGGAGGGTTCGACCTCCAGGCCCTTGACCGTGCTAGACGCATGGTAAACAGGGCTGTTGCCCAGTTCCTTGTCGACAGGGGTTGGGGGCAGGTCAGTCGTCACCCCGCCATTAGTCTGCAAAATTATGAACTTTATGCAGGGGATGGGGTCCATCTGTCGCGAGGAGGTATGGACCTCCTGTTGGGCGATTGGCGAGCAGGCCTGTTGACCGAGCTGACGGTCTGGGGGGGGCGTCGAGCCTTTATTGAAGCCTCTCCGTGTGGCGGGTAGCACTGGTAAGGTAAACATTTATGACCCACAGGTATCCGGCAGGTTCGCAATTGACTGGACAACACTAGACAGGCATAAGTTGGTTAAACGTTGTCCGGTCAACGACGAACCAGGCGACGGGGTGATGGCTACAGCTAGACAGCATGCATCACCCCGTGATTTTACGGATACGCATCAGAGGGTGGGGTCATTAGTTAGATATTGACTACGGTCAACAATTTGTTTGTTGTCAACAAACAAATTGATACAAATAGATACATTGTAACAATTGCCGTCGGCAATTTTGGGTGGTACCTTACCAGTGTTACTTCGGCCTGGTTGCCTTTAGAATTATAATTGGTCAATTACCAATAGAAATTTATAATTCGGACTAGGGCATGAATCAATAAATGTGGCCCAATGCCGTTATCCACTTTCATCAGTGTCTGAGTCCTTTATTGGGGGGTGCGCCTGCAATGCAAGCGCGGCGACAAAATGGCCGCCGCGCTCTTTGCGGGCACCCCCTACCGGACGAAGGCATCTGGGTAGTTAGGGGCGTGGCCAGCACCCTTATAAAAGGGGTGGCCACGAGGCAGCCGAGCTGCCATTTTGCGAAGCGACGGAGCGGAGAAGTTTTTCCCCTCCACCCCCTCCCTAGTTAACAGTGTGATATTTTGGTCGCTTCGGGGCCGGGTGGGAATTTTTGGCTGGGACTCACAATTGGCTCTCGGGTCCTGGTTTTTTCGCCCATCCCACACTGTTGCTATGGTTTGATATAGGGGCTTCTGTTGCTGCTGTTGACTTTGGTCACATGGGCGGGTAGCACTGGTAAGGTAAACATTTATGACCCACTGGTATCCGGCAGGTTCGCAATTGACTGGACAACACTAGACAGGCATAAGTTGGTTAAACGTTGTCCGGTCAACGACGAACCAGGCGACGGGGTGATGGCTACAGCTAGACAGCATGCATCACCCCGTGATTTTACGGATACGCGTCAGAGGGTGGGGTCATTAGTTAGATATTGACCACGGTCAACAATTTGTTTGTTGTCAACAAACAAATTGATACAAATAGATACATTGTAACAATTGCCGTCGGCAATTTTGGGTGGTACCTTACCAGTGTTACTTCGGCCTGCTTGCCTTAAGAATTATAATTGGTCAATTACCAATAGAAATTTATAATTCGGACTAGGGCATGAATCAATAAATGTGGCCCAATGCCGTTATCCACTTTCATCAGTGTCTGAGTCCTTTATTGGGGGGTGCGCCTGCAATACAGGACAGACTTCAGCAGCATGTGGAGAGAGAATTACCAGAGGTGCAGGCTGGTTTCAGAAGAGGCAGGGGGACTAGAGACCACATCGCCAACATACGCTGGATCATGGAGAAAACAAAGGAATACCAGAAACAAGTTTACTTTTGTTTTATTGACTACACTAAGGCATTTGACTGTGTGGACCACAACAAGATGTGGCAAGTAATTAAAGAGATGGGAATACCAGAGCACCTCATATGCCTCCTGAGAAATCTGTACATGAACCAAGAAGCAACAGTTAGGACAGAACATGGAATGACAGAGTGGTTTGGAATAGGAAAAGGAGTAAGACAAGGCTGCATTTTGTCACCATGCTTATTCAACCTATACACAGAGCACATAATGCGCAGTGCAGGGATGGAGGAATCACAATATGGGATTAAAATAGCTGGGAGAAACATCAATAATCTGAGATATGCAGACGATACCACCCTAATGGCAGAAAGTGAGGAAGACCTAAAGAATCTCTTGATTGGGCTGAAGGAGGAGAGTGCAAAAGTTGGCTTGAGACTCAATATCAAGAAAACCAAGATAATGGCAACAGGCCCCATCAGTTCCTGGAAAATAGACGGGGAAGAAGTAGAAGCAGTGACAGATTTTACTTTCTTAGGATCAAAGATCACTGCAGATGGGGATTGCAGCCATGAAATAAAAAGGCGACTGATTCTTGGGAGACAAGCGATGAGAAACCTGGGGAACATAGTGAAAAGCAGAGACATTACATTGCAAACAAAAATTAGAATAGTCAAAGTAATGGTTTTCCCAGTAGTAATGTATGGATGTGAGAGCTGGACAATTAGGAAGGCTGAACGCAGAAGAATAGATGCCTTTGAAATGTGGTGTTGGAGGAGGGTTTTGAGAGTCCCCTGGACAGCGAGGAGAACAAATAGGTCAATCTTAGAAGAAATTAACCCTGACTGCTCATTGGAAGGTCAAATAGTAAAGATGAAGCTAAAATACTTTGGACATCAAATGAGAAGGGAGGATTCACTTGGGAAAGGTGGAGGGCAAAAGAAGAAGGGGGAGGCCAGGATGAGATGGCTAGATGGTATTATAGACACAATGGGCACAGAGCTGGGAGGGCTGAGGGGGATGGTAGAGGACAGAGGCGCCTGGAGGAAAATGGTCCATGGGGTCGCAGAGGGTCGGAGTCGACTGTGCAACAACAGCAACAAAAAAGAGTAAATTACAAATACTAAAGTACAATCAAACTCATTATAATATTAAAATATAGTTTTGAACACTGACTGTGGGGGTAAACGACAGTTCACTATCCTCCGATTCCAATCTTGAGGTTTTTTAGGTAAAGGTAAAGGTCACCTTTGCTTGAAAGCCAGTTTTATCCAACTCTAGAGTTCAGTGCTTTGACATTTCAGTGCTGTTTATAACCAAAGAGCCAGCACTATCTGCATTTGCAGACGTTTCTGTGGACACGTGGCAGGCATGCCTCAGCACCTGAGTGCATGGGACGTTGTTTCTTAGGATCCCTTTTAAACTGGGGGAAATTTTGGGAGCTTCAGCATTGGGGGTGAGGGGTGTCCTCTAATATCAAAAAATCAAAGGCAGATCATTACATGATTTAACCCTTCCCCAACCTCAAGTGACCTGAAAATGAGTGAGCTCAGACCACTTCATAAGGGGAGGTCTGGATATTGTAATTTTTTTTTAGATTTTTAAAGGATCTAAGTAAATTATCATTAGTCTTCCTATCTGTACCATCTCCTATTCAGAACTTGTAAAAGTCATTTTGGATAGGACTGTACCTCTCAAGATCCTTCTGCGTTGTTCAAAATAATGGTCCCAAGTTCTATCAAAGGGAACAGAGTTTGGTAAAGGAGAGAGGGTGTGTTGACTTGGGCCTTTTGTAATTGAAGTCCAAGAATACCTGGAGTGCCAAGGTTGGCCATCACTGTGCTAAAAGAGGCTGTGGAGGCTCAGTGGTTAAGAAGCTCGACTTGTTAGCTGGAAGGCTGGCAAGTCAGCAGTTTGAGACCTGGGTACTGCATGATGGATTGAGCGCCTGTCTCTGTCCCACATGAAAGGAGCCTCATTTGGGCATTCCCTGAGCAGAGTTTCTTCTGCAAAAATCCTTTCAACCCAGAATAATTTCTGATATGAAATTATTATTACTGTACTAAAGTCTTTTCCAGATTTTGTTCAAAAGGCTACAATGGCAAGCATGTAGTGATCAAGAGTTGAACGACACCCTTCTCCTGTACCGACTAAAGAATCCTGGCAAGGATGGAGATGTATTTGATGGATAGCTCTTAAACTAGACTTTGCATGCAGAGTAAATGAGCTTTGCAATAAAAGAAATAACAGGGCAAGCCGTTTCATGCCTTTTGGTGTTCAGTCGTCAAAGGGATGTTGCATATTAATGTCATCTCCTTGAAGCAATCTTTTTATTCACAGAAGGTAAAGTCGAGGAAGTCATAATAATAAATCTCCTCTCCTGCGTTTTGTCGGGATTAGGTTATCTCCTTCTTAATATTGTAAGGATGTAGTAATTGAAGGCAGTATGGGGGTGGGTTTATAAGGGAGAGAAAGAGACTGAGTTTGAAATGAACAATTACCCAAGAGTCCTGCAGTAGAAGAATATGACATTTTCTGACAAAAGTATGAAGATTGTGTTAAGTATTGCAGAACGAGCTCTCGGGTAGAAGGCTGCGTCAGCAGGAGACTGAGGACATAACTGATAAACACAGTAGGCAAAGCAGATAAGCTTCTGTGCAAATAGTTGTTTACTGGTTGTGCAAAATAAGAGTTCAAGGTTTCTCAAAGGTATGTACACTAACAAAGTCACAAAAGTAAACAGGATAGCTTCCCCTTTCTTACTGGTCAGTTAGGTACCAGATATATACCGGAGGTGGATAAAGGGCCGCCGGGGTCCCGAGGCAGCCGAAGAGGCTGAGCACTGCGTCTCCTCCCCTCGGCCACGCCAATGCCAGAGGTGGATAAAGGGCCACTGTAAACGAAGATGAGCACCGCACCGTAGAGTTGGTCACAATTGGCTTTTGAGTTATGGAGGCCTTTAACTATACCTAAGGCAATGAAGCATATCTGTCAACCACTACTGTCAGTAGGTGACATTGTTTGGGATCGCGATTTACTCATGGGCCCAGAAGACTGCCTCCAAATCTTTAGTTCTATGTCTACTTTGAAATCAACAATTATAAGCTTTACTGATTGAAATCTTCTTCTCAGAAAGGATAATTGATTTGGACTTATCTATTGACTCTTGCTTAATCTTCACGGAGCATTTTGTACAGCCCTCAACTTAGACAGGGATGTTTTGTCACCCAACAGAGCAATGTTAATATGTAATAATTAGGATGTAAATCTTTGCTAGGGTACTGCAGTGGCTCAAGTCGCTAAGACCCTGACTGGGAAGCAGAAGGTCAGCAGTTCGATTCCCGAGTACTGCAGGACGGAAATGAGCTCCCATCTTCATCCCAGCTCCTGCCAACCTAGCAGTTCGAAAGCAAGAAATTGCAAGTAGATAAATAGGAACCACTTCGGTGGGAAGGTAACAGCGTTCCGGTGTCTAGTCATGCCTGCCACATGACCACGGAAACGTCTGCAGAAGCAGACAGCGCTGACTCTTCGGCTTGGAAACAGAGATGAGCACTGCACCCTAGAGTCGGATACGACTGGCCTTCGAGGAAGGGAAACCTTTACCTAAATCTTTGCTTGCTCCATTCTTCCCAGTGAGTATGAAAAACCCATTCTAGTTGTGATTGCCAGAGTTTTGACCCATTATTTTTGTGCAAAAAAGTCTTCTATTTTAAGCAAAAGAGAAGGTTTCAAAGGCAAAACCTTTTTAATGTGCAAAATCTCCAATTTATTTATTTCTTGCTAGTGGTGGAAGAAAAAGATTGGTCTTTTCACACTTATACAGGTGCAAAAAAATCTCTCAGTGGCTGACAGGTTTTTGACTGGGTTTCCAATGTGTTAGGACACTTTTTTCATTAAAGATGAGAAAATCTGTAGGTATAGTATTTATTACATCCTTATTTAATAGATCTATTTAATACCATATATCAGCTCATCCTGTTTGCCTTTCCACATTAATTACTGGATCATTGTAAAATGAGCAAAAGTGGAAATTAATTTGTGAAATAATCTTTAAGAAAACTGAGTGCTACTTATTTTCAGAAAGGAAACAAGAATAACAATACTGTAACATGCATTTGGGGCTAAAGCCAATTTTAGTTTCATTTAATTTGGAAACACTAAACCAATGGGGTTTACATAAATGTTGATTGAATAAATCCCATTGATCAAATGGGTCTACTCTAGTTGGGATTAACAACTGGATTTAGCCCATTTCCCCCCTCACATCTTTGCTTTATTACCTTCGTGCAGAATTGGCTCGGTACTAAATATGTCCATCTTCATAAAGGCTGACAAATCAGAGTGACAAGCCATTAGCCAAGTGTTTTGCAGGGGAACTTAGTTTGTCTGACTGATAGAATCCCGTGACATTTGATCAGCTTCTAAATTGCTCTAGCTGTTCTCTTGCCACTTGGAGCAGAGAATCGGGTGTGATATACCAAGAGGCAAGGGCAGAACCTTGGCTAATGCACAGTTAACCATCTACACATCAACTATCTGTCAAAGAACTATGGTGAAACTGTGGAACCCTGTGATGGGGTGGCCGAGCATTTTCATGGCAAATTCTTGGGCCCTGTCCTGCAAGCACAAGGGAATCTGGGGGAGGGCAAATCTTTCAGAGCCAGGACAGATATTTAGCCACAGGTGAAGAAGGGACAGCTGTCTGACCAGGAACAGCTGAGAGATGTTGAAGCAGTGTAGGAAGGGCCAGGCAAAGGGGGGCTGTTGTTAGACACCTCAGCAGAGAAAGAGGAGACACAGGAGAGGCTGTGGAGGATGGAAACGCCTGTTTTTTGCTTCAATGGAGGTGACAGCTCCCTTCTTCCCACCCAGTCAGTTGTAGAAGGCAAGCAAAACTGGCCAGCATCAGTTTCAACCTTCCAAATGCCTGACAGGAGTTGCTCCATCTGCCCATCCCAGCTTTTATACAGGAGATGCTAAGAGCTTTTTCTTCTTTTATGTACTGAAAAAACCCTGGACTGCCAAAATGAAGCCACTTCCTTGGCTTTGTCATTGGCCAAGCTTAAGTCCTCATTGATCCATGTTTCTGGCAGTAGTCAGCAGTCCAGTAAATGAGCCAATTCTGTATCTCTCCACAGTCACAGCCATGTTGTTGTCCACCAGCAGCCCCCACTTGAACACGATGGTTTTGCATTTAGGGACTCCAATCCTCAGTCTATTGAGGGTCCTCAAGTGATGTAAGGGAGGTTGAGTTTTTCAGCCATTCCTCCTTTAATGTTATTCCTTGGCTTCCATCTCCAAATGTGGTTTTGCTCTTGTGTACCCTCAAGAGTATTTGTTTTTGCCATAAAGCTCTTCCTGGATCTGAGCCAGCAGAATTGAGGGTCATATCCATTTAGAGGATGTCAAGGGCCATTCTCTTGCTTAGTTCTGTCAACAAGAAGGTAGCTGAAAGCTACCGGCATGCCAAGGGATTCCCCAGGAGGGATAGTGCCACAGAAGAAGAACCCTCTTACTTCCCTTTATAAGCCTTCTCAAAAAGGACTCTTACGAAGAGCTGGACTTTGACAGCCCACTCACTTCCTGGGTGTGAGACTGCTGAGGACCCCAGGGCCGTCAACCAGCACTTCAAAGGAAGGGGCTATATTCAGAGGGTTAGTTCACCTTCTGAGGATGCAGGAGAAGGAGTGGTGAAATCTTATTTTATGCCTTCTATAAAAGCTGCTCTGAGGCACAAATCCAAGCTGGACTTCAGGGAGTTTTTTGGGGGGAGACCCTGCCACTATTTGGTTGGATAATAGTTGTCACATCCTCCTGTCAGTTTAGGGCAGGGGTTCTCAAACCCTGGCCCATGGGCCTAATCTGGCCCACACATATCATTAAACTGCCCTGTGGTGACCACCCGGGCACCTCTAGACCCGCCCCCACTGCCGGAAGTCAAAATATGTCACTTACTGTGGCAGCGCAGGGGGGATCACACAGTGTTTGCCTCTTCGTGCACAGCCTCTGCCACTTCCCAGGGCATCAGGAGCCTTTCCGGAGCATGTTTGCTCTGGTTTGGTAATTTTCCAAGCCTTCTCCGCTGTGCTTCAGCAGCTGGAGAGCAGTGGTGAATGACTTCCGGTGCTGGGTGGAGCTTACGTCAGCACCTAGGATCCCAGCACGGAACCAGGAGGTCATCCACTGCTGCTCTCCAGCTGCTGAAGCACAGTGGAGGCATTTCGGAAAACTACCAAATTGGAGCGAACATGCTCCAGAAAGGCTCCCGCTGCCCTGGGAAGCAGCAGAGATTGTCCACAAAGCAACAAAAACCACATGATTCCCACCACTGCCACTGATGATGAAAACATAAGTTGTGGATGCAGCCATGCCTCTGGCCCCCACAGTTGAGTGTGGTGGCGGGAACTGGCCCCTGGCGGGAAAACTTCGGGAGCACCTGGTTTAGGGAACCTTGACACGAAAGACACCTCAATGAGGCATTTTAAAAAAATAATTGAAGGCAAATGTGAGACAAAAAGATTTCCCCTCATTCCCTTAATGTCTGTGTAATTAGTGTGAAATATCTCTAGTGCCCTTTCCCTATGAGAATCAAAGCACATAGGTGTAAAAGAGGTACAAAGAGTGTAGCAAAATGTTCGGAAAGATGCTACCAGTGCATCTGGTGCTTCAAATTCTTACACAAAAGAGCAATCATCTTAATTTTGTACAGTTTGTGCAATGGAAGAAATTGAGAATATTTTTCCCTTGTCTAAAAATCTAAGCATTTTTTTATATAAAAAAACCATCATCTCACCAATGCAAGAATTTTGTTTTGCTCACTAGGAGAATAAGGTTGCAGTTCTGTATTCTCACCCATTAGGCTGACACATGTGATCATATTTATACCTCTGATTTTAAATCACACACAACTAGATTGTTTTAAAATTCTGATTCAACATCTAGGAATTCCTATAGTGTCTGCCTCACAACAGTTAGGTCCTCCATACCACATTTACACTACACCATATCAAATTAATAGTACAGCTGCTGTAGCGGTAATTTAAGGATGATATATTTAGAAGCCTGAGGAAAGAATCATGAAAAATACCATAGTGTATTATAACAGTGAGTGGGCAAGACTTACATATAGGGTTGCCTAGGGTTCCTTGCTTCCAGCAACAAAATATTAATAAGAATAAATACATCAATGTAGACTTGTGATGAGCAGAAAGATCTTGTAGGCCCCCTAAACAGAAGGACTGTATAGGCAACAGGGCAACAGAGGGTTTCCACATGGGACCCAAAGTGACTTTTAGGGATGCCCTGTAAACTTGTTACCTTGACACTTTTATTTCTCACTAGGTCTTCAATTTCTATTCTGCTTTGTTGGTCTATTTCAAGAACAATGCATAATGTGTAGCCAGATTTATTTTATTTTGTTGGATTTGGGGGACTTTTTCCTTCTTCTCCAGTCCTTGAGATTTGATAACAGCTGTGCTTGAAGAAATGTTCTCGAAGACTAAACAGCTCAGCTGTTAGTGATGTAATAAAGATGTTGAGAGCCAACATGGTGTATTGAACAGAACTTTGGACTAGGAATCAGGAAACCTATGTTCACATTCCTACTTGGCCGTGGCAGCTCACAAGAGGCAATGGTAATCCATTTCTTGAATGTCTCATGTAGGCCCAAAGCTCTGCTAGAGTCATCATATGTCAGAAGCAATTTGATGGCACATAGCACACAATAAATGTATTGCTCAACTGATTTTCCTTTTCTTCCAATGGCTTTTAAAGCACATACTCTCTTCACTAAAGAGATTATCCTCATGGATTTCTTCCAGAAGTGCAGAATTAAGACATATTTTAGCCGTCTTCATGGATTACCTACTGTCCCAGAATATTCCATTCGCTTGACATTCAGGACCTTATTCACAATTACCCTAATTTTAACTGTCCCTTCCTGCCTGCTTGTCCTCAAGGGTATCACTTCATCTCCACTACTAGCCTCCTAATGTGATCTGTATCCACTTATTTATTGTACTGATCAGTGCTATCTTTTTGGCTGTAAATGGAGATGGGCACTGCACCCTAGAGTCAGACACAACTGGCTTTGGAGCAAGGGAAATTTTTTAAAGAGGGACAGCATGACCTGCTGAAACCTGCTGAAAGGATATGTGTGGGAGATGAACAGAAAAATCTATTCTGTGTAAAGATTTGTCTTAAGCAAGTTCTCAGTTTTTGTTTTTTGTTTTTTGTTTTAAAAAAAAACACTCATAAAAGAGCATTTTATATTACAGAGCTCTGAAAGAAGTCCTTGAAGACTGTTGAGTTCATTAGTGCACATATAGTCCTTGAGAACATTAAGATGATCCCTCTTCTCTTAACCACCTCTCTCCAGGAGTCGAAGGTTTTATGACTTCCTCCTTTCCAGCAGGATGTAGAAGTGATAGTTGGAGCCGGCAGCACAGCTTCTACCTCACAGCTTGCTGTACTTTGGTTCCTTTTTGAGGGAATATGGTGGAAGATTAAAAGGCTGCTGAGAGATAGCCAGTCTTGCCAGTCATTGAGCAAAAGAGCCTTGTTTCACTTCTCATTGGAAACTGCCAGAGTGTAAAAGTTAGGAACATGTTAGCTGTCAATTCATCCTTGGCGAATTTACGAACTTGTAAACTGGGCATAATATAGGGTTCTCAGCCTGTTTTAATCCAACTCTGTTATGCAGTCTAAATTTAGATATACTGTGTAGCAATAGCAATTATACTTATATACTACCCCATAGCACTTAGTGTACTCTTTGGGTGGTTTACAAGTTAATTAGCATCCCCCCCCCAATATGCTGGGTACTCATTTTACTGATCTCAGGAGGATGGAAGGCTGATAGATATTCAACCCAAATATCTATTGTTCCATTATTTAACACAAAAGACCCATTTCACAACCATACCCATCCAAATGTTTGCATTTTTCTCTTTAGCTTGGCCATTTCAGTTGCCAAGGCATGTATGGTTCTCTCCCCACCCAGTAACACCAATCTCTGCAGTGTCACAAGGGTACCATGTAGACTTATGAGTGTTTTAGAAGTGCAGGAGTTAAAATAAAATTTTGTTTTCACTTGCAAGATGACAGATGTTACAGAAACTTCAATTACCCCAGGGGTATGGTTTTATTTATTTAGCATACATTACACTCATTTTGAGGATACTTCTGTCTTCCTTGAATGGTAATGCATATTTTTGTTTCCTTTTTCTATACCCTCCTGTGCTTGAAAAACAATCAGTGATGCATGAATAAGAACTGGAAGCATCAGTGTTATTTATTGATTAATATCTCCATTGCAGATTAAAAATTTGAGTTCTGATTTATTGACACCAGCCATCTGGACTCTCTAGCTAATCCAATATAAGCTAAATATCTCTCTCAATGAATATAGCAGCCCCAGGAATAAAGAGTAACATAACTATTTTAGTTACTATCTAACCCTAGTGTCTATGCCAGTGGTGGTGAACCTATGGCACGCATGCTGGAGGGGCACTCAGAGCCCTCTCTGTGGGCACATGCAGTGCACCATTGCCCCAGCACAGAGTTTGCCATGCCCCTCTGCCCAGCAGCCCAATGATAGCATTCCTCCTTCCCCCAGCACAGAGTTCATCCCACCCCTCTGCCCAGCAGCCCAATGGGAACGCTTCCTCCATCCCCCCAGCACAGAGTTCATCCTGCCATGTTGGCACTTTGCAATAAATAAGTTGGTTTTGGGTTGCAGTTTGTGCACTCAGTCTCTAAAAGGTTCGCCACCACTGGCCTACACTGACTGGGAACAGCCTGCTAGGGACTTAGTCTTTTTGTAATGTATCACAGCCTGCAAAACCAACTTATTCATAGTGAAACCATTGCAGAAGGAAAGAAAGGAATGATTGCTCCACAGACAACCTCTAAGAATGCCTGTATTCCATAAAACTATCCTGACAGTTGCTACTTTTAGCTAGAAGCATCTAAGCATTGATCGTTAATGGCTTTGTTTAGCCATCATCTGCACACACACACACAAAAAAAACATCCTCTGGAGACAGTGCATGTAGCTTTCAGGATATAACATTCATCTTACATATCTTGACATAACACTTGACTGTAATCATGTTATTGATGTGGGGTGTACCGTGGTTGTTAGCTGCTCCCAAGGAAGCAGGAAGCTGTCAATATGTTTTTCGGTTACTTTTATTCCAGTCACTTGGAATTCTATGCGACCCGATGAAATGATGAAGAAAAGAAAAAAAATTGTTTTATTTTAGGTGCAGGGAACAATGATTGGTTCATTTTTGCTTGATTATTCTGCCTGCTATGGCAGCCATTCTGACCATTTCATTTTGCACTAACTCCTATCTGTTGCACACATCTGATAATCTGGAAATATAGGTCATCCAGAGAAGTCCACCTATGAGCCTATCATGCTGGGAGCAGCTCAGATGCTGCAGGTGACAGCTGCTATTTATTACTTGTCAACCCAGAAATAATTATCTCAACAGCTAATTTTCTTTTGCCGTCTGCCGCCCATTTCGTAGACTTCACCAGAGTGAGTAATAGGATACAGCTGTCACATGCAATCTCCAAGTGACTGTTTTTTCAAGCTGGATTTCTGATCACCCAATGGATAGTTCTTTGCATGAAGAACAGTGTGCCTCTTGGACCCTTCTGTTGAATTACACTGTTTTATTTTGTTAATTATATGTCGCGGAACTGGATTGGGGGTACAGGTGTCATGCTGCGATGTGAAAGACAGATGAAAGGCCACTGCATTATATTCTCAGGGCAGTCTTCATGGCTGATCGCCTTGAGGACTGCCAATATTCGGATTGAGATATGGCATAACAACAAGAAGAATATGTCTATTTGGTGCTTATTTATTTTATTGGTAGTGATAGAAATTTGGAAACTCAGTGTAGTGTAGTGGTTAGCATGATGGACTAGGACTCATGTTTGGGTTAAAATCTCCATTCAGCCGTGGAAACTCACTGGGGTAATGAAACTGGTAAAAACTTCTCCTGAAATATCTCACTTGCCTTGAAAGCCCTATTAGGGTCATTATAAGCTAGTTCTGATATGATGGCACATAACTACAGCAATAGGAATTTTGGGAGGTAAAGAACCTTACGCTAGGTGACCCATTACTCTGAAGGGAAATTGAAGGTACAGCATCTGAAGATGAAAGAAATACTAATTATGTTTGTGTGAGCTGGAAGTGCTCTAATATACAGGGAGATGATAAAGATGCACAATTTTCTGTTATTTTGTGCCAAGTCCTATACTTGTCCACTGTTTTTACCATCTGCTTTAATGAGTACTAGGGAAGTGGGCACAATAAGTAAAAGAAAGCTCAGAACAGGGGTGCCCAAACTACAGCCCACAGGCCAGATCCGGCCCTCAACACTAATTCATTTGACCCATGAAACCCTCGTCGGTCCTGGAAGTGGAAGTAAAACGCGCCAGTACGGGCGCGTTTTGCTTCCTCTTCCAGGAGCAACGAGGGTTTTGTGGGCCAGATGAATTGGCATCGAGGGTCGGATCCAGCCTGTGGGCCGGCCCCATGAACCACGTGACTGGCCTGTGGCCCAAAAAGTTTGGGCACCCCTGGCTTAGAAGGTACAACAACCACCCTACTTCTCACTGCAGCAAAGAATATAAGTGTACAGGGAAGATCCTGTTGCACATTGGCAACTTTACCTCTGCAGAGGAATTCACTTCCACAATGATGCCATAACTCTCTAAAGTTGCCACATGGTAACTTTGTGCGAGGAGTGGTGGTGGTGGAAAATCTTGAAATTGATGGAAATTTTAAATGACTGAGCTTGTCACAGAATTTCCAAATCCCATCCGAGGTCATCAGAAAATTGTGAATTCTGAGATGCCACATAATATTCTTTTCTTCTGTGGCAGCTTTCACAGATAATGTGTGCATAAAACTAAGGCCTTGCCCTTTGTGAAGCCAAGTGTGCACAAAAGAATAGGCTGATTGATGACAAAAGGCACAAGTAACACATCCAATGCTGCTCCTTTTCATAGCTCTTGGCAGAAGGCAGCAATTGCTACATTTTCCAGCAGTGATGCTTTAGAAACTGAAAATGTTTTCCAAAGGTGTTCACATTCTCTCTGAAGCCAACAAAATAAATAAATGAATAAATAAATAAATAAATAAATAAAATCTCACTGCCTTGTGCCAAGGAGAACTTTTCTTTGTTAGTAGACTTTTTTACTTTAGAAACACCAGTGGCTCAATGGAGCCAGGGCTTACAAGTCAAAGCTCTGGGACTTTGTGACTATGGTATTGCCTTCCATTCTCTTCCAGCCTTTCCTGTTACCTCTGAGCTTATTAACTACTAGTATTTTTTGCCCGGCAAGCCGGGCATGTTTATTGTGTGTGTTGGTGGTTAGGGGTGGTTTTGGTGTGTGTGCACACACATACACACACACACACACACAGGGCAGGTTTGAAATGTGCAGCCCAGTAGGGGTGTGTGTGTGTGTGAGTGAGTGAGTACGTGAGAGAGAGAGAGAGAGAGAGAGAGATTGAGAGAGAGAGAGAGAGAAAGAAGGCTGCAGTTGAGGAGGCTGCGCCCAGGTGAGTACCTCCGGGGAAGTTTTTGTTTTCCTCAGTGGGAGGGTGGCGAAGGCACTGGTGCCTTCGGCTCCTGCCCCCTGTTGAAAGCGAAACACTTCCCCGGAGGTACTCACCAGTGCCTTCGCCCCTCGCCCCCCGCGGAAAGCGATGACTTCACTCCAGGAGGTGAAGGCTGAGAACGGAGCGCCGTTCTCGGCCTTTGTCTCCCTGAGTGAAGCGGCAGCCACAGGCTTGTGGGGAGAAGATGGGCTCTCCCCCTCTTCTCCCCAATATGTTAGCTGGTGCATCGGCAGTTTTTTTTAGCACGTGCATGGGCCGGCTTCCCAGCATTCTCCGCGCTCGCGCCCTTCAGCCTGATTGGCTGAGGGGTTGCGCAGCATGGAGGACACTGGGAATTGTAGGTTTTTTGTTCCAATTCATGGGGCGGTTGCCCCACTCTCGGCGGTCGGACCCTTGTGCCGATACTCACAGGGTCTCAAGGTAAGTGTAGGCGGCTTGGTTTGGGATGGTTGGGCTGGGTGCGAGTAAAGATTATTACAGTATTCAGGAGAGAAATTGATTATTCCAGGATCAGTATATTGTTGCAAAAATATCACTTTTGTAATGCAAAGTATTTAAATAGAAAATTAAGAACCACTAGTTTTACAAAAGATCCCCTCCTAATTTGTTGATATGGACCAATTCAGAAACCTATGTCTTTTAGACTCTCTTTGGGGCTGACAACACGGGCTGTTGTGAAAAATAACGGCACTTTCAAATATATCACTGTGCTACAGAGAGTGACAGACAAAATCAGGATTGATACATACAGGTATAGTTTAAGCAGTGGGTAAATTTTAAAAGGTAGTACTTTCCCTTAACAATATCAATTACACTTATATACTTTCCTATGGTGTTTAGAGTACTCCCAGGGCAGTTAAAAGGTACAGTAATTAGCATTTTTGCCCCCAACATGCTGGGTACTCATTTTACTCACCTCGGAAGGATGGAAGGCTGAGTGAACCTTGATCCCTGTTGGGATCGAACTCATAATGTCAGCAGCAGTTTTGGCTGCAGTACACTAGTTTAACCACTGCACCACCAGGGCTTTTTTGAGGAATTAGAATGAGAAGGATAGATAAGGAATCCAGACCAACCAACCAACCAACCCCCCGCCCCCCCATCCCTATCATGCCAGCAGTTTGGCAACAGAAGATGAGCACAATCTTAGTCCGATAAAGCTGCTCCTTCAGTGTTGACTGCCCTACTTGAGCACTCACCTTTCACAGCTGGCAATTAACTGCCAAGAAATACTACAGATTTCATTCTCATTACTTATACTAAGAATCCACTCAGTGCTTATTTCTTCATGAGTAAAATGCATCTACTAGCCTCTACTACTTCAGAGGGGTCAGGAATTGAAATCTCATTAAACGTGATTATTGTGAATTATGCTCTACTTTGAATAAATCCACTGCTCCCATTAACATTGTGGGCAAATGGCTATGTGGAGAAAATATATTCTAATCTGTTATTTGATATGCAAACTAAGTGCAATTCCATAGCAAACTCTTATGGGCCTTTGATGCTTTCTATTCAGTAATGGGTCTTAATGTTCTATTAGTAGTTCATTTGTAAATTGAATAATGCTGGACTAACTTTTCATATGCGACTGCCCCAAAAGTGTAACCTGAAAATGGAAATAAAAATGTATGATGCCTTCAAATATAGTTCTGTGGTACTTCTCTTATAGAGAGTTAACTGGATTAGGGATATATTTTTTAGAGTCTTTTTAAAAACTTCTACTTTACATCATTACTTTTCTAAAGTTAGCATTTTAATATTCATGTTTGTATACATGGGCACTAAAATTAGTCTGGATTTTTAAAACACCCTTTGATGCTGGAGAATAGCATTATTTGATGTGCAAACACTGAAGGAAAAATGGGTTCAAGTCCATGTCTTATTTTGGGAAGTGCAAATTAGAACATTTAGTGTTGCTGACCCCTGGAGAGCCAAGGAAGAATAAGCCATGATTTCCTGATGCAAATCATGTCTTAAACAGAGGTAAACCTCTGAATACAAAATGCCTCATTCATTTATGAATTGGATATCATCACAGTGAATTCTTCCTAGAAGGGTCTGTTGAAGCCTCCTATGAGTGTTGGGTGTATTTGCAATAGGTTAGCCCTGCTATTAGGCAAGGGGAAGCAGCTGCCTTGGTTAATAAGTTAATAAGGTCATTGCGGTCATTACCTTACTTTGTTTTCAGATCATCATGACTGCCCCCTTTTCTTTGTAGGACTGCTGTGTGTGCCCATGTTGCCTGCCTTCATGTTCTCAACTGTCCTCTATCTGGTTTGATAAAGAATGCTACCTCATGATGGAATCATTATTCAACTAGTAGTCTAGTCAGCTTCTGTATACAAGGGGGTCTGGCAGCAAAATGCCTTGGATCAGCTTTCATTCTCACCTTCAGTCCCAGTATCCATCCTTCAGATGTTTCAGTTTTGCGAACATTTTGGTTGTTCTAGAACAGGGGTTCCTAGCCTAAGGCCCATGGGATGGATCTAGCCCCCAGTGCCATTTCATGTGGGCCATCACCCCTCCAAGGGCATCTGAGAAACAAAATGGCCACCCCTTTGAAGCTGTTTGGACAAAATAGCCTCCCCATCATGCAGGCAGGGCAAAATGGTTGTTGAAGCTGACTGAGAAAGCGTGAACTGGCCCCCAGCTTGAAAAGGTTGGGAACCTCTGTTCTAGAATATTGTTGATGTAATGAATTTGGAAAACTTTACCCTGATCAATTCGATCGCAGTGGCTTGCTGTCCGGAGAAGCAAAACTTTTTTCATTCAGCAAGGCTGGGGGACTTCCCTGTGAAAGCATTATGTCACTAGGAAGAGCGCCCCTAGAGGTTTCCTTAGTCATCGAAGAAAGCCTACCCATACGCCTCAAGGCAAGTTCACAGCCTTTGAACTTCAGAGGTTATTCACCCAGAGAAAAGTGGCGGAGGTGAAAGCTTTGGCACCTTGCTAGGATACAGGCTTGGATCCTGGTAATGTGACCTTGAAAAGATCTTAGAGTTAACAGTTATCTTATCTCTTGATCTAACTCAAGGACACTCCAACATTCCTTAGGTGGGGAGTGAGCCAATTTTCTAAATAAAAGGCGCGATTTTTGCCCAGTTAAAGGGCTCATCAAGGGATTCAACGAGAGCCTTTGATCTTTGAGGATTTGAATGGACATCTGAACAGAAAGAGGCCGGGGATGGCTTGACTCTTTGAAACTATATCGAAGAGGAAGTCATTTGACTTAGCCTGAGATGCGAGGAGAGCTGAATACTTTGAAATATTCTGACTCTCGGACTTAAGAAGCAAATTTGCAACATCTTCAAACTTTGAAGATATCTGGAGCTTGCTTAGCTTTACTTAGAGACAACGCGGTTTGTTGTTTTGTTAAGACAAAGTGTGATAAACTTTGTGTTTAGGAGATTAGTTTGTTAGGACTACCTTCCTTTTAGATTAGGTTTTACCCTACTATGGGAATCTTTATTTTGCTTTCAAGTCAAGTTTTCCTTTTTGCTATTGCGATGCTTTGCATGAAGAAACAACTGGCTTTCTGGACTGTATTTTATTCTTTATAATAAAATAAAAAAGCACAAGAATATATATGCAGCAATTTTCTTCCAGAATCCATTTTGATCTGGAGAAAGGGATGAAGAATCCAACAGTACAAATCTCTGGCATTTACTTGAACGGAAGCACTGTGGCTTATTTTCTCAGCAGAGCCTCTTCTTGAGGCAAAAGGATTCAGCCACTGACTTTACTTCCCATCTTCAGGATTTTGTGTCATTAGTTCATGAGGATGATGTTCACATTCTGGCTTACTTTGTGAAATTGGCTGATAATAAATAGGTGACCTGTTTCCAAGCAGACTTCTCTCAGAGGCAAGAAGTTGGCAAGCTGTAGTACATATAACAATAGGCAGGCTTAGTTAAGAAAGCCCTGGAGTGGAATTCAATTTAATTTTTAATTTAATTTCCACACGTGTATGCCACCCAATCAGGGAACCCGACTCAGCTCACATGGTAAATAAACAATGTACATCTAGAGCAAAGCAAGATTCTAGCAAACCAAGTTCTACTAGAGAGTCAGGAAAGCAGATCAGGAAAGTCCAAAGCTATAGGCCAATAACAATCCAAAGTCAAGCTAGTTTAGCATTCTTCTTTTTCTTCTTCTTTTCTTCTTTTTTAAACCCCTTCACGTTTCGAGGGAGATAAAAATTCTTGCTCAGGCACATCTAGCGGTCTCCACCAGTGTTATTTGGTGTTCTTGTAATATTTCTTTAATGTTATCCTTCTACCTTCATCAGGGTCTGCCTCATGGTCTTTGTCCTTCTCATCTTTCCACATATGCCTTGTAAGTTAAGGTGTGGAATTCCAAAACATTCTCTCTAAACGGCCAGACCATTTTATTTGTTGAGTCTGTCTGTAGTTTAAGTGGGTTCTATTCCAATTCTTTCCCTTATAATCTCATTCTTGATTTTATCCCTTTGAGTCACTCCAGAAGCTGGGGACTGTGGTGGCTCAGTGGTTAGGAATCTTGCCTTGTTATCTGGAAGGCCGGCAGTTCAAGACCCAGGTACTGCATGACAGATTGAGCACCCATCTATTCCCAGCTCCTGCCAACCTAGTGATCAACTTTTGTTTATGTTGTTCTGTTTTCCTTTGCTTGGGACTTTCCACCAAAGCATACTTTTTCATGTTTGGCACTGGTAACATAAGGTGGGAATGAATATGGTTTGCGAGGTGTTTCTTTTTCTTTATGTAGTAACAGCAAAAATATAAGGAGAGTTCAAGAAATCTATGCAATTGAATCCAAAGTTATAAACAGTCATAAAATCACAGCAAGAATCAGGATACAGTATGTAGTAGACACAATGTGGTACTGGAAGAGGGGTAAAGGTCGCCCTTGTTCAAAAGCCAGTTGTATCCAACTCTAGGGTTCAGTGCTCATCTCTGTTTATAACCAAAGAGCCAACGCTGTCTGCGTACGTTTCCATGGACATGTGGCTGGCATGACTAGTCACCAGAGTGCACAGAATGCTGTTTACCTTCCCACCAAAGTGGTCCCTATTTATTTACTTGCAATTTCATGCTTTTGAATTGCTAGGTTGGCAGGAGCTGGGACGAGACAAATGCTCACTCTGTCACGCAGCATTTGGGTCTTGAACTGCTGACCTGCCAACCTTCCAGTCATCAAGTTTAGCATCTTAACCACTAAGCCACCCCAGTCCTGATGGAAGAGAGGTAGTTGTCAAAAAATCATTGTGCCATGTTGAGGTATGATATAGCTAGGACAGTGATGGCGAACCTTGGCACTCCAGGTGTTCTTGGACTTCAATTACCAGAAACCCATGTCAGCATGCCTGCTGATCAGGGCTTCTGGGAACTGAAGTTCAAGAACACCTGGAGTGCCATGGTTCACCAGCACGTAGCTAGGATGTTGGATCCCCACTGAGAGCTCAGCTGCAGGCATTTGACTCTCTAGACCAGGAGTTCTCAATCTTTTAAAGCCGGGGGCTGGGTCATGCTTCCTCAGACAGCTTCGGGGGCCAGATGGCCATTTTGCCCTTCCTCCACCACATGGCACTTCCTGGTGTGGTGGAAGCAGTGTGTGTCACATGAAATGGTGCCATGAGCCACATCTGGCCTGCAGGCTGCAGGTTGAGAATCCCTGCTCTTGACTGCCTGGGAGGAAATGCTTTCCTTGAAAAGATTCCTCTCTACTTTACCTGAGATCTTCTAGCTTGGCATATGTTTTTCTTCTCTGATATTCTTTTGGACTGGAAATGGGGTCCAGCCATTGCCTCTGGCATGGGTACTGACCTGCCTTCATCTGGGTGTTCAGCTTCCTGCATCCCTAAGGTCTAGGGGCTGTGGGAGCTTTTACTCACCCAAGTCAATTTGGGGGATTCTGGCTCATCTTCACTATGGATGTTAACATTTATCAACCATGTTCAAGCCATTTCTTAGAATCCCATTAGCATTCTATCAGGGTCCACAGAAAGAGCCTCCTCAAAGATTGTGGTGTTTTTGAACCACAATCGGGTCTACCTCAGGCAATGGCTAATCTTTCTCACACTAGGTCAGGCGAAAGGAACTGCAGAATGAACTCACCAAAAGGTGGCTACATATTGGCAGTGTCACATCTAGCCTAGACACGGAAGAAGCAGCAGCTAAATGACACATGGCTGTAAGTGAAATAAATGCTGGTAATAAAGAAATAACAAACAAGGCTTTTTTGGATCTCATGAAAGCCCTGCATGCTGTTTCATGAGAAGGTTTTTTAATAACCTGTAGCTGCAGAAAGACAGAGGGGAAAAATCAATTTTTGTCTATTACTATTCAAGTGACACCTCTGTCCATCACATCTCAGATAAAAGCAGTTTTTTCAGCTGAAAAAGTAGGTAGAAGAATAACATGACTTGTTGCTATGGACTGAGATTTTATTAGTAGTTTCCTGCTGAATGCATTGACTTGTGGTGGTGGGGGAAACTGAACAAGCCTCTACCTGGACTGTTAAAAAATATCCTCCAGCATCTGCAAACCTTAACACATTTCTTTATACCACACCATTTGTATTTTTTCTTTCTTTCTGCCTTTACCGATATATGTTGTTGCTATATGTTGTCAAGTTGCTGCTACTGACTTATGGTGACCCTATAAATGAGTGATAATGTTGTAAATTCAAGACTGTGGTTACTTTAGAACAGGGGATCCCAACCTAAGGCCTGTGGGCCAGATCCAGCCCACAGTGCCATTTCATGTGCCCCCCTCCAAGGGCATTCGCGAAACAAAATGGCCACCCCTTTGAAGCTGTTGGGACAAAATGGCCATCCCCATCGTGCAGGCAGATCAAAATGGCCATCCGGCCCTCGAAGCTGACTGACAGAACATGACCTGGGCCCCAGCTTGAAAAGGTTACGAACCCCTATTTTAGGATATCAGTCCATTTTGTATTTGGTCTTTCACTTTTCCTGCTGTCTACAAAGTTTCCCAGTATTATTGTCTTTTATAGAGAATCTTGCCTTCATGTGACTTGCCTGAAATATGATGTGCCTCAGATACGTATAGAAGAGTTGCAAGGGAAAAGAACCAGAAAATTATTTAAAGGGGCATCCTTTATAGCAGGTGTCCCCAACCTTTTTTGCACCACAGACCGGCTTCATGCTAAAGTGTTTTTTCCACAGACCAGTATCACACTGCACACAGGTGGGGTGTGTGTGTGGATCCCTGCTGTAGTTAACCAATGTGGAGTAGGGACCTGGCCATCTGTCTATCTGCTATGCTGTGCTTTTGCTTCAGACCCAGCAGAGCGTGTTGAGGGCAGAAGGCTGCTGCAGTAGTGGGCTCCAAAACTTTTTACTAACACACTGTGGGTGTGGCCTACTCTGTGGATGTGACTGTTCTTTCTCCTCCTCTTGGGGAGCAGGGAGCAGCAGCTCCACTGCTGGAGCAATGCAGCAGGCCAGCCCCTACTGCAATGAGAAAAGGAAAGTAGAAGAGGCAAGTGAGAAATGCCTTTCCCATTCTCTACCTTAGCTTTTCATAATATGGTGATTTTTTTTTAATGGAACTGTGTTTTTTACACTTATATCACTAAGTTATGTACTTTCTTAGCCTTGTGTACCTCAATTTCTTTTTTTTAAAAAAAATCTGCATTTAAGACAAGACCACTGAAATATCCTCTATGTTGTATGCAAATATACTTGATGCACATTGGCTCGCTGTCTCATCCCTCTCCTGGGAAAGAGGGTGTTAAGGAAAGAGACAGCAAGCCAATTGGCGTCAAGTATATTTGCATCCAACATAAAGAGGATATTTCGGTGGTCTTGTTTTATTTAAACGCAGATTTTTAAAAATGAAATTGAGGTACATAAGGCTAAGACAGCACAGAACTGTTTTTGCTACCTGTATGCCTGTACCAGGGTGCACTGGGAGCAGGACACTACTGGAAGGATGCCATTGGGGCTCCCTGCACCACCCACCCCAGCAGCCCAGTTTGGGACAGCCTGTGGCCTGGTACCAGTCCATGGCCCGGTGGTTGGGGACCCCTGCTTTATATCATTCTATTTAAATTGCACAGTGGTATGACTTCTGTTTTAAAAGTTTAGTAATGGTAAGAAGGTGTCATAATTATAGTCTGGGAACACTGAGACACATAGAAAGCAAACTGAATGTCAAATGGATAGAACCCACCAAGCCAAATAGAAACCAAAGCTCTGGGGAGTTTTGACACATGCACACGTTATTGATTCTCAAGTGTGATGAATGTTTCTATTTCTAGAAAGTCACCTTTGCATTCGTCTTAGCATGTAAAGCTTGTTGGAATAGCCATAGAAATGAGCTTTTATCTATAAAACATATCAGATAAGAGCAACTCATTGATTTTCAGTTTTAAAACAGCAACAACACACATAAATGTCTAGAGATGTCCCAATAAAAGGAAGAAGAAATTAGCTTTCTATCATATATCAATAGCTGTTTATAGTTGTTGTGGTATCCAAACCCCAGACCATTTTGTTTATAGTTTTAGTACTTTACATTAAGGGATAGGAAACTTGTCCCAACCCCCCCAACCCCAACCCCCACATTGAAGTTCTTTAGTCTCAAGCCATTTCTATCTCAAAATGTATAATTTACAGATTTATTAAAAACAAATCAGAATTAAATTCTTAACTGAATCAATAGACTCTACTCCTCATAACATTCCAGTGTCTCTCTGATTATTATAATACTATATATTTTGAACCAATAAATGTCAATTAATTTTTCATATAAGTTTTGTTCTGTATATTTAGTGATTATGTTTATAACCTTGGCTGAAACCCTGTTGTGCAACTCAAAGTTGCACAAGTGGCAGTGAAAAGCAAGAAAAGCCACATTCAAGAAGTAATTCTGCAGTTGTGTTGTACAACTAATTTCATAGTGAATTTTATAATCAGTTCTACAATCAGTTGTACCATCAGTTTACCATATCCACAGACAAACTGCTTTAGAACAGCAGCAGTTTCAGTGCAATGGCCTGCCAATGTCCACAGAAATAACTATAGACTACACCAGGGGTGCCCAAACTACAGCCTGTGGGCCGGATCCAGCCCCCAATGCCAATTTATCCAACCCATGCAGCCGTTGTCGCTCCCAGAAGCAGAAGTAAAACATGCCTGTATGGGCACGTTTTACTTCCACTTCCTGGACCAACGGGGGTGGCGTGTGCTGGATGAATTGGTATCAGGGGCCGGATCCAGCCCACAGGCCATAGTTTAAGCACAGAAAATGGAAGCCTAAAATCTATCTCATCATGTTGCAAAACAGATTGCAAGGCACATTTTACTTCCGCTTCCAGTGGGAGGAACCACATGACCGGCCCACTGAACCACATGGCCAGTCCACAGCCTACTCCACTTATTCACTTTGATTTATAAGATCTTATTTCCCTGCCAATATCAAAGAGCTAGGTTGGACTAATGAAGTGAAAAACTGTACAAGAAGTGGAAAGAGAGAGTTCCAAAGTTAATTGATAATGTTTTTTAAATGGGTGATAAGAATTTTATGGTGTTCTTTGACTGATATGACAGTTTGCGTGGCTGCCTTGAGCACGTTGCCTCTGATGAGCTAGTTATTTTGTCTCTCTTTCAAACTCTGCATAAATATTTTAAAAATGAAAGACATAATAAATCTGTCTGTTGCATGTACACAGTTGGACTGCCAAACATGCCACCTGTTTAAGATTTTAATGAACAGCTCTGAATTTGGGAGGGAGCAGAAGAACCTAATCAAATTCTTTGTTCATTGCTTCCCAGGGCGGTGGGAGGCTTTTCGGAGCACGATCATTTCAGTTATGTAATTTTCTGTGCCTTCTCTACTGCTCTTGAACAACTAGAGCAGTCCGGTGAACTACTTCCTGGTTTGTGCTGTGATCCCAGGCACTGATATAAGCTCCGTCCAGCACCAGAAGTAGTTCAGTGGACCGCTCTAGTTGCCGAAGAGCAGTGGAGAAGGCTTGTAAAATTACAAAACCAAAGCGATCATGCTCCAAAAAGCCTCCCACCACCCTAGGAAGCAGCAGAGGCTGTGCATGAAGCAGAAAAAGCCATGTGATTCCCACCACCACCACTGCAACAAGTGACATAGCGTGACTTTCGGTGGTGGGTGATGGGTGGAGGGCAGTCCTAGTGGTGCCCAGGTGGCCACCATGGCTTTCTTGTGGACCACGTGGAAACAGGAACTTTCACCGTTATACTTGAATGGCCTTGTGAGAATGTTATCATTATGCTAATGAGGTCAGAGACTACATCTAAAACCCAGCATGGGTTTCTGGATCTAAGATATTGAAGTGGAAGAGAACATACAGTGGGTTTCCTTTATTCTTTCTAACAGTTTCCAGAAGGATTACTGCATTCACCTGGTTCAGTGACTCAAGGCAACAGAAAGGTCTTGTGGTATCTTAAAGACTATGGCCTAAAGCAGTGTTTCCCAACCTTTGTTTTTTGGACTTTAATTTCCAGAACCTTAAGCCAATTCCTCAAAGCACTGACACGCCCATGCTGGCCCGTCAGGATAGTGGGACGTGTCGCCGCGCATTCCCCAACTTATAACTTGCCACCCTGAGTGGTGCATTGCACTAGGAGGGCGGGGTAGAAATAAATAATAATAATAACTTATAACTTAAAGGGCCATGCCACCTCAGCAGTTTCTGCTCCTGCTTCGGCTTCTCTCGCCAGGCTCCTCTCTGCCCTGTGGGAGAAAGTCCGTAGTGCTTCAGTGTTGTTGTTGTTGTTTTCAGTCCAGGCCTTAGTATTATTATCCCCGTGCTGCTGCAGAAGCAGAAACTGCCGAGGTGCTGTGGCCCTTTAAGTTATAATTTATAAGTAGTAGGGTGTGTGTGGTGACACATCCTGAGCACTGACCATCCAGTGTACTGTACTGACTTAGGCTTCTGGGAATTGAAGTTCACTGGTAGGGCATGGGCCCCACATTGGGAACCACTGGCCTAAAACCTATCACTAGTTGAAGTTAGAGTAAAACCATTTAATCCAGAGTTCCATATTGTTCCTTACTCCAGGGAACACCCTCTAGCAGCCTCACACTGTGCTTCCAGGCTCCCAATACATGTAAAAAGTGGAGTTAATCTGTCAGTACCACGTCTGTGGTCACTCTGTTATTACAAAGACCAAATGCATCATGGACTGAATGCAGATTGGATTCCTAATGCAAGCAGACAAAGGTAGCATTGCAGAAGTCTCTAGGGATGAGTTATTACTAGTTCAGGATTCCTTATCCCATTGAACTACTGCCAAAGCAGGTCTAATTACTTTAACTTCCTTCCATGAAAGTGATAATTTGGCAAAGGGAATGCTGGGTAACAATGTCAGTATCCCAACGCCTGCACAATAGTGTCATCCCAACAACAAGATGAAGACTGCAACAGTAAGAGGATGTTAGGACTTTCTTCTTAAGCGACTGAGGACAGTTGCAGTAGCTCTGGTTTGCTTTATTATAATGGAGCCAGCTAGTAAGCAAGCCATGCCGGCTGTTCTGGGACTTGTACCACAATTCATTTTCTTTGTCTCCAGTGTATTTGTCTTTTAGTTTTCTCATCTTTGTGTGTGTTCTAATAATCACTAGAGTGTGTTATTGCTCAGAAAAACACACTGTGCTGGCATTCATCTTTCCATTCAGTGGCTTAATCCGGGGCACTGTATAAATTACATGGGCTGTCACCGAACAGCCTCTACTGATCTGCTCAGCTGATGTTTTTCATTCCAAAGAAGTTGCATCATTGCTTTTTAATTGTGTGTAGAATTGAAACATTCATCAGAATCTTGGGCAGGTGCAAAATAATTTCCATGCCTTTCTTACTCCTCAACATGTTTGTTCTAACTCCCAAATTATCCCTCTTTCTTGGCAAATGCGTTCTGCATAGAAGTTTTGGTTCTATTTGCCATGCAAGGTTTGGGAAAGAAATAAGAAAAGACACAACTTTCCAGCCACTGAAGTCAAACCATAGGCACATGTAGTTTGTCATCCTAAGTGTGCCTGACCACATTTAATTTTGGAAAGTGAACAGGTTTGGGGTTGGTTAGTTTTTTGAAAGGGACACAAGCAGTAATGACTGAATGGTCTGTTGGACCACATCTCAGTGGTAGGGGAAAGGCAGTAGGTGGAAGGTTCAGTATCTCCTGATGTGGCTGAAAAATAATACTGTTTGGAACACTGAAGAGCCTCTGCTAGACATTGGTATCAGCAGTAGACTAGATGGACTGATTATGTGGTTTGGGATAAAATGGGATGATGATGCCATCACCTTGCCAACAAAAGTCTGCATAGTTAAAGCAATGGTCTTCCCAGTAGTAATGTATGGCTTTGACAGCTGGACCATAAGGAAGGCTGAGCGCAGAAGAAGAGATGCCTTTGAACTGTGGTGCTGGAGGAGACTCTTGAGAGTCCCCTGGACTGCAAGGAGATAAAATCAGTCGATCCTAAAAGAAATCAACCCTGACTGCTCCTTGGAAGGCCAGATACTGAAGATAAAGCTCAAGTACTGTACTTTGGCCACCAAATGAGAAGAGAGGACTCACGTGAGAAGGGCCTGATGCTGGGAAAAATCGGAGGCAAAAGGAGAAGCGGGTGACAGAGGATGAGATGGCTAAATAGTATTGTTGATGAAGTGAATGTAGATCTTGGCAGGTTACGGAGGAGATGACAGAGGAGCTTGGTGAGCGGTGATCCATGGGGTTGCTAAGGTCGGACTCAACTGTGTGACTGAACAACAAAATACTTCATCTACAGTAGTTGTTTTGCTTCCTTTTTCCTTTGAGGTCTTTCAGACCTTACTCTGACATCTTCTTTCCAAGGTGTTCCTGTTGTGTCAAACACACCTTGTATGGAAACCGAGAAGAAAGATGTGGTGCCATTTCAGAACATCAGTGGTACATTTCACGTTCAGTTCCCCTAAAATTAAAACATTTGACATTCAGGAGTTTCCATCCTAGGTTGCTCCCCACATATACCTGTGCATGTTTTATGTATGCAATATCGCTTTTTAATGTGGAAGAACACTCAAATACCTGTATGTGACAGCGCTGTCTCAGTTCTGAAGTAGTTTAGCCCCCAAAAAAACAATGCCATAGGTCTTTTCTTAACTTGTCGTTGGCTCATGGTGGCAAGAGCTGAACAAAGATATAGAGTAGCAGAACATGTTTTATATAATCCCATTAATTGATTCAGTTTTCCCCATTTTAAAGCCTTGGAAGATTGGTCTACTTATAAATCCAGAAGAATTATAGATAATCTGTATATGGAATAATCCAATATCAACTGAGTTGTGTCAAGACATTTCTTTCAGAAAGGCTTTTCAAGTGCCTGCCTCTATGGTTGACACAGGCTGTCTTTAATAAGTAACTTAATTTACCCTGCAATTGTTTATTGTCTCTAACTCCTGCTGCCAAAAGCTAAGGACTTAATTTTTCTCCTCGGAATAACTCATAATAATCTTTCCCACGAAGCTAGACTATTTCAGATGCTAACTATGCGTGAAATACATCATTGACATTATCTTAAAAATGAAGGGAATGAAGTGGGAGAGGCTTTATGGAGAGGCAAAGAGGTTTTAATACAGCAGCTGTCCTATTATTTTTCTTGCATCACCATTTTAAGCATGTCGATTTAGAAATGTTCCATAGAGTTTGATGAGATTTATGCTCCAGTAAACAGATTAAGGATTACATCCTCAAGAACTCCCATTAGGCCATTTTTTTTCCTGAGGCGGTACATTTATATCTGTTCTGCATCAGTTTAGACTAAAACTGAGGGCCAAGTGGCAAAATGCTTCCTCCAGAAAGAAATGTCACCTGCTGTTGATACTTCACCTACAGCAGTTGTTTTGCTTCCTTTTTCCTTTGAGGTCTTTCAGACCTTACTCTGATATCTTCTTTCCAAGGTGTTCCTGTTGTGTCAAACACACCTTGTATGGAAACCAAAAAGAAAGATGTGGTGCCATTTCAGAATGTCAGTGGTACATTGCATGTTCAGTTCCTCTAAAATTAAAACATTTGACATTCAGGAGTTGCTCCCCACATGTACATGTTTTACGGATGCAATATTGCTTTTTAATGTGGAAGAGCACTCAAATATGTGACAGCACTGTCTGAATTCTGAAGTAGTTCCCCCTCCCACCCCCTGAACAATGGCATAAGTGTTTTCTTGACTTGTCGTTGGCTCATGGTGGCAAGGGCTGAACAAAGATATAGAGTAGCAGAACAGACTTCTGGTCAGGTGTATCTGTGAGCCCACTGATTCACGGACAAAGAGCTCTTGGGGAGTCTGCCAGCAGTAATGTGCAGTAACAAAGTATCAGACAAACTCAACCCAATTATGGCTAGGGCTTTTTCGTTATCAGCATAGTATTTGTTCAGCGTAGATGCGGCCTTAGTATTGGTGGGGTAAAGTGCATCCACATCAGGAGGGTCTTGGACAACTGCCCAAAGGCATTCCTTGCACAGTAAAAGGCTGCACTTCAAAGACCAGGACTGATAGTTTGAACCATCAAGCTGAGGCACCACTGAAATGCTGGACGCAGCCATGCTTCTTTCAGTAGACACAAATAAGCAAGAAAACCACTTGTGGCAATGTATGTTGAATAAAAGTCTTGATAAGGTGATATTAAATTGAATGATTTATTGTTTCCTTGTTCAATTTAATGCAAAGTAGATTGGATTTTTTTGAAGAATAAGTTCTTTCAATTTTATGCAAAGTAGATTAGATTTTTTTGAAGAATAAAAGTCCTCCGGATTTGGAACTTTTTTGAGTAGTCTTCTTCAGAAAACAATTTGATTTAATTCTGTAAATTCTTTTTACTATTTTTTACTATTTTTTGCACTTCAAGCCTCACTAGCTGTGCTCTTTCTGGGCTAATGAGCCTCCAGGCTTGGCTCATCTAGACACAGCACCCTGAGAGTAGCACACCTGGGTGTGGCACCTATGGCACTTCTGGGCATGGCAATTCCTGGTACACCTGGGTGCACCTGGGCCCATAAACCGCTGTTAAGTTTTATTGTGTGTGTGCGTGTTTAGCAGAGTAGCGTGTAGGCATAACGCAAGTGGAAGCGATGTGCCTTGGACTGCCCACAAACACAAAAGAAGAATGGCAGCATAGTTCAACAGAAAATAAATGACTTTTACTTTTCTGTGTTAATTATCTTTCAGTGCAAAACATAAATATAGATAGTGTCTCTCACAAAACGTATTTACACAAAGTTAAAGTCTCACTGCCTTGGCAGGAATCTCTCAGGGTCCTTCTGAGTCTTAGAGGCTTGTGGATTTGCTTACAGTCTTTGGTAGATTCAGAACAGTAGTTCAGTTCATTAACAGCAGTTCAACAGGAATGAAAGCCAAGACTCATTCTGGCTTCAAGTTCAGTGGCATAAGCAGTTCAGTTCTTTCAAGCACAAACATACACACACTCTGGCAAAATAGATTAGTTAGTGCTTACTGAATGCTTCCAGATTCCAGTACAGGTTTAATTGTAGAAGAGCTTCTGCCTGAGCTCCTCCCCAGCAACTTCAGCAAGAGTTGCAGAAACAGTCCTTCTGTATTCTCTCTTCTTCCTCCAGTTACTACAGCATGAGTTCCAGCACGAACCCCTGGATTACTCCAGTACTCCTCAATGACTCCTTGATAATTCCTCCAAATAAGTGCTCTGGAAGTACTTCATTTATAGAGCATAATTCTGTGGCTAACCATATCAGTGATATCAGCTGTGCAATACAGATACAGGCTCTTAAAGCTATAGGCACATACATTCTTTCTATGCAATACCCAGTACCACTATTTCTATACCTGACAAATATTTGTGTTCTTGTATTCTAGGCCATGGGGGCCACAGTGGCTTATTAGTTAATACGCTGAGCTTGAAAACCAGAAGGTCAGTAGGTCAGCAATTCAAAACCCTAGTGCTACACCATGGAGTGAGCACATGTCCCCTGTCCCACTTCCTGTGCTGATCCACCTGAGCAGCCACACTCGCTGCACAGTGGCTCTACACAGAGAGTCTGTTCAAGGAGAGTCCAGATATCAAGGTCCAAAAGGCAAGCTGAGTTCTGTTTACCAGTAGTCCAAGCAAGTGTCTAATCCAATGGGTGTCCAGGGGTGTCGTCAGGGTTGGCAGAGAAGTCAAGGTCACAGCAGGCAGGTCAGGGTCTGCAGTCGATCAGGGTGTTGGTCTTTGCATGAGCGTTGTGCGAGCGCTGCAGCAAGCTTGCTTATAAACCTCCCAGCTAATTCGTATCAGCTGGAAGCCTACTTTGGTACTTCGCTCTAGCCTGCCTGCGTGTCAAGTGTAGCTCCTTTCTGGACCTCTCCCTGACTGAGGACTGATCACTGTCAGAGCCAGACCTCTGATCTGAGAGGTCAGCTGTCGGGGGAATACAGACTTGGGCTAGGTGGAGGCTGAGATCCCTGGCTCAGGACATCCTCAGGCTCGGGTGCAGGCAGAACTGGGCAGGGCATAGGGAGTGCCCCCGATCCAGGCCATCCTCAAAGTCCGACGAGGACTGGGTCACAACACTTCCTGCCAACCTAGCAGTTTGAAAATAAGAAATTGCAAGTAGATAAATAGGTACCGTTTTGGTGGAAAAACATTCTGTGTGCTCCAGTATCTAGTTATGCTTGCCACTTGGCCATGGAAATGTCTGCAGACGCAGACAGTTCTGGCTCTTTGGCTGTAATCAAAGATGAGCACCGCTCCTTTGAGTCAGAGACCACTGGCTTTTGAGTAAGGGAGACCTTTGCCTTTATCTTTAACTTATGCAGATGGATTGATTCATCCAGTGCCTTTCCCCTTGAATTTCCTGAAATTTTTATCCCAGAATTTTTTGTTTATTTATGTTTCTTGGTAACAAAATCAAGGACTATGAAGTTTCTTATTGCTTGAAGTTGGTCTGGTGAGAGATTTCTGGTAAAATGTATTCAATTTACACCCCCCCTCCACCCTAAAAGAAAAGAAAACACCATTCATAAGAAGAACTCCAGAGAAGTGGAGTTCTTTACTATGTTAAAGATTAATAGTTTTATAATGTCTATTTTATAATTGAGCAGTGGCATTGTAGTGTTGAGATTGGAAAGCGGAATGAAGTCCAATCATCACCCTAGCTTCTTCTGCTTCTGTATCCAAATCTGAATATTGGTGATCCTCATGGTGATCAGCCATGAATACTGTTGCTAGAATATAATGCAGTGGCCTTTAATCTGCCTTCCACATTGCAGCATGACACCCATACCACTGATTCAGTTCCGCAAGTCACTTTCAGGTCCTGAGCCCTTTTGGCAGATAAAGTCCTCATTGGCCCCAGGCCAGCATTGATGAAGCTGCTGCCCTCCATCAAGATGCATTCAAGTGGGGTTTAATCCACTTGTGTACCATCACCCTTCCCTGTGGACTTCAGCACTCAAAGCCATCAGTCTTCAGGTTTGTCAAGTTAGTTAACCACTGCCTGACACTTGACGTTGAGTCACTGGCAATATGATCTACTAATTATGGGACCTGCTATTAAGATTTTAAGATAGCAGTAGCAAACTTAAAGAAACAGCTGGAGGGGATGCTATAATGCTTCACATCAGGCAAGACAGAATCAGTTATTTCCCTATCTCAATAGATAAAGGGACCAATAGCCACCCAGTAAATTCTCTGTTGTGTTTAATGGAAATATGCAGCTCTTTTTGGTTGGGAGGAAGAGAACTCCAAACAAGGAGATGTCCATATCAGAAAATCTGGACATTAAATACAGTGGTACCTTGAGTTACGAACATCTCATTTTATGAAATTTCCGTGATACAAATGAAAATCCATTTAAAATAATGCCTCCAGTTATGGTTTTTTTTTTTTGAGATATGAAAAGGTTTCCCTAGAAATTACATGATATACAATGGCTTCTAGTGGCCACTTCTGCTAATGCATTGTGTTCTGCTTTGCTTCGAGTTATGAATTTTTTGTAATACGAAGCATCTCAGGGAACACATTCATTTCGTAACTTTACTTGAGGTACCATTGTATGGCTGAAATTTGATACCATACCTTTATTTTATAGCCTAATCACAAATCTTAAAGCTTCATAATCTAGCCAGGTTTTTTAAAAAATGTCTATGATTTATTTATTTATTTATTATTATTATTAGTCATAATTATTAGTCAGATTCTCTTCACACCCTAGCAGGCTTTACAGTGTCTGACATGATGAAAAGGCTATGCAGGACTCAAAAGCGTTTGTTTTCTGTGATGATTTTTTAGTGTTCTAATAAAGGTATGACCCACCCTGAATTTGGATTTTACACATTTAAAATTCTTCTTCATCTCAATTCTCTGCTTTTATATTTATTGCTTACAACTCAAGCTGAAAACAACTATACTGTATTCTGCTTTGGTGTTGGCGGTTCAATATTTTTAATGGAAATGGAAGCTGCCAAGGTGATGAGGAATAAAATATTTTCTTTCCTTTTGAAAGAAAAGCTTTTGTAGAGGCAAGAGAAGGATGCTCCAGGAAGGAATTTTCTCTTCTGTTCCTTAGTTGCTAAGAGTGACTGTGGTGTGACTGAACAAAGGGAATGGAAGAGCCAATGGAAGTTCATTTGTGACCGAAAAAACAAGTAAAAAGGTTCATCAATAATATTTTTAAAATTTGAACATTAATATGTAATTGCTAATTAATTAATGGAGAGTAATGACAGTAATGTAGCTATGATAGCCAATACTTAATTGATGGCCCTAATGGATATAATGGGTTTATCAGGCTAGCAGTCTACTCTCATCAGCATCTATATCTATAAAACCGATGTGTGAGGTTGTATGTGCTCTATAGAAATCCACACCCCTGCACCAATCACGCTGAAATTCAGCACATACATACCTTGTATTTGCGAGAGCAGCATTGTGGGGGCCACGAGCCCCATGGGGGGAGGGCTGTATGTCCCTAAATTGATCTGCAAAGGTGGGCATACCCGACAAGAGGGTGTGTGTGTTTCCCAGTGATGTCACAGTGAAGCTAATGTCATAGCCCCAGGTAGGTCACCCAATTGTGACATCATCATGATGTAATTGAGCTGGCTAATGTCACAGTCCTAGATAGGCACACAAAGAGGATACCCCCACCAGCATGGGCCAGACATAGGTGGCTGGACACATGTATGGAAAGGATAAGGGTGGTAAGTGACCATCGAAGGAGAAGTGGGACAGGTGAGGGAAGAGAGAGACAGAGGCAGGGAGGCAGGAGTGAGCCACCCCACCCCTTGAGGCTGAACTACATTAAAGAAAAACCCCAAGCAAGGCCAGGTAATCGGCTAGTATGTTATAATTCTAGGAGTGAAGAGTGAAAGAGACACACAGAGAGATAGAAACTAATTAGAGAGGGAAACAAGTTTTGAATGATGTTGTAGTTCTCTCCATGCTGCCGGCTGAAAAGTGTTGGCTTTAATGCCATGGAGTTGTGGTAGTGGCTCTGTTCCAGATTTTGGCCCAAACTTTGCAGGTGTTCAAGTTTCAGAACCCTATTCCCAAAGGGAAACCTTAGACAACTTCTTTAAAATGCATATCAGACTTATCAACACAAACACAACCCTAAACATTTGAATCACCAGCCCTCCACTGCTGTTAGATGAACCTTTTGGGATCTTCCTAATTTGAGGAGAAAGTTAGGCCTGTGTGTGTGTGTGTGTGTGTGTGTGTGTTTTGAGGAGGGTATCAGCAACTGATACCTTTTCCTAGGCAAATGCTATGCTAGAGTTGCATGAGATTTCAAAAGCGTTTCTCTCTAATGCAACAGAGTCAATCCAGATGACATAACTCAATTTACTTCTTGTTGATGGTTGTAGAGTGGATCATTGTTAGCTGAACTGTTTTCCCATTAGGCTCAGTACTAAAACAGGGCATTGGCTCAAAGTGTGTGGTCATGCATTACAAATGAAGCCTTTGCTGTCTTCTCACTTTAACCTCACCCTTCCTCTCACCAAATTGCTTGCTTGTGGATTCCCCTCTGAAGTCTGCTATTTCCTCTCTTCCCCATCTCATTTCTTTAGTTTGCTTGCTACGTGCTGGTGTCCAACCTCTGCATTTCCATCACACCACCATTCTCTTCTTTGCTAGCTGGACACTTTTCTCTGCTCTCCCCTCTCCCCTCCCCTCTGCCTTTTATCTCTTGTATTTGGTGATGTAAATGTGCTGGCTTATCTCACCAGCTATGGTCGGTCATTGTGAATGTGATTTTTGGACATGGCAAGTGGGGAGACATCAGCTAGTATTGGTAAGGTTGTTATAGATCCAGCCATTGTAAATCAGGTGTGACAAGAAGGGAGATATAATTTTGTAAAAGGTAGTAGAAATATTCACTTTAAGTACTGTATAGCTATGGGCTGAAGAAATCTGTTTTCAGTAAGCTGGAGGCTTATTCAGTTAATGACCATTATCGCCTCGAAGTATTTGGATATGAGCCTTCTTCCAATGGCCATAGTTACCACTCTTAGGTTGAACTGGAAATGGAAGAAGCAAGGGGTGTGTATTTGTGGAGGGGTGTGTAAGCTGTAAAAGAAATCCTTGCGTACTGAAAGAGCTTGAGTTAAGTAATTAGATGTTGGGATACTGAGAACGGAGAAATATTTCATCCAGCCCATTAAATGCATTTTCTGACACCAGGGTTACTATGGGTTGCCAGATTGCTCAGTGTTCAGTGGAATGAGTCTATTAATGATGTCCAAATGAGATTCTGCATTCTGTACGCCCCAGGGCTGCAGGTGGCAGCAAAAATAGAGGTCTCAGATCAATCTGCAGAGAACAAGATGGATAGCCAGTTTCAGTTCCAGCTGTATTTACAGAGCAGTATAATGACTGCAGAGCTGTAGTATGTGTTAACCTGTAAAGCTCTGGACTTCAGCTCCACCCATACCTTCAAAAAGCCTCTTATACTGTTTTCCCCTGTAATGTCTGAAGCACTTGGCAGACACAATAATACTTAACTGTTTGGCCTCTCTTAACCAGGGCTATGTTTTAGGACCTTGGTTCAGTGTTGGCCACATGCCAATAGGTACAACCATGGTTTGGAGCAGGTTTATAAACTGTAGATTGTTAAGTATCTTGCTTAAGTATTATACTGACTGGGTAAACATCAGTACAATTGTGACACCGAGAAAACCATAGCTAATAAAGGTTTTGCACCTCCCTGCTTCTAAGGCTGATGGGTTGCTTTGCACATGGATTAGATCAGGTTGAACCATGTGTGGCCCTCCAACCTTTACTGGCCTTCAGCCTTCATCAAAGCCAACACAATGAGGGCCAAAGGTTAGTGGATGTTGGACACCCTAAACTGATGGAGGGGCACAGTTGTCCATTCCTGGTTGAGAACAGTCAGTTGATCCAGTGAATTCCCATATTAGTCTGTTGCAGGAAAACCAACAGAGAACTTTGGGACACCTTAAAAACAAAAGAGTTTTCTCTGGTATCATCTTTTAAGGGACTACAACCATGAAAGTTTATTCAGCTGAGGAAGTGGGCTGCTGTCCAAAAAGCATATATCAAATAAAATGTGCTAGTCTTTAAACTAATCTACAGTTTCGGTATATATTTGGGAAGGCACTTTTATAATCAAGGCCAAAGCAGTAGAAAATGACCAATACATAATTGTGTGTATAGTGCTGTACCTGCAGCTAACCAGCTAGTGGCTATGAATGCCATCCTGATTGTGCCAAGTGTATTTGGACCATGAGAGATGGATACTTGATAGCTTCAGCAGCTTCCAGGAGAGATTTAAGAAATTGGGATATGATGACCAAGGGTTGATCTGGTATAATGTCTAGCCAGACATCACACTGTGGTAATGGAGTAGACTGTATAGTCAGCGACTCAATGCCGAGTTTCAGGTGGCGGTTAACTAACCTGACTCTCTATAGGGGCCAACAGCTATGGGTGGATGAGCCCCTTTAGGTGGGGTGATGGTCCCCCTTGGTGAAGGAAATGCCACTGGAAACCATCATATTCGGCCGAAAGGCAAAGTGAGTGGAGGAGGAACTCTGATTCCCAATGGTCATGGAGGTGGAAGTGGCCATGCCAGACGGACTGGCTGTGAAGGCACACCTTGTCAATATCCTCAAGGCTGCAGCAGTCCATTGCAGTCCCGGTGTCAAATCCTGCATGTCCCATTTCATATGTGCTGCAGGAGATGGCTCTGAGATCTGTGCTGGTCACTTCTTTGCAAGCTGGGATCCACCTTAAACAAATTCACTCCCATGACATTTTTCCTGCTTCAGGAAAAAAATGAATTCTTGTATACGAGTTACAGTCATCAACGACGACAATATGGTATATAACAGGTTTTATGTTATATATGTAGTTTAACTTGACATTTAATTTGCCCATTGCTTTTAATCTTAAAGTCTTACCCTTGTCTTCTTTTTATTTAAGGGCACCATAATATTGCCAGGTAACCGTGTGGTTGAACACTCAAGTAATGATGAAAGTCCAGGGAAGTTCCTCTTTGAAATTGTTCCAGGTAGGTTATTTTATTCTCTATACATTTGTTGTGAGATTGACAATGAGGGGTTAATGGCCAATTTTATTCAATTTTAACAGATGCTGGACATGATTAATGATTCAATTAAAGATGAAGTAAACATTATTTTGTTAATGACAATGCAGATTTACAAATTTCCTCCATCCCTCTACCCCCCTTGCACTCGGGATTTTCAAAAGAAAGTTGAAGGGTGTTGTTTTGGGTTTGCTTGTAGTGTTTCATTGCTGCAAGATAGGTTACTTGAAGTCTCAGAGCACTTGGTTTTAAAAAGAAAGAGAATGCTTGAAGGATTTGATGCATCAATATTAGACAACAATATCTTTCTTCAGCTTTAAGGATGTTATGCTCTGAGGAAAGTGAGAAAGAGTAGACTCAAGAGGCTAGAAATAAACAGAGTGTTGGGCATTTTGGAGGCAAACAGCAAGAAATGTCTGTTAGGGAAGGGTTGAACTGGTCAAGCTGGTGAACAGAAGTAGGAAAAGTCTGAGAAGAGCTACATCTGAAAACTTTATAAGGAAACACACTGACTCCATGTCCAGGAAGATTCTTTCTTAAGAGGAAAACAATGTATTTTTACTCTAACACAAGCTCACCTCCATCCTCACTTGGTAAATGAGTCAGTGGTGGGATTCAAAAAATTTCTACTACCTACTCTGTAGGCGTGGTATGGTTGGTGTGGCCAGGGGGAAAGCCCTGCGTTGCACCCGAATTACGACTACTTTATTTCAAAACTTGGATGGGCGTGGCCAGCCAGAATCTTTGCTACCAGTTCTGGCAAAATGGTGTGAACCTGCTGAATCCCACCACTGAAATGAGCTTCCCTTTGCTTTGTAGTTGGTGGACTGACGGATAGTTCAGCATTGCTTATGTGGCTGATGCCTCAGGGACATAGCACTGAAAACATTTCAGTGCCTTTAGGATTTTCTTGTCAGAGTCAAAAATGTGCTTTTCCTTTATTATCTGATCTGACCCTATATCTCAGTGAGAAATGTCTGCTCTGTGTTGAACTAATAGCTGCAGTGATACCTCCTGATATGGGCATAAAAATATCTCAGTCTTAGTTTTGTTGCAATAATCCTCATGTTGTCTTCCCATTGTATTCCATATTGGGTTGTAAATTTTTGTTTCTATCTTCCTTGTTGATATTCTGGCTTTTGTGTGTTTGTGTGTACATTTCGAGGTGGCAGGACCTGCACCACTTCCTCTAGTCTTCCCTGTGGGGCAGTCTTTCGTTGCTGCTACTTTCCACCTTCCACTTACGGACTTGTTTGGGGCCTATTGGACTTTTTTGTATCTTGTATTTTGTTCTTTGCTATATTGTATTTTTTTATTTCGTTTTTGCTATACTGTATCTTTGTTTTGTTGGGTTGTGAGCCACCCTGAGTCGGAGTTTCCTGAGGAGGACAGCATATAAATCAAATAGACAAACATGATGATATTAAAACCTTGACATCAACACTTTATGGCTATAGAGTTAGTTGCATGCAGAATAGCTATTGCAAGCATGTGGTGGGAAGAAAAATGAGAATTGAAGAGGCTTTCTTTTTTCTAGTTTGAAACACATGACATTCTACACTCGAAAAGCTTTCTGCAAAACAATAAGGACAAATGTGTGCTGGCCAACAGGAGAATCCATTGCTAAATGTTAATTGATGCAGCTGAAGGACACAGAGGTTAGCCAGATGCATTTGATCAGTATTTTCTGGAAAATATTTGTGATAAAGATTCAGATAATAATCTTTTTTTTTTTTAAAAAAATAACTTTCTTTACCCTCATCCATGTTGGCATATGATTACAGAGTTTCCGTGGGAACCGTATTTCAGGTTAATCAGCTTCGTACTAGTGATAGAGGGAAAACAAATGCTAATGGCTGGCATGATTTAAGCTTGTGGATTTTCAAGTGATGATTTTCAAGAACATAATTTGGCATTATAGGCAGCTGAGGTATTCACAGGCATACAGTAAAACCCTGACTTACATATACCTCGAGTTACATAAAATTCAACTTACATAATGATTTTGTCTAAAACCATGTCCCAATTTACTTAAATGTCCCAATTTACATAACACGATATCCTATGGGTTTGCTTCGATTTACATAAAAAAATCATTTTTCCAATGGGTTTGCTTCAAAGTTATGTAAAAAACTAATTTAAGCAAAAGTCTACAGAAGGGACTTTTTTACATAAATAGGGCTTTTGCTGTAGTATACATTTTTGACTATAGATTCATTTGCTTATCCTGGCACAGAATGTGTCAATGTCTTGCTCTTTCCTCCCTACCAAAAATAATGGGCATGTATGAGATGATAAGGACTGTGGTGGCTTAGTGGTTAAGATGCTGAACTTGACTGGAAGTCTAGAAGGTCAGCAGTTTGAGACTCAAGTGCCGCATGATGGAGTGAGCTCTTGTCATCTGTCCCAGCTCCTGCACACCTAGCAGTTCAAAAGCAAGAAATTGAATGTAGATAAATAGGTACCACTTCAGTGGGAAGGAGACAGTGTACCGTGTGCCTGCCACATGACCATGGAAATGTCTGCAGACTCAGGCAGCACTGGCACTTTGGATGTAAATGGAGAAGAGCACCACACCCAGACACACCTGGCTTTTGAGCAAGAGCAAGCTTTACTATTCTTCTTCCGTGTCTAGGCCAAACGTGAAACTGCCAAAATGATGCCACCTTTTGGTGAATTCATTCTGTAGTTTCTTTTGCCTGGCCTACTATGAGAAAGATTAACTAGCTTCTCCATTCCCTCTTGTCTGCTTTTGTGCTAGTCTGAGGTAATTGAAATTGCTTTGCTGGGAACAGTTTTTGACCAAACAGTTTTATGCTGTAAAGACAAAAATCAAAGTATGTACATAAGGGATGTGGTTTACAACTCATTAGATCACAACGAGAGTATTCACACTATACAGTTATAATGGTTTGATAACATTTTAACTTCCATGACTCCATTCTGTAGAATCATGGGATTTGTATTTTGGTGAAGTACTTCTGCTGTTCTCTAGAAGATTAATTGAACAATCTCATGAAATAAATTTCAGATCTCTTCTGCCTTGTACTAAAGTATAGAGTGCCCATATTGTAGGTTTGGTTCTGTGTGGATTCTTGAACAAACTCTGTTTTAGAGGCAAAAATGATCCATATTACCTAAAATAATAATTTCCTTAGCTGCTTTTCTAAAAGAGAATAAGCAGGGAAATGCTGTTTTTGTTTAGCTTCCATCTCACACAAGCTTCATTTCTTTTATCCAGAACTTATTTATTTATTGTATGATGAACTTCAGTTGTCTACATTAATGTTGATATATACAGTAAGCACAAATTGTCTATCTCAAGGTGCTAACTAGAGTTCCATGTCTAGGTTTGAAAGCCATTGAAGGGCTTCATTTGTGGCATTATGCAAGTCCTCCAATGTGCCTCCAAATGCACATAAAGGACATGGTTTGATCCATGGTTTGGTCTTCTTCTACACAGTCACATTGGGGAGAGAACTTCCATCCCCATGTGAACAGAGGTGCTCCGCATCTACCACAGCTGGTCCTCACTCTGTTCAGCATCCTCTACTGCTATCTTGGATGGGAAAATCCAGAACTTAAACTATATCAGAGGCCACTGCACCTTGTCTCATGCACACTTCATCATATTTTGTAATATCATGCTACCACATCAGTCAGCATCAATCCATCTCTGTCTTTGCAGAACCTCTCATGTATACAGACCATAAGTGTTTTCTGCTTCATGTAGCTACAGTAGCCTCGCGGATTTCAGGTAATGTTGACAAATATGAGAGATACTCACAGTTAAGTAGGATGCTTGGAAAGAGCATAGCAGTCATGTATCATGTATGCAAGAACAGCATTGATTATCAAGGGAGTGTAAGAGCATTTGAAAGCACAAAATGCAACCATAAAAATAATGCAAAGCATTATTAATCATGTAACTTCACAAACCAATATTGAATCCCACCCTCACTATTTGCCAGCTACTGGTCTATTTTCCCTAAATCTATTGCCTTTGAAAGCAGACATAACTCCTTGATTAACCTTAGCTTTAGTAGGTTTTGCATTTAGAGGTTTAATATTAGACGAATATGAAGAATATGCCATAATCTAATTCAGAAACACTCCATTGTAGGCTGCAATTCTGTGTACAGTTTCTTGAAAATAAGTCTCCTTGATGTTGAATGGGACTTGCTACTTTAGGGTGAAATATTGGTTTTCTGAATAAGCCCTACTGAGTGCTCCATTAACAAAAATGACATCCGGCACCCTCCTGAAAGCATGGAGGGAATGTTTTTTTAAATTTAAGAGCTATTGGGTGGGTGGGTCTGTTTCAGGCCTAAAATAGCCTTCATCAGAAACATGAAGTAATATGCATGGTGAGCATCATGCCTATGATGCTGGTTAGACTACATTTTGCTGATCCTTGCCCTGAACTACATCATGTATGACAATCTCAATAATAATTATGTGTCATCAAGTCAACTCTTTACCATGGTTCCTAAAATAGAGTAATCAGAGTGATTTGCCATTCCCTACCCTTCCTCTGGGAGCGGTCTCTGACTGTACAATTTACCCAAGGCTACAGAGCTTGGCTATTCTTCTGGAGGACAGAATCAAATTCTTGACCTTTGGTTCCATAGTCAGATATCCAACTCACTGAGCTATCCAGCCAGCAGTGCCCCCATAGTGTATTATTTCTAACAGTTATGTAAAACTTTATGTTTAGTTTTCTAAAAATTATACTCTGAGAGCTTTCAAAACTTCGGATCCAGAGCTGCAGCATACTTACTGTGTACATAAATTTGGCCCTGGCTGAAATCCTGTTTCATTACTTATGCTTGTGTAAGGCTGATGATGTCTTCAGCAAGGATGGCTTTTAGAAACCGAATATTGAGAATGATTAAGTTGTTAAGATATATAATTTAGTTATGATATCTTTTTTATGTTTGTTATCTGTTAATTTTATAGGAAATAAAAATAAAGAAATTAAATATTTCCTACTTCTGTCCTGAGCCTCTCACAGCTATTGTATAACCCCGTTCATTATCTGGAAGCCATGGGAGCTGAAGGATGGGAAGAGGAAGTCTTTAATTACTGAACATCTCTACTGTTGGCAAGACTCTACTGGAACTGCTAAATGAGCATGCAGATCATCAAGAAATGCTAGGAAATCTATCATTTCCCTGTGTTCCCTCTGCTTGTCTTGCTGTGAATGTGGCATTAAATGAGAGCAAAGAGAGGAATCCCTTTGTGAAATTGGAGAAGCGAGAGATATGAGAAATAATCCAAAAGAAAGAACCATGCAAAATCCCACTGGGGTACTAAAAGCCCTCAAGCATGGCTGAATTTGAACTAGAAATCATTTCCATTTAAAAAAGAGAACAGAGTGAGCATTATAATGCAATATGTTGCAATAGTTGAACCCTGAAAAATGATCCTTTTTTCTGACATATTCATGCAATTAAGAATGTGATGTTTGTATTCATGCAATTAAGAATATGATGTTTGCGATTATTTCAAAGGCAGTTAGGAAGAACCTCATATCTGTTATGTCAGATCTGTGGGCAGCTTTATCATGGTTCTCCCTCCTTATTGTTTCTTTTTTTGACAACACATGTAAATTATTCTAAGGATGCAAGTGGGAGTTTATTATTGCATAGCATTTAAATTCTCTATCTGAGGGTAAAAAAGAGAGAATAATAGGCAGGCGGCAGTGAATATGGCCATTCTGTTTCATTGAAATAAATGCATAAAATGAAAATGAATTAACATTTCTAAAAATCCTTTTAGGTTTTTTATTTCTTCATGTAAGGATTTTCTCATGGGCCCCATTTAATAAAAATATGTTTATATTGCAATGTTACTCAGACACAACTCCCATCAGATTACCATGGGCTTGCTCTCATGAATAGAATTGCCATCTACTTTTGTCTTTGATGTCCATAATAAAATTTCATTATGTTCTATTGATTTTCAAGTGTTATTTCAGGAGGCTATTGGCTTTCAAAGCGTTCATGATTTTCAAGTGTTATTTCAAATAATGTTTGTTTCCTTGTTTAGATTTTTAGTAGAGAACACAACCATACTTATTGGATAATGTTGGGAACCATAGAGCAAAAAATTATATGAGCATTTCTCCAAATGTACACCATTCCTTTGATTTATTGTGCCGCTCTCAGTCTAATATGCCCTCCCTCTTTGCTGGTTAAATCCTGTAGGTTATTTACATATCCACTGCTAGCTAGATCTTGTTTATAGAACCACTTTCCTGCTAAAAAAGACCACAAAGCTGACTTACCTTGTTCAGATGTGCCTTGTTCAGATGTGATACCTTCATCTTAGTGCCAAACTCGTTGTCTTTCAAGGGGCTGCCATGACTCAGTGGCTAAGAAGCTTGACTTGTTAACTGGAAGGCTGGCAAGTCAGCAGTTCGAGATCTGCATATTGCATGACAGATTGAGTGCCCATCTCTGTCCTAGCTCTCGGGGACATGAAAGGAGCCTTGGTTGGGCATTCCCTGAGCAGAGTTTCTTCCACAAAAATCCTTTCAACCAAGAATAATTTCTGTCAAATTATTATTATTAGTTGCCTTTTGTTAGTCATCCCCACCTTTATTTTTGGGCTTGGGTGGCATATAAATCATCACCATCACCTCCTCCTCCCTCTTCACCACTTTCTGGTCCTGAGCCCTTTTTGGCTCACACAGTCCTCACCAACCCTAGGTCAGTATTTATGAAATTGCTGCCCTCCATCAAGATGGATCCAAGTGGGATTTAATCCATGGGTACCATCACCTTTCCCTGTGGACTTCACCACCCAGGGCCATTAGTCCTCAGGGTTGTCAGGTTAGTTAACTGCCGCCTAACACTTGGCATTGAGTCGCTGGCAGTAGGGTCTACTCTATCAACATAGCAGGACAACCTGGCCAGTCCTGGAGTATCAATCAAAATAAAGAAATAAATTTAATCTCGCTACTACCCATTCAGTTTCTCTAGCTGAATGGAGATTTGAACACAGATCCCTTGAGTCCCAGTCTGACAGTTTATCCACTACCCTACATTAGAGCTCTAATTTCTTTTAGTCTGGTATTTTTAATTTTTATTAGGTTACTTAGAAAGTCCTATACAGTAGTTTAAAAATAAACTAGTACTGAACTAGTTTAAAGCATCCATAGCCTAATGTGAAATCATCTCTGGCTATACAAATAAGTTACTGTAAGAATCCTAAAATCCATCAAAATGTCCTTTAAAAAAATAGGCAGGTAAGATAAAACCTTCCCTCCATTCACACCATTTTAACAACATTTGACATCACTATCTCATACAAATCCTCAGGAGTGATTGAAAGACAAGGTTTGTTATTTTTCATCCTAATCTTTAGGCACTTTTGCCTCTTAGACACACAGACTGATATCAAGTCATATTACACCCGCTGGTGCAATGTCTTTTTATTTCTTCCCCTTAGCAGCATCTTTCTCCCGAGATGCTGTATCTATTTTTAACATTTCAGTTTCACCGGAAAGAATCAACTAGCTTTCTCATCTCCTGGAATACAAAGAAACAAAGTATTTTATCTTGTAAGTTTTTTTGGGGTGGGTGGGGGTGGGTGGGGGGCTTGTATTGTAAACACTCCACAAAATGATGAACAGTCAGGGCCAAATCTCGATGTGGCATAGTTCTTACATTATATTGAAACAGAGGTATTTTTTTCTATCGATGCCATTATGGCTCAAAGCTTCTGGATGTAAATAAGACATCAGTCTTAGCCAACAGGATTGATGGAGAAGGATGCTGGGAGATGCTGGATGTAGCAAGATCTGGAGGACCATGCCTAGCTTAGCCATGTTTCATGTATTTCACTCTATGATCTGTTGCAGTCAAATGGCCTAATAATGTATAATGGCCAAGATCTTATTAACTTTTTTTTGATCATATTAGGAAATTGTCTGTTTGGCCAGGTTAGCGTGCTATGGTAATTGGTACAGGTAAAGGTTTCCCTTGCTCGAAATCCAGTCGTATCCAACTCTAGGGTGCAGTGCTCATCTCTGTTTCTAAGCCAAAGAGCCAGAGCTGTCTGCTTCTGCAGACGTTTCCGTGGTCATGTGGCAGGCATGACTAGACACCGGAGCGCACGGAACGCTGTTACCTTCCCACCTAAGTGGTCCCTATTTATCTACTTGCAATTTCTTGCTTTCGAACTGCTAGGTTGGCAGGAGCTGGGACGAAGACGGGAGCTCATTTCCGTCCTGCAGTACTCGGGAATCGAACTGCTGACCTTCCGCTTCCCAGTCAGCGTTTTAGCCACTTGAGTTTCTTCAAAACTTCTATATGATTGTGCTTCCAACACAGTTTTGCTCCAGCTGGATATTTCCAATGATCTCAAGCTAATGAAATTAAGGAATATTTAATTCCTATCTAAATCAGTAAATTAATAACACTTCAGACTCATGTTGAGTCTTCATGTACAGTACTGTGAAGTAAATCTCACTGAATACATTGGGCTTTCTTTTGGGGAATATATGCATAGGATTTGGTTCTAAGTCCCATCTATTTCGTGGAGATGTAAAGAAGTCTGACTTTTGTCTGGATTGAACCCTATATCTGATTAGGAATGACATGCCAGGATAGAAGCAGAGCAGATGGTTGTGTGACTCGGAAAAAATGTTTCCAAAATGATAGCTAATTGCAGGATATGCAGAACATGGAAATCTGGCCCGTGAAATATGGATATGATATGCTGAATTGTTTTGGGGAGGCTTTCCAGGCAGTCCTTTTTCTTCTTCATTTCTGCTGAACTCAGAAAGCTAGAAAGGGGACGACAAGGTGTTATTGGCACAAAAGTTTTAATGAGTAATTACTAGCTGTGATGGTCTGTTAGTTTCTAAAATAAAACCCTTTTTTAAAGAAAGTCTTTCAATATGGCCAGCATATCGGCTTATGGTTGAGATCTTATTTCTTGAGGAAACAGATTCTCACTCAGTTTGAGCAATGTGCCTATAATATGCCACATGTTAAGACCACACTGTAAATTGAAAACAATATGGCCAATCACCATACATTATGGGAGCTGTACTCCAAAACAACTGGAGGATTCTAGCTCTTCCTCCTCCTCCTCTTCTTCTTTTGTGTCTAGGGCAGACGTGAAACTGCCAAAATGAAGCCACCTTTGGGGAGTTCCTTTTGTCTGACCTAGTGTGAAAAAATTGTGCATTTCTTATCTTTATGAAAAAATCATATTCTCAAAACTGCGAAACCAAATTGCTATGACCTGGGGTAGTGATTATACTGTACAGTACTATCAGAATTATTTGGAGCTTAGCCTTGTCTTGAAACTACATCCTTTGGCTTGAGAATTTATTGAAAGATACAGCAACGGAAATAATCAGTTATAACAATGAAATATTCAGCTAAAATGGAGAGCAAAATTGTAATACTGTATCTATGAAATTGTACTTGTTTTTCCTCATGTTGGTTCTTTTGTTGATTCTCTGCTACATATCCAGCACCCACAATTTACAGAGCATGATCTTTTCTAGCTGGAGCAAGGAATATTTCCAGAAAATATGATATAAAATATGAAAATACTCTTTAGCAAATGTGTAATAATACCACAGTGTTTTGCTTGTATCTACCAACCATTTACAATTCAAAAGGGTGAAACTTCATAACTCATCTGAAACACAGGTATCACCAATTGTAAAAATAACCACCTTGACTTGCATACTTATGTTATGCTAACCATTCTGTACCTCTGTACCTGACATGTATAAATTGATGCCATGAAGTCTCACTCTTATGTTAGACGAAGTGGACTTGATCCACAAAAGCTATCATTAAAATACAGCAGTCATTCTTTAAGGTGCCACAACTATTTTTGTCTTTTTGCTTTGTTGATTCTCTGATATGCTTGAAACACAGACTAACACGGCTACCATTTCAGAAAATATGATAGTATTCATATAATATAAATATGATATAGATGTGCACCGGCCCATCTCCTCAGCAGAGATTGAAGCCAACCTCACCCTGTCCCCTTTTGGAAATATCTCAACCCAATCCTTGCTCATGTCCATATTTGTGCAATTCTGGATCCCTATGATAAACCTGATTCCTGCAAAGAAACCCATGATCTTCCTGTCATATTTATTTGCTCACCTCCACCCCAGAGAACATAAGAAGAGACAGCTGCTATAAACTTTGACAATAACATCATACCACCAACATGAAAAGAAAAACCAAAAGACAGTTGCAGGAAACAGACCCTGATGTCCTGACATACAATTCTGACTTACAGGGTTATAGAGCAGGGGTTCCCAACTTAAGACCCATGGGCCAGATCTGGCCTGAGGCACCATTTTGTGTGGTTCCACACCCCTCCAAGGGCATTCAAGAAACAAAATGGCCTTCCCTTTGAAACTGTTGGGATAAAATGGCCACCCCCCATCATGCAGGCAGGGCAAAATGGCCACCCAGCCCTCGGAGCTGACTGAGAGAGTGTGACCCAGCCTCCAGCTTGAAAAGGTTGGGAACCCCTGTTATAGAGACATAGCTACATACACAACATCCATATGACCACTCACTTCTAGTAGTAAAATTATGGGGATTTTTTTAAAAAGGAAAGGTGGAAAAAGCAGAGCCCAGGCAAGATGAACACCAGAGGAAGTTATTTACTTCTCACTGTAGCTAGAAATGATTCAGAGGATAGCTCTGACCACCTGGTGACCTCACTTAGATCTTTTCTAGCATTCAATGATTGGAGTACACACAAGGCTTCATTGAAGGGCAAAGCTGTCAGCTTCGTTCTCCTTTGGGAGTGGGTCTGTTTTCTCCTTATAAACAATTGATAGAAGTTTGTGTCCCTTTTATTCATCATGTTTAACCTTCAGCTGGTTTAGAATGTAACAGGTTGAATATTAATCAGTATAAACAGAAGAGAATATCTGCCCATTTTGCTTTCTATCATTTTTTAAAAAAACCTCAGGTTCTTTACAAACTTCTTATGGGGGGAAATGTGAATCCTGATAATAACGAATTCTCACTAATCTATGTCAGCTAACTGGCATCAAATAAGACATAAGACAAATAAGACAAGTAACTGACATCAAATAAGACATAAGACGAATAAGAGCATATCTGTGGGGAGAAAGCTGGTAGCCATACTGGAAATTTCTAAATATTATCCTGCATGCTGATACAGCTATTCCTGAAAATCACAGAAATACCTGGATTAGGTATCCCAAAGCCCATTCTCCTTTCTTGTTCCAATGAGTCCAAAACTGTTGCCAAATAATTTAAAATGTCTGACTGGACATCCCACTACAGTAATGGACTGTACAGCCAGCAACTCAACGCCGAGTGTTGGGCGGCAGTAAATAACCTGATTCCCTAAAGTGGCCAATGGCTATGGGTAGATGAGCCCCTTTAGGTGAGGTGATGGGCCCCCATCAGTGGAGAAAATGCCACTGGTAACCATCATATTGGGCCAAAGGGAAAAGTGAATGGAGGAGGAGCTCTGATTCCCAACGATCATGGAGGCGGAAGAAGCCATGCCAGATGGACTGGCTGTTAAGGTGCACCTTGATAATATCCTCAAAGCTGTGGCAGTCCATTGCAGTCCCAGTGTTAAATCCTGCATGTCTCATTTCATATGTGCCGCAGGAGATGGCTCTGTGATCATAGTGTGTGGGTCACTGCATAGCAAGCTAGGATCCACCTTAAACAAATTCATTTCCTGCTTCAGGAAAAAATGCATTCTCAGATACAATTTGTAGTCGACGATGATGTCAGCTAAATCCATCGATTACAGCACTTTCCAAGATGGACCTACCTCATATGCTGGAGGGACCCACCTCATATATAGTAGGTAGCTTATGATAAATAACAAAGGGTTTGTGCAGTGGTTAAACTGCAGCATTCAGCCAAAAGTGTTGATATTGTAAATTCAATCCTGATGGTGATCAAGGTTGTCTCAGACATCAATCCTTCCAAGGTCTGTAAAATGAGTACCCAGCATGTTGGGGGCAAAACACTAATTACCTGGTGAACTGCCCAGAGAGTGCACTAAGTGCTATGGAGTGATATATAAGTGTAATTGCTATTTTTAAAGCGTAGCAGCTCTAATTCATCAACGCAAACATGGTGGCCCCACCCTGCTGGCTTATATAGTGTAGCCTCTCTGTTCTTTTAGTCGTTCTTTTAACCATAATTTTTAAATAATTGATGGGGAAGGAGAGGGTAATCTTTAAGGTCTATTAAGAGTTGTTAATTTTTTATGATTGTAATGTCCACTGTTGTTATGCCACCTAGAGTCGATCATTCGCTTTGGCCAGCAATATATAAAACTTGAATAATTAATTAATTAATCCAGACTTTTGAGATGTAAGTACTAAATGTCTTCAGCATAGGAGGATAAATTGGTTGTTTCTTCTTCCTCCCAAATTTGAATTTTTGAGAATGTGAATTTTTGAATTTGTATTTTTGAATTTTTTTTGTTATTCTGATATCAGTTATGAAGAGATTTGTGAATTTGTAAAGTACTGTTTTTTGGCAAGAAAGAACATGATCAAAATTAAAATTCAATTCTTTGACAACACCAAAATACATACTGTTGAGTGTGAATCCTTATGCATCAACTAAACAGAAGATATAAGATAGCACCAGGCTTAAGAGATTCCAAGTCTTATAGAAGTGGAAGAATAATAAAGGAATAACAGCATCTCTCTTCTAGTTTTGTGCATTCGGCAGCTGTGGAAGGCTGATTCTTAGACACGGGAATTGAAAAATGTGTTTTTAGTTAGGACCGAGGTGTAAAACAAAATGTACAAAGTGGCTGTTGTCTGAGTCCCATAAGGACATCTCTGTCCCATCACAAACACACTAGGTCTTGTGAGCATTTGTAGTCTCACTTGGGGCTGGTGGATATGAGGAACAGACCAAAAATTGCACCTACCAACTTCATCGCTGAGCAATTCAACATGAAGATCATTGCATAGGCCAGATCTTGCCAGAGTTATTTTGTTGCATAAGAAACAGATGAATTTTTTCTGCTGTATTAAGTAATAAAAACATTCTGACTTTAATGCTCTTAATATTGATTACTTTAGTGGACTGGTTTTTATTATTGCATTACAAGGTCTTCTTCTGTTTCTTTATCTTGATTATAAAGTTTGAGCTAACCGTTTCCCTCAAGAAATATGTGCATTTATCTGTTTAGAAAATGTATTAGCTACCCTTCAGCATAACCTCTAGAGCAGCATAAAGATGAAAGGAGAATACAATCGAACACAATAATCAGCCCAATAAAATCTCTGAGAAACTGCAAGAAGAGTCAATAAAAGCCAGCTATAGCACAAAACACTGATTAAAATCAGCTTATGAGAGGCTAGAATACTTTAGAAAATAAAGTCTTCACCTGTCAAGGCTGGCACCAAGCAAACTTCTATGGAGAGGGTATTCCAGACATAGGCTGGAAGAAGTCCCCTTTCTGAACGTTATGTGCTTAACTTCAATAATAGTGGAAGGATGCAAAGGAGGCTGTTTATGAAGATCATAAGGTTAAGGCTGATTTATATGTCACAATAGTTCTTCCAATAGCCAAGCCTCATTGTCACCAAGCATCTTTGCGGTTTATTATTCAAAGTCTTAAACACTATTGCTTATCATAATAACTCACATTACAGTACACCCATTGAATCAGAGTGAGTTTGTTGAGTCAACTCCTCTGTTCCACTGATTCAAATGGGGTTATTCTAGTTGTGATTTACTATGCTTAACTAGAGCAGGCCCACTTTACTCAATGGAACTTGCAGAGTGGCTCACTCACCAAATCCTCAATGATTCAACAGGCCTATACCAGTATGACTCACTATGCGAAGCAACAGAATTGTAGCCAATATCTAGAAGCTAGATCAATATGTTAACTGTTTCAGATGTGTGAATTATTGCATCAATGTTGGACAAAATATTTTGTTCATTTTATGAACCTATTGCACATGAGCCTATTGCACATTGCCCCCCCCCCCCTTTGAGGCATGCATGGGACTATTTGGTACACCACAGGCATGTAGAAGCCTAGTTGCTGTCAAGGCGATGATCTCAAACTTGTGTAATTGAAAGCTGGAGATCAAATGGTGCATGGAGAACTTCCCCCGCAAGAGCTGTTATGCTCTACATTTGCTAACAGCATACCTGTCAACCTTCCCGATTTGGCCGGGATTACCCCGTAAATTGACGTCAATTGACGTCATAACCCGGCCCCCACTGCCAAAACCCCGTAATTTGGCAGCGGGGAAAATGCTTTCCACGCATGCGCGGAAGGGTTTTATCCCTTCCACGCATGCGCGGAAGCACTACGTCGCTTGCATAAGGGCTGTGCAAGCGGCGTAGCGCTTCTGCGCATGCGTGGAAGGGGTAAAACCTTTCCACACATGCGTGGAATGCGACCTGTGCACAAGCGATGTGCGCCGGTCCCGTTTTTCCAGAACCGCGGGTTGACCGGTATGGCTAACAGGATTCTGTCCTGTATGTCCAAGACTAGCACAGCCAGCCATTACAATTTGGGGATGGAAATGAACTTTTTGGATAATTATATGATTTACAGGGTATTTTGGAGAAATAAAGTGCACATACAGTATAACAATGTGCAGACATTGAAATGTACATAATTGAAAAATATACATGAACACACATCAATAAGGAAGCATTGCAAAAAATTATGTAAAATGTGCAAATAAATAGAATAAATGCATAAGAAAAGAGTGCATAGATTCCAACGTAGGAGGAAAACATTGGTTAAAATAATATCGAGTAGGTGCAACTTGGCATTGTGCCTGTGGTAGCTACATTTGCACCGAGGCAAAAGTACTAACCACAGAGCACTTCCACTGGCACAGTTGCTCAACAGGGGAACCATAAAACTGATTGCACAATTGCCTTGGACAGTCCTGGTTACTGGGGCAAAATACCTGCCAATTTCACGATAGTATAGCGTTGTGGTCAAGATTATACATGCTATTGTATTCCCAGTTGCTATGTACAGATACGAAAGCTGGACAATGAAGAAAGCTGACATAAATATTGATGTGTTTGAAATATGGTGCTGGAAAAGAGCTTGCAGATATCCTGGACTGCCAGAAAGATGCATAAGTAAGTCCTAGAATAAATCAACAAAGAAAACAATCAGAAGAAAATAAGAAAATTATCTCTTATTATGATTTCACATGCTAAACAGTATATATTGTCAGCGTTTAGATATGTGTTTTTAACGTCTCAAAGCCCACAAAGACAGGAAGCATTCTTTTCTGAGGCTATTAGATGCGAAAAAAGAAGAAATGATAGTTTTGGTATGTATTGAACCTCAGATATCTCATTCTAGGCTTATTGCCACTATGACTTTATGTTGTTGTATTACATGAATCTGTTTTGTAAACAGTTTTTATTGTTTACAGAAAATTGTTAAAAGAATTATCTTGAAAGTACCCTGATGAAGAAACATTGTTTTTGAAAAGCTGGTTACCGGAACAGTTTTGATTATGTATTCTCATAATAAAGTTATTGTAAAGACATTTTGCCTCGAACGGTTTTTCTCCTTTGTTGATATTTGTACCATTTGGCCATATTTTTGTGTTAATCTAGAATAAATCAAGCCTCATTATCTTTGGAGGCAAAAACGATAAAGTTGAGGCTATTCTACTCTGGGCATATCATGAGAAGGCAAGATTTTCTGGAAAAGACAATGAAGATGGGAATGGTTGAAGGAACAGGAAAAGAAGACTAAATGGACTGACTTACTAAAGGAAAGCTAGGTTTGTGTTTACAAGATCTGAGTAGGTCTGTTGAAGACAGGACATTTTGAAGATCGGTCATTCATATGGTTGCCCTATGTTGGAGGCAACTTGATGCCACATAAGAAAATTATGGTATTCCTTGACAAACTGGATTCCAGCCATAGTCTGATAAGCTGAGCTGAAACAAAGATGAGAAATAAATACAGGTGGGAGTCAAAGGAAGACTGTCTAAATGCAACTGAGATGTATTTATATATTCTTAACACATTCACAGGCCTCTCCATGTGTTCTTTAATTAGAGAATATTCCATTCAGCTAGAAGGGAATGATTTAGTTCAAGCCTCTTTATTTTTGCTTTTGTCACACTTCTCCACTTAGAGGTTTTCCAGGGTCCTGACTCAAGAGACCATGTGGGTAGTAGATCTCCACAAACTCAGCAACCTCCATGTATGGAACAATAGAACCGGAAATAGAGGGAAGACAGAACAAAAGCCAGTGATGGTGAACTTTGGCACTCAAGGTGTTCCTTGGACTTCAATTCCCAGAAGCCCAAGTCAGCACTCCTGCTGAAGGGCTTCTGGGAAATGAAGTTCAAGAACATCTGGAGTGCCAAGGTTTGCCATCACTGGCTAAAGCACTTCTGTCTATGTTTGATGGGCCTACTTCATCGGAGAATGTCTGAGTAGACTTAATGGGTTGAGCAAACAAGTCAGGTTATCACCAGCAGTGATCCCTGAGTATTGGCTGTTCATTATGCAAACATGTGGGATCCTCTTGCTTCACTGTTGCGGCCGACGACGGCAGCTCGTTCTATGAGATGTAAAGAGATATCAGAGCATATTTGCTGCATCATAGATGCTTATCCTTCTGCATCACCAACTCTTAAAGGAAAACAAAGGCAGGGGCTTTAACTCCTTCCATGCGCGTCATGCCCAGAGAGCTGAATGGGTTTAATTGCTTCTGCAGCAAAGATGAATGCTTTCCACCCATTTCTCTGACACTCAGTCCTGCCTCTTCATTAGCTGTCAGAAGCACAAAACCTCAAGGGCATCGATGATACTTCAGTTGAACTAATTTTCCCTGTGATGTCTCATGCAGTGAGTGGAGAGGTTATTTATCACATGGCAATGGGGACGTTTCATTGTATGAAAGCCTCAAGCATTGTTAAACTGTGGTAGAGAAAATGCTGTAATTCTATCACCAGTTCTTCATCTCAAGAGAAATGATTTGTAGGATTGTCCCCCAAATACGGAAACATGGGTAAAGACAGTGCTTTCCTTAGTACATTATAATGTATATCTATAAAGGTGTCCCTTTGGCTGTTCCTGTAAGCCATACATGGGCATTAGAAATCATTGGGGTGGGAGGAGAGCCACAATAGATATGGGAAATTCCACCCCTTCAAGAAAGTCACCTTTCATATTTAATCATCATCACCATCACTACCATCATCATAGTGTGCAGGAATACACAGAAAGAAGCCCCCTCAAAGACTGTGCTATTTTTGAACCACAATCGGGCATACCCTGGTAAAGGCAACCTTGTGTTGCCAGCTAATCTTTTTCACACTTGGTCAGGCGAAAGGAACTGCAGAATGAACTCACCAAAAAGTGCCTTCATTTTATCAGTTTCACGGAAGAAGAAGAATAGTGTGCAGTCAAGTTGATTCAGACTTGTGACGGCCCCTTTCAGGGTTTCCTCACAGAAGGACATGAAAATCTGATAAATGTTTTCATTGCATTTCTCAAAATCTCACTAGCATTGTCAAGTTGTCCCTGTCCCTGTTTCAGTTTATAAGATTTTTCTGCCTTCCTGTATGGAAGTCTCTACATATTTTTCTGTATATTTTTAAAAAGTATTCTTCTGTAACAGTTTCTCCTACTAATTAGTGGGTGTTTATATACATTTTTCTAACTCAAGCATTTTAATCATGTATACCTTTCCTAGGTCATGTAAGTTGGGCACACAAATCGGAAGGAGCAGGCTAGCCTTGCCCACTTCTGTCCTAAGTGCTATCTTTCCTTGTTTGTTTTAATCGTGTCAGAAGCACACATAGGTACTTTCTGGGTTAAAAGGATTTTTGCTGGAGGAACACCCAAATGAGGCTCCTTTCTTGATCCCAAAATCTTTGCCCACCAAAGCAGCACCTATTTATCTACTTGCAATTTCTTGCTTTCAAACTGCTAGGTTGGCAGGAGCTGGGACAGAGATGGACGCTCATTCCATCATGCAGTACTCGAGTCTTGAACTGCCAACTTGCTGACCTTCTGTCTAACAAGGTGAGCTTCTTAACCACTGAGCCACCGCAGTTCCCGTCTTTCCTTGTGAAGCATCTTTATATATTCACAAAATGTGATTTTTCAGAGTTTCTAAACTGTTGGAGAGCCAGCATGGGTACAGACAACTCTCTCATTCATATTTACCTCTCCACACACCAAGAGCTAAGTATAGAGGCAGAGAGCAGTGTCCTACATCCTGTTCTACTTATGCCAGGGCTTTAGCCGGGCTGGGGGAGTAAGATAACCTTCCTGAGCTAATACCCCACCCCCCACCCCCCACCCACCCCATGATGCCAATGTTATATATGTGAGTGTGACATTGTTGCCCCTGCTGAAATTTTTTTTGCCCCTCCTGAAATTTTTTTCACACACACAAATCTAGAATCCTGGTTATGGCTCAGACTCATGCATTAGGATTAGAGGTGTGCAAGTGGCTTCGGACTACAATTACCAGAATTTTGTCAAGGGCATTTTTTGGGAGCTGTATTTTATTTATTTTATTTATTATGCTTGTATACCACCCATCAGGGAGCTCTCCCCACTTGCAGTCCAAAAATGTAAATCTGCACACATTTTGTAGGAATTAATGCTATTTCCAGCACCTGAATAGATCTGTTATACTCATCATTCCTGTGGCAACTTAGATGCCAACGTGTCTGGTGATGAGCTTCTCCTTATTTAGCTCAAAAAACTTAGGATTTTTAATTATTCAGAGGTTCTCTACAAGTAGAGATGGCTCTCCTCTTTAACCTTTTCCTTGTGGAAAACAGGGACAGAAGGAGGAGGTTTACTTAAACTCCTTTGCAGAAAATCAAGATAAGTTTCATCAGTGCACTGTCACCATTTTGTATTCTCCATGTGGCTCTGGTCATGTTACCATTCTAGAACAGTGAGTGGGATAAAGTGAAGGAAAACATTGAGAGAACCTTTGCTCAGGTGGCTTTCCTTTACTGAGGTGAGTTTATTAAAAATAAATTTCCTTTTTAAAAGCCTTTAAAAAAAGTCTTCCAAGGACATTCTGCTCAGCCTGAATTTCTTTCCCCTGCTAATGATGCCAGAGGGATACGGATACAAATCTGCATGCTCAAATAAGTTGATGATGCTTCACCCATGGGAAAACTATAGGCATAGGTTCATACAAGGATTGATTAAAGAAAAATGGTGAAAGGCAAAAGGACAGAACATATGGAAAATTTATTCAGGATTGTGAAAAACATACCAAGTAGACATTTTTTTAATTTTGTGAGGAAGAACATACTGGATTTAAGACATTCCATGTCTATTATTTCCAGGAAAAATAAAACACAGATCTTTGTACTATAGCATTGATGGAGAACCTTTTAGAGACTGAGTGCCCAAATGGCAGCCCCAAACCCACTTATTTATTGCAAAGTGCCAACACAGCAACAGGGGAGGAAGGAAACACTCCCATTGGGCTGCTGGGCAGAGGGGTGGGGCGAATTCTGTGCTGGGGTGACTGCACGAGTGCCCTCAGAGAGGGCTCAGAGTGCCACCTCTGGCATGCATGGCACAGGTTCGCCACCACTGTACTATAGTATTATTCCAGAGGAGAAAATTTACCTAGTATGATTATTTTGGAGTAACAATCTGGTTCTAGAAGGATTGCCTTATCCATCAACAGGAAACAGCTTGTTGCCTCTCCTCATTCCTTTTCTCCTTTTCTCAGGCTTCTGTTTTGGAATGACGATGAGGAATGGTTCTCTGATACAGTTCAGTACTTGCATCTTTTCACTGCACACAGCAACCACTGCTAGGCAACCTGCTGAACAAATGCATCTTGTACAAAGGCTTGGAGGAATTCATTTTGAATTCTTGGAATTGTTGTTTTGACACACAAGAATGCTATAATATAAATCTAAAAAAGTAGACAACAGTTTGCTCCGCTGCCATGATATCAGAGAATCTGCTGCCCACGGTAGGTATCTCACTCTGTTCATTCTCTCAGTTTAAAGCTCATCACATTGGTTTGTTTAGATCCAGTTCTGATGGGATTCATTGGGAGTTGCAAACTCTCAGTGGATTTATTTCCCTGTAGAAATAGAATTAGGTTGATGGAAATGGAGGAAAAGTAGGGTAGGAAAAATGATTTCTATGAGTATGAGAACTTTAGTAGTTTTCAAGAGGCGGACAGTGGCTCCTTATTCTTTCTTATAAAAACTTACCTTGAAGATCTATGAGTTTTCAGAATTGCAGTCTCGCCGGTGATGTAGATGTGTGCATCTATTACATAAAATTGTTTTGTACACAACTACAATGGTTGCCAACCAAAGAAGTCTTTCTTTGCTAATTTGATCCTCAAATAACAAACAATCTGTGGCCAAGGTTGTATTGGATGTTTTACAAGGTTGGTAAAGCTTCCATGGGACTGCAGTGCCTTAGTGGTTAAGACACTGAACTTGATGACTGGAAGGTAGGCAGGTCAGCAGATTGAGATCTGAGTGCTGAATGATGGAGTGAGCTCCCATCATCTGTCCCAGCTCCTGCCAACCTAGCAGTTTGAAAACAAGAAATTGCAAGTTGATAAATAGGTACCACTTTGGTGGTAAGGTAACAGTGTTCCGTGTGCTCCAAAGTCTAGTAATGCCTGTGACATGTCTGCAGACATAGACAGCACTGGCTCTTTGGCTATAAACTGAGATGAGCACCAAATCCTAGAGTTGGATATGATGAGTTTTTGAGCAAGGGTAACCTTTATGTTTACCTAAAGCTTACATTCAACTAGTGTAATCTGGATAACTTCCACACAATGATGAGGTGTAGAATAGGTCTTTGTGTAGCAAACATAAATTGGCAGCTACTTAAAAACAACAGTCCTACAGCTGCTGTTTCCCCCAACAATGTTCTATCATGTAGCATCATTTTAAGGGGACACTATTGAACTGCAAGAGCAGAGCCTTCCAAATGCATTATTGGGGAAATTACTGACATAATGCACTTAATCTGGGATGCTGATTGAGATGGCAAAAGAAAAAAGTGTATGGGGGGGAGCCTGTTCTCACCTTTTCATACAATTCCTGCATCCAAAAATTATAATTTTTAATAATAATAATTCATATCTAAAGCTATCCCTTATTTTAAAAGAAATTTCAGCCTTCATGCTTGCTGAACTAGGCATTCTTAATTAAATCTGTATATGAGTTTTTAAAAAGGTAGTTCTGAAGGGGAAAACCCTCCTACTTGTTATTTACTATTACGGGACCACAACAGACATGACCAGTAGCAGTTTTTTCTCCCGTTTTGATGTTCTGGTAGAAATGCGAAGCAGCCAGCATAACAGGGCCAAACAACTTTATTAGGCAGTCAGAACATGGAGAGCAATGGCGCAGCACTGCTAAATATATACACTCAGAAATGGATACATTTGGGCGGGAAATGACAGGAAGGGGAGTGGGGTGACTGGGAGGTTATCAGACCAGAGTGAAGACTGTACAGGCTACATAGTTTAGGCGGGAACGCAGTCCCGCGATATTTCAAGACCAAGAAGAAGGAGACAAAATGGAGGATCGCACTGATCCCAATTATTTCACAAAACGTTACAGCAATAAATGTATTCAAACACAACACCCGTGAAAAAGAAAAGAGCTTTAAAGAAAAGAATGTGATTGTCATTTGTAATTTTTATAAGTACTGTACTTATATGTCTTTTTAAACACATACACACACACACCACAGAAAGAATATCACTCTATTAATCAGGAAAACATTTTAAAAAAGATTTAGACTATTAAATTAAGTGCATTATCTCAGTAATTTCCCCAATAATGCATTTGGAAGGCTCTTAGGCAGTGGTAAGTGTTTCTTGTTAAAAGCAGAAGAAAAATGAATGAAACTGGTTATTATCATTCCTCCACCCGTAGTGTCATTGTAGTGATTAATCTGCAAAGTTGCTAGAAATCCAGAATTTCACAACTCAACACAAATATTCAGCCCAACACAGTCAATCAGTGTATGCTGAAGTCTGTTCCAATCGACCTTGCTTTGGAATGTGGTCTCTCTCTAGTTTTTAACAATTTAGTAGTACCTGTCGCCTTTGAAAATGAAAGAAGAAGGAAACTTTTTCAAACCAAACTCATGGAACAGAAGACATTTCCTGGAACCTTTTAAAAGTAATTGGAGTCCTACTGGCATTTAGAGGGCTTGCAAAACTCTTTACTTTAAAAGGAACAATTTACTCCCTAGGAGTAGGAAGGGAGCTATTGATTTTAGGCAGATGTCTGTTGCTCCCGTGATCTGTAATTATAAGAGCTGCATACTTACTGGAGCAGCTCTTTCTGGTTCATCCTTCGTTTGTGGCCAGAGGGACAGCCTGCTCTTTAAAAGCTTCTCTCTAAGGGTAATTATGAAAAATGCCACAGACTCTTCAGCCCAGGTGTGGTTTGCTGCCTAAATGAGGAGAGCTGAGAAAGGAAATCACCCAGGGAGGCTGATCTTTGCGGCTTGCCAGCTGTAGCGCAATGACTACAGGATTGCTCAGTACCATCTGCTGCGATCTGGCGTAACTTTTCCGCAAGAGAACAGAGCTTGCTATTGTCCTTGACCTTGGGTGAAGATATTGGCTCTGAGCCCACAAGTCCGGGGCATTCAAGGAGAGATAGGAGAGGAGGGAGGGAGGCTATGTCAAAATGACAAGCTCCCCCCATCTCTGTAGCCTTTCCACCTGCAGAAACTCAATGGTGGTAGAGAGAAAAAGACTATTCTCTGAACCATTGTGGTATAGTGCATAGAGAGCTGGACGAAGAGGTATTTAAGGAGTAGCTTTATTAGTTCCATTCCCCAGGGAGTTTCCATGGCTGAGCAAGAATCCTACCAGGCCTCCTAATCTACTACACCATATTAGGTTATCAATGTTATTTAGCGTGCCATTTAAAGACCTGCTCTGTAACAATGGAAGCTGGTCTACATACAGTATAAACCAATAGACCTTCTTCTTCTTCTTTCTTGTTTAGATCAAACTTTGGACTGCCAAAATGAAGCCACTTTCCTGGCTTTATCATTGGCCAAAATTAAATCTTCACTGGTACATGTTTCTGGATATAATCGGCAGATCAATAAATGAGCTGGATTCTGTATTCACACAATGTGTTGTTGTCTGCCAGCAGCCCCCACTTGAACATATTGGTCTTGCATTTAGGGTCTCCAACCCTCAGCCTATTCAGAGTTCTCCAAGTGACCTAAGGGAGGTTGAGTTCCTCAGCTATATCCTCTTTTAATGTTATTCCTTTTCCAGTTAGCTCCTACCTCCATCTTCTAATAGATCAGTGGTCTGTCTGAGCAATGCCTCCTTCTTATCTAAGGCTGGGACAGAGGCCTAGTTTGTTGATCCCCAAGAAGATCCTGCCACATGCTGCCTAAGTGAGGACTTGTATACTGATGGCTTTTCCTTCAATTCCTGGTGTGTGTGTGTGTGTGTGTGTGTGTGTGTGTGTGTGTGTGTGTGTGTGTGTGTGTGTGTGTGTGTGTGTGTGTCCGATTGTTGCCTTAAGAGTGTCTCTGAAATAACAGTGAATATTTAATTATGGTTTCAGAATTAAGACTTAGATTTATTGAGGTGTGTACACAATGAAGGGGTGGGTGCAATGGCTCAAGTGGTTAAGACACTGACTGGGAGGTAGAAGGTCAGCAGTTCAAAACTTGAGCAGTGCCCATCTCTGTCCCAGCTCCTGCCAACCTAGCAGTTTGAAAGCAAGAAAATGCAAGTAGATAAATAGGGACCACTACGGTGGGAAGGTAAACAGCATTCCGTGCACTTCGGTGTCTAGGCATGCCTGCTACATGTCCATGGAAACGTCTGGTTTTTCGGCTAAAAACAGATGAGCACTGTGCCCTAGAGTCAGATATGACTGACTTTCGAGCAAGGATGACCTTTACCTTTAAATAATGAAAAGCACTAGGGGAATGACTATTTTGTTATAGCAGGTAGTCGATGAAGAGAAAATCCATCATGGGAAGTTCAGGGAAAAAACCCATCCTTCACAGAGCATGGTTGCCTACAGTTTTCAACTGGCGTCTCCTTGTGTTACACTTTACATGTTTCCATATGAGAGAAAATGACTCATTATAACTTCTGTTTGCTTGTTGTTGTTGTTTTGGTTTTAAAGGATTACATGTGTTTGCGTGCACACACATCCATATTTTATTAATCTATAATGTGGAAAGTACTTACATGTTCATACTTACAAGGACCCTGTTGGTTTTTATGCAAAAGTGGGGCAATAAATGAAAGCTTCATAAGTGTTCACAGGGACAATGCTATAAAAACAACCCTGAGGCCTTTATGAGACTTTTCAGTAGAGATACCTTGGATTATATTGTAAATGCCAATATGATAGGCTGTTGTCTTTCCTGGTCTGTATACATAATATACACAACAACACTGCCCTCTGCAGCTTTCATCCAGCACCACCCGGTAGAGAGCTTTCCTTTCCCAGGTGGTGATTATCTCTCTAAACATTTTAGATATGCCATTCCTTAGCTGGTGGCTCTCAAATAACATATTTTTCCAACACCTGTTGTTAATGAGAATATGGTTGAAGTAAGAGCCAATCCTATCCATAGGCAGCTTGGGGCATCTGCCTTATCCTGATGGACACAGAGTAGATAGAACCGTCTATGACATCTAACTTTGGCATTGCCCCCACAGCTAGGGAAGGTCCATTATGTTTCTTGCTTCTTCCCCTGCCATTCAGAGAAGATATTTTTCTAATAGTATTTTTTTTTACAATACAAATTCAGAATATTATTTGTTATGCCTCCAAGTTAACCATGGCTACTTACTGGATAGAATTTCTTACTCCATTGTATGAAAGGTGTAACTTTTGGAAATAAGAAACTGATAATGTATGAAGCTATTTCTTGACTTGAGGCAATTTACCTCCAAAAACCATACTTTGCATAAATATGCAAGGGGATTTCAGTTATTACATTACTTTGACTGTATCTTGTATCTTTTTGGTACAACTCAGCCTGCTTTCTACTGGGATAATTTGGGGTTTAATTGTGCTAGGAGCCTGGATTCTATTTTTCTTTAAAATGCAATCCATCTGAAAATCTTACTCTTTGAGACCAAATGAGGAGAGAAATCCCTGTGGGTCAGGGAAGTAAACAGTCACTGCTATTTGCATTTAAATTAGAAGCCCTGTTTTGAAATCTAGACTCGCTGATCTATGCAGACACCCGGGTATTATCAAAATGTCAAAGCTTAAAATTAGGTCTCATTATGGCGCATGGTGATGACTTTTCCCAAGCTAAATTACTTATAAAAGGGATTCCTATTAATTTGGAGGTATCCATTAAAAGCTACTTGTGTGCAGCATTTTGCCACGAGTCTTTTCTAAAAATCAGAACAAATGGCTAAGTCTGGTGATGATATTTCATGCCCATTAGAGATGCTGGGGAGCCTCTTTATTCAAAAGCATTGAACGGGGGTGGGGAGGCTGTAATCAGCTCTTCTGAAAAATAAGTCAAGCAAAGCTGCACAGCAATTATATAATTTAAGTGGTCAGCGAGAGCTCAGGGGAAATTGTATTGTAAAGAAACATTTCAGCAACCTTCAGAGTAATCTTTGTGCAAGGCAAAACATTAGTTCAGATGGTGGTTCCCCCTCCTCCCCCATAGGCCCTCTCAATGACTGCTGGCAACTTTTATACAATCACAGTCAGGTTGTGTGCTACAAAGGTAGGACTGCACAATGTACTGTGCGTCTCACCATCTCCTCCCACCATGCTGAGATTTTCCCATCCAGCACTGCATGAGCGGTGGCAGCACAAACAGCATGGTGTATTTCTGTTTTGGGCTCCTGAAGTGTTGAGAACTGTTGGTCTCCACATGTTTTAGCAACAACTCCCTTAATGTCTTGTGCTAGTAGGCCTGATCGAAGACGTCAGCTGAAATTTCTGGAGGGGCCTGAGGTATCCTACTGTGTTTCAAAAGCTCTTTCCACAGAAACTCCCTGGGGGTCTGTTGTGTATGTAACTTTAATAGTGCTTAAAACAGTTTGTAATTATTATTATGGGATCGGAGTGATCCTCCGTTTTGTCTTCTTCATGGTACTAAGTTATCGCGGGACTTGCTTTCCCGCCCATTCTAATGAGACGCGCAAAGTCTCCCCAGTTTCTGGTCACCCCACGATCACCCCACTTCTCTCCCAACCAATCCTGTTGCTTCCTGCCCAAATGTATCCATTGTATATTGTATATAAAGCGCTGCTGCGCAATTGCTGTTCATGTTCAGTTTGCTTACAATAAAGTTGTGTTTGGCCCTGTTATACTGGCTGCTTCTCTTCAATTTCCGAACATCAAAGGGTCAAAAGACTACGCTACTTAACACATTTTGAGATGAGTTACCCTCAAGTGGTGAAAGAGTTCAGTTTGTCATATCATTTTACATTCAGCGTGCTTGGTTTCATGACTGATCAGCCAAAGCCCATATTGTTGTGAAAATCCCACTGCAGGAGGATTAATTACCTAAGAGACCACATCGTCCCACTGTTATCTGCCCATCCCATGAGAGCGGACCGGAAGGGCTCTCTAAAGGTAACGAGAAAGAGGGCCTTCTTGGTATCGGCTCGGGCCCTTTGGAACCTTCTGCCAATGGACCTTTGCCCAGCAGGTGTGGGGAGCTGATAGAGGAACAGCTGCCCCCCCCCCACACTGGCTGATATAAACATGCTAATTGCCACCCGGTTTTTTAGGTTTTATCTGTCTATTTGCTGTGAAGATTTTATAATAGACTTTATAATATGTTTTATGTAAGGTTTTTAATAGTATGTGGGTGTATTTTATGTAAGGTGAAGTGTAATTCCATTGTGAGCCACCCGGAGCTACTTCGGTGAGTGGGAAGCCATACAAATTTAAATAATAAATAAAATAAATTAATGAGTCAAAAGGAGGGTCAAGCCATTTCCTTTCATATCTAGTTTGACCCTTTGTCTCCACAATCCCCTCAACGGCAAATCTTTTGCTGTGAGGAAAGACCACTCAGAACAAAACATTGGGTCAGTAATGATTCTGGAGAAGTATTGGTAAAGGTTTCCAATGGTTCAGTGTGTGCACAAAAATAAACTCCACTAAAAGATCCCTCTCATTCAGGATCTGGCCACTCAGAACTGGGAGACGGCATAAGCATTGCCATTCACTTCAACAGTGCCTCTATGCACATCACCTCATTGTAGCAGCAACCTGCAGTCTTTCATTCATACAGTAGCATGTGGAGCCATGGTTCCCAACATGGGGCACATGCCCCACAAAGGGGCAATTTGATTTTTAAGGGGGGCAATTCAAGAATGAATTAGACCAAGTTAATGGCCTTTTTAGGCTCATTCCATTTGAATCAGAGTTCACTTTTTGAATAATAAGGATGATATGTCATGGGGCGGGGGGAGAGAATCAGGATTTTACAGATGCTTAGGTGGGGCATGGCCAAAAAAAGGTTGGGATCCACTGGTGTAGAGGTATATTTGGGGGGTATTTACAGCTGAACTGATGTCTTGTTCATTTGATTATCCTATTGGCTTTCCTTAGTGTCTACTTACTATTTGTACTTTTTCTTTACAAGTGCTGGACCTACACTCTGTGTCAAATTTCAGTCTTGAATTTATCCAAAGTTTTCTTCAGTCATTTTCTACTTTATTCTAGCCTTTATACTTTTCTAGCCTTTATACTTTTCTAGCCTTTATACTTTTTTATATAAATTATTTTGGTGGAGTCCAGCTTAGTTTAACATTGCAGTATTGTGAGCAGTCCATGAGTTTCTGGTATTAAACGTCTCTCTTTTGCTCTTCAGCTTCTCAAGCTGCTCGTTTTTCCTGATCTGAAAAGGTATTAACTTCATGAAATTTCCCCCTGGGTTTTCACTGAAGTGTAGGAAGCTAGAACTGTTACAGACTGCTAGAAATATTGTTTAGAATGAAATAATTCACATAGCTATCAGCTTCCTCAAGGTAAGCAACAAAACCTCCGATTGCTGCCCATGAGAATTTTATGAAATTTCACTTCTCCTTTGAAAAGTGAATTCAAAAGCAATTTATTTCCTTTCAAGTTGTACACAAATAGGGGGGGGGGGATTCTGTATGCTCCTTAAAGCACATGTAAGAGATGGCAAAAATTGAGTGCATTAGTCTATCAGTATCCAAGTAGGATATTGGTGCCAGCTAGTAGTTGTAGTTTGATCTAAACTGAGATACATCCGCAGCAACATTACTTATGATGGTGAGGGTGACTGGATTGCTGAAGAACCATCTATACCTGTGCACACTTTAGTCAAAACATCCATGCTGTATCCATGCACATACCATTAACAACTAGTTGATATCCATATGAGCAAACATTCTGCAACAAATAATTAAACACTTAGAAGAAAATGCTTTGATTTCTAACAGCTGGCATGCATTCCTCAAAAAGAAGTCATTATGGTCTAAGCTAGTGATGGCCAACCTTGGCACGCCAGATGTTCTTGAACTTCAATTCCCAGAAGCCCTGATCAGCAGGAGTGCTGCCGTGGGCTTCTGGTAATTGAAGTCCAAGAACACATGGTGTGCTAAGGTTCGTCATCACTGATATAAGCTTATCTATCTTTCTTTTTTATATGTATATAACTGTAAGCTTTGTAAATCAGAGGGTTTATCCAGGTGAACATTCTTTGAATATGCTCCTTACAAACCATGGTACAGGGATGTTATGGATACAGTGTGTCTGAATTTCAGTAAGGTCCCCTCTCCCATTCCCCCATTATATTCTTGTGATTGAACTGGTTAAATATGGACATGTCCATACTATTGTTAGGTGGATTTATAACTGGTTTATGGCCTCTATCAGGAATTCTCAACCTTTTTAAGATGGGGGCTGGGTCACGCTCCCTCAGACAACTTCGGGGGTGGATGGCCATTTTGCCCTTCCTCCACCACATGGCACTTCCTGGTCTGGTGGAGGTGGTTAGGGGGGCACATTAAATAGTGCCACGGGCCACATCCAGCCCACGGGCCCACAGGTTGAGAATCACTGGCCTATATCTAAAGAGTGTTTATCAGTTCTTTCTGATCCTGGAGAGAAATGAAAAGTGGAGAATCATATGATATGGTCTTAGGCTTCATGAGACTAAAACAATATAAATGACTTGGAGGAGAATTTTTCAGATGAAACCAGACTGGGACAGGTGATATATACCCTGTAATCTTTTTTCTTTTCTTTCCTGGCAATAACATTTCAGCTGTATCAAAAGCAAGTTTCTTTGTTCTTGCTTCTTCTGCTTCCATTGTGGCAGCCAGAATGTAGCAATAGCAACAAATGTGAAGCAAAGGAATTGGGGAAGCAATTCTCAGTGTACCTTGTTCACAGGAAGTTGCTTTAAATAAACATTTGCCTGTTGCATATTTGGAAGTACAAAATATGTGGCGTGTTGGTCCTTAGCTACGGTATGTTCCTTAGCACCAATTGTAGTTTTATAAGTAATGTCTGAATTGAATAAAAGAGATCCTCTGATTATTAAGTGTTCATTTAATTTGGATTTCTGTGATTGCTGTAAACTCCCTGTTAATTGCAAGAACATGAAGCACTCTGGATTAGTCCTGCAAGATTTATGTGACCATTCATGTACCATAGATTGCAGAACCCTGAGAAGTGGTGTCCCTAGATTCTTGATTAAAAAAAGGTCTTTAAAAATGGAACATTAGAGTGGCATATCTTAATTTCTCTTTGCATTAAGGAGTGTCAACATGACAAGTAGGAATATTTAGTACTATATACAGTATAATCTTGTGAAGTGCAGGGGGCTGATTCAAAGTATTTGTTCAGGAAGGTAATGTTCAGTGAAAAGCTAAAACAAACTTGATTATTATATCCAAAGACATATATTTATTAGTGTGGGGAAAAGAGTCCTAATCTTTGTTATAGGTAGCCATCTACATATAAAAGGGGTCTGGCCAGACATCCCAATATGGTAATGGAGTAGACCGTACTCCAGGGACTTAACGCTGAGTGTTGGGCAGTGGTAAATAACCTGACTCCCTAAAACAGGAGTTCTCAACTTATTTAAGCAGGGGGACCGGGTCACGTTTCTTCAGACTGCTTCAGGGGCTGGATGGCCATATTGCCCTTCCTCCATCACATGGCACTTCCTGGTGTGGTGGAGGTGGGGGGGGCACATGAAATTATTACAAAGGCCACATCCAGCCTGTGTGCCGCTGGTTGAGAATCTCTGATGTAAAGCATCAACAACAGAAGCCTTCCTTGGCTGCAACATAAGTAAACAAAATTTGTAGAAGAAGCAAAGCATACCAGCGTGCACACATGCATGCACATGCACAGAGAGAGAGAGAGAGAGATGCTGTCTTTCATGCACAGTAATGTTAAATACATGGGGAAGGTACAACAAGGGACAAGGAGCAAGATATGGAAATAGTAGAAGGAGAGACCTTTCTAATACCAGAGCTTGAAAAGTTACCACATGGCACATCGTTGTGCGGTGGAAGCCCCACATGAAATGGTGTCATGGGTTACATCGGCCCTCGGGCCACAGGTTGAGAATCCCTATCCTAAAGGGGCCAATGGCTATGGGCAGATGAGCCCCTTTAGGTGGGGTGATGACCCTCTCAGTGGAGGAAATGCCTCTGGAAATCATCACATTGGGCCCAAGGGCAAAATGAGTGGAGGAGGAAGCACTTTAGTCATGGAGGCAGAAGAGCCCATGCCAGATGGACTGGCTGTGAAGGCTCCCCTTGTCAATATCCTCAAGGCTGTGGCAGTTCATTGCAGTCTTGGTGTTAAATCCTGCATGTCTCATTTCGTATGTGGCCGCATGAGATGGCTCCGTGATCACAGTGTGTGGGTCATTTCATGGCAAACTGGGATCCACCTTAAACAAATTCACACCAGTGGTGTTTTTCTTGCAAAGTCCACCAGCAATGGGATAAGGACGGTGGAGGCAGGTGCCAGGTGAAACTGAAGCTTCTAGTCGGACCTGTACATTGGCAGGTGAAAATGATTTCCAGGGGAAATGTATACTCGGATACGAGTAGGTGACGATGATAAAAATGGGAAAATACACCTGACGGTGTCCTTGGTGACTTCCCTACTAATGCAGATCATTCACTCCACATATTGGTCTTACATTGCAACAGCTGGGCTCTGAAGCCAACCTGTCTGTGTCTTCTTCAGGAATCATCTCAGAGGGTTGCTCTTCCTTAAAATGAATAAAGTAAAAGATAATAGCTCGTAGAAGTACTTCTAGCTCTGATTTAAACCAGGGGTGCCCAAACTATGGCCCACAGGCCAGATCCGGCCCCCAACACCAATTCATCCAGCCTGCACCACTCTCGTCACTCCAGGAATATGGGCTCATTTAACTTCTGTTTCCAGGAGCAAAAATCCAATCCGGCATATGCTGGATGAATTGGTGTCAAGGGCTGGATCTCGCCCATGGGCCACAGTTTGGGCACCCCTGGCACCCCTGGTTTAAGCAGAGAAAATGGCAGCCTAAAATCTATCTCATCATGTTGCAAAACAGATTGCAAGGCATGTTTTACTTCCACTTCCGGTGACCAGCCCGCTGAACCATGTGACCGGCCCATGGCCTGAAAAGTTTGAGCACCTCTGATTTAAAGAATGAAATCTCATCTGGGATTATTGACCTACTTGGTGGTTTGTATTGATGAAAGACAAAGCCATACTGTGGGTAGAGGCAGCATGGTTCTGCATAAATCCAGCTGCTAATACCAAGTGCACTAGACCAGTTATGACTAACCTTGGCCGTCCAGGTGTTTTTTGACTTCAATTACCAGAAATCCAAGTCAGCACTCCTGCTGATCTGGGCTTCTGGGAACTGAAGTTCAAGAACACCTGGTGCCAAGGATAGCCATTACTGCACTAGACCTATTGAATGAAAGGCAATCAGGAAGCCAACACCTATATAAATTTCATTGATTCAATGCTATGGTAGTTGCTTTTGCAATTGCATTTAGCCCTCTTTGTTCAGACTGTTAAGAAAGAAAAGTACAAACAGATACAATGAGGTCTTTGAAATAGACAGGCTTTCCCTTCACTCCCCTCTGTTATAATTTGGTGAACCTTTTAGAGACTGAGTGCCCAAACTGCAACCCAAAACCCACTTATTTATCACAAAGTAGCAGCACAGCAACAGGGGAGGGAGGAAATGATCCCATTGAGCTGCTGGGCAGGGGGGCAGGGCAAATTCTATATTGGGGGAGGGAAGAAGTTCTCCCCTTGGGTTGCTGGCAGAGGAGTGGGGTGAACTCTGTGCTGGGGTGACAGCACTGGTGCCCACAGAGAGGGCTCTGTGTGCCATCTCTGGCACATGTGTTATAGGTTCGCCACCACTACTCTATGCAATAGCAGTTACCAAACAGAGGTAAAGGTAAGCTGATGAGTGGGATTCACAGTGTACCATCAAAGGTATGCCGCTGTGGTGCAGTGGTTAAGCTGTAGACTGTAGCCAAAACCTTGCCAACAGTTTGAGTTCTATCCCAACAGGCTCAATGGTGTGACTCAGTCTCTCATTCTTCCAAGGTTGGTAAAAAGAGTATCCAGATCTTTGAGAGCTTGTGAATTGAGAGAGTGCTCTAAGTGCTAATGGGTGGTATATAAGTTTAATTGCATGAACAGAATTGTATGGAACAAAGTTTACAAACTGCTACCAGAAATATAATTGCATGACACTTGGGCTATGTTATGTATGTACAATGTTGCTTTAAGAAATGTATGAATGTAACCTGACCAGAATTACAATGTAGCTCAGCTGTTAAGGAACACGAGTAAGCTGCCCATAGAGGGCAGCTGCGAGCGTTCAACTCACATGGCTCACATTCCTCAAATCACCGGCAGCCGCGGGAACTCTCCCGCACTATCACTAACTACAGAAGAGGGGCGTGACTTGGAACGACGTCACGCCGGTAGCAGCCAATGAGCTACAGTGCAACAAGATTCAAATGTATTGTACTGCTGTATATAATGTGATGTACCTCCGCCATTACCACATGTTCATCCTGATCATCACCCAATAAACCTGTGTTAGTCCTCACTGCAACTCCTTCTTTGTCTTCCGTGCAAGACACCAAAGGCTACCAGAGGCAGACTTGACCCCTTCCTCCAGGTCAAGGATTCTCTACCTTTTAAAGCTGTGGGCCAGACCACACCCCCTCAGAGTGGGCTAGACCGGAGGTTCCCCACACCACAAACACTGCCATAAAACATCTGCAGCTGTCATAAACATGTTTATGACAGCTGTGGGTGCATTTACAGCTGCCATAAATGCATCCGCTTCTGGTGGCGGTGGCGACACAGACCACATGAAATGGTGCCACTGCTGGGTCTGGCTCATGGGCTGTAGGTTGAGAACCCCTGCTCCAGGTCCTCAAACACAGTTATATATAAACAAATAGCTGTAGTATAAGCAAATGGCTGCCATTCATGCCCAACAGCAAAATTAAAGGACTGCATCAAGCCACGTTGGATTTATTTGTTTTTCTGTCTTGCCTTGAATTAAATATTCAACACATATGCATTAAATATTGAAGCCTATGTGTGCAAGCAAGCAGAGTTCCAGCTAAATATTAGGTATTAAAAATAACAAGAAAAACCCACACACCATGATATATTAAATGTAGCATCCTCTACTAAATTTAAAAAAATCAGGACCTCTCACCTGCTTTGAGTTGCAATAAGGCCAATTGGGGTACTGACCAAAAGTCATACTGTGGGTAGGGGCAGCATGGTTCTGCATAAATCCAGCTGCTAATCCCGAGTACACTAGACCAGTTATGACTAACCTTGGCACTCCAGGTGTTTTTTTTAACTTCAATTACCAGAAATCCAAGTCAGCACTCCTGCTGATCTGGGCTTCTGGGAACTGAAGTTCAAGAACACCTGGTGCCAAGGATAGCCATTACTGCATTAGACCTATTGAATGAAAGGGAATCAGGAAGCCAACACCTATATAAATTTCATTGATTCAATGCTATGGTAGTTGCTTTTGCAATTGCATTTAGCCCTCTTTGTTCAGACTGTTAAGAAAGAAAAGTACAAACAGATACAACGAGGTCTTTGAAATAGACAGGCTTTCCCTTCACTCCCCTCTGTTATAATTTTCAAGCTCTAGTGAATCGTCATGGGAATTAATTAAAGCTCATTTAATTGATTGAGACAGACAGACAGATAGATAGATAGTGGGATAGATGGAAGGAAGAAAGGACAGAAGGAAATAAGTATAAGACCAAATGCAATATAAATCTGGACTCCCCCTTAATATATTGGTGGTCAGAATACTTTTGAGGAAATGTAGAGTAGAAGATCCATTGCAACAAAGATTTTGCTGCTATGGTGGGTTGTCATTTTCTGTACCAGATGTGCACTAGTTGTGAAATAGGGTGCTCAAAGAGCAGCTTTTGAGAAGGGGAATCTCCTACACCTGGCCTAAAAGTCGGAAAGTGGCAAGCAGAGAAGCTCTAAATTCATCTGCCGGGCTGAAGCAGACATCCAGTAAACCAACAAAATCTTACAGACATAAACCACTCACAAATCATGTCTCCTGAGAGTTTGCCAGAAATGTAAACAGTCTCTCCACATCTTGTGTTGTCTTGGGTGAGGATGGTTCTCATTATACAGTGGTGAGAGGGAGACATGTCTGCGAACAGATGTCTTCAACAGATTAAGATACATTTATCTTCTTCTTGTTGTTGTTCAGTCGCATAGTCGATTCCGACCCTTTGCGACCCCATGGACGATTGTCCTCCAGACACCTCTGTCCTCCACCATCCTCCTCAACCCACCCATCTTTGTGCCCATTATTTCACATCTGAATTAAAAGGAGTAAAATGTTAATGAAACATGTTCTTTGCTCCTTGGGAAAGGGAACACTGACCAATTTCTACCTGCCTTGGAAAGCCATGAATTTCCTAGAAGTCCTGTGTGCAGCAGCTGACCCTTTACTAAGTACATCCATTGATTACATCATAATGGCAGAAAGCTGGCTGAATACAAGCAAGTAATTTCTACCTACCATATTTCCTACTCCTCAAGTTCATACCTTTTACTGTTTTTTTAGCAAAATAATTAAATAAATAGTAGCTGTCTAATAACCCCAAGTACCAAAATAATAAACAGCTGTTGCATTGCTTGCTAGACAATAAAGGTTGTTAGTTAAACAAGTCATGGCAAAGTTATTAGTTGCACTTGAGTACTAATGGAATAACTGAGAAACCAGTCAGACACAGTTGTGTAGTGACCCAGGTAGATGTAAATAAGTATGTGGTAATTACTTTTCCATGGCAGTAGATTCAGATTACCACCCATGAGGAGGTATGTCATATTGTAGAATCCTTGATGAGCTGAAAATGTGAATATGCATGACCTTTTACTCCTGAAGGAGCTCTGTAGAGCTTAAAAAAATGCATACCTTCTGGGATCAAATCTGTTTTGGGGAGCATTTGGGCTAGAGATCTTCTTCTTTGTTCATGGCAGAACCACCCGAGTAGTGCTTCCAGAGTGGAAAGTTCAGCCAGAAGGATGCTGTCACTGTATAGGATGTTTTCACAGTCCATACGTTTGTCAGGGTTGCTCTTTATGAGTCTACCTAGGCTAGAGGTGAGAAAAATCAGAGCAAGAGAAACAAGTATTTTCCCCCTGTACAACCTGGACACATTGTCTCTAGTTTCTTTTCCTTTTCTGGTGCTAACTACATACACACAGCAAGTAGAATAGGATAGGCTGATTGCTCATAAAGAAGCAAACAACCCATGTAATGCCTCTGCTTCTCAAAAATCTGCATAAGAAGAAGGCAGTATTTATCATTGTTTTAAGTGTTGATTAATTGCAAAAAGAGCCAGCCTTAATATTCTTTTTGAGATTGGAAGACACCTCACCCTCTTGCCCCAGAGAAAAATTATTACACTTTCTCCTTCAGCAATGATAAACCAGGTCTTTAGTTACACCCCTGATTTGCACACATACTCTCTCCACATTACTGTTTTTGTATTTGGTGAGCACATGATTCACAATCCAAGTCTGTTAAAAGTTAGAAAAAACATGAGTTTCTTCATTTCATTGAAAGCATATAGAATTGACATTTGAATGAGTCTAAAGCAGTGTTTCCCAACCTTTGGTTTTTGGACTTCAATTCCCAGAACCCTAAATCAACTTAGGCTTCTGGAAATTGAAATCACCCTGTGGTGTGTGGCCGCCATGTTGGGAATAACTAGTTTAAAGTATTCAGAATTCACTTGTTAAGTAGACAACCACAGCCAAAGTTGTGATTGTTAAGAAATTTGTGCAGTTCTTGCAAATCTTGCTACCTATATATACAGTAGATACATATTTTCATATGTAGGGGAGTTGTAAGCATGTATTGAAATCTTGGCATATGATTTCCAAGGAAATAAATTAAATAACTAAATTTAGAGGTATGTCCTAAAATTGCTCTTGTATCAATATATGATAAAGTCCAATGTAATTGGACAAGCAAAGAATTAATTTCACATTTGTTAACAGGGGGAAGATTAATGATAGCTAGCAAATGGAAAATACGGTATGATTTTCAAATAAATGAATGGTACAAAAAACCTTGGGAGACTGTTATTAATGATAAATTAAGTTGCAATATTAAAGTTAAGAGGGAATTATTGAAGGCGAATAATTTGAAGTATATTTGAGAAGATTTTATAGATCATGTTTTATTAAAGAGGAAAGGGTTGGCACCTTCCCAACATATAATTCAATTTTGGAAAGTGAATAAGGGCTTGTAAAGATGTTGAAAATCATTATGTACAGTATCTCTTTTATTCCTGGGAGGGGAGAACAATCTTTATACAGTGGAACCTCAGTTAACAAATGGCTCAGTTAACATAAAAACCGTGTAGCAAAAGGAAATCCATTGAAAATAGTGGCTCAGTTTACAGAATTTTTTCTGCAACGGATTAATTGGTTTTCAGTGCATTCCAATGGGAAACTGTGTTTCAGTTAATGTATTTTGGTTTTCAATTCATTCCTATGGGAAGTTGCATTCAATGCATTCCTATGGAAAATTCATTTAAAGTAATTTTTGCTGTAAGAAACGTCCTGGAGAATGCATTAATTACATTAACCGAGGTTCCACTGTATAATATTTTGATGTTTCTGTCAGTGGTTTATAGCTTTTATGTTGTATGTTTTGTTTTATGTTGACAAAACATTTTTTAAAGGAAAGCAAGATATAAATAAATGTTAAAATAGCAGTTTTAAGCATGGCTGTCAAGAAAAACAGGAGTGACCATTGTCATGATTTTTGGCTACCCGGGCAGAGGCCAGATGGAGCCTTATTCAGGCATCAATTCTTGAAACAATGTAGGACTTTAAGCATGAGAGGGATGTTGCGGAGGTGCCCACTGTCTTCTCACACTTGGAAGTCTCTCAGACATTCATGTACTCAACAAAATTTTCTGAACAGATGCCTGTAAGCATGTTCAGATGAACTTGTTTACAGCACAATCAAAGCCCTGCTTTATCCAATGTGCTTATAGCAAGAAGCATACAACGTAGATCTGGAATCAACCCAAGGGTCATTGAATCCATCTTTCTGTCAACATAGGAAATCCATGGCTGAAGCATATCTGATAAATGGCCATTCAACTTCTGCTTAAAAACCTGCCATGAATGAGAGGCAGTCCATTCCATCGTCCAACAACTTGTATTGTTAAGATGTGGTTCTTAACAGCTTTGACAAAACCTTCTTTCTCATAGTTTGAATCCTTTACTCAGAATCTTACCCTCTGGAGTTCTATAAGTCAAGCTTGGCCCATGTAGCAGTGAGTGGGCTTTTCAAAACTTTGTATGGCACACACAAGTCTGAGCAATTTCTTGATGAAGCCATTTGGGGGCAAGACTGTCCAGCCTCCCTACATCACCACCATGATTAAAACTCTATATTGCAATTCCAAGCCATAACAACTGAACAGGGCTGGAGACACTGAAGTATTAGGACAAATTATGACCAACATCTTGCTGTCCAGGGCTTGTTGGACTGTAACTCTCATTGGTCTTTGCCAGCATAGCAATGGTGAAGGGCAGAAGTTGCAGCCCAACAACGTCAAGCCAGACATTCCTCTTCTCTTGTCTGGCACAGGGGTGGTTCTTCAAATGTTGGTGGGCTGAAAATCCCAACAATCTTCACCCAGACCTTTTCACTGAATGTCTACAAATCAATTTAGGAGTTTAACCTTCGTGCACTGCTGCCTATGAGTTTAGTAGCCCTTGGTAGCTTATTCTTCCATCTCCTGTATCTTGTAATGGTGTATGACAATTTCTGACACATTTCCTGTTTTAATTCAACTCCATCAAATAAATCTTGCTAAACGAGAAACTCAACAAGAAACAACACACCAAACTTCTTAATTCAACAGTACTACCTGTGGTTCTCTATGGGAGTAAAACATGGTCATTAATGAAGGCTGAGGAAGAAGGACTATCAAGAGCCGTAAGAGCCATGGAAAGATCAATGCTAAATGTATCCCTTCACAACCACATCCCCAGTGCCCAGATAAGAAAACAAAGCAGATTCAATGAAGCTGTTGTCAAATATCATAAGTGGAAATTGCACTGTGCTGGACAAGTTTCTTGAATGACAGATGAGCATTGGACAGCAGCAATCACTGAGTGGTATCTCAGAGAAGTAAAAAGACCTGTTGGCAGTCGTCCCCCCCCCAAAAAAAAAAAAAGGTGGGAAGACTCAAACATAAAATGTTTTGGTTGAAACTGGAGAAAAAGAGTGCAACAGTGAAAGGAATGGAAAGCGAGTTGCGACCAGCAGGAATTCGCCCTTTGTTAGTCTGGTCAATCAAGAAATCTAGGAAAATTTTAAAAGAAAAGAAAATTTTAATTTAAAAACTCTTCCTATTTTCTGTTCCAGTCTTCCACTATGTGGCCTTATTTCTAGTATCAGGCAGAACCTGAATATATGTGCTGATCTACCCCTGCAGGCAGGGTCGCTGCACAGCAGCACTACACAGAGAGTCCTGGCAGCAGTCTATTCAAGGAGAATCCAAATAGCAAAGTCCAAAGAGCAAGCCGAGGTCTGGTTACCGGTAGTTCAAGTGAGCATCTAGTCCAAAGGATGCCCAGGGGCATTGTCAGGGTTGGCCGAGAAGTCAGGGTTACAGCAGGCAATCACAAGAGGTATCCAAAGTCAAGCAGGGTGTCAGTCTTTGCACAAAGAGAAATTGTACCAATGCTTGTCTGGTGAGACAAGTTTGCTTAAGAAGTCTCCCAGCTAATTGGTATTAGCTGGGAGACTCCTCTGTTAATGAGCTCTGGCTTTTTTATGTCTCAGCTGCAGATTTTTTCAGCACCATTCTTTGGCTGAGGATTGGTTGCTGTCAGAGTTGGATCTCTGGTCTGACAGGTCATTTGCCTGAGGAGTCAGAGTTAGGCCAGAAGCAGGCTGAGGTTTCTGGTTCAAGACATCCTCAAGTCCAGCTGCAGGCTGGGGAGCCAGAACTGTGCTGGGCATAGGAAGTGCCTACTGATCCAAGTCGTTTTCAGAGTCTGACGAGGGCTGAATCACATAATAATAATAATAATAATAATAATAATAATAATAATAATAATAATAATAATAATAATAATAATAATAATAATAATAAGTATTAGTATTAGTATCCCGCCCTACTCAACCCAAGGGGTGACTCAGGGCAGCTTACAACAAAGGAAATATACAACAGAAATACAGTACAAACCAGAAGCACAAATTACAAAGTTACCTAACAGTAACAATACAATGTAACAACCCCCAAATACAACGCACAAAGAAAGCCCCAGCGTCCTTTTATCCCTAAGCTTGTTGGATCAGTAGGAATTTGATGTCACCCACGGTTCCACTGGTTCAATTGGCCTACTCTAGTTGCATTTTACTAAAGAATTTCAACACAGTTATCTGCAACAAGTTACCTTTTTAGTAGTACGGAGAAAGTGAAAATACCTTTCAAAATTAGTGCAATGAGTACTAATGTTAATTAATAATGTTTTCTGGTTAATCACCCCCACCCCAGGCATTTAGACTGTAAATTTTCACATTTTGCACCATTCCCATCCATCCTAATTATGACTAATGAAACAAGCCATGAAACACATATTCATAACAAATAATTTGTCAAATGCTGAGTAACAGGGGAAAATGCTTTTTAAAAGTGACTTTTCAAACTCTGGTATTAGAAAGGACATCGAGAAATAGGTCTCTCCTTCTACTATCTCCATATCTTGCATAATTTTATAAATTCTTGTCATATCTTCTCCATGTGCTGGTGGAAGGCTGACCCCCATTGACTGGTTGATATAGATCAGAATTCCTCCCCCCTTTGGTTTCCAGTACTCTTTTATGGAGTGGATAGTTTTAACTGTTTTTTTACGATGATAGTATATGTTTTATCCGTTGTTTTATTTTGTGATTGTGAACCACCCTGACTTGGGCATGGCCAAGTGGGTGGTATAGAAATTGAACAAACAAACTAATAAATAAAAATAAACATTACTGAGCATGAAAGACTCTTCTCTCCTTTTTGGTTGTCACACATACAGCATTTGTGTGTGTGAGGGAGAGAGGGAGGGAGAGGGAGAGCAAACTGCTGGTATGTTCACTTCTTCTACAAATTTTGTTTACCTGTGTTGCAGCCAAGCAAGGCTTCTGTTGTTGTTGCTTTACATGATGTGCTCAAAGCATTAAAAGGTTCACGTAAACTCATAAAATGAAATTATACACAATCAATAGAATGCTTTCCCAGGCAATGATGTTATGATTGATCTGAAATAATTTGAGACTGAGCTTTTTCCTCTTGCACTGAGATCATTCTTACTAGTGCCATTAACCAGAAGTTTGGAGGCTAGCTTTTGAGGAGTGGGCTTAGTATTGATTTAGAAGAGAAAAGCAAAGCTGTTAGCATCAAACTGTTTATATTATCAAAGCTGTTTTCTTTTAAGGTAATGATCTTTAGTCACTGCAGAGGCTACTTATTTGCCAATAATCTGCACAGTTAATACACACAAGTGAATGCAATGAAAAAAAATCACAACAAAAACAAAACTTTGCTTTTTTAAAACACAGCGTCTTAGGAATACACACATATATTTTCTCCTGTGTATGTTTCCATACAGTGCTTCATCTCTTTTCACCACTGATAGAAGACTTTACTCTATTGCACAAAGCCAGCACAACATGATTACAAACTAGTTAAATGCCAAGGTTATCAACTGCTGCTTTCCTTGCTTGCCTTAGACTTCAATTCCCAGAAGCCTAAATCAATTCCCCAAAGCACTGATCAGCCAATGTACTGACTTAGGCTTCTGATAATTGAAGTCTCCCTGTGGGGCGTGTGCCCCACATTGGGAACCACTGCTTTAGACTGTAGACAGAAAGGAGCCCAGCTCCTGCCAACTGCCTCTAAAACTAAGAATGTAAATCTAGGCTGTCTTATTCTTACAGACTAGAAGAGGAAGCTGTAGAATTATTCTCACCTGTAAGGGGATGAAAATTTTGTAGGCACTTTTTTGTAAGAAGAAAATAACATTTTGGAGTTAGTATTACATAAAATTCCACAAACTGAATTTTTTTGCAAAATGATGACACCTGGACTATTACGGATCGAAGGCATCAGTGGAGTTATCTGCATCTTTTAAACCAGGGGTGCCCAAACTTTGTGGGCCAGTCACATGGTTCAGGGGGCTGGTCACTATGGCCCAGGAGCCCGATCCGGCCCTGACACCAACTCATCTGGCCCACGAAGCCCTCGTCGCTCCCGGAAACGGAAGTAAAATGTGCCTGTACTTCCACTTCTGGGAACGATGAGGACTTTGTGGGCTGGATGGATTGGCATTGGGGGCCAGATCCGGTACTTGGGCCATAGTTTGGGCACCCCTGTTTTAAACAAGTGGACAGCATTTGACCATAATTCTAGTGGTGTGAATTTATGACTGCAGAAACTGTTGCCATCATCAACTGGTGCTGGTAAAATGTAATTTAAATTAATCAAAAGCTTATCTTTCCATTTCAGCGTCTGAGGCTGCTTAGGTGTCGGGGAAGCTTTTGGGAACCTTGGAAGTGGAGGTGTGCTTTAATAGACAAAAAGTCCCAGCAAATTGCCAGAGGTTGCCCTGATTCCTGCAGGAGGAATATTTGCCTATTAAAGTCTCTTCTTCTTCACTTTCAAGGCTTCCAAAGGCTTTCCCCGGTGAAAAAGAAGACTTAGGGAGTTGAAATAGAATAGTAGAAAGCTTTCAATTCACTTAAATTAAATGTTACTACTGTTAGCTAATGATATTATCAGCTTCTGCCAGAGTACATTTATGCAATGGGATTTTACTCACTGTGTGATATCAAATTGTTAATTTATTTGGGAATGTAGAAACATAGTTTGATTTTTGGGCTACTGTGTGGGTTGTATAAGATGGTTTGGCTTCATCCTTTCTGAAATTCAGAAAGTATTATACCAGTGCTTCTCAACCTTTGGTTTTTGGACTCCAATTCCCAGAAGCCTAAGTCAATTCCCCCAAACATTGATCAGCCTAAGTACTGGCTTAGGCTTCTGGGAATTGGAGTCCAAAAACCAAAGGTTGAGACGCACTGCATTATACAGAGGCGTTGAGTCTGATTTTCCTGTTTCTATCCCTCTTCTATACACTGCTTTCTCTCGATCTCTTTTTGACATGCATACAGAGTTCAGAGCTGTTAAGGGCAGCAGCAGTCATGAAAGCCAACAAAAAATGACAAATTGAGGTTGTCTGTGCCAAGTTACGTGAGCCAAATAAACATTAGGAAGCTTTCCAAGAACCAGGGTGGAAAACCAACAGGTTTTCCCCCCACCCCAAAATAAATTAAAGAAAAGAGAAAATAAACTCTCTGCTATGTCTGAAATGCTTCATTCATTTTCTTTCTCACACTTGAGAAAAAGTCATTTTGTTGTTAAATCCTACACAGGGAATATTTGAGATAGGTTGATTTTGTTATGAGAAAGGTGGTGTGGGGAACATTTAAGTTTGGAGTTTTGTTTTCCTCAGCAAATCTTGCAAGAAAAATAAATAAATGTGTTTTTTTAAAGTTAATTACTCTGGCAGCTGTGGTTGTGGACACTCGCACAATATCTTTCTGAGAAGTTGCTGACAAAGATAATTTGGGACTTTATTGTATTAGCTGCTAGCTAAAATATTGCTGCCTATCCCCTACATCAGTGATGGTGAACCTTGGCACTCCAGGTGTTCTTGGACTTCAATTACCAGAAGCCCAAGTTAGCACTCCTGCTGATCAGGGTTTCTGGGAATTGAAGTTCAAGAATATCTGGAGTGCCAAGGTTTGCCATCATTACCCTATATTATGCCTTATAACAGGAAGATGATAAAGATTCTCATCATCTCAACTTAACGATTGATTACCCAACAAATAAGCACTGCAGTTTGTGGGAATGTGTGGAACTATCTTCCCTTTCTGTCTGATCAGCATCCCAAATGGATAAAGAAGCTTATCATTTCAATCTCCAAGAATTAGGGAATTAGAGAAGTGTAATGTGCTCCACATGGGAATTTGAAAAGTATCCAGAAACTTGCATTGGAGTAAAATGCAGCAGGTGGGGTGAAGCTTAATGGTTTCTAAGTGGTAAATCCAAATGCTAAGAACATAAGACGGGCCATGAGGGATCAGGCCAAAGGCCTTTCTAGACCAGTGTTCTGTTCACACAATGGTCAACGAGTTGCCTAAGGGAGACTCCCACAAGCAGTACATGAGAAAAACAGCACACGAATGTCCACACGCATATGTTCTGCAGCAGCTGATACATGAAGACCCACTTGCACTATACTGGAGGGAATGTATATCATGAAAATATGGCACAAAGGGTCAACATAAATCAAAACTTCGCAGTACATAAAAACAGAGGTGTGATAAGTATTCACCTAATTCTTACTTGCCATCAATTAAACTGTCTTACCACTATTAAGCCATCTTATAGAGAAAATTCTGAGCCCCCAGAAAATCCTCATCTTGATAGCAAGACAGGTATTTCTTCTTTCTTTCATAAAGATTCTTACAATTCATGCACTACAACTCTGGACAAGTCTCTGTAAAACTAGGATTCTTGGCCTTGAGGAAGCAAAGCATAGACACAACAAGCAGCGAAGAACTAGCCAACTAGTTGCTCAAGAAAGTTGCCAAAGGACCATTCTGAATCTTAACAATCCCCAAAACAGTGCAGCAGCAATAGTAATTTTAAGCAGTTTGAGCAAAGATGCACCTTTTGCCTGAAACTGTCATGATGATATCACCAGCAAATGGCTTGCCCTCTCTCATGTTGGGAAGAATGCTTTCCCAATTGATATTTCTTCACTGCAAGCAGAAGAGAAGCAAGGGTTTGCATTTCTAATCATGGGTAGAAGCCAATGAGATATTTCTCTGCCAGAAATGTCCAGTTACCAGAACAGAAATGTCAAATGTGATTTTGTTGATCAAAAGCTGTGCTTTGATAAACTTGTGTAGATTTCTGAGAAACTATATGCTCTTTGGATGCCCATGACTACTGAATCCGATGTGCTTGTCCAGACTCTTTCTGTTCCCCACACTTTTACATATTACTCTCCAACATGTTTATTGACATGGCAAGTTTAGTAACAGTTCTAGTTTAAAACATGAATATAGAGAATTGTTAACACTGCAACTGGCTGGGTCATACCTCAGGGAAAGCCTGAATAAATGAGGAGGCCAGTATGACACAAATTATGGATCTGAATATAATGGTAAATATAAAGTTGCTATATAATCATGCTGATAATAGAACATTCTGCAAGTTTCTTCTCATTGGTGGTCAACTGCAATGTCAGTTCTGTGTTGATTTTACATTTTAGTTAATACAGTTTGAGTTCTTGATGTGAATGTGGAAGTTAGGCCAAGTTCAACATTGTGAGCCAAGACTTCCACTTCTCTCTAGATGGAATAGGCCCTTCTTTTACCAAACTTCTGCAGATGCTGATCAACTCTGTGAGAGCATGTGTACAGAGACAACTGCATGTCAAGACTCTTCATAGACCTCCTTGCTTTGCAATAGCTCCCCAGAGTGTCCTTTTTCCATGAAAGCTTGGCTCTACTTGAACATGTGTAACAGATGTTTGGAATGGTATTCCTGTACAAGAATATGTAGGAAGCAGCTGAATTGCTTTTATGGTTGGGAATCTGGATACGTTCACTGACCTGCTTGGCTTGTATCTCGGGGAGGGCTGTCTTCCAGCACATGAAAGAAAATTATTCTGTCTCTCGCTGAGTTGGGGAACCACGCCTGGAAATTATTTTTGCAATATGGTATGCACAACAGATTTGATGTGTTTATCAATAATAGCTGAAACATGTAATTCAGTGATGACATTGTTCAAACTTGTGCCACCAAGGAAAAAATTAATAGCCAGACATAGAACCAGATAATCTGAATTATAAGGACCTGGATTGGATCATATTTTTAACTTTCTCCTCACCAACAACTGCACTTCTTCCAACAGACATACAAACTTAGTCAATTCTTGTTCCAATTTGTTGGCATCATTTTTGAAGTGTGGTGTCCAGAATGGGAAACAGTATTCTCATGTGGTCTAACTAGTGGCAAATAGATGGGGGGGCGGGGGGGGGGGGGTTGGCTAGTACCTCATGGATTTTGGAGACTGTTAATACTTATGTTAATGCAGAAGTATAGTCCAAGGGTTTTTGCTTTCATGGGAAGCCTGAACATGAGCAGGAAACTCTCCTCTGCATATACCTCACTCTTCACATCGTCAAAGTGATGATGAAATAAAGAGCTAGGCACTCCCCACTAAGGGATAAAGACCTAGCAATTCCACACTTCCTTGAGGCAAAACTGTACCAAGTAAATAAGGCTAATAGGGCTTCATTGTTATGACAGTCACAAATCAAATCTCCTTGTCTAATGAACATCTATAACATAAAAGCAACAATGGATTAAACCAAAGGACTATCTAATCTGGTGTTCTGTTCACAGATATACCATTCTGTTGTCAATGGGAAGCCAGTCAATAAGCTATGTGTAGTTGTATCCTCTGTCTTGTGCTCCTCAATAACTGATATACAGAGCATACTGCCTCTAATAGTGCTGGGGCTACCTAGCCAGAGATGCAACATTGACTGACTAGGTTTCAAGATATAAGTGTTACGAACACACATACACCACTTTGTGTTTCCACTGACTGATAGACAGAGATAAGCTACCTATAGTATTTGTTCAAATAAAACATCCATTATGTCTGGTAGTTACTGATAGTCTTCTCCTTCACGAATCTGTTCAACATGAATGATCAGGGGACTGGAAACCAAATTCTATGGGGAAAGACTAAGAGAACTGGTCATATTTTGCCTTGGGAAAAGGAGACAGAAGGGGGATATTGGTAGCACTTTTCAAATACTATACTTGATAGGTAGTCATAAAGAGGAGGGATGGGACCTGTTCTCTCAATCATCCCCGAGTGCAGGACGTGTAATAACAGGCTCAAACTACAGGACATGAAGTATAGACTGAATATCAGAAAAAACTTTGTAACTGTTGGAGCAGTACAACACTGATTTGATTGATTTGATTTGATTTGTTGGATTTGTATGCCACCCAATTCAGCTACATGACTCAGGGCGGCTAACAACAATCACTGGAACCAGCTACTTTGGGAGCAGTAATGTACTGCAGCAGGTTCTGTCAGGTTCTGCAGAACCGGTAGCAGAAATTCCCCCAGGCCATGCCCACTTGGTTGGCCACACCCACTTCCATAGCCCATAATGCAGGATATTTGGCAACACCCACAGATTTGGCCCCACCCACAGAGTAGGTAGTAAAAAAATTGCAGTGCATCACTGCTTGGGAGATATGAATGTTCCAACACTGGAGGCATTGAAGTAAAAATTGGACAATCATCTACCAGATCTGCTTTGATTTGGATTCCTGCTTTAAGTAGAAATGGGGTTGGGTTTTCCAGCTTAAGTATTCTATGATTCTATGGAAAGTCAGAACATTGTTTTAGATGGGGAGTCTGTGTGCAAGCCAGAACTTCTCCTCTGTAGATACAGATATCTCCATATAAAAATAATGGTGGAGAAGCTGCCAAGAAATCTCTGTATAATGCTATAGACAGGAAGCAATCCTAGTTATGGATGTACAAGTAGATTTGCTATACTCAGCTTCAAGAAAGGTAAATCAGTGTTTTTTTCCAGAATACAGGCCAAGAAATAGTTGAAATCCCACCAGCTAGGCTGTCAGAGTAATTATGGAACATGAGAAGTAATACAATTTACAGTTCACATGAGACCTGTGAATCTGTGAAAACCGTGGGTAGGTTGAATAATATAATTATCTGCATTGTTGGCTGTGCCATGAAGAAAGAAAGGGGGAAGGGGAAGGAAAGGCTCACCCAAAGACAAAATTCATGGCTTGGTTTCACCTCCATGCATTTTATTTAGAAAACATATGTTACAGATTCAGTCAAAGAGCAGCCATTACTGGCAATTAAAATCAACCTTTGAAAAATGCAGGAGATCATGCTAAATAAGCCACAGTGCAATGTTAAAAAAAAAATAACCTGTACAGTTCAATATGCTAGGAAAAGCCAGGTAGCTTGGGCATGTATAATAAAGCTAAGCCTCATTTTAGCTTTCTTAGAAGTCATGAACTTCTGCTTAAATTATGCCCCCAGAATGCTTCCACGGCTCTTTTCTGAATGTGAACGGCGTGCCAACTGATCTCATTACAAAATTCTAAGGATGAATAAGAAATAATCCCACACCTCCTTGTCTACTGTGTGGCCATGACTGATCCATAGTTAGCAGAGTATGATGTCCAACACAGCATTCATGGCATTTACCAAGTTTGTTAGAATCTCAGCTTTTTAAAAAAACGTTTTCCTAATGCGTATTGGCAGGAGGGAAAAGCTTTAAAATGCAATGTGGATTTTTGGTCCAGTGCCTCCAGCCATTGCAATTGTCTTTAAGGACTGTATTGAGCCTTTTGGGGTGGAAATCCCTCAATCCATTCATTTAAATTCTGCAAATGAGCAGTGAAGATAATTAGGATTGATATGTGCTCCATTAAATGTTACTTGGCAAGGTAGCCATCAAATGGTTGGAATGTATGTGTGGAGATCGAGCCAGAGAGCCACTTATAAATACTACCATCAGAAATTCCCCAGAAGTCAATGTGCTTTTCTTTTTTAAAAAAAATGGAGCTCTGACAGGACTCATAAATATTTCCCACCACATGTGTGTTTTTGCACTTGCGCTCAGGAATTGTTGCCTGGCCAACTGTGTGACACTCCCTGTCTTTCCCTCGATATCATGAGACACAGTACTATACCCTGTGTAATGTCCCTTCCAATTTATAAGACATTCAAATCAATTATTATTCTTTGTCCAGGCCAGACAAGAAACTGCCAAAATGAAGGCACCTATGCAGTTCCTATCACCTGACCTAGTGTGAGAAAGATTAGCCAGCAACACATTGCCGGGGAACGCCCGATTGTGCTTCAAAAATACCACAATCTTTGTGGAGGCTCTTTTGTGTAGGAATCGGGGCCGCTAGGATGGCCGTTAGGTCCCGGAGGAGACTGATCAAGAAACGATACGAGGCAGTATGGAGCGAGATTAGATCAGTGGTTTATTGAGGAAAAGACATCATCATTTATAGATCAGAAGGCAAGGCAGGAAAAAACCGTCATCCGACAGAAAATCACATCACCCATCTACCCGGGTTAATGGGAAATCTCTCTAGGGGAAGTTAATTAACGTGGGCAAACATTGACAGGGGAAACACCATTGTCTAGGGCTTAGACCGGGGTAAATATGGCCACTATTTGCACCAAGGATTGCGCTAGACTCGGAGATGAGTGTTTGCCTTAATATGTAACAGGAGTTAGCGATCTGCTTACTTGGCAGAGCCGTAGGTCAGGTCAGAATTGGGTGAATCAAAACCCTATCATTAATCCACCCCCCCTTAATTTCCATACTGGCAAGGGCCAGCGGCCAGGAGTCTGCTCAACTGGTTTAACCTCTGCCAAGGTTCTGTGCCAATTGGGCATGCGGAATCCGCACTTTTGTGTACCCCATTAAAATAAAATCAATTGTTACAGCTTCATTAAGACCAGTAAGGTGGTAATGAACTTCCTAGCATGCACCAAAATGGAAATATCTGGGGTTGCTAACAAGGATCCCTATGTCTGTAAGGCAGAGCAAGCCAGCACCGGCAGTTGTGAAAGCCAAACCCCGCATAGCCTTTTCCCTACAGAGTAGAACCCACAGTTGCCTGGAGCTGCTGCTGTTGTAGGAGCCCAGTAAATTGCATATCCAAATTAGCAGTATTTACAACTGTCTTGCATTCCGTTAATTTATTTATAGCAGAAAATTCCCGCTGTTTCTTTCCCTCCTTAATGTCATGGGAGAATAGATGTTGGCTGAGCCTTAAGAGGAGGAAGAAATGGGTTATTTCCCCAATGGCCCCTCAGTGTTTAAAGTAAATAGTAACTACTGTTGGATTAGATCCAGCAACTTTAAAAAAAAGGGAAAGGGAAAAAAATATTCCTATGCCCAAGCTTTTCAGTTGAGCACATCTAGCAATTTTGTTTGAGCTGAGCAGGGATGTTTAGGTAAGCAAGACTCAATACTGTACTGAGGAAGTATCTGTGAAAAGGCTCCATCAATTAACATCAAGGTACTCTTATTTCTTTATTAATTGCTGATAATGCTATGGCTGGGTTGCATTCTCATGCTGTTTTCCAGATCTCTTCAAAAAGACTGCTATAAACAAACGAGTGTAGTTTAGCTTCTCAAAGGAAAGAAAGCTTTTGGTAAAAGCATTAATTTTGTTATGTTAAAAGTGTGCATTGATGTGGGTTTTGGTATTGGATAAGGAAATCAAAAACTATGTCAATCTTGATGCTGAAAGGGGGAATTTATTCAAGGATTTAATAATGATGGTTGGGATGGGAGGTCAAACTTGCAAGAATTAGTGATGCGAAAAAAATCTTGCACTGTCTTGACAGCTTGTTGAGGATTCTCCAGTCTCCATGATAGTTTTTAGTAATATTATTGTTTCCACATTATCTTGCCATATTGCTAAGCATTCTCTGGCCATTTCATAAAGTAATTATGCAAACTACAGTTTGCCCACAACAAGACTGAGTCAACTTTGAGCACATTGGGATTGAACTCAGATTGTGAGCAGAGTTTTGATTGCAGTACTGCAACTTAAACATGTATGTTTTATTTTGCAGCACAAAAATGGGGAAACAAGTGCTTTTTTGGTTATGTTTCCTACATTTTGTGTTTAAAAACTCATGGTTTTTTCTTTTGTGAGAGCAAGCCCATGTGTAGAAGGACAAAATGATTGATCAAACAGACACAAACAACCCATCCAGTGTAAATAACATTTCCTAGTTCATTCATGAAGGCAACTCCTATCAAATTTTTAGGTTTCACACAAATTTACAAAGGTATATTCAAGACTGTTTAAAAAATCACTATCCTACATTAACTTTTTAAAATCTATACATTTGAATCTGTTTGTCTGTTTATTTATAGTCCACATTTTCTTGTTTGTCACAGAAGAAGGAATCATGCCAGATTCATGTTTCTAGCTAGAACATTATTTGTACATGACATTTTTTAAAACATAGATTGCCTCTAGACAAAAACAAAGTTCACAGTTGTTAAACCTGGAGCTGTCAATGAACAATTGTGGCTGCCAAATGGTTGAGTTGATATAAGACTTGCCTGATGATGTTAATTCCTTAACAGTATGTTTTACAGCTGCCCTTTACATCATGTGTAACCTGAGACTATGTTTAGAAGAGCTTCAGAGATGATGACACAAGAATGTTAATTTTGTGCATGGCTTCTGGCCCTCATTGTAGATTTTCAGCATTTTGACGCAGGGTTCATGTGCTTCAGATCCTTTTATTCAGCCTTAATGTAAAGGTTGCTTTTTTTCTTTGAAAAGCAGCATTGATTTACATAAATTAACATAGGTGAAGGAAGACTTTCTGAAGTGGCAGCCCTGCTTGGGAATGGGTCTGACTACAGCTCTGAAATGTCTATAATCTAATTTGTTTACCATGTTTACTGCACTCTCCCTCATTTTATAACTCATTTTATGACAAATCAAATTGTAAGGTAAAGGTCTCTCTTGCTCGAAAGACTAGATGACGGAGCGCATGGAAAACTATTTTTTAAAGGCATACATTGGCTTACTGACATAAAATATACATTAACCTTAACATATATTTTACCAGAGGACTGCAGAGGCTTAGTGGTTAATATGTTGAACTTGATGACTGAAAAGTCAGCAGTCCAAGACCTGAGCACTGCACGACGAAGTGAGTTCCCGTCTCTGTCCTAGGTCTTGCCAATCTAGCAGTTTGAAAATAAGAAATTGCAAATAGATCAATAGGTACCACTTCAGTGGGAAGATAACTGCATTCCATGTGCTCCAGTGTCTAGGCATGCCTCCCACAAGACCATGGAAACATCTGCAGATGCAAACAGCCCTAACTCTTTGGCTATAAACTGAGATGAGCATGGCACCTAGAGTCAGATACAACTGGCTTTCAAGCAAGGGTGACCTATATTTTATCAAATATATCTGCATCCAAGTGTTTAAGGATACATGAGGTAATTATCCAAACATATATAACTGTAGAGAGATGTAATGTGATTTATTAAGCAATAAATTTCTTAGACACCATCAGTTGATATTGATTGATCATTGCTGCTGCTGTTGAATTGTATTGTTGCTTGTTGTTTTGACTGTTGTGCACTGCCCAGAGTGGGAAATATCCCAGATTGGCAGTATAAAAATGGAATAAGTAAATAAATAAATTTTTAATCTCATCCTTCTCTTACACATAGAACTACCAGTAAAAATCTGTATACCTTATTATAAATAATCTCTAGAACATCTGTTTCTGTTTGGCATACGTAATACTTTGCTGTCCATTTTCCTCTGGTTTATCTTCCACCACTGTCAGAACTGAAAATGGAGGAAACAAGTGCCTTTTGAGCAATTGAAGAGGAATGAAACATGCTCTTATGACATCCATGCCTCAGTAAGGCAGAGGTAACGCAGTTACTAAGAATACTGTTTTCTCCTTCACTCCCATTATATCATGTAAGCAAAATGTTGAAGCTGAGGATTTACTCCTCAGTATGTGGACAACATTGTTTCTCTTCTCTTTGAAATAGTCTAGTGCATACCTGTCAACTGCGGCTCCAGACAATCCGGGACCTGCGCACAACGGTTCTGCGCAAGTCGCATTCTACGCAAGCATAAAAGGGTTCTACGCAATCATAAAAACCTTCTACGCATGCGTAGAAGGTGACTTGCACAGAAGGGCTGCACAGTACCTCTTTTCCCCCGCTGGCAAATTCCGGGGTTTTGGCAGCGCGGGGCGGGAAATGGCGCAAATTGGCGCTGAAAACCGTGAAATCCCAGCCAATCTGGGAAGGTTGCACAAAATAAAGTCTTATTTATCTTTTCAGGAAATAAGAGGGACTGGAACAAGCCAAGGGCAGAGTCATTGTCAGAGTGTAAGCTCAGAGGAGACATTTCAGTGGTAGATAAATAATATTTTTATGTCAGAAATTATTCAGGGTTGAAAGGATTTTGGCGGAAGATACTCTGCTCAGATAATGTCCAAATGAGGCTCCTTTCATGTCCCCAATAGCTGGGATAGAGACGGGTGCTCAATCCGTCATGCAGTACCCGAGTCTAGAACTGCTGACTTGCCAGCCTTCCAGCGAACAAGGTGAGTTTCTTAACCACCGAGCCACGGCAACTAAAAGTACAGAATATAACTGGCATGCTTTCCTATCAGACAGAGTTACAACTAGATGTGAGTGGCAGTAATTGTGTAAAGGCAGTTAATATGCAGGGCTTTTAAAAATGTGAATAGCCACGTTGTAGAAGCTTGAGCAGCAAACTCAAGATGGAATGGGAAAGATTTAATCTTTTACCCCTGCCTCTTGATCATTTACAGCCATTTACAGCCATATGTGTGTTCAACAGTGCAGTAAGGAAGAGGGCCCACCCTTGTACTTATTGTGTTATGGTGTTGTTGTTGTTGTTGTTTTTTGGGGGGGTTCCCATATTAGTCAGCCACTGCATTTTATGTTTCATTTGGATCAGGGGTTCCCAACCTTTTCAAGCCTGGGACCAGGTCACACTCTCTCAGTCAGCTTTGAGGGCCGGACAGCCATTTTGCCGTGCCTGCATGATGAGGGTGGCCATTTTGTCTCAACAGCTTCAAATGGGTGGTCATTTTGTTTCTCAAATTCACACATGAAATGGTGCCATGGGCCAGATCTGGCCCATAGGCCTAAGGTTGTGAACCCCTGATTTAGATTGACCACTTTGTAGACAGCTGTAGCAAGGGCACTTCAACTAGGTCTTCAGCAGTAGGCTGAGCCTTCTATTTTTATGCAGAGAGATGTAGATGAAGGGCCAAGCAAACCTTCCCAGCTTCAGGGTCCATGAGTCAACATGGGGCACCCTGCCCCACAGCGGGGCAGTTTTATTTTTAAGGAGGGCAATTTGAGAATAAGTTATTAACAATGAATGGTCTTTTAGGCTTCTTCCATGTGAACAGGAGTTCACTTTTTGATAATAAGAATTATGTGTCACGGGGGTGGGGGGACATCCAGATTTTAAAGATGCTTAAGTGTGGCATGGTCAAAAAAAGGTTGGGAACCATTGGCCTAGGTTGTGCTTTTGCTATAAATTATATTATTTTTCAAATATTATCTGAGGATTACTGAAACCAACTCCCCTCCCCTTTAATTTGTTGATGACCTGATTTGGGTCCAAAACCTTAATTATTACTTCTGTTACACAATTAGCTTGTCAGATTCCAAATTTGCTATGACCTAAATATTCATGTGGAATCATATAGGCTACTTGTATAACAGAAGTATTAATAAAGCTTTTTGTTCTGAGAAGATTTGTGCTGTAGAAGTATGTTGAAAGTAGCCCATTAATTTATTATATGACACTGGTTTTTCAGTGATTTTTAGAGCTCTTATTGGTGTCTTAGTGGTTAAGATGCCGGGCTTGATGAGGATGTCAGCGGTTTAAGACCCGAGTATTGTGCGATGGAGTGAGCACCTGTTGTTCATCCCAACTCCTGCCAACCTTACAGTTCAAAAGCAAGGCATTGCAAGTAGATAAATAGGTACCACTTCAGTGGGAAAGGTAACAGCATTCTATGCACTCCGTCATCTAGTCATGCCTGCCACATGATCCCAGAAACATCTACAGATGCAGACAGCGCTGGCACTTTGGCTGTAAACGACTATAAGTACTGCCCCCTAGAGTTGGACATGATTGGCTTTTGAGCAAGGGAGACGTTTACCTTTATTAGTGTCAGACTCGAATTCAGAGAAGCCCTGAGATAAACTGGATAATCTTCTTAAAGTATAAGGGTTTTGTAGTCCAACTATATCACCTATTTTAGCCCTACTTTGTAAAAGAAAGGCATAGCAAGACATATTCACACAACACACCATTGTGCGACTGGCCTGCTATATGCAATTGCCCATAGTTTGCAGGCTGTCTGTGCATTACTTCAGATCCCTCCCTGCAAGGATCCCTGTTATGGGCTGTGATCAAAAACTCAATTTTAAGGAGGATTTGTATTCCTTACACTTAATACCAGGAACCAGATTTCCTTGGAGATACAGTACATGCCTTAGCAGTCAGATTTTCAAATCAAGTCCATGTACCCTCCAATTACCAGTAAGATCAGACAGCTGAAATTAAGCACACGTAAGGCAAGACATATTGTCATATAGACATATATGACAAACACACAACTTTTACCACTTGAGGATACACCAGTTCCATCTTTATTATGCTTCATCTGGCTGGTCTACAGTGGATTATCTTGCAGAAAAATGCTTGTCTGCCAGTTGATTCCAACCTATATGCTTGTGGATTTAGCTGAAATGGTGGGTAGCTTGGGAAAATTTTCTCCCTGTCTTTAGGAATGTGTTTTTATATGGGAATATACCCAACTAGCATTGATGGAAATTACTTCCATGCAATGCATAAGTCATGCTCTTGTAATACATCTAGGATCAGGATTTGGAGAATTAGTTCCCACCTGGAACAACAACCTGTGTCCATCTGGAGCTTGGCTCTGATTCCTCCAAACTAACCATTTTTTCCTCCCTGAAATTCATTTTCCGTCCTTTCTTTCCCATCCCACTATGAAGGCCACTTGCACACAGAACGACAGCTGTGCCATTCCAGTAACAGTTAAAGGGGAATGTTTTGTAAAAAGCTGCACACTGTGTCTGAGTTTGCAGGCTGGCTAGCAACTGGCACCCCATATGGGAAGAGCTGAAATGGTCTGAATGGATTGAGCAAAAAGGAAAAAAAACTACTGTAAAATGGAGTTTTCACACATTGCAGTAATTCCCACAGTTTCCATGGCTGGAATTTGTTGCTTGTGCTAGAAAATAAACAGAATCAAGTGGGAGCTGCAGAATTTTATGCTTTCTCTGTAAATTAGCTATCTGATATGCTCATTTCTGCATGGTAAAAATAGGCTCATGTGTTAAGATATAATTTTGTGCCCAATAAGTCTATTGTCCGTCTGGTTTATTTATTACTTGTTGTCCAAAAGTGAGAAAGAAGTGAAGTAGATCAATTGCACTGCACAACAACAGTTTTGCTACTGGGAATAGCCTATGTGATGTACACATACCTGTCAAGTATCCCGGATTGGCCAGGATTTCCCGTTTTTTTGCGGCGATTTTCATCATTTCCTTCCCGGAGCGGCCGCTAACCCATAATTTGGCAGCAGGGGGAAATGAGGTACTGCGCATCCCTTCTGCGCAGCTCACTTCTACGTGTGCGTAGAAGGCTTTTATGCATGTGTAGAAGGCTTCTGTGCAGACGAGGATGCGTAAAAGCCTTCTACGCATGTGTAAAAGCCTTCTACACACATAGAAGCGAGCTGCGCAGAACGTTTCTGCGCAGGTCCATTGTACGCATGCGTAGGCTTTTACGCATGCGTAGAATGGACTTGCGCAAAAACGTTCTGCGCAGAAACGTTCTACGCATGTGTAAAAGCCTTCTACGCATGCATACAATGGACCTGCGCAGAAACGTTCTGCGCAGGTCCCGTAATCTCTAGAGCTGCACTTCACAGGTATGGATCCACATGATATCAAGTGTGCTGATTCCAAATATGAACTCAGAATTTGCCAGTCACATACAGATTTTAAGTTATAGGTGTGCTATAGCTGTTCAAATGGTATTGAGTAATGTATTTTTACATGGGAACATTATAACAGTTGCAGCTACCACTATGCCTGCTGCCACCTCAGCTGAATCATGTCCCCTGGTGGCATGCATGGTCCAGCAGTGGCCAGGCATGTCTGGGCAAGTCAGTGAGCTGACGTCAGAAATAGGTATATAAGGTGAGATGGACCAAGGGCTTGTCTCTAGTGCAAAATCATCTTATTGGATAGTACAGTGAGGGTATAGTGAGTCTGTTTTGAGGTAAAAATGAGTAAGTTCAGCTGTGTTAATAAAATGGACATTTTTGCTACATTTGTGGCAAATATACATCACATGATCAATGCATGACCCTAACCAAGAAGGTGATATATGCTTACTTAAGATCTTGATGTCCAAGGACAGTGGTGGCAAACCTATGGCACGCGTGCCAGAGATGGCACTTGGAGTCCTCTCTGTTGGCACCCGTGCAGTCACCCCAGCATAGAGTTTACCCCTCCAATGGGAGTGCTTCCTCCCACCCCCAGCACAAAATTCACCCCACCCCTCTGCCCAGCAGCCCAATGGGAGCACTTCCTCCCTCCCCCCAGCACAGAGTTCCCCCGCCCTTCTGCCCAGCAGCCCAATGGGAGCGTTTCCTTCCTCCCCACGTGTGTTGGCACTTTGCAATAAATAAGTGGGTTTTGGGTTGTAGTTTGGGCACTTGGTCTCTAAAAGGTTTGCCATCACTGTCCTAGGCAGAATCGGACTTCACATTTGGATTCAGTGCACTTGATTTAGTATAGGACACATGGATTAGACCAAGTAGCAGACAATATTTATTCATTATTTTTTGGTAATACAGTGATATCATTGAAAAGCCGGCAAAAGAATTATGGAACCTGAGGGGATCGATATAAAAGAGGGTCTTCCCAAGGTGAAGGAAGGTTTTCACTTCACTTTACCCAATTCATCCTACATAAGTTAAGGCTCCAAGCAGACAGCCCCAAAGCCAACCAGAGAGAATGAAGAATGCCTATGTCAATTAGTTGTATGTAGGACTGTGGTGGCTTAGTGGTTAAGAAGCTGAACTTGGTGACTGGAAGGTTGGCAGGCCATCTGTTTGAGACCCAGATGCTGCATGACGGAGTGAGATTCCATCGCTGTCCCAGCTCCCACCAACCTAGCAGTTCGAAAACAAGAAATTGCAAGTAGATAAATAGAGACCACTTCAGTGGGAAGGTAAACAGTGTTCTGCGTGCTTCGGTGTCTAGTCATGCCTGCCACATGACCACAGAAACGTCTGCAGAAGCAGACATCGCTGGCTCTTTGGCTTTGAAACAGAGATGAGCACTGAACCCTAGAGTCGGATACAACTCGCTTTCGAGCAAAGGCGACCTAGAAGACTGTGCAAAATAGACTTTAGCACAAAGAGCAAGTGTTATCTTTAGAAACAAATAGGATGTATTCTCAGTTAGATGTAATCCAATATATCTCTGCTGTTTCAGGCATTCTGTGATATGCATTCAGCACAGGGCATCCATTTATTTGGGTTTCTGAGATCACAGAAAAATCTTAATCTTCTCATCTTGAAAGGATAAATTAGGATCTAACAAAAAGAAAACTTGGGTTTCATGCTGAACATGAAGGAAAAAGCTGTTAAGTATACACTGAACATAAAACTGCAAATCTATTTCTTAGGTTTGCATTCCACATGGAAATTATAACTTGTTCTTGCACCATTAATCTAATGTTTTAATTCACAATCTGTCATTTTCCATCTTCCCATATTATTCTTTCATCATTCCTGGGCCCCCATAATTTTTCTTCCATTGATTTTTCATACATCACGAAATAATTTCAAAACAGGGTATTTAATGTTCATCCAATGGGTATATCTGGTTTGTAAAAGCAGGAATAAGGGGGGAGAGCAAAAATCCACCCTTGGCTCTTCATCTCAACTCCTGTATGGCTTTGACAACATGATCCAATGGGCACTAACAGCTGACATGTGGGCTGATTTTATGTCAAAGGGACGGGCATTAGGGATCAGCTGTTTATAATTCCAAAATATATTGGGGTAAACATGGTACCTCCATAAAAGGGGAACCCTCTCTATCTACATCATGGGTTCCCAACCTTTTCAAGCAGTGGGCTGGGCCACGCTCTCTCAGTCAGCTTTGAGGGTAGGATGGCCATTTTGCCTTGCCTTCATGAAGGGGGTGGACATTTTGTCCCAATAGCTTCAAGGGGGGGGGGTCCATTTCTCAAATGCCCTTGTAAGGGTAGGGGCCACATGAAATGGTGCTGTGGGTCAGATATGGCCCACAGGGCCATTGGTTGGGAACCCCTGAACTACATAATCTGAGGAGGTTTCTCTTTTCTCTTCTGACTCTACCTGTAAACACTTGGTGAAGGAGAAAATTTTTCCTCTCTGCCAAAGCAAGAGGAATCAAGCAATGGCCCCTTTAAATAATGACAACTTGTCCAGAGGGAACAGAGGTAGAAAACCTGACTCCTTGTAGCACCCTTGACATTTCAGTTGTACTTCAATCTTTGTTAGAATAATACATGAGAGTCAACATCAATAATATGCTTAGCAGATATTTAGAAGTGGTGCTTCCTGAAGCAGAGAAAGTAGAGAAAGCTTTTTCACAGCTTGCATTTTTGTTACCTTCCTACATGCCCTTCGCTTTGTTTCATGATTAGTCATTGCAAAGTGAGCGTGTACTGTATTTTACAATAGCAATTACACTTATATATTCAACTCTATAAAGCTTTGAGCACTCTCTCTTGATCACAAGATAATTAGCATTTTTTTGGCCACAACACACTGGGTCACACATTTCTCAAGAAATCTCACTGCAGAAGCACAAACATCTAATCAAAGGGAAGATGCTTTTGTCTTAATGTCTAATTTGACCTTTAATGTCTAAGTTGACCATGTTTGTTATGCTGATTCTTTTTTCCCCTTCCTTTTTCACTCTATCAGGTGTCAAAGGATGTGTTATGATAGAGTGCCTGAATTTAGCCTGAATTTTCTTTTATCCACTGGGATCTGTCCATGGTCCTGCCTTTTTGCCTCAAATTTTGCCAGGTTTTTCTGGTTCTCCTTGTGGACATCTTCATAATAATTAAAAAATCAAATATAATTCATATTTGTGGTGCAGGGGGTAGCAGTTAAGGGACTTTTCATCCAAAACCAGAAGTGAAAATACAGTAGACCCTCTCATAACAGCGTTACTTGGTTCCTCAAGTAGCGTTGCTAAACGATTTTTGTCATTATGCGGGTTTCTATGGAGTTTCCCGCATAACAATGTTTTTAGCGCCGTTATCCAGATAACGACGGTTATTTTTAGCATTGTTGTCCGGATAACGACGCTAAAAAAGGTCGTTATGCAGGGAACACGTGGCACATAACGACGCATTGTTAAGTGAAAATGATGCTATTCGAACGTGTCATTATGTGAGGGTTGACTGTATAAGGGCATGTAATTTCTTTGATGTAGGTTCACTTTCATACAATTGATGGGTTATTACAGTGTGGGATGGGCAACTCTAGATTGGTAAGGTAATCTGCAAGAAATAAAAAGCTATCCTATCCTACGTCCAAATCATTAGGTACAGATACCTAAAAACCAGTTATTGTGGTTGTTCCGCACCAAAAAAAAAAATCAGCAGGGAAGGAAGTGTCTTTGAAATCATCTTAATACAAATTTCTAAAATAGTAAATATTAGTAACTTTTGATACAAGGGACCACATAACATATGGCTCAGGTCAGGTTACACTCCCCCTTCACTTTTACAACTGTAATGCTCTTCTCCTAGCTTCCAGAACTCATTTTTACATACACTGTGACCAGCACTGTAAACTGGTACATTAGCCAGCAAGCAAACTAGAGAAGAGAAGCCTAAGAGAGAAGAGGTAAAAGGTAGAGGTCACCCTTGCTTGAAAGCCAGTTGTTTCTGATTCTAGGATTTAGTGCTCTTCTCAGTTTATAGTCAAAGAGCCAGTGCTGTCTGCATCTGTAGACATTGCCATGGACCTGCGGCCAGCATTACTAGACACTGGAGAGCAGGGAACACAGTTTACCTTCCCACCAAAGCGGTATCTATTTATCTACTTACAATTTCTTGCTTCCAAACTGCTCGGCTGGCCGGAGCTGGGACATTCATCAAGTTCAGCATCTTAAATACTAAGCCACTGCCGAGAGAAGAGAGAGAAGATCAAAGAGGAGTATCAATCAGGCAAGTAAGATAAAAGAAGTGTGAGCAAGAAATAAGAAGGCAGAAGAGTTTTCACTTGTAAAATACAGTACAGTACTATGAAAATTTCTCAAGAACCAGACTCCAATTTCAACACTGAGGTCAGTGAAAAAATAAGGTTCAGTTTGCAACAGCTTGTTTTACAGTCATTTTCAGAAAACCAGTTAGGCTGCTGGAGTCTGTTGTGCATAAACATGAATGTGGATGAGTTGAAAGACTTTGAAACAATTACATGTATGTTAATCAAATCAAGTTATATCCATCTTTCCTATGATCTTCTTTGTGCCTGACGGAAGGAATCCAGTGATGCTCGTTGAGTGAAAAGGTGATACAAAGGATAATTGCCAAATGGGATGTCCAAAGGTGTTCACAATCCTTGCCTGTTTTTGGGGAGGTTCCTTCTGTGTTCTTTCCTGCAATGAACCTGACTTTCTTCCTACATACCTTTATTATCACAACAACCCTGTGAGGTAGATCGGGCTTGGAGAGGAGCCCTGGTGGCATAGTGGTTAAACGGCTATCTTGCAACCAAAAGGTTGTGAAGTTGTGAGGTTAAAGTTGACTCAACCTTCAATCCTTCAGAGGTCGGTAAAATGACTACCCAACATGTTGGAGGCAAAATGCTAGTTAACTTGTGAACCACCCAGAGAGTGCACTAAGCGCTATGGGGTGATATATAAGTGTGATTGCTTTTGCTTTTGGAGAGTAGCCTGGGATCAACAAATGAGTTTTATGTCTCACTTGGGATGTGAACTTGCAACTCCCAAAGCCCAGTCTACTTACTGTTTGAGGCTGGCTCTCAACGTTATCTCCCATACATTGTCAGATTGAAATTTACATTGGATCACAGAAACTGGTGTGAGGATTTCACAATTTAGTTTCAGGTTCATGTCTAAATCCATGTGTTATGTTATCTTTCTGACTGCATACTCAAGGCAATGGATGCACTGAGATCTGATCACAGTCATGCATGATGCAGCCCTTTCTCAAGGTATCACCTGGAAATAGTAGATTAGTACAGAAAATGATTGGCTTGTTCGATTGGCCCAGTGATTTCTTCAAAGACATGCAGGTTTTAATTGAACAGTTTGAAACCATTCTCATTTCAAAACAAGAGTTCTGATGCTAGTTCACCTGTGTCGTCAAGGCAGGCTTTTGAGAACAACTGGTCGGACACCATTTGAACAGATAAGCATTTGGTGCAATCTTGATCTTATGTATGCATCTCAATTTGAAAAGTCATTTTTATGGGGTCCTTTTTTACTGTGGGAAGATCAAGATTTCCCCTTTCTTCCCTTGTTTCTGTGCTGCATATTAACTTAATCTCATTTTCTGGTTGACCAGATGCATGGTCTGCGAATGACAACTATGGAAACCCAAATCTTGGCATTTTCCTCAGCCTCTTCCCTCTTATTTCATGGATGTTTTGTTGGTCTTTGTGATTGTTTGCCATCTGCTTGAATTGGGTGTCAAATTCTAGCTGAAAGTCAGGGAGCTGTTGCCATCATGGCTAATTGGGCATTCATAGTTAAACAGAAGATGCAACTTATCTGCATCTGAATTTTATTAGTGTCCTACTGTTAAGTCTTCTCTTCTCAGGAAACAAAAGCTATTTGTCAATGATGTTTCCTTATATTTGGACATTCCCTGGTGTTTCTTTAGAAGAATTATGATCGGGTAATTCTGCTGCTATGGTTTCTTTCTGTTTTTACACAGCTAAAAATTTATGTCCAGGAGAAAAACCAAAGACCTTTACTCTTAAGACTACAGTGGTGTAAATTTTAATTAGCCAGAAGACACATCAGGAAGTGGCGAGCCAAGGGTCAGTTCTATTTTCCCCTTACAATTCTTTATGTCTTTGCTGGCCTTAAGAGAAATAGCATTCAGTGTTTGTCTGCTTGCTTATGACTGAAACAATAAATTTTCTACTTGGTGTCTTTTCCAAATGTAAAGGGAAAATAAGGACATTGGACTTGAGTGGTCTTGCCTGGATATTGACGAATTGGGGTGAGGTGGTCAAGATTGCAGTATAGGACCAGAACAAATTGTAGAGCCATGGACTAGGAATCAACAAATAAATCCAAGACTTATTTGAAAATTGTTTGTTTGGTCAGAATCCTGCCATATATTTTTGCTAAAGTAAGTTTCAGTCGTGAATTTCTGCTTAAGAAGTCAGATTAGGCCAGGGGTTCCCAACCTTTTCAAGCCAGGGACCAGTTCCTGCTCTCTCAGTCAGCTTTGAGGGCCAGAGGGCCATTTTGCCCTGCCTGCAGGATGGGAGCAGCCATTGTATCCCAACAGCATCAAAAGGGCAGCCATTTTGTTTCTCAAATGCCCTTGGAGGGGTGGGAGGGCACATGAAATGGCACCAGGGGCTGGATCTATCCTGTGGGCCTTAGGTTGGGAACCCCTGGACTAGGCATTTCCTATCACATACTAACTATCATGATCAGACTTCTTAACTTGAGGCAATTTGCAGCTGAAAGTCACAGAACTGGCATTTCACTAGCCAAAACATTTCTAGTTATAGACATGTATGCTAAGAGTTGGCCTAAGATCAGAGCTGAAGAGAGTCATGCATAGCAGATGTGGTTTCTATTAGGGCTGATAATATCAAAGTAATTCTTCCTTAGTGCTTTAAGACAGACATTTTTTTCAACATTCCAGTAAGACAAGGACATTGAAATATTGGTCTACTACATTTAGGCTTGCCCTTTCCCTAGCCAGCTTGGCCAGTTGCAAGAGGCCTTAGGAATTACAATTCAAAACATAAGATGCAATGAGAGATATTGTCCCAACCTCTTCCACAGCAAGAAGCTTCTTTGGGTCTGTTGTTCTGTGCTATCAAGTTGGAACTAACTCACAATAACCCTCATAGGACTTTCAAAGTATAGTAATTGAGATATTTAAGGATTGGTTTTACCAGTTCTACACCACAGTGAATTTCCATGGCTGAGCAGGGATTTGAGTCCAAGTCTCTTGATGGTTAACCCATCTTTCTATCCACTACACCACACTGGATATCTTCTTCAGACTTACTGTCTCCTATACAGTACTTAGAATAAACTGCTGCTACCAGCACTTTTGCTGTATTAAAATGATTGCCACATCTTTGGAGGATATAGGAAACATACTATATATATTTACTATCCCACCTCCTATCCCGTTAGAATTGCTCTGAATATTGGTGTTTTTTTTAAAGATTAGTTTATGGAGTACAAAAATGAGATATATATTTGGTTTTGATTCCTATGCTTAGTGCTTGAGTCAGAAATCATTTGTGGCATAGAAATCATATACAGTAGAACCTCGAATAAAGTCCAAACTCTGTTCCACAAGTTTGGACTTTATCTGATTTTGGACTTTATCTGAATCAAATGGGCAATGCATCGGATAACATCCAAAATTGGACTTTATCCAAGGTTCCTATACCAAATACCTCAGATAACGTCAATTTTTAGCAGTTTTGGACTTTATGTGATGCATCACGTGTGCATGAAAACCATGACTTTATCCGAATCGGACTTTATCTGATGTACCACTGTATAGTTCTTTCCCTGCTGGATCAAATTAGCCCTTTTTCTTACATAAAGTGTAAAGTTTGTGAGAAGCTGTGTAAAAACCCCACACATTTTCACATCCATCTGTATAATAAATTTCCAAGATTTATCTAACTGCATTTTGTGCTTATCAGTGTGAATTATCATCCTGGAAAGATGTAGGCCAGAAAATAACACTTTAATACATGTTAATAGAATGTAGATCTGTATCATTTATCTGAAGATACTTCCCAAAATGTATTTTCATGTTCAAATATTAGTTACACTTTTCAGATGTTTGGATAGTTTTACTTTGTGCCATTTCCTTCCTTATAATAAGAATCTAAATACCCAAAACTTTTATCTCATTTGAGAAGGGTAATACTAGAAGATGTTTAAACCCCAGAAAAATAGATAAATAGACCCACATATTATATAATCTTAATTTTTTAAAAAATACATTTCTAATTTCATTAGTTCAAGCAGGAACAAGGATACTGTGAGTTACAAGATGTTGCTGAACATTAAATTTTATCAGCCCGTTTTAGCACAATCAATATCTAAGCAGAAATGTTTGAAGTGGTAGCCATGTTAGTCTGTGCAAGCATATCTGAGAGTAAATAAAACAGAACAGCAGAAAAAGACAAAAATGTTGTGGCACCTTAAAGACTAACTCCTGTATTTATCTAAGCAGTATGGTAGACATAGCCCAATGGCCTCTGGAATGCCTCAGCAAAATAATTCTATGCCCCAACATGAAAAGAATATTGGCCAACTTAAATATTACTCAAAGTGTCTGCCTTTCCTGTTATCTCAGTCTGCTACTTCTTTCACAATTTTAACAAGCCACAATTTATAATACCACTGCACACACAAACAAAAATCCCAACTGAACTACGTGTACTATGAATATGTATTAGCTTTGGTTTGCTTTAATTGTTTTGCATGACTAGAATCCGGAGTGCACAAAACACTGTTGTCTTTCCGCTGAAGCGGTACCTATTTATTTACTTGCAATTACTTGTTTTTAAACTGCTAGGTTGGCAGGAGCTGGGGACAGATAACGTGCATTCATTCTGTCATGCAGCACTCTGGTCTCAAACTGCTGAACTTCCAGTGATCAAGCTCAGCATTTTAACCACTAAGCCACCACAGTTCTTTCCCAATGTTACCTCACTTTAGCATGTAGTGTTACAGATTGGTTTCCTTTACCTGCCAATCCAGGCTTTTCAAACATTTGCATAAATCTGATTAAATCACAGTGGATTGGGTCCCAACAAACTAGCTATATCAGAATCCCTTTGAAACAAATGAGTCAAAGCAGTGGTTGGGTATATTAAGTCTCGATAGGAACAAAGTGAAAGTGTTTGCATGTTTATAGCATCAACAAAACGCTGCCATTCATCCTCACATGTAAAGAGAATCCACTAACCCTTCCCTTCTGCACTAGAGTATAAATTTTAAAAGACTTGAGTAGGAGTAGGAGTTCCTTCCCCCAGTCTGGCGAGGATGTTGAGCACTGGCTCCATCAGGACCATAAGGAAGTGATTATGTGCTGCTTTGTAGACTGATTTTTGCACACTGTATATTGTACTATTGTATTTTTCTATTGCATACTGTGTATTATATATTATTAATTTTTTTCTCTATGTTGTAAGCCGCCATGAGTGGTGCTAGCAGCAGGAGGACAGGGTATGAATAAAATTTATTATTATTATCATTATTATAATCATTATTATCATTATCATCATCATCATCATCTTTGGGACTTCCAGCTAGTAACCAACCTTACACCCTCTTAGCAGGTTAAGTCTATGCTGAGCAAATATGGGCAGGGATGTGTGTGAAAGTATGGAGACTTTTCTCACACATGTGTTCCTTTAAAAAGACATACTTTTATAAACCTCAGGGTCTCTCTGAGCATGCTGCCAGTTGTTGCCAGCTGCTGTCCAACCTGGTAGAGTCTTACCCCTTCACTCTGTGATAAAGAAGGCTTCCTGCTCAGAGGTTACCCATTTCCCTCTTAGACCACCTGCTAATAATTTCTTTATATTTTGGTTGGAGAGAGCCATTTTGGCTAAAGTCCTGTCCACAGTTGTTGCCTGTAAAGGTAAAAGCTTTCCTTGCTCGAAAGCCAGTCATATCTGACTCTAGGGTTCAGTGCTCATTTCTGTTTCAAAGCCGAAGAGCCAGCGCTGTTTGCTTCTGCAAATGTTTCTATGGTCAAGTGGCAGGCACGGAGCACTATTTACCTTCCCACCAAAGTGGTCCCTATTTATCTGCTTGCAATTTCTTGCTTTCATTAGAGGAAGTAAACTACGGTGAAACCTTACCATTTACAGTGGCACAAGCCTATTTGAGAAGGAAATGCCTTGGCTATAAATTCATCAACAACTTCTTCCCAAATAGTTGCCAACTTTTTAAAAGGTTTATTTCATGAAACAAGATAAAATGGATGCTGTGATTATCACAGCAGGGTGGATAAGATGGGTTTTAGTCAAGGCACACATTGAAACATATGGTTCCTCTAATTCACTTCAGCTTTAATTACTTTTTTGATTATATTGCATATGTTGCAAATAGGAACAACTGTATGGTAGGACACAGAAATTGTGGTTGTTTTCTACCAAAGGAGCCATTATCTCCACATCAAAAATGGAATAACTGAGCAACTTGATATTCTGACCCTGAGTTGCTTTACTTTGATAATTAAATTAGAAACAGCAGAGCTAGACAGTTCCCATATTAAATTCTGCATGTTTGGAATAGAGCCAGGGTATTTGATATTCTTTTCCCTGTCAAGCTGATTCTCACACCATTTATCCAACCAATAAAAATATTAACAAGATAGAAGATAGGATTCCCCTTCTTTATTGACAGGCCTTCTCCCTTATTAATGAAATTTATTTGCAGGGTTGTCTTTTTGCATTCCAGTACAAAACTACCCGTGTGATAGTGACAGAGAAAATCTGCAGAACGAAGGCAAGGATAGGGAATTTTTGATCTTCCAGATGTTGTTGGATATAAAATTATCAGCACCTCTGGTCACTGAGAACACTGGCTGGAGCTGATATCTGCAGGAATCTACCATACCAAGCAGGTCACAAATTCTGCCATAAGGCAAACTTTCAAATTTTATTTTACTGTTAGGGTATTCATCAGCATGCAATTTTTTAAAAAAGGGAAATTGGCAACACTTAAAGGCAGTGGTTCCCAGTGTGGGGCACATGCCTCACAGGGAGCCTTCATTTCCCAGAAACCTAAGTCAGTACCTTGGCTGATTGATGCTTTTGGGGAATTGACTTAGGCTTCTGGGAATTAGAGTCCAAAAACCAAAGGTTGGGATGCACTGCTTTAAAGGGTGTTTCCATGATGATATTTTTTTTTTGGGTGCAATGCTTTTAAGACCTTTTCTTCAAGGCGAGTCTTTCTCTGCTGGTCTGTTAATTGAAAACTGCCTTATCATTTGGGAACTTAGTTAACTGACAGTTTATAGTAGGAACAAATTCTGTAGCTGTAAAGCAGGGGTGGAAAGTATATAAGACCCAAGTCACTTTTGGGGACCCTTGGAATCCCTACTCAAAACATTTAAATATTTTCCCAAAAAAATGTGTTGCAAAGGTTCCAGTGCCACAAATTTTCTATGTTTTGAAGGCCAGCAATCTTGGATGTCACTTCCACTCTCCAAGAACTAAACAGTTTTTATAATAATAAATTAGCCAGAGAGGTTTTGAAATGGAAAAAGAGAATTTTATCTAAGTTATTCTGTCAAAGCACAACAAAATACAATTGCCCATGATCATGGTACATAATAATACATATATGCATGGTCTCTTGGTTCCATTGGATCCAAGGACCTAGATAAGAGATCTAGCTAGCCTTATATACTTTCATGAAGCTCTACACACGTATTCTTCAGTCCAGATGGTATTCCAAGGGTGTTAGGCGTTATCACCTTTATCTTGATGTTACATATCTTAACCTATAAAATCAAGTGTTAACCGTTGGAACTTCACATAGCATCCTAAGTCAGGACCTACTAGCCCGCACCAACCATTCGTGCACATGCCCGAACTGGGTCCGCAGGTCAACAAAGGTTTGAGAAAAACGCCAGTGGGGCGAGAGCCCCACAAATGCGAAAAAGGGAAACAACTTCATTTCCCAACATTCTTTGCACATTCCACGCCACAGCCAATCAGGCTGAGAGCCGCAAGCACAAAGAACATTGAGAAACGCGCTGCGGCCAATCAAAATCGAGCGGCAGAAGGAAAAAAACGCAGCACAAACACAAACCACAAACCCATAACTACAAGCCCCAGAGTCCTGTGCACCATAAGCGCGCAGAACGCTGAGAAGCCCGCCATGCGAAAAATAAAAATTGAAAATCCAGTGCCTCACAGCCACACAAAACAAATAAGCGGCCTCAAGCACCACAGGGTTCCCGCAGTCCACCCAGCGAGGCCGGGCCGTGGGAAGGAAAGCCCACCCACCCCAACACTGCCTGAAGCGGAGCTGGGATTCCCGCAGTCCGGCCAGCGAGGCCAGGCCACAGGAAGGAAAGCCCACCCCCAACCCCAAATGCCGCCTGAAGTGGCACTGGGATTCCCGTGGTCCAGCCAGCATGGCCGGGCTGTGGGCAGGAAATCAAACCCCAAACGCCACCAGAAGTGGCACTGGGATTCCCGCAATCCGGCCAGCGAGGCCACGCCGGGGGAAGGAAAGTGTTTCACTTTCAAGCGGGGGCCAAGGCACCAGTGCCTTCCCCCCTTGAAAGAGAAACAAAAGTAAAAAACAAACACCAAAATAATAAAAATAAATAAACCATTAATTAAAAAAACACAAACAAAAACATCCAAAATTAACCAAAACCAAAAATAACAAACAGGAAAAACACACATAAAAACACCAAAAAAGAAAAACAAACCCACAAAAGAAATTAAACAGACAACTTACCAGGACACGTCCTCACTCCACGACGTCCGGAAATGAAATGAGGAAAGAAAGAGACTACTTACCGGAAGAAGCGCCACTCAGAGGCCAGTAGAGAAAAAACAGTCAAAGTAAAAGAAACACTCAACAGCCCCACCCAGAGGCCACAAGAGAAAAAACAGTCAAAAACATAACATTACATCACACATTCACATAAATCACAAACAAATCACAAAATAATAAAATAAAAACATTTCTAAAATCCTGTGTAGAGTTTTCACTAAAAAAACGCCCAAAACATCTAAACACAGTTTAAAAACATTGAATGTAAAAAAAACATGTACTTTCACATTTTTAAAATTATTATCCAAGGTACAACTATTAAAAAAAATTGACATACTAAAACATTATTTGGTAAAATAATATGATTGTACAAAATTATATCATCCTTTCCTCTTTTTTTAACCCACAAAAACAAACCCAAAAAAGCTGATCACAATTTATAACAGCCCGTGTGTATAAATAAGCATTTTAAAAATAACAATTACAGACTAACCTCATTTGTACAAACATTAACAAAACAAAAACCTTCCAACATAATTTAAAACAGCCCGGCAATGCCGGGCAACCTCTGCTAGTTTTAGTTTATATGTACAATGGTAAACATGTCTGCTTATTTCAGATAAGACCCTTTTGGGTGAGTTCTACAGCAAGCTTAGCAGTAAACAACTTTCAACTAGAGAGGCCTTCTTAATTCTGGCTCTGATTATGCTTTTGTATGCATTGATTTGTAAAGGAATATGTTAACACATATAAAAATATACTTAATTAACATGATAGTATAATGGGAACTCCCTTCCCTTGAAAAAACAACAACAAAAAACTTACTTTTAAAAAGTTATCTATTAGCCACTAGAGGGTGAAATGAAGCATTCCTATTTTAAAGAATATTTTGTAAGATAATATTTGAGGGGATAGGGTTGCCATATGTCACAAAAAACCAGGAATTTCCCGGGTTGTAACTGTCCTGCCCGGCTCCATAAAAAACATTGAAAATTCACGGTTTTCAAAACGAGGGGCATACTTGGTATGAAGGGAAAAAAATCACGCCTTTTTCTTGCTGCCTTAGAGCAGTGCCTGTATTGAAGCACCAGCAGGTGGCATCCATAGCAGCAGCCGTACAGTTGCAGGATGGAATGAGCTCCTGTCTTTGTCCCAGCTCCTGCAAACCTAGCAGTTTGAAAGTAAGAAATTGCAAGTAGACAAATAGGGACCACTTTGGGGGGAAGGTAAACAGTGTTCCGTGTGGTCTGGTGTATAGTCATGCCTGCCACATGGCCACGGAAACATCTACAGAAGCAGACAGTGCTGGCTCTTCAGCTTTGAAATAGAGATGAGCACTGAACCCTAGAGCCAGATATGACTGGCTTTTGAGCAAGGGCAACCTTTACTTCTGTCCCGGTTTTGTGGGAGGGAATTATGGCAACTCTAGGAGGGGACATGGAAATGAGTTTGGTCCTTCCCAGCCCAGTTGCCCCTGGATGTCTAAGGTTGCCAACTCCTCCTGTAACTTAACCTAACAAGATATAATCCCTAAATAATGAGTAGCCTGACATAAAAAGTTCCCCAAAGTCTCCAAGGTAGACATTTCTTCAGTAAAACAGCTTTTGTCTAAAGATAGTTTCTTGTTAACAAGTCAGAAGATGCATTTAATGGCACATAATAGTTTAAAACTCTGATCATTAAATTGTAACCCTGGAGAAAAGAACAGTCAAGGGTTGCTATTTTGATTTGGGTTTTTCCATTCCCAGCTAATAAAGCCCATGCAGAAGTGACTAAAAATATGAAATGTTCATTCTCTATGTTAACATTTTACTGCAGTTGCCACAACAATTTTAATGGTCCCAGGCAAACAATGAATGGATCCAGGCAGTAAAATATGCTATTTTCTAAAACTTAACCTAAATTGTGTTTTTTTTTACAAAAACCTTTGGTTTTGAGGAAATACAGAGGGTGCCAAAATGTACACACACATTTAAAAATGGAAGAAGTTGTATTAAAATTGTAATACAGTACTCAATATATACTGATAACAAAAGATGAATACAAGCCATGTTTGATTTCCAAAGTTACAAGAGGTACTCAAAGTGGTTACCATCAGTGTCCAGACACTTCTGATTATAGTGAACAACTGCTTGAGCAATGTTGACCAAAGTGTCCTGGATTCTTCCATTGTGCACATCATACACAGTACCATTTATTTTATTTTATTTTAAATTCAGATTTCTATGCCGCCCAATCAGGTAAACCCAACTTAGGGTGGCTCAAACTTAGCATGAATGTGTGCAATTGTTAGGTGTGCAATTGTTGCATACTCATGCCTCCATTGTGGTTACACTTCCACAATATTCTCAAATTTCAAGTGCCAGTTCAAAACGGTCTTGTGCTACTCAAATGACAACTGTGCTTCCACCATATTCTTTGACTGTTCTGTCTGTTGCATGGTGACACTAACTAGAATCAATTCTTTTGAGAGAACACAATACTACATATTGCTACCATAATTCAATTCAACTTTGAAAAGTAAGACATACAGTAGATAACATCTCTTAAAATGCCTATATGTTTTGGCACCCTGTTGTTATTTGTTGACGCTATACTAACAAGCAAGGAAATTAGGATGTAACAAAGTTTTCAGTAAAGAGGACTTTGGGTTGATCTATACTATAGATTCTATAGTCTGAATTGCCTTGCTTTTTCAAGGTATGGCTTCAACCATAACTGTTTATTTTAAATTGAAAGGATTCCCACCCCCCACCCCTTGAGACTTTTCTCTGCTTACCGCAGCAAATATATCAATGTTGGGGAGGAAAAGGTCTGTTTTAATTTAACAAGTCAAGATAAGAGGAGAAAAAATGACTGTATAAATCAGGGGTGCCCAAACCTTTTGTGCAAGGGGCCTGACCATGCCCCCAGAACAGCAGAGTGGGCCAGACCACGCCCCGGAATAGGACATGTTTTTGCATGCATGAACATTTTCCTTCCTGGTTTGGCGTGGACAGTTCTGCACATGCGCAAAAGCTGCCATTTTCCTTCCTGGTTTGGCATGGACACTTCTAATCATGCGTGAAAGTGGCCATTTTACTTCATAGTTTGGCACGGACGCTTCTGTGTGTGCGTGAATGCGGCCATTTTACTTCACAGAAGCGTCTTTGCCAAACCAGGAAATAAAATTGCTGCTTTTCATGCATGCGCAGAAGCATCTGTATTTTCTTCCTGGTTTGGCGAGGGAATTGTGGGCCTGATGGAATGCCTTCAAGGGCCGTATCCAGCCTGCAGGCCATAGATTGTGCATGCCTGGTATAAATGATTAAATCAAACATTCAACAGGAAGGAAGTGGATTTGATCTTTAAAAGAACTAACCAAGGACCTAAGAACTGTCAAGGTAGACTTGTACGTATGTACGAATGTATCATCGTCAGTTTTATTCCTCACACATTAATCTCATATAAATGGTATATTGCAAGATGCTCGATTAAGCATTTACTGGACTAAACCTGGTTATTTATGACTGAAGTACAGGTTTGTAAATAAGCACCTCTAACAGATTCAGGGGAAATCTTTACACACTTTAATTGCATTGACAGGTTCAATCTTCTGGAAAGCCAAGAGGGAAATGAACTGGTAATTTTAATGCAAAATCAATTGGGATTATCATCACCAAATGTGCTGAAACAGCTCCTTAAGTAGCATCTGTTTTTGCAGGCGCACCCCCCAATAAAGGACTCAGACACTGGTAAAAGTGGATAACGGCATTGGGCCACGTTTATTGATTCATGCCCTAGTACGAATTATAAATTTCTATTGGTATTCAACCAATTATAATTCTTAAGGCAAGCAGGCCGAAGTAACACTGGTAAGGTTCCACTCAAAATTGCCAACGGCAATTGGTTACAATGTATCCATTTGTATCAATTTGTTTGTTGACAACAAACAAATTGTTGACCGTAGTCAATAATCTAACTACTGACCCCACCCTCTGACGCGTATCCGTAAAATAACGGGGTGATGCATGCTGCCTAGCTCGTGCCATCACCCCATTGCCTGGTTCATCGTTGACCGGACAACGTTAACCAACTTGTGCCTGTCTAGTGTTGTCCAGTCAATTGCGAACCTGCCGGATACCTGTGGGTCATAAATGTTTACCTTACCAGTGCTACCCGCCCATGTGACCAAAGTCAACAGCAGATCAAGAAACCCCTATGTCAAACCATAGCAACAGTGTGGGATGGGCAAAAAAGCCAGGACTCGAAAGCCAATTGTAGGTCCCAGCCAAAAATTCCCACCCGGCCCCGAAGCGACCAAAATATCACACTGTTAACTAGGGAGGGGGTGGAGGGGAAAAACTTCTCCTCTCCGTCGCTTCGCAAAAATGGCAGCGCGGCTGCCTCGTGGCCACCCCTTTTAAAGGGTGCTGGCCACGCCCCCCTAACTACCCGGATGTCCAAGTCCAGTGGGGGGGGCCCGCAAAGAGCGCGGCGGCCATTTTGGTGCCGCGCTTGCATTGCAGGCGCACCCCCCAATAAAGGACTCAGACACTGGTAAAAGTGGATAACGGCATTGAGCCACATCTATTGATTCATGCCCTAGTCCGAATTCTAAATTTCTATTGGTATTCAACCAATTATAATTCTTAAGGCAAGCAGGCCGAAGTAACACTGGTAAGGTTCCACCCAAAATTGCCAACGGCAATTGGTTACAATGTATCCATTTGTATCAATTTGTTTGTTGACAACAAACAAATTGTTGACCGTAGTCAATAATCTAACTACTGACCCCACCCTCTGACGCGTATCTGTAAAATAACGGGGTGATGCATGCTGCCTAGCTCGTGCCATCACCCCATTGCCTGGTTCATCGTTGACCGGACAACGTTAACCAACTTGTGCCTGTCTAGTGTTGTCCAGTCAATTGCGAACCTGCTGGATACCTGTGTGTCATAAATGTTTACCTTACCAGTGCTACCCGCCACATGGGGAGGCTTCAATAAAGGCTCACCGCCCCCCCCCCCCCCAGACCGTCAGCTCGGTCAACAGGCCTGCTCGCCAATCTCCCAACAAGAGGTCCATACCTCCCGGCGACAGATGGACCCCATCCCCTGTGTAAAGCTCATAATTTTGGAGACTGATGGTGGGGTATCGTATGACGCGCCCCCAACCCTTGTCCAGAAAGAACCGGGCAATAGCCCTGTTCACCGAGCGCCGAGCCCGATCAAGGGCCTGGAGGTTAAACCCTCCCCTGTAAGCGTGCCGCGGTATCATGTCCGACCAAAGTAGGGTTGTGGCAGGCCACACATAATGCAAGTAGGCCAGGTCACCGCAAATTGCATGCTTCAGCGATAGGCCCGTGACCTGTCCCAAATCATTACCCCCGAGGTGTATAATCAGGACATCAGGCGGGTCAGCATCCCTGATGGAGAAAAGGAATGGCAACAGTTCCCGCCATAACATTCTGCGCTTACCGTACCACCTGAGACTTGCGGACGCACCCAGTCCCAGTCGGGGTCCCCACTCTGTCACCGCAGCAAACTGCGCTGCCCTGTGCACATAGCTGTGGCCCACCAGCCATACTGTCACCGGTGTAAGACGACACCCAGGGTCTGTCAAGGAAAAAAGGAAACAGGGCAGTGACTTAACTGGTACTCACTGTTGAAGAGGGCGAACATACAACTGAAAACATCGTGATCCCCACCGTCCCATGTTGCATATTTCAGCCCCAGAGTACCCAAACGCCGCTGCGGTGGAAGCCGCCCCTATCCTGAATGAATGGGTGCCGTAACGAGCCCCAGGGAGGCCAACACTGGCTAGTGCCTTACCGGTCACCTTCCAAAATTGAAATTTAGTAAGGGGAGACCCATCTTGGTGACAGAAAAACGGGCCAGGGTGCGTACCACATAGTGCAAGGAACTCCTGTAGGGCACCAACCGGACAGATGTCAGCCATGGAACATCGTAGCAGTCTTACACCACTGCCTACACCGTGCTTAGAGGAGCGTATCCTCAGCTGAGCCCAATCATTAGAAACATAGACATCTTCGAGTTCCAGTGCCCTACGACTCGCATCCGCCTTAGACAGTAGCACCAGCTCACTGATGCGGAGCGCCCCAAAAAAGGCCACCGTAGTAGCCGCGTGAAACAGGGTTGCCACATACCTGTCGAAACACAGGTCATGCCAACCCCGTGCAAGGTGGGTAAGTACCCCTGGAGAAATAGGGTGGCGGTCGTCCGGGCTGCGCCCACGTTCCCGCACCCACCCTTCCAAAACATGTCGTATGCGAAAATCATTTGTGCTGTCAGCAAAACCACCCACCTTCGCCATGAATGCCAGCGCTGACAGCCTGGATGCTATGGTGCGGGGGGCTAAGCCCTGGGCATGTAAGTAAACCATAAATTGGAGGACGTGAGCCACTGGGATGGGCCAACTTTCAGGCAGCCGTGATTGGGCACAAAAGGCCCTGAATGACCTGAATGCATGGTTATACGCCTTACGCATGCGGGGGGCGAGCGACATGCCGATCGCCCGGTTCACCTCTCCTTGCCAAGCGTCCATATCTCGTCCGGGAGCGGCAAGGGAAATTCCTCTGCGTCCGGGGCCAAGGCACGGAACCGGGGGAGCTGCAGGCGGGACAAAGCGTCAGCAATATCGTTATTAATACCTGGAACATGTCTGGCCCTAAAAAGCACATTGAGGCGTAGGCTGCGCAACACAAACTGGCGAACCAGTTCCATAACCCTGGGAGATTTTGACGTCTGTGAGTTGACAATGTGGACAACTGCCGCATTGTCACACCAGAAATGGACGACCGAATTGGCCCACTCCTCGCCCCATAGCATCAAAGCTCCCAGAATGGGGAAAAATTCCAGATACGTAAGATCGCGCAAACGATCCGTGCCCCACCAAGCTGGCGGCCATCTGCCGTAGGCCCACTTCCCTTCGAAGTAAATCCCATAACCCAGGGACCCTGATGCATCCGACTGAACCTGAAAACGAGGGGAAACCAAAAGGTCGGACCTCCAAAATGACACCCTGTTGAATTCCCTCAGGAACTGAAGCCAGATGAGCATATCAGCCCTCATGCCCTTGTTCAGTCGGACCCTGTGGTGGGGCCTGGCCAAGCCAGTCATGGCGTCGCACAAGCGTCGAGCAAATGCTCTGCCAGGTGCGACGACCCTACAAGCGAAATTGAGGTGACCATGTAACACCTGGAGCTCCCGAAGGGACACCTTGCGTTTCACCAGCAAGTCCAAAATGAGTGCAACGATCCGGGAAACCTTATCAACAGGTAACCTGGATGCTTGCACAACCGTGTCAATCTCAACCCCCAGGAATGTGAGCTTGGTTGAAGGGCCCTCGGTCTTTTCGGGCGCTAAAGGGACACCGAGTTCCTTCATTAGCGTCTGAAATGTATTTAGGAGACGCGTGCACGTGTCCCAGCCCCGTTCACCCCCGAATAAGAAATCATCGAGGTAGTGGGCTACAGACCGGGACCCTGACCTGCGAACAAAGGCCCATTGCAGGAAGGTGCTGAAGCGCTCAAATGCCGAGCATGAAATGGAGCAGCCAAAAGGCATGGCTTTGTCGAAATAAAATTCACCCCGGAACTTGAAACCCAGCAACTCAAAGTCGCCCGGGTGCACTGGCAGGAGACGGAACGCTGACTTAATGTCGCACTTAGCCAGTAGTGCACCCGGGCCACATGAGCGCACCATGCGCAGGGCCTGGTCAAAAGATGTATACCTGACCGAACAAAGGTCGTCAGGGATAGCATCATTGACAGAACGGCCAGCTGGGTAAGACAAGTGGTGTATCAAATGGAACTCCCCTGGTGACTTCTTGGGCACTAACCCCAACGGGGAAACCTTGAGATTGGGAAATGGTGGGACAGGGAAAGGGCCAGCGACCCTGCCAGCAGCAACCTCCTTAGCAATGCTCATGGCAGCCACCTCCTCCCTTCCCCTGAGTGATAACAGGTTGGGTGCATCTTGAGGGGACCTGACCCCTGTGAAAGGAATGTGAAACCCCTGCTGGAAACCCTCAAGCAGGTAAGCTGCGTCTGTCCTCCTCGGGTACATCGTGAGCCAACACTCCAACATGTCCACATTAATTGGGGAGGGGGCCTTTTGCTTGACCAGCTCCCTCCGCGGCAGTTCTGCCCACTCCCTGTCCACCTCTACCTCTGCCCCGCAGTCCGCCTGCCCTAGGACACGCGGAGGCGGCATGGGGGCCAGCACAAGAGGGACACTCGTGCCTGTATCGGCACTGCTTCCTGTTGCACGCACCATTGGCCGAGAAGCTCCAACACAGCAGGCGGGCTGGAACCCCCTGCCCCGCCACCTGGCGGGGTGCCTGGGCTGGAGCAGCTCGCTGGACCGCATGTCCACAATGGTACCTCTCCCCTGGCGCCGGGCGCGTGGGGGTCATGTACAGAAGCCACAGCTTCTGGCAGGGCTCATCCCACCTCATCTCTGGGTGTAGGGGCACTCTCATACGGAATTCATCGTCGTAAGCCAACCACGACGGGCCAGGGAAATCAACCATCGCCCGGTATATGTTGTCCAAATACTGGACCATCGGGATTGCCAGGTCAGGTCGGGCCCTGAGGTACACCGCCATGTATATAAGGTACGTGGGTAACCAGTTGGCCCACGTGCGTGGCGGCTTACATCGACGAGACTGCTCCTTGTCCTTCTCGTCCTGCCCCTCCCTCTCCTCTTTGGTGGGTTCTCTATTCAAGAGGGAGAAAATGTCCACATACTCCCCCCGCCAGATCTTTTCCTTGGTGGCCTGGGCCAGGTGATCCCCGAGGGGCAATGAATATCCTGCTGTCGGCAAGGCCAACACCGGAACATTGACAGTGCTGGGCACCATGAAAGGAGCCTGGACCAGCCCCGCCACCCCCAGTAAGTTCCCTGCAGGACAGGGTACCCCGCCCCAAGAGGGGCCTTGGAGTGTTGGAACCGTTCCCTGATGGGCCGGCGGCGGCTGACCCGCCATCCCAGCCAGGCGAGGCCACGGCCATTGTAAACCTCCCCCCGTTGTGGGTTGTGGTGTGGGTGCACTAGCTTGGACCATATACTCACAAGTTGCACCCCCATGGGCTGCCCCCACCGGGGGTTCCGGCCCACTGCGGGCGTCGGAGCTCGCGACCGCAACCGAGCTCGTAGATGGGGCCTGACCACTACCTGCTGGCAGAATCTGCTGCGTGGGGAGCTGCGAGGCCGCGGCCGGCGCCGACCTACTTGCCTCAGGCAGCTCAACCCTATCGGCCGCCTGCCGAGGACCGGCAGGTGCTGAGTTGACCTGTAAACCAAAAGGTGCCCCGGATGGATTAACTACCCTGAAAGATGCCTCCAGGGCCGCTATGCGGGCCAGTAGGGCATCAACGTTTACATAGCCCCCAACGCTGATGGGGGGCAAAGGGCCGGGCGGTCCACCGGTCGCTGGCGCCGGGCCAGGTCTCTGGACCCCGGGGCCCGAATATGGCCATGCCCCAACCACCGGCCCTGGAGGGGCCAGGGGCATGCCCTGCCAGGGAAGGGAACCCAGCCAACCCCCTTGGTTAAAGCCCACCGCTGGAAGCTGCATGCCAAGGCCCGAAGGCCCAGCTTGGCTCTGCGCCAGGCCCGGGCTGGCGGCCGTTAATTGCGGGCCGGGGGCCGCATCCCCTGCAGGGCCGGTCTGAGGCTGCCCAACCTCGGGCCAGGGAGCAATCGACCCCATCCCGCCGGTCCCGGTGGGCGCCCCCGGAAAGGGGGCCTGCTGAGGGGGCGCAGTCGCGGTCCTCCGACCCGGCTGGCGCCTCCGTGAAGGGCGAACCGCGTTTGCCATCGCCTTCTTTTTTGAAGGCATTGCCGCAATTTGTTGGGAAGCCGAAGAAAAAGAGCAAGAAACCACTGCCCAAAAAAGGCTTCCCAGCTAAAGGGAAGAGCGACGGAGCGATTGGGGAAAAACTTCTCCTCTCCGTCGCTTCGCAAAAATGGCAGCACGGCTGCCTCGTAGCCACCCCTTTTAAAGAGTGCTGGCCACGCCCCTAACTACCCGGATGTCCAAGTCTGGTGGGGGGGGGGCTGAAATTAGTGCGGCGGCCATTTTGGCGCCGTGCTTGCATTCTTCTTCTTCTTCTTCAGAAAATGCGATAGGCAGGTGTCCTAATGAATTCTATTCCAGGTTTTTTTCCCTTTCCACAACACTCTGTAGTTCCAACGGGAAATTAAGCATACTAGGTGTTTTAGTGACTATCCTGTCATTTATTAAAATGAACTTTAAAATGAGAATTTAATTCAAAACATGATGGTGGGCAGCTGAAATTAGACATCTGGTTAGGCTTATTTATTGTATGATGCTGTGTCAGGAAAATCCTATTTTGTTTAGTTCTGCACACTGGAGTATAAAATGGAGTATAATATATTTCCCCTGTGCGATAACTTAGTGGTACAGTATAAAAATTGCAGCCATTCTACAGAATCTTTTGCATCATAAGATTAAAATACTAGAAAACACAACGCTACATGAAACATGCTGACTTCCTAATACTGGGCACATGTGTCAAAACTCACTGAAGTCCAAAAGCGGCTACTTTAAATAAGGGACCTAATCTTGTATACAAAGCAGTGATGTACACTTTAGCAATTTATGCATCACCAAACAAAGAAGTGAAAAAGAAGAACAATCATTAGCAGTAGGGTTTGGAAATAATACTATCTGTAACCTGAAAAGCTCTACCTACTTATAGTCTAGAACAGGAGTTCTCAACCTTTTAAAGCCAGGGGTCGGGTCACACTCCGTCAGACAGCTTCGGGGGCTGGATGGCCATTTTGCCCTTCCTCCACCACGTGGCACTTCTGGATGTGGTGGAGGCAGTGGGGGGGGGGGCAATGAAATGGCTGCAGGTTGCAGGTTGAGAATCCCTGGTCTAGAATCTAGACTCTAGATTGAGAATACTGATCTAAAGGTAAAGGTTTCCCTTGCTCAAAAGCCAGTCATATCTGACTCTAGGGTTCAGTGCTCATCTCTGTTTCAAAGTCAAACAGCCAGCGTTTTCTGCTTCTGCAGATGTTTCTGTGGTTATGTGGCAGGCATGACTAGACACCGGAGCGCACAGAACGCTGTTTACCTTCCCACCAAAGTGGTCCCGATTTATGTACTTGCAATTTTTTGCTTTCGAACTGCTATGTTGGCAGGAGCTGGGACAAAGACTGGAGCTCATTCCATCCTGCAGTACTCAGGAATCATACTGCTGACCTCCCACCTTCCAGTCAGCATCTTAGCCCACTTGAGCCACTGCAGTCCCCTAATACTGATCTAAGCAGAGCAATAACCAAGCTTAGTACAGCAAAGCATCCCATGTTCCAAAGATACAGTGTACTTCAAAAGAAGTTGAACTGCATGTGAATACATATCTGTAGGTATAATTGCAAATTTAGAAATAATGGCTATAATTTAAATAGAATACAATGCCTCTCAGACATAACTAGGAGAGTCTGCTGGTGAACAACTTCCATACCCCTTATTCTTCATCATTGTGGCTCCTTCTCTTTAAATTGGTCTGGTCTTGGACCGGGTGGGCTTTCTAATTGAAGACACTTTCAAACAGAGGACTGTCCTCTAGAAAGAAGGACAGTTTAGCCACTAGTATTCAGACTACTATTATGGACCATCATAACCTTTCCTAGGGTATCTCTGGGGACTAACCTGACCAAATGTTGAAGGCCTGTATGATTTTAATGAACAATGTATTGGGGTAACAGTATATGGGAAGAGATGGTTGCGCTACCCTCTACGCTACCATCTTCGTTAACATCTCCCTCTCCAACTGGTAGCAGTAATAACTTCCTTCCTGGGAAGAAAGTAGTGACTGTGGATGGTTTTCCTACAAAGACCTCAGTCTTAGAGGAAAGAGGTAACCACTCCACTCATCCTTCTTGTGCAGAAGGTGTTATTGTTATTGTTCAGAGATGTTATTTCCCAAATTGAGACAAGACAAATTAAATGCCTGCATGCAGTGGAAGGAACAAAATTTTTGGCTTCAGCAAAAGAAGGTGACTGTTTGGCTTTTGTTGATAATATTGCTATAGTTACTATGAAGAGAGGTATAAAATTAACCTCAAAAATGCACTTAAAACAGAGAACTATTTGAATTCAGCCTTCAATGTATTAAAGAATACACATTAAAGCCTTTCTAAAAATGCTCAAATGCAAACATATAACACAATCTTCCCTACCCCACAGAGATCTCAAGCAATGCTCAGATCATCTTCACACACACACACACACACACACACACACACACACACACACACACCTTACCTGGAAATATATGCAGTGATAGTGTGAGCTGGTTCAGACAGAGATGCAAAGAATACACCTTAAAATTATTTGTTCATAGCCATTTATGCTGTCTGAACAAGACACATTAATGAGGAATTTTCACATCCTACAAGCTCCTTTGCCTCTTGGCAAGAACAAAACAGGCAGCACTTAAAAAATAATAATCTTGATTTCTTGCACAAACTTTCTCTGCACAGAACCCATGTTTCCTTCCTTTTGGAATGAAAGCAGGCACACACAGCAAGTAAAGAATGAAAGGCTAGTTGTTTAAAAAATGCAAAATGCACTTCTGCGGTTTCTGATCCTTAAAAACCTATGCAAAAAATGCTATTTTTCCTTTTCACTTTTTCATGGGACAAGGAAAATAATACTGAGTTTCCTCATTGTTGCATATGAAGATAAGAGAAGCAAAAGTTGACATCTCTAACAAGCAATGTGTTTTGCAATGTGTGTCATTGCAGGCGCACCCCCCAAAGAAAGACTCAGACACCAGTATATGTGGATAACGGCATTGGGCCACATTTATTGAATAATGCCCTAGTCCGAATTATAAATTTCAATTGGTACTCAGCCAGTTATAATTCTTAAGGCAAGCAGGCCGCAGTAACACTGGTAAGGTTCCTCCCAAAATTGCCAACGGCAATTGGCTACAATGTATCCATTTGTATCAATTTGTTTGTAACGACAAACAAATTGTTGACCGTAGTCAATAAACTATCTACTGACCCCACCCTCTGACGTGTATCCATCAAATCACGGGGTGATGCATGCTGAAGAGCTCCTGCCATCACCCCATTGCCTGGTTCGTCGTTGACCGGTCAACGTTATTAAACTTGTACCTGTCTAAGTGTTGGCCAGTCAATTGCGAACCTGCCGGATACCTATGGGTCATAAATATTTACCTTACCAGTGCTACCTGCCACACGGGGAGGCTTAATAAAGACTCACCGCCCCCCCCCCCGACCGTCAGCTCGGTCAACAGGCCTGCTTGCAAATCTTCCAAAAAAAGGTTCATACCTCTAGCCGACAGATGGACCCCGTCCCCTGTATAAAGATCGTAATTTTGTAGACTAATGGTGGGGTGTCGTATGACCCGCCCCAAACCCTTGTCTGCAAAGAACCAGGCAACTGCCCTGTTCACCGAGCGGCGAGCGCGGTCAAGGGCATGGAGGTTAATACCCCCCCTGTAAGCGTGACGCGGTATGATGCCCGACCATAGCAGCGTTGTGGAAGGCCACACATAATGCAAATAAGCTAGGTCGCTGCAGATCGCATTTTTTAAGGAAAGGCCAGTGACCTGGCCTAGGTCATTGCCCCCGAGGTGCAGCACCAGGACATCAGGCGGTTCAGCATCCCTGATGGAGAAAAGGAATGGCAACAGTTCCCGCCATAACATTCCACGCTTACCATACCACCTGATACATGCAGAGGCACATAGTCCAAGCTGGGGTCCCCACTCTGTCACCGCAGCGTACTGCGCTGCCCAGTGCACATAGCTATGGCCCACCAGCCATACTGCCACCGGTGTGCGGGGACACACAGGGTCTGTAAGCTGAAAGCTGTAAGACAAAATAGAGAGAACGGTGACTTATCTGGTACTCATACCTGAAGAGGGTGAACATATAATGCAAAACACTTAGATCCCCATCTCCCCATACGGCGTATATCAGCCTCAGAGTACCCAAAAGCAGCCGCAGTAGAAGCAGCCCCTATTCTAAAAGAATGGGTGCCGTAACGAGCCCCAGGGAGGCCAACACTGGACAGTGCCTTACCGGTCACTTTCCAAAATTGAAATTTAGTCAGGGGAGACCCATCTTGGTGGCAGAAAAACGGGCCAGGGTGCGTGCCACGCACTGCCATGAACTCCTGTAGGGCACCAACCGGACAGATGTCTGCAATGGAACATCGTAGCAGTCTAACACCACTGCCTACACCGTGCTGATCGACTTTTGAGGACCGTATCCTCAACTGAGCCCACTCATTGGACACATAGACATCTTCGAGTTCCAGTGCCCTACGAGCCGCGTCCGCCTTAGACAGTAGTACCAACTCACTGATGCGGAGCGCTCCAAAAAAGGCCACCGTGGTAGCCGCATGAAAAAGAGCTGCTTCATACCTGTCAAAACACAGGTCATGCCAGCCTCGTGAAAGGTGGGTAAGGACCCCTGGAGAAATTGGGTGGCGAGTGTCCGGGCGGCGTCCACGTTCCCGTGTCCACCCCTCCAAAACATGTCATATACGGAAATCATTCATGTTGTCAGCAAAACCCCTCACCTTGGCCATGAATGCCAGTGCTGACAACCTGGATGCTATGGTGCGGGGAGCTAGGCCCTGACTATATAGGTAAACCATAAATTGTAAAACTTGTTCAACTGGAATGGGCCACACTTCGGGCAACCGGAGTTGCATGCAAAAATTTTTAAATTGACTGAATGCATGGTGATACGCCTTACGCGTGCGGGGCGCAAGTGACATGCCGATCACCCGGTTCACCTCTCCTTGCCAAATGTCCAAATCTCATCCGGGAGTGGCGAGGGAAATTCCTCTGCATCCGGAGCCAAGGCGCGGAACCGGGGGATCTGCAGGCGGGATAAAGCATCAGCAATATCATTATTCAGACCTGGTACATGTCTAGCCCTGAAGAGCACATTGAGGCGTAGGCTGAGTAACACAAACTGGCGAACTAACCCCATGACCCTGGGTGATTTGGATGTCTGAGAATTGACAATGTGCACTACCGCAGCATTGTCGCACCAAAAATGGACTACTGAATTGGCCCACTCCTCACCCCATAGCATCAATGCTCCCAGTATCGGGAAGAACTCGAGGAATGTAAGATCGCGTAGACGATCTGTGCCCTGCCATGCTGGAGGCCATTGGCCGTAGGTCCACCTCCCCTCAAAATAAATCCCATATCCGAGGGACCCAGAGGCATCCGACTGAACCTGAAACCTAGGGGAGACCAAGAGGTCAGATCTCCAAAATGATACCCCATTGAATTCCCTCAGGAACTTATGCCAAATTAACAGGTCAGCCCTCATGCCCCTGGTCAGTCGGACCCTGTGGTGGTGCCTCGATAGCCCAATCATGGCATCACATAGGCGTCGAGCAAAAGCTCTGCCAGGCGTGACCACCCTGCAGGCAAAATTAAGATGACCATGTAGAACTTGTAGCTCACGAAGTGACACTTTACGTTTGGCCAGCAAGGCCAAAATCATCGCAGAGATCCGTGTGACCTTGTCCATAGGTAACCTGGATGTCTGCGCGACCGTGTCAATTTCAATACCCAAAAATGTGAGCGTAGTTGATGGGCCCTCGGTCTTTTCGGGCGCTAAAGGGACACCAAGTTCCTGCATTAGCGTCTGAAATGTAGTGAGGAGACGCGTGCACGTGTCCAAGCCCCGTTCACCCCCGAACAAAAAATCATCGAGGTAATGGGCTACAACCGGGACCCAGCCCTGCGAACAAAGGCCCACTGGAGAAAAGTGCTAAAACATTCAAATGCCGAATAGGAAATAGAGCAGCCAAAAGGCATGGCTTTATCTACATAAAATTTCCCCCGGAATTTAAAACCCAATAACTCAAAGTCTCCCGGGTGCACTGGCAACAACCGGAATGCCGATTTAATGTCACATTTCGCCAGAAGTGCACCTGGACCACAAGCACGCACCATGCGCATGGCCTGGTCAAATGACGTATACCTGACCGAACAAAGGTCATCAGGAATGGCGTCATTGACCGAATGACCCGCCGGATATGATAAATGGTGAATTAGACGAAATTCACCAGGGGCCTTTTTGGGAACCAAACCTAAAGGGGAAACCTTAAGATTGGGAAAGGGAGGCCTAGAAAAAGGGCCCGCTACCCTCCCTGCATTTACCCCCTTGGCAATACTTAGGGCGGCTACCTCCTCCCTACCCTTCAGGGAAAGCAGATTAGGAGCATCTTGGGGTCCTCGCACCCCCTTGAATGGGATACGAAAACCCCACTGGAAACCTTCGAGCAGGTACCTGGCCTCGTCCCTCCTCGGGTAAATCGAGAGCCACCTCTCTAACATAAATATGTTAACCGGTGAGGGGGCCTTTTGACTGACCAGCTCCTTCAGTGGCAGTCCTGCCAACTCCTTGCCCACCTCTACCTCTGCCCCGTGGCCCTCCGGCTCGCGGACATGCAGTGGCGGCGTGGGGGCCAGCGCAAGAGGGACACTCGTGCTTGTATCGGCACTGTTTTCGATTGCATGCGCCGTTGGCCAAGAAACTCCAACACAGCAGGCAGGCTGGAACCTCCTGCCCCACCACTTGGCGGGGAGCCTGCGTTGGAGTAGCTCGCTGGACGGCGTGGCCGCAATGGTACCTCTCCCCAGGCGCCGGGCACGTGGGGGTCATGTATAAAAGCCACAACTTCTGGCATGGCTCATCCCATCTCATCTCCGGGTGTAAGGGGACCCTCATCCTGAATTCCTCATCGTAAGCCAACCACGATGGGCCAGGAAAATCCACCATTGCCCTGTAAATATTGTCCAAATATTGGACCATAGGAATGGCCAAATCAGGCCGGGCCCTGAGGTACACCACCATATAAATGAGATATGCCGGTAACCAGTTGGCCCAAGTGCGCGGTGGCTTGCGACGACGAGACAGCTCTTTGTCTCTGTCATCCTGCCCCTCTTTCTCCTCCTTGGTGGGCTCATGGTTCAATAGGGAGAAAATATCGACATACTCTCCCCGCCAAATCTTTTCCCTCGTGGCCTGGGACAAATGATCCCCAAGGGGCAAGGAATACCCAGCCATCGGTAATGCCGACACCGGCACGGTATTCACACGAGGCATCGGCAGCAGCGCCTGTACAGTCCCTGCGATGCCCGGTACAGACCCAGGGGCAGAAACCCCCCCCGCCCAATGTTGTGCCAGGATGAGACCCAGTGGCACCAGTGTAAGCTGGGAACCGGTACAGCCACTGGAAGCTAACCCCTGAAGTGTACTGTGATGTGGGGACATTAGCTTGGACCTGATACTCACTGGGTGCACCCCCGTGAGCCGCCCCCACTGGGGGTTCTGGCCCACGGCGGGCGTCGGAGCTCACGACCGCAATCGAGCTCTGGGGCCACACCTGGCCACTCCCCGGCTGAAGATCAGGACGAACGGGGAGCTGCGAGATCGCGGCCGGCGCAGGCCGGAGCGTCTCCAGCAGCTCAACCCTACTGGCCGCCTGCTGCAGAGTGGCGGCCGTCGAGGTGGCAGGCAGGCAGAAAGGAGCCCCAGTTGGCAGTGAAGCCCCCCCCCCCCCCGAAGGGTTGTTAGTGACTCCTAAAGATGCCTCCAGCACGGCTAAACGTGCCAGCAATGCATCAACAGTCGCATAACCCCCAGTATAAGGGGGCAAGGTGGGCCACACGGCCCACTGGTTGACACACTGGGAACCCCCACTTGTGAGCCAGGCCCTGAATAGGGCCATGCCCAAAACTCCGGCCCATGAGGGGCCGGAGGTAAGCCTTGCTGGGTGACCTCACCAGGCCCTCCCCCGTTGTCTGGACCCATGGCCGGCAATTGCGGGCCGGGGGCCGAAGCCCCTGCAGGGCCATCCTGAGGCTGGAGAGCCGAGGGCCATGCCCTAATCTGCCCCATCCCACCGGTAACGGTGGGCGCCATCGATGTGGGGCCCTGTTGCGGGGGCGCGGTCGTGGTCCTCTGACCCAATTGCTGCCCCCTGGCAAGCGCAGGGCCAGGCAAGTGCCTCCCTCTTGGCCGCGGCTTGGTCGCCGGGGCCTTCCTTTTGGGAGGCATAGCTGAGAAGACGATCCCTTTCCAGGGATCAGAAGCGCCGAAATGGCTCGACAGCCGAAGACTGGGCTGGAGAGCCGAGCAGAAAAAAGGAGCGACGGAGAAAACTTCTCCTCTCCGTCGCTTCTTCTAAAATGGCAGCTTGTCTGCCTCATGGCCACCCCTTTTATAGAGGGGTGGCCACGCCCCCTAACTCACCCGGATGTCTGATTCCAGGTTGGGGGGGGCGCAAAGAGCGCTGCGGCCATTTTGGCGCTGCGCTTTCATTCTGAATGCTTAGCCTACTGTGTTTGCTCTGTTTGTGTGCATGATTGGCTTGATTTGACTTCTGAAATATAAAAGGCACTAGAAGCATTTTGTGCAAATTACAGGTTCCTTGAGAAGGCTCTTTGTCTCATGGGCGATTGGAGGTGAGACTTCTCACAGGGCTTGCAAATTTCTTGTTTAAGGTCTTCTCAAGTTGTGAGAGGCTAGAGCAGTGATGGGCAGTCTTGGCCCTCCAGCTGTTCTTGAACTTCAATTCCCAGAGGCCCTGATCAACAGGAGTGCTGATTTGGGCTTCTGGGAATTGAAGTTCAAGAACAGCTGGAGGGCGAAGACTGCCCATCACTGGGCTAGAGTGATGAGAATGGGGAATTTAGTGAGCACACCCTAGGCCAGTAATGGTGAACCTTTGCACTCCAGCTGTTCTTGAACTTCAGTTCCCAGAAGCCCATGTCTCTGTGAATCCACACAAATGGGTTTACAGTGCATACGCTATCACAGCCCTAAGCTAACATAATTGGCCTCATAAGAGTTATGTCATTTTGGGATGAGTGCATCATGTGGACAGACCTTCAATGCTGATCATTTGGCTAGTGTGACTTTCTCATTTCACAATATGTAGAGTGTGAAAAAGTCAATTATTTCCATTCATCTCCTCAACTCCTAAATAAATTGTTCACTTCTGTTTTTTCCACCTGTGTCAATAAGGGGAAAGAGAGTCATTTAAGAGGTTTGTGTTTGGAAGAAGTACCTGTATTAGTATTGCACAGTTGGATGGGAATCCAGGAAATGTAAATCTTAAAGTTGATGGTTGAATCCTCCCCATACAACCCTCCACTCTGACCTTTTTCTGCTGCAGTACAACATATGTTTTGTTAAATTCTGAGGAGAGGTCATCATAGTTAAGCCCTGAAGGACCACAACACAAATGGTTTATTGATTACATTCGGGTGCTTCTTTCATGAAACAGAGTGTCCATCTGAGTGCTTTGATAGGTAGGAAATGACAGAAGGTTATCTAGGAAAGGATTGAATGACTTATCTCCCCTCTGTTGAAGATCAACAAATGGAATGCTGTGAGCATCATATATACTCCAAATGCTTACAAAATGCTTTAACTTCCATCTACCTACTTATTTTGAGAAACTCACTAAATTAACATGGAAATGTTAGTACTGTATTCCCATCTTAATGTTAATTTTTTAATGGATTTGGGGCATTTATTCTAACAAATAGGTAAGTTGCAATGATCTGACTTTTGAGGGAGGGGGGAATCTAATAATTCATTGGGGATCTTCTTTTCAGTTTCATACAGCCATACTGCAGTGGCTCAAGTCGCTAAGACGCTGACTGGGAAGCGGAAGGTCAGCAGTTCGATTCCCGAGTACTGCAGGACGGAAATGAGCTCCCGTCTTCATCCCAGCTCCTGCCAACCTAGCAGTTCGAAAGCAAGAAATTGCAAGTAGATAAATAGGGACCACTTCGGTGGGAAGGTAACAGCGTTCCGTGCGCTCCGGTGTCTAGTCATGCCTGCCACATGACCACGGAAACGTCTGCAGAAGCAGACAGCGCTGGCTCTTCGGCTTAGAAACAGAGATGAGCACTGAACCCTAGAGTCGGATACGACTGGCTTTCGAGCAAGGGAAACCTTACCTTTACCTTTACCTTACAGGCTTTATATAGTTGGTGTAGTAATTATTTGAAATGTATAAAGATGCAAAAAAATGCATGAAACAGGTGATATCTTTATTGGATCACTAAGAAAAACAAAACATTGTGCAAGCATTCATGGCTCAAGACCACTTCTTCAGACATGTATTAACGTGTTCGTGGTGTGGTGGTCTGCCAGGCTCTCTTAAGGACAGCCATGAACCTGGCAGACCGCCATGCCATGAACACTTTAATACATGCCTGAAGAAGTGGTCTTGAACCATGAAAGCTCCTGCAACATTTTGTTTTTCTTAGTGATCTAATAAAGCTATCGCCTGTTTCCTGCATCTTTTGCATCTTTACAACTTGAATATGGATCACACGGCTAATCTTCCTTGTTTGCCATTTGAAATGTGGTCAGTGTTAACATTCACATATGAATGTCAATAATCCCAAAAGAAAGGTACAAAGGTTCAAATGCAGGCAGAGATTGATACAAAGGTGCTCTATATATTTCAGGCTTTGAATGTGAATATTGACAGTCATATTTAACTGATTGCCTATATTTGTGGGTTGGACCTCTTGAGTTTTTTGGTAGTTTGTATCTAGGATGATTACCATGTATACATAAAAGCAGCAGTGCAGGTTCTAAGTGGTTCACATCTCCTGTCTTTTTTGTCCTCTGACTGACTGGTCTTGCCTACTGGATCTGCTGCTAGAGGCAACCGTGCTGAGATTGTATTGCCTTTGACTTGTCTGATGTGGGTCACTGAAAGTCCCCATCAAGAGCATTTAGTTGGCCTGCTGCCAGAGCTACAGTGCAAAGCCTATTCCAGAGCTTGAAATCACATATACTCTCTTCTGCCATAGGAAGGCTGGGGTATGACAGCTTTGCACCAGCAAATTGTAAATTGGGCTGTCAGGCTGCTGACACATGTAAAAACGTTTTCATCCATTGCTGTTTCAAGCATACTCAGACGAGATATGGGCCTGTTTCAAGAGCAGAGAAGTTCAGGACAGTGTACATGGGCCTCACAGAACTTCAGTGATGTGTGTGTGCTTAAAGGCCACAACACTATGCAAGGTGCCCTGGGTCTGTGTTTCATAAAATGAAAAGAATGCATCAATATATTTTCTTGTGACACCAACTAAAGTGCTACCTCTTCTTGTCTGTTTACATCAGGCTAGTGAGCTGTCTTGTACCACAGAGGTCCTCAATTCAAAGGAAGAAAGCACATCATTTACCTAAAGCCATGTTTCTACCTAAATGTGGTTCTATGGATATTCTGGTCTTAAAAATCTAAGGGAGACTTTTGAAACAAATAAGTATTTACCTTTCATTTAATGGAATGATGCCATTTCTCATGATAATTAAGTGGCTGCAGCAAAGAGACAACCTAAGCAATCTAGTTTGGTTCAGTCTCAGCAATCACACATACTGGAACTGAAGCAAAACAGAGCAATCCTATTTGTACTTTAAAAAAAAAATCTTTGCCAGGGACCTAAAATATGCAGGTAAGCATCAATCAGGGACAGGTGTGCACACACAGAGAATCTTAATGATGCCTAGTTTGTGACCTGCATCAAAATGTCAGAGTGTATAGTGTTCTTATTTAAGGTTCTAGCCAGTGATTTCCCTTCCCAAGATAATCTTCTACTGCATTTCTATCCATTCCTCTTCTACCTACAGATACATGAGGCACAACATGTTCTGGCAGCTGTGCCTCTTTAGTCCTCATGTAGCTATTTGGAAGCACTTTCTGCCTCCTCTACAGAGTGCGTTTTCTAGAGCAACTTAGGGTGCAGTCTTTAGTTGGCCAAAGTCATTGAGGGCCAGCTGAACTGACACTAGGCACACTAGGCAGTGGAAGCTGTGATGAAGTGAAGCCCTTCACATGAATGATGGGAATTATTTAGGACTGCCCTCACTTTAGTCTAATTTTGGGCTGGGACAGTAGCTTTATTCACAGATGGGAGAAGATTGGAGTTTTACATACCTCAGTTTTGCCCTCACTCCATCTCCTCTTCTTTCTCTTTCTTGACTCCTCTGTTGGCTGATCTTTAGTTAGTGCAACAGTTGTGCTGGCATATCCCTTTGCTGGCAAGTTTTAGAGATCTGCTGGGGGAAAAGGGGGTTCTCTGCATACCAAACCCACTACAGACAATGAATCTCTGTGTTACAATTGCCTTGTAATTAATTAATTGGCAATTAATTAATTAGCCCATCTTTTCATTATATATCTGGCTTAAGGCAGCCAAGAGGATCAAACTCAGAATTCTAATTCATGCATCAAACCAAGTCCCTTATGATAACTTTGTTTATGTGATATATTCAAGTTTCCCCAAGTCTACTAATTTATCTTGCTTGTGGGTTGGTGCTGCTGTTTCAACTGCAAGAGTTACTGCCTAGATTTACAGTGGTGGTGAACCTTGGCACTCCAGCTGTTCTTGGACTTCAATTCCCAGAAGCCCAAGTCAGTGCACCTTCTGATTAGGGCTTCTGGACATTGAAGTCCAAGAACAGCTGGAGAGACAAGGTTTGCCATTGAAGGCCCTAGAAGGTTAATCAACTGACAATAGTTAAAGAAGCTGGTCACACCTAATTAAGTTCTTTTTCCACAGAATAATAATCATTTGCTGTCAAGTCAGTTCTGACATATGATGACCCTTTTCTGGGTTTTCTAGGTAGAGAATACAGGGTAGTATTTTACCATTCTCTTCTTCTGTGCACCATGCTGAAGGCCACAAAGACAAAGTGAGGGATTGAACTGCCAACCTAAACTCCTGAGCTATTCAGCCAGCTCTTCTGCAGAACAGTTGACAGCAATCCAGCTGGTTTCAAAAGAATGAAGAAGGAAACTTTGGGAAAGAGACAGAAGGTATAGCTGGATTCTAAAATGCATTTTAAACTCTTTCTCATTAATAGCAACTAGTGTTCCCCCATCACAGGATGGAGGTAACAGATGGCTCCACCAAGCTAAACAGGGGCTCCGCTGTTGTTCTAATAAATTATGCAGAAAGAAATTGGCATGCTGTTCATACCTCATCTCAGTCAAGAGAGCAAGAATAGCAGGACTGTCTCCCAGACATCCTTAAGTGTTGATGAAGACATGTTGATTTTCGTGGTTAGTGAGGACCAGGCAGGCCAAGCAAAGGTTTGAGACTCCAGTGCCAAAGGAACTTTTGCATTTGCAAAAGCCTTGACAATTGGAAACGCGGCGCCAAAATGGCCGCCGCGCTCTTTGCGGGCCCCCCCCCACCGGACGAAACCATCCGGGTAGTTAGGGGCGGGGCCAGCACCCTAATAAAAGGGGCTGGCCACGAGGCAGCCGTGCTGCCATTTTGGCGAACCGACGGAGCGGAGAAGTTTTTCCCCTTACCTCCGTCGATCGTGTCTTCTTGAGGGAAGCCTTTTCGGGCAGCTTTCTCTTTCCTTTAGACTCCTTAGCTACATTGGCCATGCCCTCGAAGAAGAAGGCAGCCGCAAACGTGGCTCGATCGGCGCGGAGGCGTCAGCCGGGTCGGAGGACCGCGACTGCGCCCGTTCCGCAGCCACCTCTAGCAGAGCCCACCGGGGACGGTGGGATGGGATCGGTAGCTCCTTGGCCTGGTGCGCGGAGCATACCCGCAGCCCCGGACGGGGCCTCGGCCCTTGGCCCGCAAACGACGAACACGGCCCCTGCCATAGTTCGTCCGGCGGGGCCTTCTTGCCCGGGTGCGCAGTTCCCCATGGGGGGTGTGAGCCACGGAGGGTGGTTGGGTTCCCTGCCTTCGCAGGGTGTTCCTATGACTTTCCAGGGGCCGAGCATGGGCTCTTGGCCTTATCTGGCCCCTGGGGCGCAGGGACCTGGTCAGGTACCCGTGAATTTTGGGCCGGTTGCCCAATTGCCCCCTGTCGGGGCCGGGCCCTACGTCGACGTGGGGGCCCTTCTTGCTCGGGTTGCGGCCCTTGAAGCGTCCTTGGCGAGGGCCAACCAAGTAGGCGTACCTCTAGGTTCCCAGGTTCCCCCTTTGGCCGCCGAACAACGGCCGGTGATGGGTCGGGTTGAGCCGCCTGAGGCGTGCGGGCCGTTGGCGGCCACTGCCTCGCAGCTCCCCACCCCACAGGTGCAGCAGTCTGGTGCTGGTCTGGCCCCGTCGACGAGCTCAGCTTCGGTCGTGAGCTCCGACGCCCCCAGCGGGCCGGAACCCCTGGTGGGGGCGGCTCGCGGGGGTGCAGCGGGTGAGTATGCAGTCCAAGTTAATGCTCCCACACAACTGACTTCACCGGGGGGGGCTTTCCAATGGCCTTGGCCTCGCTCGGCTGGCACGGCGGCACAATGGCCCCCGGCCCACCCAGCGACTTTGGCCACGACACAGGGCTTGGGGCGGGGAGGTGCCCCCAACGTGCTGGGAAATGTGTTGGGGATCCCCGGGCTAGCCCAGGCTCAATTTACCTTGCCCGCAGTTCCCTCGGTGCCGGTGTCGGCTTTGCCAACAGCAGGGTATTCCTTGCCCCTGGGGGACCATTTGGCCCAGTCTACCAAGGAAAAGATTTGGAGGGGCGAGTACGTAGATATCTTCTCACTTTTAAATAGGGAGCCGACCAAGGAAGAGAGGGAAGGGCTGGACGAGAAGGATAAGGAGCAGGCACGTCGTCGTAAGCCGCCACGTGGGCGAATTGGCTGCCAGCGTACTTGATTTACATGGCCGTTTATCTCCGGGCTAGGCCGGATTTGGCTATTCCCATGGTCCAATATTTGGATAATATTTACCGGGCTATGGTTGACTTCCCGGGCCCGTCATGGCTGGCTTACGACGAAGAGTTCCGAATGAGAATTCCACTGCACCCAGAGATGAGGTGGGATGAGCCCTGCCAGAAGCTGTGGCTTCTGTATATGACCCCCACGCGCCCGGCGCCTGGGGAGAGATACCATTGTGGACATGCGGTCCAACGAGCGGCCCCAGTACAGCTACCCCGCCAAGCGGCGGGGCAGGGGGTTCCAGCCCGCCTGCTGTGCTGGACGTTCTCGTCTAATGGTTCTTGCAACAGAAAGAATTGCAAGTACAAGCATGAGTGCCCCTCTTGTTCTGGCCCCCATGCTGCCTCCGCCTGTCCCAGGCCGGGAGGATACAGGGGCAGGGGTAGGGGCGGACAAGGGGCAGGTAAGGCTGCCATGGAGGGAGCGGGTTCACCAAAAGGCCCCCTCCCCAATTAATGTCGACATGCTGGAGCGTTGGCTCGCATCGTACCCGAGGAGAGCAGACGCTGTGTACCTCCTTCGGGGTTTTCAACTGGGTTTTCGTATTCCTTTCACAGGGGATAGGTCACCTCAGGATGCACCTAACCTTTTGTCACTTAGGGGAAGGGAGGAGGTGGCTGCCGCTAGCATTAATAAGGAGGTTGCTGCGGGCAGGGTCGCCGGCCCTTTCCCCGCACCCCCGTTTCCCAACCTTAAAGTGTCCCCGCTAGGACTGGTGCCCAAGAAGTCACCGGGCGAGTTTCGCCTGATTCACCACTTGTCCTACCCAGCCGGCCACTCGGTCAATGATGCTATCCCTGATGACCTTTGTTCTGTCAGGTATACATCCTTTGACCAGGCATTGCGCATGGTGCGCTCATGTGGCCCGGGTGCAATGTTGGCTAAGTGTGACATTAAGTCGGCGTTTCGCCTCTTGCCCGTGCACCCGGGTGACTTTGAGTTGCTGGGTTTCAAATTTCGGGGCGAATATTATTTCGACAAAGCCATGCCATTCGGCTGTTCCATATCCTGCTCGGCTTTTGAGCGTTTCAGTACCTTCCTGCAGTGGGCATTTGTCCGTAGGTCAGGGTCTCGGTCTGTAGCCCATTACCTGGATGACTTTTTATTCGGGGGTGAATGGGGCTGGGACACGTGTACACGTCTCCTCAATACATTTCAGATGCTAATGGAGGAACTCGGTGTCCCTTTAGCGCCCGAAAAGACCGAAGGCCCGTCTGACAAGTTAATATTCCTGGGGGTGGAAATTGACACGGTAGCGCAGGCTTCTAGGTTGCCCGCAGACAAGGTGGCAAGGACAGTTGCCCTTATATCGGACTTGCTGGCTAAGCGCAAGGCATCCCTTCGGGAATTGCAGGTGCTACATGGCCACCTCAATTTCGCTTGTAGGGTGGTGGCACCTGGCAGGGCCTTTGCTCGGCGCTTGTGCGACGCCATGGCAGGCTTATCCAGGCCCCATCATAGGGTGAGATTGACATGGGGCATCAGGGCAGATCTGCATGTATGGCTCCAGTTCTTGAGGGAGTTCAATGGGGTCTCATTTTGGAGGTCTGACCTCCTGGCTTCGCCCCACTTTCAAATTCAGTCTGATGCCTCGGGATCCCTGGGTTATGGGATGTACTTCAATGGGAAGTGGGCATATGGTGGATGGCCACCAGCCTGGTCAGGCACGGGTCGCCTGAGGGATCTCACATATTTGGAATTTTTTCCCATACTGGGGGCCTTGATGCTATGGGGTGAGGAGTGGGCCAACTCTGTGGTGCATTTCTGGTGCGACAATGCGGCTGTTGTCCACATTGTCAACTCACAGACCTCTAAATCGCCCAGGGTCATGGATCTTGTGCGCCAGTTTGTATTGCGCAGCCTGCGCCTCAATGTACTGTTCAGGGCCAGGCATGTCCCGGGGGTGAATAATGATATTGCTGACGCTTTGTCCCGCCTGCAGATCTCCCGGTTCCGTGCCTTGGCTCCGGATGCGGAGGAATTTCCCTCGCCACTACCGCAGGAGATATGGACCATTGGCAAGGAGAGGTGAACCGGGCGATAGGCATGTCACTGGCGCCACGCACGCGTAAGGCGTATCACCACGCGTTGATTTCATTTCGGACCTTTTGTTCCCAATATTGCTTGCCAGATACCTGGCCGATCCCAGTGGCCCACATCCTCCGTTTTATGGTTTACCTGCACGCCAAGGGCCTGGCACCACGCACCATAGCATCTAGGCTATCAGCGCTGGCCTTTATGGCCAAGGTGGGAGGTCATGCGGACAGCACCGCTGATTTCCGTGTGAGACATGTTTTGGAGGGGTGGGTGCGGGAACGTGGGCGTAGCCTGGATGACCGTCACTCAATTTCCCCTGGGGTACTTACCCAACTGGCACGAGGCTGGCATGACCTATGTTTTGATAGGTATGAGGCAGCCCTGTTTCGTGCGGCTACAACGGTGGCCTTTTTTGGAGCGCTCCGCATCAGCGAGCTTGTGATGCTGTCTAAGGCGGATGCAAGTCGTAGGGCACTGGAACTCGAAGATGTCTATGTTTGCAATGATTGGGCTCAGCTGAGGATACGCTCCTCTAAAACAGATCAGCATGGCGTAGGCAGTGGAATAAGACTGCTACGATGTTCATTGGCAGACATCTGTCTGGTTGGTGCCCTACAGGAGTTCCTTGCACTGCGTGGCACGCACCATGGCCCGTTTTTCTGTCACCAAGATGGGTCTCCCCTCACTAAATTTCAGTTTTGGAAGGTGACAGGGAAGGCACTGGCCAGGGTTGGCCTCCCTGGGGCCCGTTACGGCACCCATTCATTTAGAATTGGGGCGGCCTCGACTGCGGCTGCTTATGGGTACTCCGGGGCTGACATACGCAGCATGGGGAGGTGGGACTCACACTGTTTCCAGTTTTATGTTCGCCCACTCCCACCGTGAGTACCTTCTGAGTCACCATGTATCTTTCCTTCCCTGTTTTTTCCCTTGACAGACCCTGGGTGTCGTATCACACCGGTGACAGTATGGCTGGTGGGCCACAGCTACGTGCACAGGGCAGCGCGTTACGCTGCGGCGACAGATTGGGGACCCCGACTGGGACTGGGTGCATACGCACAATTCACATGGCACGGTAAGCCCGGTATGTTGTGGCGGGAGCTTTTGCCATTCCTCTTTTCATCAAGGAGTGCTGACCCGCCCGACATCCTGATCATACACCTAGGGGGTAATGACTTGGGTCAGGTCACTGGCTTATAGCTCAAGCATGCGATTTGCGCGGACCTTGCCTACTTACATTACGTATGGCCCGCCACAACCCTTGTTTGGTCAGATATGGTCCCACGGCACGCTTATCGGGGAGGCTTCGACCTCCAGGCCCTGGCCCGCGCTCGGCGCATGGTAAACAGGGCGGTGGCCTGATTTCTTTCAACCAAGGGCTGGGGGCGGGTGAGTCATCATCCCGCCATCAGTTTGCAAAATTTTGGGCTTTATTCTGGGGATGGGGTCCATCTGTCGCGAGGAGGTATGGACCTCCTGCTGGGTGATTGGCGAGCAGGCCTGTCGACCGAGCTGACGGTCTTGGGGGGGGCGTCGAGCCTTTATTGAAGCCTCTCCGGGTGGCGGGTAGCACTGGTAAGGTAAACATTTATGACCCACAGGTATCCGGCAGGTTCGCAATTGACTGGACAACACTAGATAGGCATAAGTTGTTTAAACGTTGTCCGGTCAACGACGTACCAGGCGAGGGGGTGATGGTTACCACTAGACAGCTGGAATCACCCCCTGATTTTGCAGATACACGTCAGAGGGTGGGGTCATTAGTTAGATATTGACTACGGTCAACAATTTGTTTGTTGTCAACAAACAAATTGATACAAATAGATACATTGTAACAATTGCCGTTGGCAATTTTGGGTGGTACCTTACCAGTGTTACTTCGGCCTGCTTGCCTTAAGAATTATGATTGGTCGTTTTACCAATAGAAATTTATAATTCGGACTAGGGCTTGAATCAATAAATGTGGCCCATGCTGTTATCCACTTTCATTTGTGTCTGAGTCCATCATTGGGGGGGTGCGCCTGCAATGGAAGCGCGGCGCCAAAATGGCCGCCGCGCTCTTTGCGCCCCCCCCCCACCGGACGAAACCATCCGGGTAGTTAGGGGCGGGGCCAGCACCATAATAAAAGGGGCTGGCCACGAGGCAGCCGTGCTGCCATTTTGGCGAACCGACGGAGCGGAGAAGTTTTTCCCCTCCACCCCCTCCCTAGTTAACAGTGTGATTTTTGGTCGCTTCGTGGCCGGGTGGGAATTTTTGGCTGGGACTCGCATTGGCCCTTGAGTCCTGGCTTTTTTGCCCATCCCACACTGTTGCTATGGTTTGATATAGGGGTCGTTCTGTGCTGTTGTTGACTTTGGTCACATTGGCGGGTAGCACTGGTAAGGTAAACATTTATGACCCACAGGTATCCGGCAGGTTCGCAATTGACTGGACAACACTAGATAGGCATAAGTTGTTTAAACGTTGTCCGGTCAACGACGAACCAGGCAAGGGGGTGATGGTTACCACTAGACAGCTGGTATCACCCCCTGATTTTACGGATACGCGTCAGAGGGTGGGGTCATTAGTTAGATATTGACTACGGTCAACAATTTGTCAACAAACAAATTGATACAAATAGATACATTGTAACAATTGCCATTGGCAATTTTGGGTGGTACCTTACCAGTGTTACTTCGGCCTGCTTGCCTTAAGAATTATGATTGGTCGTTTTACCAATAGAAATTTATAATTCGGACTAGGGCTTGAATCAATAAATGTGGCCCATGCTGTTATCCACTTTCATTTGTGTCTGAGTCCATCATTGGGGGGGTGCGCCTGCAATATTAACCACACGCACTGAAGGCTGAGAATGCAAAGATACTGGAGGGAACTGATCCTACTTTTAGCTGCACGAATTAATAAATAATGGCTTCCTACATTGCTTGACTCTCTGAGGAAAAAGTAAACACAACTGTTATTTAAAAGGGTATTTCTTCCCTTGCATTGTTGCTAGAAATACAGAGTTATTTTTAAAACTGCCTGGCTTACGTTTTCATGACAACCTGTAGCCTCATTCGCAACCCAGACTCAGATGTTTTTCAAACCAGTCAACGGGGCTGGAAAAATTAATATTTTGGTTCACAGTTCCCAGAAATCTCTAGCACATTCTGCAAGCTGTGATACAAGAAGTCATATTTCCATGCTCCATAAATTCTTGTTGGAGCTGAAATAAATATAATATTTCCTTTCACAACCAGCACTACCATCAGTTTCTACTTGATATTTTGATACATAATATTATATTTTCGATATTTTCGGATGGTGGTGTTTACTGTGAGTGTTATCTCCCATCATAGTCGAACGAACTTATGTGAGATAGTTAGAGATTGGTATTACTAGTTCCACTCCTGTTGTGATTCTCCATGGCCAACTGAGGATTCAAACCCAAGTCTATCGAGTTCTAATCCATCACTCTACCCATTATACTACTTTGAGTTTCTGGACTGCAGTGGCTCAAGTGGTTAAGATGAACATGAAGACTGGAAGGTCAGAGTTTGATATCCGAGTACTGTACTGCACAGTGGAGTGAGCATCTGTCTCTGTCCCAGTTCCTGACAACCTAGCAGTTTGAAAGGAAGAAATTACAAATAGATAAATAGAGACTACTTTGGTGGGAAGGTAAATAGCATTCCATGCACTCTGGTGTCTAGTCATGCCTGCCACGTGTCCACAAAAATGTCTGCAAACAAAAACAGCACTGGCTCTTTGGCTATAAACAGAGATGAGCACTGAACCCTAGAGTTGGATACAACTGGCTTTCGAGCAAAGGTGGCCTTAATCCTTGTTATTTCACTTCATCACAGCTTCCACTGCCAAGTGTCAATCCACCCACTGATACAGTATTTGATTTTGTATGTGTTTGGTTTCATCATTTGAAAATTGATGCTTGAGATTATTAAACCTAATTCATATTTGATTGTTCTTCTTGGGTCTCTGGTTTTATTGCATTGCATTGAGTTAATTTGCATTGCCTTGCATTGATTCACATTGCATTGTGTATTGAATACTAGGTGAGGAGCCAGAGGGTAAATTCACTTGTCTTATTCAGACATGGGGTGAACCTTGCCATCCTGTTGTGAAGAATTTTGGTGGAAAACTCCCCTACTGGGGATTGTGACATGTCAGCCACTTGTATGATGCTGATGAGAGTTGTCTAATCACTTGGTAACCATCAGTTCATGATCCATAGGTTAAGCCCATTTAGATGAAAGGGCTACTTACCTACTAAAGCAGGGGTTCCCAACCTTTTTATGCCACGGGTCTCACCATGCCCCGCTGGACAGCTGAGCTGGCTGGACCATACCCACTGGAACAAGAAGTAAATGTGCCAATTTCCACATTCATGACAGCTGCAGGCACAATTATGGCTGACGTAACTGCATTTACGACAGCTGTGGCTGCAATTACGGCTCATGTAACCATGTTTATGATAGCTGCAGGCGCATTTACGGCTCACGTAAACTCATCCGCTTCCGCTTCCAGTTGCAGTGGTGGGCCAAATGAAATGGTGTCATGGGCCGAGTCCAGCCCATGGGCCGTAGGTTGGGAATCCCTGTACTAAAGCATGGTGAGGACCAGAATTTATGTCACTTGGATGACCAGGTAAATGACAATGGTGAATGAACCCATTCTGGAATATGGCATTATTCAGGAAGATAGCATTAAATGCAAGACTTGATACTGATAGCTTTATTCACGCCATGCTGTATTATTTGGAGGGAAAGAGATTTTTTGTATTCACTTACAGCATCACTCATCACAATATAAATATTTATCTGGCATTCCTACTCTTCTTTTTCTCGCTATTCTAAAAGTACCTGCTTTTTGGACCGTAAAGACTCTGTAATGCTTTTTTCCTTTTTATTGTATGCATTGTTGTTTTTTTCTGGTCCTATTCCTACTCTAGAACACCTTTTCTGAGATAGGCTGTCCAGAACTGAACATGTCAGCCAAATTCCACACAGAAATTATCTGATACATTTCCAGAGACTTGAGTATACAACAGATCTGGTTGTAATTGACATTCAACACTTATTTGCAACCCTTTGCCTAATTATTCTCTTTAACTTTGAATCTCCCATTCTCTTTGCTGCAAAAGTTGAGTGAATTACCAGGTTTAGTTTATTCAGATCAATGTGACTAAGAGCGAGTCTAACTGGAGTAATGTATCTGCTTCTAAGTATAATGCATGCTACTTGAAACACAATTATTTAGTTTTGCTGGTCTTCGGATCTGGCTTCTTCCTTGTCTGTTTGTTTTCTTGTCCACATTTATCAATCAATCAATGTGCTGCCCACTAGGCTACAATATTTATTGATTTACAATAAAATATATTACAAAAGGAATGACTGAAAGGAAGTCAATTTTAAAACCCAAAGGGCAGATAAAATAATAAAGTTTTGATTGTACCCTGGAAGTTCCTTCCACGTTTGACTGTTCAATCTGGGGTGTGTTAGTATCACACCATATTCTACTTCTGAATCCAAATCATATGTTTTTGACCACAACCTGGAATGGAATCTGGCTCTCTTTCCTTACAATGTGTTGGCTTTGAAAGCTTAACAGGTGCTAAAACTAATAAAAACTTTGTGACTCAGTTGAGCACATATGTCACCAAAAACAAGCAGCGATCCATCCATGATGGCAAGAGGGTTGACTTAACTGTCAAAATGATGCAAAAGAACAAAAGAGACGAAGACAAGATAATACCAGATTGTTTGTTTTTTGCTTGTTTTGAAAGTGAACAGGGCCTAGTGGTTATTTCTCCCACAAAGGAGAACAGCTGATTGCAGCTATGTACTATATTTATTTACAATATTTGGAAAAATAACCACAGGAGATGCATTCAATCAATCCGCAAGATTTTTTTTCCCCTGGTTGAAGGTGAAGCTACACAGAGATATGTTAACATAATTTATCAGTTTAGCACACACCACTACAACTACAGAGCAACTCTCTCTGTGTACTAAATGATAAAATAAAGATTTGACAGAGGGCCGCAGCCAGGATTCTAGATGTGGGTGGGCAAATTTTATATATTTGTTATATATATGTCATATATATAAGCAGCCGGGAGTTTGAGGGTGGGCAAACTGCTAACTCAGGCTGGGCGACACTCACGCTGGCCACCCCCTGGCTATAGCCCTGATTTGAGTCATCTTTGGAAAATGATAAAGCCGAAGCTATCCAACTTTGGCCACATCGTGAGAAGTGAATATTCCTTGATCACGCAATAATGTTAGGAAAAGGAAAAGGCAGCAAGAGGAAGACTAAATATGAGATGGAGTTACTCCCTACAGCAGGGGTCCCCAACCTAAGGCCCACGGGCTGGATCCATTTCATGTGGCACTTGTCTGAATGGTATCATTCTCACAACAGCTACCCTCCCAGACTGCATATATCAAGGGTTCTCAAACTAAGGCCTGTGGGTTGCATCCGGGCCATGGTGCCATTTCATGTGTCCCACCCACCCACCCCAAGGGCATTTGAGAAACAAAATGGCCACTCCCTTTCAAGGTGTTTGGACAAAATGGCTGCCCCCATCATGCAAGCAGAGCAAAATGGTTGTCCGGTCTTCTAAGCTAACTGAGAAAGCATGACCCAGCCCCCATCTTGAAAAGATTGGGAACCCCTGCCCTAAAAGAACCCATAGGCTTGAGTTAACAAGAGCTGAGTAGGGCTGTTGAAGATAGAACATTCTGGGCATAATTCACCATAAGTCGGGAGTGATATGATGAGGCAAAACAACTACAAACTTTCCTGGGTGATGATTGACTCGCTTGCATTTGTTTTAACCTCAATTCCATTCCTGTCTTCCCATCTTTCACTGAACACAAGAAAAGTGCTGAGAATTCTTTTTCAACCAAGGCCTGAGCAGCACTTTTTAGTCTCTCTTGTTGCTTGCTGATAGTAAACTAACAGCCTGGCCACATTTCATTCAGCCCAAGGGTGATTTAGGCAAGTGCTCAAATAAAAAAGCCCAATGCTATTTTTAGTTCCTACACAATAAGTCACATGATTTTGGAGCTGCAGAGTGGGAGACTGAGAGGGACTCCTGTACTAAAAAGACCACAGGGGCTTTTCAAAGAGACCAATAAGTTAAAGAATACACAAAAATAAGCTGTCTTGACCAGTGGTGGGCATCAGAAGGTTCGCACCAGTTCGCCAGAACCGGTAGCAGAAATTCTGGTTGGCCCCGCCCATCCAAGTTTTGAAATAAAGTAGTCCTAATTCGGGTGCAACACAGGGCTTTCCCCCTGGCCACGCCCACCACACCATGTCCACACAGTGTGGTAGTAAAATTTTTGGGAGCGCACCACTGGTCTTGACCTCAGAGAAGAATACAGATTTTTCTTGTAAATGTGCCAAGCAGATAAAGACCTACATCCAATGATGAGTAGAGTAGCACCTTGTATCAATAACATTTACACAAGTGCCAACTTGATTCAGTGCTTTACTCTAGTTCAGAGATTCTCAACCTGTGGCCCATGGGCCGGATGTGGCCTGTGGCACAATTTCATGTGATCCCCTACCACCTCCACCACACCAGGAAGTGTCATGTGGTGGAGGAAGGGCAAAATGGCTGTCTGGCCCCAGAAGCTGTCTGAGGTAGCGTTATCATGACCCCCCCCCCCTCTTTAAAAGGTTGAGAACTCCTGCTCTAGTTGATAAAATCAGCTGGATTTAATCTTAAATCCTGTCTTGTTCAATCTTACCCATACAGTGATACCTCATACAAAACTTGGTTCCACAAGTTTGGACTTTATACGAATTTGGAATTTGTATGAGGCATTCAAAATCCTAGCTAAGATGCCTCATACAACGTCCAAATCCTTGCCGCAATGCCTCGTACAACGTCATTTCCATAGAGATACAATGTACTGTAACAGGGCAAAGTCAAGGAAACAGACAGGAAACTGACAGAAATTTAAAAAGTCATTGTCTAAAGGCTAAATACATTACAAAAACATGTTAAACAACCCTGATTGTTCAAGAACCTGAAGAATGCTGCAAAAATCCCAGGAATGCTTCTAAAAATTCTGACGAAAAAAATTAAAAAAAATCCAAAATCGTGCTCAAAACTACTCCTAAACACTATTTGCTTTGTGCAAAACCCACAAGAGCAATGCACGCATGTGTCCTGCCTTTTATACTGCCCAGGCACAATGCAACCTGGGGAAAACCCCAATGCCTCATACAACGTTGCAGCGAATTTGTATGAGGCAACTTTTTTCAAGGAATTAGGCGATGTTGTATGAATTTGATGTTGTATGAAGCAGACTTTGTATGAGGTATTACTGTACTCATGTTTATTAATAAAATGTACTCTGACTCACTGAGGCACAATCCACTGAGTTAAGTTCCTCCTGCAGTCCACGCTGAAATTAACTAAGTCTGTATCCAAGAAAAAAGTATGAGTAAGTTTTAGTACACAGTCACTGCTACTATCTGATTAAGAGTTTGAGGGTTTCATTCCACACATTCCTTTCACAACTCTCAGCACTCTTTCTTCAGTTAGTCTTTCTTCCCGCTTCCTTCTTTAGGATCTTTTCTTTGGGAACCGAGTCAAAATACCAAATAAGTCTTAAAGTCAGACTGTTTAAATAGAGAAAGAGCAGGAAATCCAAAATATTTTTCCCCTGGGAGGAGGGGAACCTGTGGATGCTTCTGCTGGAGGCAGGAAGAACAAGTTGGAAAAAAGAATATTGCCTGGAAGCCAGTAGGTTGTGTTCTTTGTTTCTTCTGTCTTAGTTTTAAAAAATCCGAAGTGGTCTTCTCTCTGTCTTCCAACCCAGCCACTCTTTCCCTCCCCATCCCCTGGTGAAAACTGAACGGGATCGAAGCCAGGGCTGCCCTGTGGGTGAGATGACAAAGCCTGTCGCCTGAAATAGACTTCTTTTCTGTGTTTTGTTTACCACTGGAGAGCGGGGGAGAAGGGGGGGACCTTATGACTGCAGGCTCAGGCTGGCTTAGAGTCCTTCCAGTCCTACCTAACCTCCCCAACCCCCTTCGGATGCTCTGATTCACTCCTGACCTCAAGTTTGTCTCACGCTCTGATTTATACATCACTCAGCCGTGACTATCCAAAGGCGAGCCTTTCCTAAGGAGTTGGGGAAGAAGCTTGCACTTACAGACTCCTCCAGGGGTTCCGGCGGTCCATCCTTGCACTGCTCTTGTGCACCTCTCTGCTTGGCTTGCCCGGCTGGTGCACATGCCAAACCAGCACGCCGGGTGTGTGAGAAGGCAAGAAGTTGTTGCCATTCTTGCTTGATGGAGTCATGGGAGAAGTTGCTGTGAGTGAGGGGCACAGATAACCAGGACTGAGGAGGTGCGCTTGGAGCCGGCAGAGTGGTGGGTATCCCTGGGCAGTTGTAGCTACCTCTTCCACTCCCTGGTGTCCCGTTTGGAGGAAGGTGAGAGAGAAAGAGGAATCGAGTTTGTTTTAGATTTCTTGCAATGTTTCTAGATCCAGGACAAGAAAGAAGAGGGTGTGTGTGTTTTTTTCTCCCTTTCATCTCAGTCCCGTGTGTGTGTCTATTCCTAGAACTGACAGAATTCAAGATTTGTCCCATGTCAATTTCCTTGCTTTTTTTAAAAAAGTACTTCTGAATCTTAATCCTTCCTGGTGCACCATGCCTGAAACTGGACTGCGAGTCGAAGACCTTCAGATGATGGTTTGGGGGCTTCTTGTTTTGCGGGGGTGGTGGGTGGTGGTGGCAATTTCTAGTGAAATTGACTAAGCATAGTTTTGGAAATAAGTCTCTATATAAGTTTGCCTTTTAAAACTCTACGTGACATGCCAGTGGGTTTTACAAAAACTTTACTTTTGTCTGGTTCTTAGGACCACATGTAATGTTTATTCTTGTTTCAGAGTTCAAAAGAAAGGTCAGATACCAGTGGCATTCTCCCTTTATTGCCTCCAGAGTTTATTGTAATATTTAGCCTGGTCTGTGGTAAAATCAAATCTTGTAGACAGACATGCTGGGTTATAGTAGGCATTTAGTAACAAAAATAACAATCTCTTACTGTTTTAGATTACGTGCCTATGGAAACATATCCCAGAACTTGGAAATGCTGTTTTTTAAATATGATCCCCACCCCAATCCCCAATCCATGTCTTTTAAAATATATACAGTATATTTGATGTTTCACATGTGAACTGTAAAATATTTGCTGTGGTTTTGTAAAGTGATCATAAGCTGATAAAATACATTTTTAATTCCATATTTTAATTTCACTTATTAAAAATATACATCTGGCATGATACACTGATAGGTTTCCTTTGCTCGAAAGCCAGTCGTATCTGACTCTAGGGTTCTGTGCTCATCTCTGTTTCAAAGCTAAAGAGCCAGTGCTGTCTGCTTCTGCAGACATTTCCATGGTCATGTGGCAGGCATGACTAAACACCGGAGTGCACGGAATGCTGTTTCCTTCCCACCGAAGTAGTCCCTATTTATCTACTTGCAATTTCTTGCTTTCGAACTGCTAGGTTGGCAGAAGCTGGGATAAAGACGGGAGCTCATTCCTTTTAAAATAATATTTGGATAATTACAAAATAAACAACATTTGTATGGTTGATAGTTGCAGAAGAGGCCATGACTAGAACACACACACACTCTGATTTATTTGTTTATTCATTCATTCATTCATTCATTCATTCATTCATTCATTCATTCATTAGGACAGGTGGAAATCTTCAAAAGACACTGTGGAGCCCTTGCTTCACAGTGTGTGGGATTTTTACCCACTAAAACCACTTCCCATTACGCCCCATCACCCTGCATAACCGCTGTCAGGCATTACTTCGCAGGGGGGGGGGGCAGACTGGCTGTTAAAAACCCTCTTCCAATTTAGCTACTCGCCTTCCTCCTCTATTCCTCTGGCTGCCCTCTTCTCAGTCTCTCCACACATCTAAGTTCCAAGATGACCCCGCCCGCATAATTGGACACCGTGACCCAGGTAGTCTCCCCGCTCAACATCTCGCCGATGATGTCTTTCGGAGACAACTGTTGTCGAAGATGCCTCTATAAAATTTCCCATTCTGCATCAAAGCGTGGACAGTGAAAAAGCACGTGCTTCGCATCTTCCTCTGTGTGTGTGTGTGTGTGTGTGTGTGTGTGTGTGTGTGTCTGCCTATCTGCCTCTGTGTGTGTGTGTGTGTGTGTGTGAGAGAGAGAGAGAGAGAGAGAGAGCTCTTTAATTTGCCAACAGAAAATCCAGAGTTTGTAACTGGAATGACTTTGTAAATACAGTATACGAAAGTTGTATGCAGTTTCATTGCCTGTCTTATGAAATGAAGAGCACTGGGTCAGACTCACCCACTCTCATTAAGGAGACTGTGACTGGTGAATTAATGAATGTGTCTAACAGGTATATAAAGTTGTAGTAGTATAGAGCAGGTGAAATTAAAGTGTGTTGGAAGAATCAGATTTTCTAATAGACATCAGAATCCACACTGAGATAGCATCAACTTTCTACACATTCTTTCCTCTCTCCTTCCTCCCCTTGCACATAAACACAAATTTCTACTTATATTTTGTACTATAAAAGGCTTGTTTACTATGATGGAGGAAGAATGTGTGAAGAGAAAGTTTTCAGATTGCTGGTGTGTAGTACATCAATGTGTGCTCAATACACATGTAATATCCTTTTTGCTTTCCAAACTCATGCAAGATCATAGTAGGTACATGTAAGAATGTAAAACCTACTGACTGTTCCTACTATTAAGAAACCGATTGGATTACCTTGTTTGAGACTGAATCTTGGCATGTTAAAAGCATATCAGAATACTGGAAATATATCAAAAATTGTTTGAACTGGCTGTATTGCATATATCACTGTTTATGTACACACATAAATCCAGGCAGTTCTGAGTTGAAACAGACATTGTAGTGAAATTGCTTTAACAAGTTAATGTCATTTGTTTATCCTAGCACAAGTTTCCCACCCAGAAGTACAATTTTCAAATTTGCTTGCTTTTTGTGTGTTGTTTGATCATGTGGAGTTAAGCACAGTCTTGAATTTCAAGTTGATGGTAGAAAGCATGGCAGGTTTGAAGTGTTGCATGTTTGAAGAGAGAATGTTTCATCACTTTCTAATCGTCACGTAGCTTCCTAGTTGTCACATTTTACCTAGTTTGCCTTTCTGCAGAATGACCTAGAAACAGATTTCTAACATACTGGTTAACCCATCCCTATCATTTGCTTGTGTCTAACATGGTTTCAGACAATGATGGTAAACCATTTCTCCTCGGAGGAAAAATCTGGATCTAGATTTTCTGTACCAAACAAGGGGGCAGGCTGGATTAGATGGACCTGTGGCTTGTGATCTGACCAGAGAAAATGGGGAGAGGAATCTCCTCTAGATAGACCATTATTGACTTATAATTAGATGGTCCACATTGTTCTGATTCTATGATTTCTTTCAGGACTGTCCACTAAAAACTATTTAGGAAGAGCTCAAGGGATGAGGAGGAGAATTTGGAAATTTTCTTTTTTTGGACTACAATTCCAGAGTCCTCCAGACATCTCTGGGGCTGGGGAAAACTGAGAGTTACAGACAAAAAATAAAAAAGGAATATTTCCAAGCTCTGGGAGGAAGAGCCACCAGTTCGGAAAAATTGACAGCGGACCAACTAATACCAGAAGTTTATGACCTCAAAATCTCAGCCAAATCATGTCCTCTGAATACTTTTTAAAAAGTAGATAAGGCCAACGAGAAGGTAAAGGAGGGGCATATTATCATTATAACTCAATCACAGTTCTTCTGGTATAGGTAGTACCATCTTTCCAGGTATTTCAGATGTCAACAGGTCCCATGATAACTGTGGCTGATAGGTATCTAATCTAAACTGATTAGAGAGTACCAGATTGGGAAGGATAAGGTAAGACATGTTGTCTCCACCCAAAGTGAGGATGGATTTCTCCCCATGAGCCATGGTAGTACAACCTAAGATGTCTGATACACAAACAGAATTTTCCCTCAGCTCATCTCAGCTCCATTTCCCCCTATAATGCTCTGTGATTCATTGTCTGTTTGACCTGCCTGTGCTAGAACTGATCTTGCCAAGGCTCTCCTCTTCAACCATTTCTGAAACAAGCCTGGACTGGATCCTATTAATGGTACTCATGACTTGGGCCTGCTGGCTTCACTCCTAAACAAAGGTTACAGAATAGAAGGACTTGGCTACTTCTTTCCTTGTGCCACAAAAGCAATATATTATATCTACCTCTTGGGAAATTCTCATGAATTGCTTGAGAGAGATTATCATTAGATATACTACACAAACACAACTGAAACACTTCGGGAAAATAAAACCCAGTAACAAGTTGAGAAGGTTAATTAGAATTGCTAAGGACCAAATGTCTTGTCCCATTATACATTGCTTAGTTACTGTAAATGTTTTCAGCTTATCTATGTACAAAAATGATGCTCAAAGGGCATGTTTGCCTGCTTTCCAATAATAAGAGCTACAGCAACTTCACTGTTTGTGTCTTTGTTTGGAAAACGAGAAAGAGTCTCCTGTCATTTGTCACAGTTCCAGTCTGTTTTTGTGTTGGTCCTGTTACAGCAAATAAATTTAGAACATCTACTGAGGGTGACTTTGGTTCACTAACTTTGTCACTCTTTGGAAAGTCAGCTGAAAAGCAAAACAAAGTAGTAGTCCTCATTGGCTCAAGTGGTTAAGATGCTGAGTGGAAGGTGGCAGGTCAGCAGTTCGATACCCAGGTACTACACGATTGAATGAGCTCCCATCTCTGTCCCAGTTCCTGCCAACCTAGCAGTTTGAAATCAAGAAATTGCAAGTAGATACACAGAAAGAGCCTCCTCAAAGATTGTGGTATTTTTGAACCACAATTGGGCATACCCTAGTAATGGCAATCTTGTGTTGGCGGCTACTCTTTCTCATACTAGGTCAGGCAAAAGGTGCCTTCATTTTGGCAGTTTCATGTCTGGCTTAGACAAAGAAGAAGGAGGAGGAGACAAAAAGGAAGGAAGGAAGGAAGTTCATGGAGGACAAGGGTATCAAGTTAGACAAGTTCATGGAGGACAAGGGTATCAATGGCTATAATTATGGATACTTAAGGACAACCTCCAGGTTGGAGAGATAGGCAGGATATCTCTCAATGCCATTTCCAGGGAATCCTAAGCAGGTGAAGGCATCTCCTTGGGAATACCCTGAAGAAAATGGTGAGCCACTGTGTGAGACAGAATGCTGGACTGGATGGGCTCCTGTGGCCTGTTCCAGCAAGGCTGTTCTTATGTTCTTATGAAGGAAGGAAGGAAGAGACTGTGGCTTCACAGACATAAAAATGAGGGTGTGGGAGGCTCATGGTAAGGGTTGGCAGGGGAACATCTTCTGACATGCCACCCTTAAATGAATGTGAAAAATTCCACCTGCTTGTAGAAGCCAAGGAGAGATAGAAATGGTATAGCTCAGTAGTTTGGAGCACATGGCTGCAGAGCCCGAAGCTGGGAGTTTGAGTTCCCCTATGCCTCCTGGGAGAGACACTAGCTGAGATCAACTGAATTGTATGTGACTGTTGAAGTTACATGCCCAGGAACCCATACAGCTTTGAAGAAGCTATATGGTTGTAGAGTACAAGCAGAAGGAGGAACTGATAAATCATTTCTGGGAACATTGTTAAATCAAAAAAGGATTGATAACATAAAATTATTAGTATGAAGAAGAGTTGGGCCTCATTAGTACTTTAATGGGAGACCAACAGCTATACGGTCTGGGATTTATCAGGGTCGTGTCTCAAGAATTGGAAGATAGCCAAGTTGTTTATGCCTTCTGTAGACCATGTTGGACCAACGGACTGATTCAGTAGATTTCTGTGAGGCTTGTTCAAGGCTTACTAATTATGGCCTCCTCGCATTGCCAATACACATGGCTGAATAGCTCAGTAAGTTAGTGAACCAGGGGGCAGGAGTTCAGTTCGCCTGTGCTTGGGGAAGCACCACACTTTCATACCATGTGCAAAAGAAATGGAATTGTAAACCACTTTTGACTATTTCATATGTACAAAAACCCCAAGAAAGATCACCATAAATTCAAAGTGACTTGATGGCACTTTGTGATAGCACAAAAGTGTTTTTGTTATACGAGGAATTTCAGAGACACTGGGGAGAAGTTCAGATTTATTGCAGGATAGTACCTAGGGCTAAAATCCTGCTGCATGAAATTACACTGCATAAGGCTGATGAAGTCATCAGAAGAAACAATGTTTCTGATTTTTTTCCCCCGGAAGGTCCTGAGCCTCTCATGTAATTATTTTTATTGGTGGGGTTCCATTGCCTGCCACAGGGTGGGAAGGAAAATCTTTAATTACCAAAAATGACAAACCTGGATCTCATCACAAACCTTCATACAAAATATATAAATTCCACAGTGCCTTCTCAGCAGGTTATGGATAAAGTAATCATTAAAGTTTACAGTTGTAGATATTAGGGCACCAGGATAAAGAAGTTAAAATTCATTTGGCTTTCATTGTTTCTACCCTTTTCATCTCTTGTCATTTTAAATTCTGGACCAGGATGAAATAAAACAAAAAGATGATAGGTTGTGCATAGACTTTCTGACAGTCTTTAGAAATAAAAGTACAGGTCAGAAGCTGTACCTGTTCCCAAAAAAGAATAAACTCCACAATGAAAAGACACCAATAAATGTTTCCTAAAATATATCTATTGAGTTACAGAGGTCTATGTGGTAATGCCTATTAAATAATAGTGATGTATAAATTTGGTATTTTCTTTACTAAGCCTTGTGAGACGCAAATTGCCAATTCTTTTATGAAATACAGCCTCACTGTAAAGTCAAGAGTGAAATTAACTGGGCCGTAAGATTTATTTCTCTCTTCTCTCTTCTCTGTCCTTGTTTGCCTCTCAAACATCTCTTCCTTTTGGTTTGTAAAATTTAGGGCACCATGAACCAGCTCGTAGATTGGGAATGAAACTTATATTGCTCCTGACATTTAATGTCATAGAATCTGTGCTCTTGAAGCCACTGTGATGTTGTGACTTCAGGAAATGAGCAAGTAATCTACTTTAACAGTTCTTCTCAGCTGTGGTAGCTAGTAGAAAAACAGAGTTGGGGAAGCTCAACTGTTTCAAATAATTCAAGTAGGGCAAGGTAAAAGTAGAGAGAAAAGATTCCACAAGGCCAACTCTCATCCCCATGTCAACATAGTAAAGCCCACTAAAAAGGCAACTAATTTTTTTTTCACTTCTAGAGGGTCTGGATGGCAGAATAACTGAGACTACTGGGCACCTTCTCAGTATTCTGGGTGCCACAAGCATTTGCTATTAGAGGAAGGTGCCTCATGCTTCCATGAGAATTTGGGATCAATTAATTTTAATCCACATCCCCATACAGCATGTGACAAATGAAAGTGCGGCACCAAAATGGCCGCCACGCTCTTTGCGGGGGCCCCCCACCTGGACTCAGACATCCGGGTGAGTTAGGGGGCGTGGCCACCCCTCTATAAAAGGGGTGGCCACGAGGCAGACGAGCTGCCATTTTAGAAATAGCGACGGAGAGGAGAAGTTTTTCCCTCCACCCCCTCCCTAGTGAACAGTGTGATATTTTGGTCGCTTCGGGGCCGGGTGGGAATTTTTGGCCTGAACCACAATTGGCCCTTGGTTTCTGGCTTTTTTGCCCATCCCACACTGTTGCTAGTGTTTGAGCAAAGGGGTTTTTCTTTGACTTTGGTCACTTTAGGCGGGTAGCACTGGTAAGGTAAAGATTTATGACCCAGAGGCATCCAGCAGGTTCGAAATTGACTGGCCAACAGACAGGTACAGGTGTAATAGCTTTGACCGGTCAACGACGAACCAGGCAAGGGGTGATGGCAGGAGCTTTTCAGCATGCATCACCCCGTGATTTGATGGATACACGTCATAGGGTGGAGTCAGTAGATAGTTTATTGACTCCGGTCAACAATTTGTTTGTGTCAACAAACAAATTGATACAAATGGATACATTGTAGCCAATTGCCATTGGCAATTTTGGGAGGAACCTTACCAGTGTTACTGCGGCCTGCTTGCCTTAAGAATTACAATTGGATGAATACACCAATTGAAAGTTATAATTCGGACTAGGGCATTATTCAATAAAAGTGCCCCAATGCCTTTATCCATATACCGGTGTCTGAGTCTTTCTTTGGGGGGTGCGCTTGCAAAGAAAAAATGTATCTGTGTTCATTTGCTGGTAACAAAATAATGTTCCTCTCAAAGAAGGTTGAACATTTCAGCCTCATAAAAATAGACATCATGATGACATTAGATCATGGTAACCTGGAACAAGATGTTTGTTAGATCTATACTAAGAGTATACAAAAGAGCCACATTCAAGCTTGTAAAGACTTGATTTAAATCTTAAACCTTGTCCTGATTTGGATGTGCATTGGATTTGCCCAAGGTTTGCTTTCCTTTGCATGGAAATCTGGGAAAATGTCCATACACATTTTTCTTAATGCATGCATTTTGGTGCACATTTGGGGAATGTACACTTCCCCTCCCACTAATTCTATTGTTTGTGTCCTCTTCTTAAGCATATGCATTTTATTTGAGCATGTTTCCCAATTTGATTTTTTTGGCAAACAAAGCTAATTACAAATTCATAAATGTATATGTGTCAGGTTTGCCACTTAAGCCACTGGGGCAGTGAGCCACACTATAGCGAAGAGGGCATGGTTGCCCTATCCTGACCATCCCGAGGCACTCATGGGCCATATACTTAGCTGTTCTCCTGTTTTATAGATCAGGGGTTCCCAACCTCAACCTTTTCAAGCCGGGGTCCAGGTCATGCTCTCTCAGTCAGATTGGAGGACTGGACGGCCATTTTGCCCTGCTTGCATGATGGGGTGGCCATTTTGTCCCAACAGCTTCAAAGGGGTGGCCATTTTGTGTCTTGAATGTCCTTGGAGGTATAAGGAGGAGCACATGAAATGGTGCTGTGGGCCAGATCTGACCCATGGGCCTTAGGTTGGGAACCCCTGTTATAGATGGTCATGGCCAAAATCCTGTTGCATAGTTATGCCAGCATTACTCTAATAGTATATCTTTAGGAGGCAAATTACCTCAAGTCAAGAAATCACCATAGAGCTTGTCTGTTGTGTATGGGGCCACCAGGATCTTTAAATAGAGCTGATCTCTCTGACTGGAAGAGTGAGAAATAAAGGGAGTTCTAGGAGATGGAAATATTCTAGAAGGGAGGCAAACTGTTCAAGGCTCTGTAAGATAAGAACCACAAGAACTTTGGACTGTATTTTGGGGAGCATATCTTCTTTTCTGAGTGTTGTCTGCATCTCTGGTGTTCCAGCCATTATCCTGAATGTGCTTTCAGGTTTTATAGTCATTAACTATTTTTTAGGCTTGTTAGTCAGGCCTGCCTTAGCATCTTAAATCTCACATCTGGGGCTTTGATAACATCAAGAAGAGGGGATTACTCAGAAAGTTGTCGATACAGTGAATCACTTATGTGCTCTGTTGCTTTCGCTCTCTCTCTGGCACACACATAGCACTCTTAACCTAACACAATATAGATGAGACAGGGGCCCTTCACCAAGAATGTAATGCATGTTGTGACAAATATCAAGAAACCAATTTATTGCCATAAAGATAAATGAAAAGTTTATAAAATATGAGGTGAAGCGGGTACCTTGTTAGATAAGTGCTAAATATATTACAAGGCGTACTGGGGATGGTTTGGTCGATATTCAAGAGATTAATTTTCAGGCTCCTAAATTACAACTATTGCAATGAGGCATATATTAACTGTGCTGTCTTTTGCCCAAATAGGCTAGAGATTTTTGTGTGTCTGCGTGTTGTGCTAAACAGCAGTTTGCCCCAAGACATGCTGTCATCACAATTTAGAAGTGAAACACAAGAATGGAGCTCATTTTTGATTGAGCCACTGTTACTGTTCAAATTATTTTTTAAGTTTCTGTCTGACTAAATATTTACGGGATATATTAGATGTATGAAAATGAGGTTAAGCCCTCCCCTGCACTGGTTCTAAAAAGAGTTTTAACTAGTGGATTAAGGACTTCAGTTGTTCTTATACTTTTTTCTCTGGTCCAACATATGTTCCATCATTGTCACTGAGGTCTAGTCCTCTCGGTGTTTCTGCACTAGGGATATCTAAGCCAGGGGTGGGAAATCTTTGACCCTCCGGATTTTTGAGGAGGGTCAGCTCTCATCTGTCCACCTGCCATGGCCAGTAGTAAGGGTTTTATTGGGAGCACATGCCCCGAACATCTGAAGACTCCATGGCTTGTCTCCTTTGACCCAATTGAAAACTTAGAAACATTGCTCTCTCCTTTTTGAACCACAGTTCTCATGATCGCATAGATCCCATTGACAACCTCAAAACTGTCCCATTATCTGTGGGGTGCACCCATTTAGCTATCAGCAACACCACATAATGGGCAATATGGTTTTGACATATATACCACCTTAAAAGCACCATTTCATCTTTTCTGTCACAAGTATTATTTTCAATAGGGGTGCTTAAAAATGTGGCTTTATCAACATTTTAAAGTAAAATGAAGACCTGGTTTGCAAACGTTCTCCCAGTTTCGCTCCTCTCTGGGTTTTGCAAAATAGTTCTCGGCTAAAAAAATTAATGCCTCTGCATTTGCTACTTGACACCACAGCATTGTCTTGCTAGCTATGTGGTCCCTAATTGTCTGGAATCCTGTATCCAACAAGAGGATGGTGCGCTCAAGATGAGCAGTGAGCCACACTGAGCACAGAAAGCCTTGATGGATTTTGCCATTTGACATTTTTGATGCACAGGTTTTGTGGAGGAGGAGGCTTAGAAATCTCTCCCATCCTTCAAACTGTCTTTGTTCACTGTTTGTTTGCTCCCCTTCTTGGCAGCTTGTCATCTTCACCTTCATTCTTGGCTTTCTGAACCCAAAGGGTCTGATTGATAGTTTGTTGGTTACTCCATCACTGTCTGAAAATACATTATTAATTCCTTAAGCACATAAGAAATGCTTTACACCTTATCTTTGCCTCTGCCTCTTTTTCTTCTTCTTCTGGGAACCTTTGCAAATAGAAATCATCTTTTGCTTGTTCCTTTGTGTTAAATAAGCCACAAGTACCACATAACAAAGCAGAGCTGCCTTGAAGGCAGAAATTTGCATTAATCATACAACAACAGCCCATTTATGAGATCTATGCAGTTACAATCTTGAACCAGAGAATTGTTTTCCCCATAAAAGCTGGGAGTTTTTCAGATCCCAGGAGAGACGAAAATGCTGACCAAACCATTATTAAAACAGATCAGCTTGTGTGAACCTGTATGGGGAAGAGAAGAGAAACTGCCATAATAAAAACATGTACCTGGAAACCTGAAGCAGCAGTTTAGATCAGAAAAATGGATGAAGCAAGTCAGTCTGATGATTAAAACAAATCCGTTGAATCTTATGAAAGCATAGCAAGTTACTTTGTTTAAAAAAACTATTAGATTAACAACAATTTACTTTTGGACTTTTAGATCTCTAACTGTAATTAATTTCTTTTAAAGCATCTTTCTAAACATAGTTTAATTTTTTAAAAAATATGCAACCTTTTGTTCACGCTATCTAAAGCAGCTAAGTATTTGCGCAGAAAGACCAGGTAAAAGCATTTTTAAGTTTCACTATCTATATCCAAAAGCTCCTTTCAGAGATCATGATGTCTGTGGGGACAGAATAAAACTGATCTGTGAGATGAAAAGCTAAAGATTGGTTTTAATTTTTAATGCTAGAGCCAGTGATGAGATACATGTTGTGCCAGATGGAAAAAGAAAAATTGCAAAAAGTGTGCATTTCTATTTGAAATGTGAAAATTGATTCCCCCACCACGCAAAAATCTAATAAAGACATGAGCTAAGCCTGGGTGGGTACTTATTTAAGTTTTAAGTGATTAAGGCGCAAGCGATAAATTAGAGGACAAGACAGTATTTATGAAAACTGGAGGAAAATGTTAAGGGCCAGCTGAAATATTGTCAAGTATAGAGGCATTATGAAATATAGGCTGGAGTGGGAGGGGAAACCAAGGAACAATATATTACAAGAAAAATCCTGGAATTTACAATTATTATGTCTCCTAAAATGGCTAATAATGTCCTAGAAGCTTTCCTAGATGTGGCATCTCTGTGTCTCCTTGTAATGCATGACCTACCTACCTTTGTATCTCAGAAGAGCACTTCACAAGCTTGCTTTTTGCTAAATTAAAAGTGATCTATGAAATAATTTCCTGAAAGATTGATTTATATTTATATCATATTGACCATCACCAAATTGTACATCATATTGATAGATTAATTTACAAAGGAGTACTAGCTGAGCAAACACCATTGATTTTGTAAGAACAAATTCCTGGGGCTAAATTGTCAATGAAGTTTCAATAGTTAATCATAAAAGATAAAGGTCACCCTTGCTCGAAAGCCAGTCGTATCTGACTCTAGGGTTCAGTGCTCATCTGTTTATGTCTCCGTCTGCAGACATTTCTGTGGACTCCACAGAACGCTGTTTACCTTCCCACCGAAGTGGGAGTTGTATTAATACTTACTTACTTCTAGAACTGATACAGAGGCTATACCTGTATAATATTTTGGTGGGACACCGACAGAACAGCTTTATGGACAACTTTTAGTTGCTCGAAAGCCAGTCATATCCGATTCTATGGTTCAGTTCTCATCTCTGTTTATAGTCAAAGAGCCAGCACTGTCTGCATTTCAGATGTTTCCGTGGTCATGTGGCAGGCATGACTAGACACCTGAGTGCATGGGATACTGTTTACTTTCCCACTGAAGTGGTTCCTATTTATCTACTTACAATTTCTTGCTTTCAAACTGCTAGGTTGGCAAGAGCTGGGACAGAAATGGAAGCTCACTCCATCATGCAGTAGTTGGGTCTTGAACTGATGACCTGCTGACCTTCTAGTCATCAAGTTCAGTGTCTTAACCACTAAGCCACCATAGTCTACTGTATTTATTTATTTATTTTTCACGCTTATATACTGCCCACTCAGGTACAACCCAACTCAGGGCGGTTGGGTAGCAATGCTGTGTGAACACTGCATGTTCCTGAAGTAGTTGTGTGGAAGTGTTGCATCAGTATGTTGCTTTCATACTATACAATTAAAAGTTCCATCATTTTGTAGTTTTTCATGTAGTTCCATATGGAAGGCTTCCTTTGGTTTGAGAGGTTGTATAATTGGACATACCAATCACTTGACTTGGTAGAAGATGCTTCCTCTTCTATATTACTAGTGGCTATTTTTTTAAAAAAAAAAAGTTGACCTATCTGTGTTAAGCATTGGAGGAGCTGAATCCAGATAATGCAACTATAGAAAAACATTTAACCATCTTTACCTATAAGGAAGACGTTAACCATTGGAATGTAACAAAGGCTCTTGCACCCATCCCTACTATCCTGTACCGAGCCGCCTGCACTCGCCTTTATCTGGCTCGCACATCGCCACAAGGGTCCAGCAGTCACCAGTGGGGCAGTTGTCCCATGAATGCAAACAAAACAATTCAACTTCAATTCCCAACATCCTCCATGCCGCGCCGCCTCTCAGCCAATCAGGCTGACAGGAGAGAGCAAAGAGAACATTGGGAACAGCGCCGTGCCCAATAGAAACCGAGCTGCAGGGAAAAAAGCTGCCGCACAAATGCAAACAAAACAAACAAAACTCCAAGTCCCAGCGTCCTATGCGCTGTGAGCACTTCAGCCAATCAGGCGCGAGCACACAGAATGCTGAAAAAGCTGGCGCACGAAAAATAAAATAAAAAATGCTGACTTCCCACAATGGGAGCGCAAGTCCACCACAGGCGGACACAGCGCCTCACGGCCTTGCAAAAAAAAAAAACCCACAAAAAACCACGGCGAGAACACCGCCAGCCTTCTTTCCCGGAGCAACGGGAAGAAGAGGGACTTCCTCTATACAACTCCAGCCAATAGCTAAAAGGATTAACCTTTGTAAAAAGTAAATTCCATCAAGTCAAATCCCATGGCTGGTGTGAAGATTCTGCCCCCCCCCCCCATTACTACTATCCTACCTTACTTATCAGTAGTTATGTTTTCAGTTGCTTCAAGGATACATCTCCTTCTGTTGGTATAAACAAGATAATAACCCTTTAATGAGGGTTTCTTGAGATTTGTATTCCTGACTCTCTGAAACATTTCCTGCGTGTAGTCGTGATGGGATATTATTTTTAATATATATATTTTCATAGCTTTCAAAACCTGTCTTTTAGTTAAGAAATTTCTGAACTGCCAGGAAGAAGCCAAAGTTATTATTGACTGCTCTCCAGCAGTGTTTTAGACCAGCATAAACTTTTATGTTTTAGCCAGTGGATAGGGATTCCTCTTAACTCTATGAAAGTGCCAGGGGAAAAAGCAAAGATATGATAGACAGGAGACTTCAAGTGAGACAGAAGCCATTTTATATGGAGTCGACAGAAGAGTGAATTTGTTTGCTTAGATCAGCTTTCTTCCAAAATTGAGGCTGATGGTGGCACATAGCAACATTCACTAATAAAGGACTAACACCCCTCTCAAATATTATAAGATTAAGACTCAACTAAACAAGTTAGTTAGTTAGTTAGTTAGTTAGTTAGTTAGTTAGTTAGTTAGTTTATGCTATCTTTCTCCAAGAATTCTTTGAATTTTAAAATCAAAGTGCATTATTTTGTAATAAAAAATAGCCAGATGTTATACTTCAGGATATGCAACAAAGAACAATATACCTTAGAGAAATTGGAGTTTCATCAAAAAGGGAACTCTTAAATACAGAATTGGCAAAAATTGGAAAGTACCAAACATTAAGTCAAAAAATTAAAAGAATATAGAAGCAAGATCAGGTCACCCTCTTTCCCATATTAATTTCAGCAACTGGAGTAATTCCAACATCTTTGGTTATTGATTTAAAACAATTGCCAACAGCTACAAATTTGCTTCTTGAAATTCAAAAACCAGTGATTGGCAAAAATGTCATCTCACACCCACAAACTTTTAGGACTTGACTCACAATGTTTAGGCTTGACCCTTTGGTCCACCTACATGGCTGTCAAGTCAATTCTACTTACAGTGACCATTTCCAGTTTTAGATATAGAGTGCTGTACTTGAAAGTGGGTATCTTTCCCTTCCTTTGGAGGTGCTCTGGGATTGTGCAGCTTGCTTAAAGCTACACAAGCTAGCCACTCTCCTGGGAGGCATCATGGGGGATCAAACAGCTGACCTCTGGCTCTGTAGCCAAGTACTGTACCTAACTCAATGAGCTGTCTAGCCTTGGGTACTTTGCTGTGGAGCCAAAGGCTGAGAGTTTGAGGAATGTACAGGAGTTACTTGTTATCATTTCTGTTCAAACCAGTTCAGCTTTCATGTAGAAACAGGCATAATCTAACAGACAAGAAACAAACAAAATCAAAACATTTTAAAATTTTTTTTAATTTTGTAGCTTTTGTTTGTTTTCTTTCTTGTTGCATATGCTTGCACAGACTAACATGGCTACAATTTCAAAACATATAATGTAGAACAGGGGTCTCAACCTACACCCTGTGGGCTGGATCAAGCCCCCGAGCTGAATTGTCGTTGATGCCAGAAGTGCCCCGACATTACTGTCAGTGCTGAAATCGCTGCGTTTTCCCACCGAAACCCTGGTGAAAATGCGGTGAAAAAAATTCAGAAATGGCACAAAAATGTTCCTCCCCACTCCCTCTTTTCCCGGAGATGGGGGAAATGCCCAGAAACACAGCACAAATGTACACACCACTGCTGGCACAGGGAATAACCATGTGACAGGCCCCTCAGCTGACTGAGGGGTTGTGGCCAGGCCTCTGGCAGGAAAAGGTTGAGAACCCCTGATGTAGAAGATAAATCATATTTCTCAGACCGCAAAATGTACTAACTATGACAACCTTACAACACTGCTACCAATTTTGATGCTTTCCATTTTGAAGGAATTGTATACAAACTCAAGCCCCATCAGTGAGGATTGAGTTCTCAAGCTTTGTGTACTTGTTCATACTCATATTTGAAAAAGAAAATACTTCTTAAAAATAAGAATATACATCTGAAGCATAATCTTTTTTAAAAAATCCTTCTTTTTGCATCACAAGAAAATTGCATTCCCATATTAGAATACTTCATCCCTAGAAAGGGAGATGGACCTAAATATGTACAAGATAAGATCTGAAGCTGGTGGACCAAGGAAAGGTATGCCTCACCCACAGTTTTGATGAGTACTGCACTCCACTTCTCCAGTTATGGGGCACTTATGATTTGGAGCCAGCCTCCGTAAAGACATGTGAAATCTTGACTGCACATTTGAGCTGTGTGAAATTCTTGAGAAGTAAAGTAACTTGCAGCCTACTTAATCCAATGTACTGTACTTGATTTGAACCACTAGGGTTTCATTTAGCTTAAATCTTTAGTTTAACTTTATGGCTCAAGCTTCCTGCCAACAAACTTTGAGAAATATATGCAAAAAGAAGGGGAAAAGCAGCTGGAGTAGTCTGACTTTTCTCCTGGAGGGAGAAGACTATAGACGATTATTATTTTTTTAAAAATAGAAAGCTGCTATTATGAATCTCAGAAGATGTACATAGAAGGAATATTTTACAACCATGACCATGGTTTTTTGAATGCGTCTTTCTACTACAACAGGAGCTGTCCAAGAAATTTCACTGAAACATCTCAGGCCTTTGTAGGAAATGCTGACTGTGTAGAATTGCAAAATGACAGAATGTGCTATTGGCAGCAGAACAGCCTGTTTACATAGGGGGTCACACTCAATTAAATAAGGGGTCATAGCTCATTGATAGAGCTAGGATGTAATTCCTTACTTATCTTGTCCTGAAAGGCAAAGATGAAAAATTAAACATTGTTCCTTTACCAAAATCAATGGTGAGGAATTCTCTTACACTCTAAAGTTGTTGCACAGGTGAAAATAATGCCATGCACAAGAAACCCCCATTTTTGTTCTCAATTGTCCTCTTTTTTGCTCAAAACTTGCAGAAACAGTTTTGACTGCTGCTTTATTTAACAATTTGAAGCTACTAATGGATTGTTCCCATCTTTCTTAACAATCCATCAGTCCTCCCAAGCTTACTTGTGTTTGTGCCTTCTTTCTCAAATGGAAGGGACCAACAGAGACATTTTCTGCAGATTACAGAGACCTTGAAAGGGGGGGGGGGAATGGTTATTTATGCCACTCTCAGCTGGAGGTGAACAATCTTATAGGAGTTTAAAATTTGTCATAGAGGTTTCTCACTCTATCCAAATAGCCTAAATTGATGGTAACAATACATTTACTGAGTATTCTTTCTGTTTCTAGGTAGAACATATGCTTTGGACCCTGTTTCAATACATTGCCCTGCCTAAAAAGATGAAGTAGCAGATAATGGAAAAGACCTGTCTTAGTGTAATTTTTTAGGCATTTCCATGCTGTTTATCAGAGAATATGATTTATCTAAGTTAACATGTCTTGTGTTTAGCATGCTTCATCTTGTGTCCAATACTGGTGTAATTTGAAAGTCTGAATGCAAAGACATTTATATTTAAGGAAATTCCACTGTTGAAAGGATCAGTGAAAGTGCACATTCTCTTTAATATTGACTATGGCTCTGGTGAGTGGCAGTCAATCATAGTAGTCGTATGAAGCAATCTCAGAATGTCTGAATACAGGTGTGCCTCAACTACAGGTTTCAGTTGGAATGTTTTCTTGGAAAATTCAGAAGACTTCAACTGAATCCACTCAAGGGATGCCAGATTTGATTAGAGAGTGGATTCATACCTTCTAGTGTGATTATTGTTGGAAATTAAACCAAAGATATACAGTAACTTCTCTAGCTCTATCTTACATGCAAATGTACACGCATAACAGCTTCTACAAACCAGTTCAATAACCTTATTCCTGGTAGACAGAAATATCGAAATGTCAAACAGGCCCTTCTTCATTGCTTGTACAGGTTAACAAATGGCTCAGTTAACATAAAAATCACATAACAAAAGGAAATCCATAGAAAATAGTGGCTCAGTTTACATAATTTTTTCCCTGAATGGATTAATTGGTTTTCAATGCATTCCTATGGGGAACTGCATTTCAGTTAATGTATTTTGGTTTTCAATGCATTCCTATGGGAAACTGCATTCCTATAGGAAATTCAGTTAAAAATAATTTTCACTGTAAGAAACATCCTGGAGAATGTATTAATTACGTTAAATGAGGTTCCACTGTACAATGACTGTAGCATGAGCAGTTTTGACTCGTACACTGCTTGTGCAAGGAAATAGCCAAAAAAAAAAAAAAAACCACCTTGTGCAAGCATTCAGTGTAGTATTCCTAAAAGGGAACCTCTGCTTATGTAAGAGAAACACTTGTGCCAGCTTTAGATCCCAAACTACTATGCGATGGATGCTTTATGCTCTGTTGGTAGAATATTGGGTCACTTGATGGGTCCCGTGAAATATTATATCAAAAACCTACTATCAAAACACAGGCAGCTCTGCTAAAATGAATCAAGTTGGTTAGAGGCTAGAGTTTGCAGTCACACAACTACTGTATTCCCCTCTTCTCTTTCTTCCCTTTTCTAGTGTTTTCTTTAGGTGGAGTGACTAGTGAGAAATATATAGAGAGATATCTAGAGATAACATTCTCTGTGTCCCTCCCAAACCTGACTGATAACAAATCTTCAAGGAGTGTTCATGTTTGGGGTATTTTGGAGAAGTCTTGCTTCATTCCACTCATTTGCTAAACCTGCCTGAGTCTACCCAATTTAGTTTTAGAGTTTAAAAGGTAACGCTAAAGGTTTCCCTTGCTCGAAAGCCAGTCGTATCCAACTCTAGGGTGCAGTGCTCATCTGTTTCAAAGCCAGCGCTGTCTGCTGCAGCAGACGTTTCCATGGTCATGTGACAGGCATGACTAGACACCGGAGCACATGGAATGCTGTTACCTTCCCACCGAGGTGGTCCCCATTTATCTACTTGCAATTTCTTGCTTTCGAACTGCTAGGTTGGCAGGAGCTGGGACAAAGACAGGAGCTCATTCCATCCTGCAGTACTCGGGAATCGAACTGCTGACCTTCTGCCTTCCAGTCAGCGTCTTAGCCACTTGAGCCACTGCAGTCCTAGTTTTAGTGTTTAGACTGAATCAAAAGCACACCTTGCATTCTCAGTGTTGTTGTTTTTTTGTTTGTGCGTAGGTTTGTAGCTTAAAACTTTCAGCTTTTGTGTTTGTTTATTTTTGTAAATATGTGCTACAAAACCTCTGGGCATTGCCTGGTTGAATTTTGTAAACAAGAAATGTTGCAGAATAAGATTTATAGTGCTTGCCAAATTCAGAGGCAAGGCTTTACTTTTCTGCATAATAATGTAGCTCCCACAATGACCAGGAAAAGCAGAATATCTTGTGGGAAACAGTAGAAGAAATGCAGAATAATAAATTAAGCAAAATGAAAGATGAGAGAATATATGGTTATGTCTGCATAAAGTATACAGGCGATAGATTCCAATATAGTGCTTCTTTTGTAACATTTTGTTTATCCCAGGGAAATCTTTTAACTTTATTTTTTTATTTGGCATACAGCAGTGCTTGGTGAAACATACAGTAGCCTTTATTGGGAGAAACAGATATACAGTGGTACCTCACATAAAGAGCATTATGCGTTCCACGGGATTGCTCTTTTAGCAAAACATCATTGTAAATTACCAATTATTATTTCTGGTGGGGGGAGGGGATTGTGAACCTCAATTTAATTGTTAAGCGAGTTTTTGTTGGTTTTAGTTGTTAAGCAAGGCAGCCATTCAGAGACAATTCTGCTCTTTAAGCGAGTTAGTCTCTAAGCGAGGCACTCTTTATCTGAGGTTTTACTGTATAGAGATACTAATCAATAGGGGTTGGGTACTCAGACAATGCATCTGGCCAGTGCATTGCTCTAACGTGGCCAGCTTTGACATTAGCCAAGCCAGCTGTGTTGTCGTATTTAAAATGGTTAAAGGAGCATTGAAAACATGGGCCTCAGTCCCCGATGTGCCATCTGACCCTGCTACAGTAGCAGTAGGACATCCCGATGGCAAGAGGTTGCTAAAATCTCAGGGATTGGAAACAGTGGGAGATGATGCTTTGGTCTGCCATGTCATACTAGACATGTGAAGTACGGATCAACCAAGTAATCAATATATAAAATAACAATGTTGGATATGGTTCTATATGGAACATTAGATCAAAAGATGACCACGCAAAACAGGGTCATTTCCCTATTATCTGCAGAATATAAACCTGATCCTTCATTTTGCAATTTTTGTGTTGAATTGATAAATTGCTTCAGAATTGAAGAAAAAATGGTACTACAGTATAAAACATCTTATGCCATTTATCCTGTAACTGCTAAGGAATATATAGAACATGAAATGGTTGATATTTGCTTAATATTTACAATATTTTAGATGGATTTTTTTGACCTTATTGTAAAGAATATTTGTTAAATCGCTCATTCTCATCACTTTGACTATTTCTACTTGATGAGACACCTTAACGATGAATTTTCAAGCCCCATGGCACTTCTTGTCTTAAGTAAGAGGAGAGCAATACAAGAAACATCATATATTCTCATCATAGTCTTCATAATTTGGGCAAACTGTCTCTGTGCAAAATTAGTGACCTTTCTCATTTAGACATAAGCTACATGTTCAGCAAGCATTGAATGATGGGTGATTGTTGCTAAAAAGATGCAAATACCTTCTCTGACTCTTTTGGTCCTTAGAAGTCCATACAGCAAAGGAGCACTAATCTCTTGTTGCACAACTTGCTTGATCTGTGTTAAATCATTATTTGCACAATTTGGTTGAATATGCACAAAAATTGTTTCTTTTCTCTGATGGCTGAGGAGAACAGTTCTTCAGCTCACCTTTTCCCATATAAGGAGAAGACAATTTAAATCTCTGGATCAGAGGGTTAAAATGCACTCTTATTGGAATTATGTGATGAAAGTTTACTATTCAATTCTAACCCGACACCCTTCTTGTTCTACTTGCTACTAGGTAATTTGTTTCTACTGTACTTTCTTGTGATTTTACTTTTTTATAAAATAGGAACAGGAAAAGCTATATAATTAATCAAAATGAAGTGACTGTTTCTGGCAATATACATGGGATATAATAAAATGTCAGGAGTTTGTCAGATATTTACCCTACTATTATTGTGATTTTAATCTCAGGGCTTATAATAGATGCTTGTGGGAGTTTCTGTTCCTTGTAGTGAAATAACCTGACTGGCTTTGGATATTATACACCATGACTTGGGGGGGGGGGGGATGACACACCATTTGCTGTTCTGCCTGTGGAAATAATATGTCAGTGGTGGCAAACCTATGGCATGTGTGCCAGAGGTGGCACTCAAAGCTCTCTCTGTAGGCACACATACAGTTGCCCCAGCGCAGAGTTTGCCCAGCCCCTCTGCACAGCAATCCAATGGGAATGCTTCCTCCCTCCCCCATCACACAGTTTGCCCCACCCCTCTGCCCAGCAGCCCAATGGGAGCGCATCCTCCCTCCCCTGTTGCCATGTTGGCACTTTGTGATAAATATATGGGGTTTGGGTTGCAGTTTGGGCACTTGGTCTCTAAAAGGTTCGCCATCACTGCAATATGTTGTGGGGTCAAACTACATGAGATACTTAGTTCTACATTCTGAAACATTACTTCTTGTAGTGATAAAAATGGTTGATTCCTCTGGTCTCATGTTTGCACTTTTGCAAATTAGCTCACTTTGTTTTATGATTGGCCATTTGAAGATAAACATGGGCTTTGATTGAAAACACAATGGCTTAGGCACAAATCACTCCCCTGGAGAGAAAACTGTTTCTAATTTAGTGCTCAGTGTCTCCTCTAGTGTTCCTATACAAATTGATATGGTAGTTCATAAGTTTAAAGTTTAAAGAGTCAACATGAGTCTACCCTGTTATTTTGTTTTTCAGCTTTCTTGCTGCATAAATGACTGCCTTTCTATCAGCAAAAGTCCATGTCTATAGAATTACATATGCTCATTTATATAAATTAGTTGTGTATAAGATCTGGATATTAAGTTTTCAAAAAAAGTTGATCCATTTGTGCACAATGTTAGAGCACAGCATACTTTGAACTCACCCAAATGTTAAGCTTCATGACTCATTACAATGTTAATTGAGCATGAACATCTTTGTATTCTTTTCATATTTGATCCAATTCATCCTGCAAATTTATCTTTACATTCTGCATTAGGCTTTCTGTCACCAAGCTTCTCCTACTTAATTATAGATTTACTGTGTGCAACAGGAGTTACATTATTCTTCAGTAAGTGCTGTAATCACAGTGTATTAACGTAATAACTTGCTTGTCCTCTTAATGGTCAGAAAAGAAAAGAGATACTCAGGGAAGGTAATTTGGAGTTGACATAGCATTCATGTTGTTTTATTTTAATGTGACACTTGTGTTACTTATTATCCAGGGTTGGTAGTTATTAATTACTTTACCAACCAAAACACAATTTTTGGGCAATGTTATAAATTAAGCAGGTATGTTATGAAGACTGGTGAATTAATTGCATTAATAATAGCTCTCTCATTTTGATATACAAAGGAAAACAAAATAACCAATCTGAATGAAGGCTTATGGAACAGATTGTGTATGCCACCAGTCCTGTCAAGTGCCACGGCATTGGTTGAGGTCTCCTCAGATGTTGTATTCACTGACAGAGTGAAGTACACCAGCTTTTATTGGCACTTGTCTGGGTGGCATCATTCTCACAACAGCTACCCTCCCAGAATGCTTATACCAGGGGTTCTCAACCTAAGGCCTGTGGGCTGCATCCGGCCCATGGTGCCATTTCATGTGTCCCTCCCCCATCCCTCAAAGGGCATTCAAAAAACAAAATGGCTTTCCCTTTGTAGTTATTGGGACAAAATGGCCATCCCCATCATGTAGGCAGGGCAAAATGGCCATCTGGCCCTCGAAGCTGACTGAGAGAGCATGACCCAGCCCCTGGCTTGAAAAGGTTGGGAACCCTGGGCTTACATGTCTAAAATTCCTGCCAGTACCCCACCACCTCATCTGTCTTGAATCTTTAGATCCCTCAGTTGTTCCCATTGGGCCAGCACATACAGAAATTGAGATGCCGCCAGGGGTGCCAACAGCTGCCCATGCCACCCAAAACCACACAAGAATGGCTTGTCTAGTTAAGCTCCCATCACTGAGGCAGGTTTGCCAACCCTTCCTGCAGATACTGTTGATACTTCTTTAGAGCTCTCCAAAAGAAGGTTGAAGATATATTTTTTACACAACGTCTTATCTGCAAGGAGTGGAATGGATAAATATCTCACTAGCTGGGGTACCCAATTCGCTGGGTAGTGGATCTTTACCTGCACTCTGGGCTGCATTGCCATGAGGGGTGCTGCGGCTGCTTTCGGCAGCCTTGTGTTCCCAGTCATGGTGAGGCGGAGGCGGTGGGGCGGCAGGGCAGAGGCAGCGCCTCGCCCAGCTGCATCCTCAGTCGGCATGGCTGAGGGTGGGAGGGGTGGCAGGGCAGAGGCAATGTCTACAGCGCCGCCTCACACGGCCGTGTCCTCAGGTGGCACAGAAGGGGCAGCAGGGCACAGGCAGGGACTACAGCACTTCCTCACCCTGCCGTGTCCTCAGGCAGCACAGCTGAGAACAGGAGGGGCGGCAGGGCAGAGGCAGCACCTACGGCACCGCCTTGCCCAACCACATCCTCAGGCAGCACGGCTGAGGGTGGAAGGGGCGACAGGGCAGAGGCATGCAACATGCAAATCAGCTCTCTCCAACATTCTATTTTCAGGCCTTGCTGTTAAACCAATCACAGTCCAACATGCAAATCAACTTTCCAACATTCTATTTCCAGGCCTTGTTGTTAAACTGCTGTTTTTTCTCCCAAGGAGCCTTGGGAGTTGAAGTTCCCATTTCTTCTTCCCATTTTGTGGGGCGGAGGCCGCACTCTCAGCCACCAGATCCTCGTGGGGCTGATCTCAGTGGTGTTAGGTATGTGTGCACGAAGCATAACGGGATAGGCTTCAGGGGTGTGGGCACGCCTGCCGGACATGCACGGTCATGCCTTTCCTTTATAGGTATAGATTGATTCATTTCCAACTATGAGGTCCATAACTTCTGAAACATTAGCATTATTCCATCTGTAGAAATGAATTTGTGTCAGCTTAGGTACTGTATTATTGTTTCCATAGAGGAGAACAGTAAAATGTGATCCTACAAGGGTTTTAGAAGAGGAGGAATTTATGGGTATGTATGGATTAAGACCAACATTAGCTGAAAGTTGAGGCATCAAAAAGAAAAGGAATTGTAACTCAGTTCAAGGACTCTGCTCTGCGTATGGCTATCTTGGGGTATCCTCTATTACAGGGGTTCTTAACCATTTCATGCCATGGGCCGACAACACCCCCTCAGACAGATGAGCAGGCCGGACACGTGGTTTCCCCCTGCCACAAACCCTGCCGTAAACCGTGGTGGGTGCATTTGTGTATGCATGGGTGCACTTGCACATGTGCACTTACAGCTGTCGTAAACACATCCGCTTCCACTTTCAAGTTCATCACTATGGGTTGGACGGAGTGGCGTCAGGGGCCAGGACCAGCCCGGGGGCTGTAGGTTGTGAACCCCTGCTCTATTATTTACTTCAGCTGCTACTAGAATTGTCTTATCTATTACCTTTTCTCCATTTTGTAGGGATTTTCTTTGATCTAATAAAGGAAATAGGGGATGTATTGTTATACATACAAGTAGTTTTATAATGGGGGGATATTTGGATTAATGTTGGAAGTTTTTACATTGTGTTGTTTAAAAAAACAAACCTTAGAAGTGTGATGCCATGCTTCTTTGTTTATTATAAAACTAAAGGAAAGTCCACCCGATTAACAATGTCTCAACCATCTACCTGGCATCTTATGTTCCCTAAAGGTGAACCTCCTGCATTCCATCTCTGTTTCTTTTTTTTCTTTTTTTAAATGATTTTTATTAAATTTTTTGACAGACATACAAAAAAAAAAGAAAACAGTAACAATACAATACAATAATAACTCAGAAATAACATCAACGCAATATTAACTCACATTCATAGAGGCTAGCACTTAACAATACTTGAGCTAATTATTTACCATATAACCATCATTATTAGATACCATAATATAGAATATAACACAATCAAACAATAGGAGCTTTCTCTGCTACCTCTATTATAGTTTTTTAATACTTACAAATCACCCTGTGAATATGTACAATGCCCGGAGAGTTTAGTTTCTATTTTAACTCCAAAAACCTCTTTGAGATGGTACAGGTCCTGAACAATCATTTACCATGAGAGAGTACTCCACAAACGGTTTCCATATATTCCAAAACCTATTCGTTTTTACCCAATATTTCACCAAACTCCCCTTCTATTCTTCCCCAAAAATCCCTTATTTTTTTACAACTCCACCACATATGTTCATATGCTCCATCAGTTTCTTTACATCTCCAACATAACTTATCTCTTTTATTATCCATCTGGTGAAGCCTTAGTGGTGTCAAGTACCATTGCCACAACATTTTAAAATTATGTTCTTTAATTCTTACAGACATTGTTCTCATGATCCTCTTTTTCCATTTATTTCTCCATTCAACCTCCCCAATTTTTATATTCAAATTTTGTTCCCACTTATGTTTCAGGTCTTCCTGTGAATCTTTATCCTTATTCAATATAGTATAAAGTTTGCTTAATACCCTTAATACCTCTTTCCCCTTTTCTAATCCTTATTACCAAATCCTCAAATTCCGTCTTAATTCTGTCTATCCCTACTTCTCTTTTATATTTTTTATTCCAATTATCCACCCTTAATTTCTGAAACCAGTCCAAATTTAACTTCTCAAATATTTTTTTTCTCTTAGTATCATCATCACAAGCTTTCAACCAGTCCTTCAGTAAAAACACCCCATCTTTAACCAATATTTCCTTTTTTCCCTTATCTAATTTTATTGGGAAACACACCATATCAGTCAATTCCAAAATTGGAGAAAGATTTGGGACCATATCTATCTTTACCTTTTTCCACACTTCCATGAGACCTCTCATCATAGTATTGTTTGGCCTTTTCAGCTTATCCTTTATTCCCAAAAAAATCATGTTGCCAATATTTCTATATTCTTTCATCTCCATTTGCTCCCAAATTGTCTTTTCTCTTGCCAAGATTTTCACAACATTCTTAATTTGAAATGCACGATAATATGCTAACAAATTTGGCATGCCCAGACCCCCTTCTTTCTGAGACAAATACCAAAGCTTCTTTGATAGTCTAGATTTTTTACCACCATTACAGAAACAATTAAACATCTTTTGGAACTCATTAATTTCCTTTTCCTTCAAATGGATCGCTAATGCATCAAATAAAAAATTAATCTTTGGTAGCAGTATCATTTTACAAATTGCAATCCTTCCGAACCATGACAGCTTCAACTTCTGAAACTCTTGTATTTTATTCTTGAATTCGGCTCTCAAGCTGTCATAGTTCAATCGTTTAAGTTCTTCTAATTTGTTTGAAATAATTATCCCCAAATATTTCAACTTATCTTTAATTTGTATATTAAACACTTCCACTATCTTGTCCATCTCACCTACCCCCAAATTACACAACATCAATTCTGATTTATCCTAGTTTATCGTTAGTCCAGTTATAGCTTCAAATACCTGTAGATGATCTTTAATCCTGTCCATTACCAACTCCGGATGTTTCACCGTAAGCAATGTATCATCCGCATACATACTCACTTTATTACCCATAATCCCTTCTATATTTAAATCATCCCTTATATTTTTAGCTAATATCTCCATTGCCATAATAAACAGGATAGAAGATAATGGACAGCCCTGCCTGGTACCTGCCTCTAGATTTACCACATCAGTAAGCTCCTCGTTTACCCTAATCCTAGCATTGCCTTTTTGATATAATAAATCTATTACCCTATTAAATCTATCCCCAAACCCGTAATTTTTAATTATTTCCTTGATTGAAGACCACTGTAGTGAATCAAATGCCTTAAAAATGTCTAATGATAATAGACCTACCTTTTCTTTTGTTTGATTAACATTATCAATTAGATCTAATACCCTTCTAGTCAGATCCGCCATATGCCGACCCTTTAAAAACCCAACTTGATCAACATTTATATATTCCCCCATAAAACTATTTAGACGATTAGCCAGAATTGCTGTGAATATCTTGGCATCCTGATTTATAAGAGAAATTGGTCTGTACGATTCCACTCTTTCCAGATTCTTACCAGGCTTTGGCAGTAGAACGATTGTAGTGTTATACCATGAAGTTGGGATTGATCCTCCATCTAAAATATAATTATATAGCTTCACCAATTTTGGAACCACTACTTCTTTAAATTCTTTATAAAACTCTGTCGATAATCCATCATCCCCCGGAGCTTTTCCCATCTTCAACCCACTAATTACCTCCTTAACCTCTTTATCACTGATCCTTTCCTCCATTTTCTCTCTATGTTCTTGTTTTATTCCATTCCCTAACTGTCTCTCCAATATCTTTTTGAGCCTCTCCAGATCTACTTCCTTCTTTGCATATAATATTTGATAAAATTCCCTATCAATTTTACATTTATCTCTATTCTTATTACACCTTAAGCCTTGTTTATTAACCAACTAGCATAGTTTGCCCGGTGTTGCCGGGCTTTTTAAAATCGTGTTGGATACTAAAGGCTTTCGTTTATTTGTTGAAGCAATGGTGATTTGCTGTTTTAAATGGTGGTGTATTTTTTTTAGAATAATATTATTTATTTTTAAATTTAATTTTGTTTTTTAAAATGTCCTTTTTTTGTTTTGGTTTTTCATAGTGAAAAGTGGCTTTATTTTGGTAATTTTTGAGATTAGTGTGGTTTTTTTTTTTGAATGTTTGTATAAATTATGTGATTAAATGAAGAATTATTATGTTTCAAATATTGTAGAATGTTGTTTCTGTTTTGGCCACTGGGTGGTGGTGTTGAGCTTTTGAGCCTTCTGTCCTCTTGGTGTCGCTTCCCAGTTTCCTCTTTCTCATTTGTGTTCCGGTTCTCGTAGAAGGAAGACGTCTTTTTGTAAGGTATGTGGGGGGGTTTTGGGGGGAGGGGTTGGGGGTTGATTCTTTTTGGGGGGTGTATGTGTGTGTTTATCTTCTTCATATTTGGCTGTTTGTGTGTTTATTGTTTTGGTTTTGGTGTGTTTTTGAATGGTTTTGTTTTGAGATTGTTTGTGTTTTTTCAAGTGTGTGTGTGTGGGGGGGTGGCTTTCTTTCTCACAGGCCATGCTGGATGGCCCGTGGGAAGGAAGGCCAATTGCGGGGATGTTTTTTTTCCCCATGGGCCATGCTGGATGGCCCGTGGGAAGGATAGGCATTTGCGGGGAGGCTTTCTTTCCCACGGGCCATACTTGCTGGCCCATGGGAAGGAAGGGCAGAGGCAGTGGGGTGTTCATTCTTTTTTCCCGCGAGCCATACTGGCTGGCCCGGTGGGAAAGAAGGGCAGTTGCGGGGGGGGGGGGGTGGGTGGGTTTTTTGCTTTAAGTTTTGGTGCTGTGGCTGGCCCTTCGAAGGGAAGGGCAGTGGCGGCCGGGGGTGCATTATTTTTTTGTTTGTTTCTCGGTTTTTTGGCCCGCCGGCTGGCCCTTCAATCGGAAGGGCCATGGTGGCGGTGGGGGGGGTTTCCCCCACGGGCCATGCTGGCTCGGCGGTGGGCTTTTTTTTAACTGTTATTTTTCGTGCGCCGGCCCTTCGAACGGAAGAGTAGCGGCGGCGGGTTCTTCCCCCCCCCCCCCACGGGCCATGCTGGCTCGCCTGTGGGGTTGAATGGTTGCGGAGGCGGTTTTTTTTTAGTTTTGTTTTTGCGCGCCGGCTGCCTCCTCGTTCTGCTCGCACATTGTGCGCAGGACGCTGGGGCTTGTAGTAATGTGTTGGTGCTTTGTGTTTGTGCTGCGTTTTTTTAAAATCCTTTTCTTTTGATTGGCTGTGGCGCGTGTTCGAACGCTGCTCCGTGCGAGAGCCTCTCAGCCTGATTGGCTCTGGCGCGGCGCGGCGCAAGGACTTTCGGGACGTGAAGTTCTTTACGTTTCTTGCCGTTAGTGGGGCTGATGCCCCAATCGCGATTTTTTAAACCATTCGTTGACCTGCGTAGGCACTTAGCCCGTGCTCTCGAAGGGAGGGAACGGGTAAGTAAGGCGACGTATAGCAGCCCATAGCCCATTCCAACGGTGAACACTTGGTTTTATAGGTTAAGATACCCCTATTTCTCTTTTTTCCCTTTTAGCCTTGGCTGCTCTTGCTAATAGTTTTGAACTTCTGTTGCTAAATTCAAAGTATTCTCTATTTAAATAAATCAAATCTCGTTTAACTTTATCAATATCCTTACCCATTAATTCTGCTTTAAGTCTTTGTAATTTCGTGAGGATTTTTTTATCTTTACTTTTCGCATGCTCTTCCTGTAACTGCTTTATTTCTCTTTCTTTTTCTATCTGTTCTACTTTATATCTTTTATATTTAGAACTCGCCAACTTTATGCTTTCCCCCCTAAAAACCGACTTCATGGTATCCCATACAATATTAAACTTAACCTCATTATTGTCTTTGGTTTACACTGCTCAAGACTGCTCCATCACTATACAGTCCAAGACTGCCCAAACTACACAGCCTACAACATTTGACCTGGGAGCATATTAATAAATAATAGGAGAAGCAAACTCTTGTGAAAAACAGTTTACTAGACTACTAGACTTGACACCTATTAAGAGGAAGAGCAGTTCACAGCCTCTTCAGCCAGAAGAACTTTTTATTTTATTGGCTGAAGTTCTTACACATCTAACATTACTACAGTACCTCCAAAAAAAAAAGACAGCTGTGCTTAAATACATGTCAATTTCTTTTTTTAAGTGCACACAATTAATCATAAATATTTGTACTGTCATTGTTGGCATTAAGAGTGCAACAGTTGGCAAATGGTTTGAAAATGAGTGAGAAATCATGTAAAGGCTAAGTGTCCTGACCATCTGGGAATGTTTTGCAATTATGTTCACTATTTGTAAAGAAGGAGAGGAAGAAGAAGATGATCATGATTATGATCGTGATCATGAAGGAGAGCAATGCTGTGTTGCATGCAAAGCTTTATTCTGTTCAGAAATGATGGTTTTGATGATGGAAAGGTTATTTATAAAATAAACTAGCATATAGCTCCCAGAATCCTAAAGCTGGATGTGAAGTTGTCTCAGTTCTAGTCCAAAAGAAACAACTTTTTCCATTCTCAGTTCTGCCAAATCCTGATAAACTTGGCTTTGTGAAAGTTCAGGCTATACGGATTTTTTAAAGAAGAACTGCTGTAGGGTGAAAACTGTAATCCACATTTAATAAGCTTCCTACCTCAAATATGCCAGTCTAATTATGGAGACTATTGTAAATCATTGATATCAGTCTGACTTCCATGCTTCACACTTTCTCTCTTTCCTTTGCATGCTTTGATTCTTTCCTCACTTTCTAGTTAGAATTTTATTCTTATTGTAGGGATTCTTATTTTTACTCTGAAAAATTGACTTACAAGGAATGTAAATCTTGACTTAATTCAAACCTATAGCATAAACAAAAAAGCTCTCCAAAACTTTTTGTGGAGATTTCAGAGAGATGTTGTGCTTTTTGCTTATTTCTGTAAAACTTGTGTTATCAGACATTGCACCAAGTGTTGTACAACCTAACAAATGTAGTGCTATTGGTTAGCCTGTGTGTGTTTTTGTGATCAGCATATTTTTGTGATTTTTGTGATATTTTGTGATCAGCATATAAATTTGCTTGCTTGAGGCAGGTGCAGGGGCATGTGTGCACATAGCTTCATGAAGAGAAAATATTTTGCACCAAATGTAGAAAATAAAGCAGGAAAAAACACTTGTCTTGATGATACACTGGGAATGAAATCTGCCATGAAGTCTGGAGAATTTCCAAGAGCCTGTTTCAGTGTGTGGAGATGGACTGTTTTGGCCATGGTTGGAACATTACTTGTCTACATTCCTGTTGGCATATCAGTTGCAAAAGCAACTAGAAGGCTGCTCATACTAAAGAGGGTTAAAAGGCACCACACTGTAAGCATATCAGTGACGACTTCTGCTACTACTACTTCTCCTCCTCCTCCTCCTACACCACCACCACCACCAGGGTATGCCCGATTGTAGTTCAAAAATACCACAATCTTGGAGGAGGCTCTTTCTATGTACCTCAATTTAAAACAGTTAAATAGTTAATTGTAAAAAAAAATCAAAACAGTTGAAGAGGCTAATTTGAAAAGCTGTGCTAGGAGTTTTTCCAGCTAAAGTACAGGATGAAAATTCTACTAAATAAGTAATTTCAGTGCTAGGTCAGAAGCTTAGCCTTCTGTTGAAACCATATCCAGTGACTCAAGGCTTTATTGAATGATACAGAGATAATCAGGCTAAAATATATCCAGACAACAGTGATATTGGTCTAAAGCCAAAAGAAATTAAAAGAATAATTTCTGCCAAATTGTTCATATTTTTCCCTGTGCTTTTGTTTGTCCATCCATTATGAACCCAGTGTTCATTCTTTCCATTGTTTTCTAGCCATAGCAGGAGTATCTCTGAAGAAAGGACTACTATGATAATAGACACATGTGCTACCTCCCTTGACACAGGCCATATTTAATGAAAAGCAAACAAATTGAGACCCAATCCTCCTGTTATAGAGATAGTCCAAGCAGATCCTTGTCTGCATCCATTTTAGTATTTGTGTATTATTATTATTTGGAACTTCATAAAAATCTAAAATGAAGCACAGATTAAATTTTGGGGTTTGTTCTCAGGTGAAACCATGGAAGAAATTTAAGGGAATCAGATAAGCATTCTGGTGAAAAATTAAATATTTTTAAAGGTAGCAAGTAACTATATTGTTGCTAGGCCAATTTGGGGAGTTTTGTGTGTTCTGCTACTCATAAATTATAAGATTACAAAAATATTATGGAATTGGCACAGATCAGTTCCATCCTTAAAGCACCCATTTTGGGGAGGCGAAAACTCAGTATTACAAAAGCCAGATGTTGGAAACAAATTATTTAATTACAAATAAATAACTATGTTTCGTCTTTTATCTGAGCAATGAACAGACCTGCCAGATAGAGGTCTCTACACATTTAACAGTGGTGAATTTACTGCTAGCAACTTTAAATCTCCTGACTGGAGATAATTCTTTTAACAACAAAGGCACTTCTATTATAAAATAAGTTTAGTGACCTTCAGGCTAATCAGGTAGCCATCCCGGGAATTAGATAAGGCACTACTTTGCTTTGACTCCTACCAAGGTCAGACTTCTTATTTGCATTGGCTCAAACAGGCAGAGTTTGAGGCTGATATGCTTGTTTTACAATTGATTCTGTGCAACCCCTTCCTAAACACCCACAGACAGAGTTATTCACTTGCAGCTTGACAAATAGTTAAGCAGTTAAAGAAGATCATTCAGAAGCAGGCTGGAATGCTGTAAAAACCCAAATCAAAATCCATAGAGGGTGCATTAAGATCTAAATACTTGTTTTAATCCCCCCCCAACCCCAACCTATATTAGTACCGTGGGCCTCTCCTAAACAGAAGGTTGATTCTACAGGTACATGTTGTGCCAGAGAAGGAGCATTTTGCCTGCTAGGTGAAGGATGTGAAAAACGTTCTGTCTCAATTATATAAAGCGATGGCCAACCTTGGCACTCCAGCCCTGATCAGGAGTGCTGACTTGGGCTTCTAGTAATTGAAGCCCAAGAGCACCTGGAGTGCCAAAGTTGTCCATCACTGTTTTCCAAGCTGCAACTGTGTTCCTGTCCATGTTTTCTTTTTAACTATTTGTTAGTCATTGGGTTTTTTCTTCCATCATGGAAACTTATACACATGCTGGCATGCATGCAATTATATGCATGTCTAACTATGCACAATTTACAAGCACATGCTTTTATGTGTGAATGTGTGTGGTACAAACTCCAAGAGTTGCACAAACAGTACATGCATTTCTGAGGCAAGTTGTGTTTTGCCCAGGCAACATAAAATGGATAAATATGACAAAAATCCTGAATCCACTGAACGCTTAGGTTAATAAATCTCTTTGCAGTCTGTCATGTTTGCCCCCCCCCCTTACCCAAACGGAGAATAATGTCTCAGGAAGACCCCATAACGTAGCCTTTAAGAAGCATCCTCCAGGAGTCTTTCCAAATTATGTACCCTCTGAATATGCCTGTAAGGTATCAATCAGTCAATCAATCAATGCTTTATTAGTTGGTTAGTCAGTTGACTATATCTTGTAAGGTAGCAATTTACCTATCTTTCACCAAATTGAATAATTCTTTTCCCCCTGTCTTGTGACTCTTTTTCCACACAATGGAATCCGCTATCTTTTGTGAATGTAAAAAGAGCCAGTTATCCCAATTGAGGTCTCTTAGCTGGGCTAGGACAAAGTTACTCTGGGAACAATATGCTCTCAGAATCACAGTGGCTTCCATGGATGGGAATTCTAGGAATTGTAAGAGTAACTTCCCAAATTCTGCTTTTCAGGCATTGGCTAAATAAGTGTCAGACATTCCTTAGATTAATGCTGCAGGAAGGTCAGAACACACCAAATGCAAAGAGGATGCAAATATGTTCTTCAGTGATGCTAAGGTTCATTATTTTGCGCGAACATCATAATACATACTAATTCAATTCAAATTCAAAAAGTAAGACATAAATAACATCTCATAAAATGAGTATACATTTTTTGGCATCTTCTGTATATGAATACGGGAATTCTTTTAAATTTTGATTAATTAAGTCAGTCATTCCTGTATCCTTTTGGTTGCTTCCTTGTAAACAGATGATGCCCAATTCGCAGCCCCATGGCTGTGAGTCTAAATGATATACTTAGTCTATATGTTGAATTTTTAAACACCATCTGTTTCATTTATTGCTATCTCGCATTCTGCTGACATAAGACCTGGATTTGCCTCCATGGTAAGCTGAGTCAGCTGTTGCTGTTCAGCAAGAGCTTCCTCCAGACAAAGCAATATAAATTCTCCTTAGAAATTCACAAAGGTGGAGCCACAGGGATTTGGCAGAGAAAGAACTTTGCAAACTAAGAAGCAGTTTGGGAGAAAATAAAGCAGCCACTTAAACATTGCCACGAGAGAGGTCATGCATTACTGAAAAGGAGGACATAAGAGGGCACAGTTTTGCATAAAAGCTCTTTGTCCTAATTGATGTGCATAGCATGCATACTTGGAAATTATCATATCACTAGAAATTAAGTAGAAATGCAGCATACCTCACTATGGTAGAGAAAAGGTAAAGGTCGCCTGCGCTTGAAAGCTAGTTGTGTCCAACTCTCGGGGGTGATGACAGTTCTGCGGTCATGTGTCAGACATGGCTAAATGCCAGAGCACATTGAACACTGTTTACCTTTCCTGCCAAAGCAGTATCTATTTTAGCTACATTACTTTCAATTTCTTGCTTTCAAACTGCTAGGTTGACAGAGCTGGGACAGACGATGGGAGATCACTATTGCTCAGCCCTCAGGGGCCTTGAACTGCTGACCTGCCCACCTTTCAGTCCCCAAGTTCAGCATAAGAACATAAGAACAGCCTTGCTGGAACAGGCCACAGCCCATCCAGTCCAGCATTCTGTCTCACACAGAATACTTCAGGGTATTCCCAAAGAGATGCCTTCACCTGCTTAGGATTCCCTGGAAATGGCATTGAGAGATATCCTGCCTATCTCTCCAACCCCGAGGTTGTCCTTAAGTATCCATAATTATAGCCATTGATACCCTTGTCCTCCATGAACTTGTCTAATCCTTTCTTAAAGCTGTCAAGACTGACACCTGTCACCACCTCTTCTGGCAGGGAGTTCCATAGACCAGTGATCCTCTGGGTAAAAAAGTACTTTCTCTTATTTGTTTGAGAACTAACACCCAAAAGTTTCATGGAGTGCCCCCTAGTTCTAGTGTTGTGCGATAGGGAAAACAGTTTTTCCTTATCTACTTTGTCCACACTGTGCATGATTTTATAAACTTCAATCAGGTCACCTCTTAGACGCCGTCGTTCAAGAGTGAAAAGGCCCAACCATTGCAGCCTCAGATGGTAAGGAAGGTGTTCCAGTCCCCTAATCATTCTGGTTGCCCTCCTCTGTACTTTCTCCAACTCCATAATATCCTTCTGGAGGTATGGCGACCAGAATTGTACACAGTATTCCAGATGGGGCCTCACCATAGATTTATAAAGAGGCAAAATGACACTTGCTGACTTATTTTCTATACCCTTCCTAAGGATCCCTAGCATTGAGTTTGCTTTTTTCACTGCTGAGGCACACTGGGTTGACACCTTCATTGAGTTGTCCACCAGGACACCAAGGTCCCTTTCCTGGTTTGTCGCAGAGCATCTTAAGCACTAAGCCACTGCCGCCCTATAGTAGAAAAGACTGTGGCTAAATAACCCATGTCTTTGCTCAGCTGGATCTCCTGATTATATTAATGAACAGCATCAAGGTCCTTGCTCTCTGCTAAGAATGTGGCGAACACTTAAAGCAATTCTTCCTGTTGGTAAAAATTTTTTTAGTCCTTACCTTATCCAAAGCAACTTCCTTCTCCTGGTTTCTAATAGACCAAGCCCCTCCCATGTTGTACCCCTTCCTTCCAAATGCAATGTTTTTCATTTTTCATCTGCCTTGGAAACTGCCCAAATCTTTCTAGCTCGATGCACTTTCTGATGAATCCTGTTCAGCAAAAGTGCGGTTCTGTGTAATAATCCTGCACAAGGTAGCATTAATTTGAAAAGAAAATGACCACAAAACTGAGAAACCTTGTGAGATTTCCTGCTAATATATTTGAGGAGAGAATCTCATGCAAAGGAATCTCAGTCACTATAGGGAGAAAAGAGGCATTTTTGCTCAGTTTGTCTACCTGTCTGAGAGGCTATGAAAGTCACGTCCCTGCATCTCTCTGGCTGAAATCCTGTTGTGTAGCAAATTGCACTAGAACAGGCTCATTGAATCAATGGGGATTAGATGAGTAACTCCTCCATAAATTCAATTAATTCAAATACCCCTGGTCTAGATATGGTTTACTATGAAAAATTATAAACTGTTTTGCCCACTGTTTTCTCTTCTAGTATCTAACCATATAGTTAAACCCAACATAACCAACCTTCCATGTCTCAATGTGTGGAAGTGCTGCCAATATATGTGTTTGGAAGTCTACAGGTATGTACTTCCCAGTTATGACTGTAAATCTGGATTTACCAAAGGTACCATCTTCTAACCCTCCATGTTAGATAAACTTCCTCTAATACAACTAGTTACCTCAAATAAAGCTTGTTTCCCCCAAGAGAAAGAACATTTGGAAGGCCATTCTTCCATCTTGAAGTCCAATAATGGTGCTATAAGATTAAGAAGCAGGTTTGGCATGGAATACAAGGAACAATAATAGCTTCTTATATTAGGAAACACATACATCATAGGTCACTGATGGCAAACCTTGGCACTCCAGATGAACTTCAATTCCCAGAAGCCCTTGTCAGCAGGAGTGCTGAGTTGGGCTTCTGGTAATTGAAGTCCAAGAACACCTGGAATGCCAAGGTTCACTATCACTGTCATAGGTACTTCTCATGAAGTTTCTTTCAAGATAGCATGCACTGCTTTAAAAACACCTGGCAGCTAATTTTGTTTTCTCTGTTGCACTTTTCCCCATGGTATTCTTGTTAGGTGTGGGTGATTTATTAAATCCCCATGACATTCTGCTTACATTGCACAAGAAATATAAATTCATGGGGGTTAAGTCTGCTTTGGAATATACTAAGCAGATGTATAGACGGCATAAAATCCTGCTTGTTCTGATTTTAGTTTTCTGAGCTGTTGTCTCTCAAACAACATTTTAAAATCTTGTTCTACCATCATAATAGTTTTATTACTGCCGTGCATTTGACTTGTGTCTACAGTTCTTGCTAATTTCAGACCAGTTTCCAACCTCCCCTTTTTGGGGAAGGCTTCAGAAAAGGCAGTGGCACAACAGCTCCAGGGGGTTCTGGATGATACGGATTATCTGGACCTGTTTCAGTCAGGTTTCAGGTCCGGTTATGGTACCGAGACTGCATTGGTCACACTCATGGATGATCTCTGACGGGAGCAAGACAGGGAAAATCCTTCTGTTTTCACTCTCCTTGACCTCTCAGCAGCTTTCGATACCATCAACCATGGTATCCTTCTGGGCTGGCTCAAAGGATTGGGGGCCCAGGGCACTGTTTTGTCCTGGTTTTCCTCATTTCTGAGGGACCCAGTCGGTGTCTTTAGAGAGCGAGTTGTTCAGCCTGAGGTCTCTCTTGTGTGGGGTGCCTCAGGGCTCAGTACTTCCGCCTCTGTTATTTAACATCTACATGAAACCACTGGGTGAGATCATCCGTTCCCATGGGGTGAAGTACCACCAGTATGCGAACGATACTCAACTGTACGTCTCGGCCCATGGGGACCCGAGTGATGCAGTTGGAGTCCTGACCAGGTGCCTGGAGGCTGTTAGGGTCTGGATGGGGGACAATGGGCTTCAGCTGAACCCTGGCAAGACTGAGTGGCTTTGGGTTCGGGGTCCCATGTTATCCTGGGAGCTACCATCTTTGGTGCTGGATGGGGCATTGTTGCCCCAGACAGATCTGGTGCATAATTTGGGAGTCCTCCTTGACTCACAACTGCTGCTTGATGAGCAGGTGGCGGTCATGGCCAGGAGGGCCTTTGCACAGCTTCGCGTCATCCACCAATTACACACGCTCCTGGACCGGGACTCCTTGCTCATGGTCACTCACACTCTGGCCAGCTCCAGATTGGATTACTGTAATGCACTCTACATGGGGCTGCCCTTGATGACCATTCGGAGGCTTCAAGTTGTCCAGAATGCAGCTGCCCGGGTGGTGATGGGGTGCGGGTGTTATGCCCGTGCCTCACCACTGCTCCGGGAGTTACCATGGCTAGCAATATGTCTCCGGGTGCAATTCAAGGTGATGGTTTTGACTTTTAAAGCCCTACATGGCATTGAACCAGGATACTTAAGAGACCACGTCACTCCAAGGTTTTTGAGGGCGGACCGGAGAGGCTCCATGCTGGTCACATCAGTTAAGGTAGCTTTGGGTCTCCCTCGGGAGAGGAAAGCAGGGTATAAATGATGTAAATAAATAAATGTTGCAATTAGACAACAAGGAATTTCATGGTAGTAAATTGGCTGGCTAGGCTGAGATGAATTATTTTGTCCTTTTTTCTCCAACCCACTGGTTTTCTTCACTTGCCACTAAGGGAGGGGATTCCCTTCTTTAATGGTCACCACAGCCTATTATGTTAACAGCCTGAATTTCCATGTCTACAGTGGAAGAGAGAATTTCCCTTTCTCCTTGGTCATTTGCTATATGTTATTAGCCTTTGAGTAAGGAACCAGTTTTTAATAATTGTGGGGGCTATATCTAGAACTAGGCAAAGTTACTTATTTCGACAATAATTCCCACAGTTTACTAATAATTGTGTGTCTGAATTGGGAATAGGTTGAAAGCCAAAGGTTAACTATACTGTAATCTGCCCATTTGCCCAGGAAATAGCTTGTGAGTTTGCTTTAAAAATCTACCTCATTTCTGGTCCTGTTTCAAAGTGCTGGTCATGACCTTTAAAGCATTTGATGGATTAGGTCCAAGCTATCTTAAAGACTGTACCTTCCAGTACAAGTCCCCATGTGTATTAAGATCTTCACTGGAGTGCCTTCGCTTAGTTCCAACACTTTCACAAGACTGTCTGGGAAGGACTTGAGAAGGGGCTGCTTTTCTATAGCTGGTTCCAGATTACAAAACACCGACCGACAATAATTACAATTGCCCTCATCCATTCTTTCCTTTTGTGGGCAGCCAAAATGTACCTCTTTAGAGAGGCTTTTGGGAAGTCAACAGGCAACTGAGGTGGGGAGGTCTTTTAAAACCTGTAGTTTTAAAATCATGTTTTTTAACATGTATGTCAGAGTTTTAACTTTTAATTGGTTTATTTTAACTATTTTTCCAGTACACTGTCTTAGGTCCCTAACAGAGGAGAAAGGTGGAATAAAATAAACTATGTTGGCCCATAAACAAAAGTTCAGCCCATTCAGCATCATGTTATGTTTAGAGACCTAGGATTCTAGTTCAGGGTCACCCACCTGTGGCCCACAGGTTACATGCAACCCCCAAGCTCTTTCTGTGCAGCCCTTCAACCTTCTTGGTTACTACTATCACTCTCCAGGCATTTTCCCTCAGCTCTTCTTTCTGCCTCAAGTGGAACCATTTACTGATGTTTTTCCTGTCCTTTTCAAGACACTATATCAACCTTGTTTCTTATGGTCTCCATGTAGGGTTGCCATATGTCCTGGTTTTCCAGGATTTTCCCAGATTCAAGCTGTCCTGGCCGGTTCAAGAAAAAAACGTGTAAAAGTCCCGGATTTTTAAATTTGAACACAGGAAGCAAGATAACCCCTCACCAAGGGATTTTTGCAAAGAGTTAATTTACTGCCTCCCTGCCTTTCTTTCAACTATCCTACTAGAAAACAGTGAAGGCAAACCAGCATCCTGAGAAGCCCACTGGGGAGAGGAGACATTTGCAAGCGAGATAACTGAAAGAAAGGCATGGAGGCAGTGAAATAACTCTTTGCAATAATCCTTTGGCTCACCTTGAAGTTTGGGGGTCAAGGAGTCGTCCTCAGCCCTTTTGTTCGAAAGCTGGGAGGGAGCAAGAAATACCCATATCTAAGAAAACAAACCTCCACCATACACTGGGATGGAGGATTCCTTCTTCACGTGACCACAAAGGGTTAATTACATAGGGTCGGTATTCCCTGTCTGCCCTGAACAGGGTTTCTGCGGAGTCTTAGAGCCACGGTCTTCTTGACAGCCCCGTACAATGCATGCACAGTTTGAAGAACACAAAGGCTGTCCCGGTTTGGCGGGAGAGAATTATGGCAACCCTATCTCCATGGTTCCTTCTGTTAGCCCTCTCTTGGCCTTATCTTCCATACTAGCACTGTAGTCATTCTGGCAGCAGAACACAGGTACCCATGATATTAACATTTCTTCATTGACTTCTGAGTGTTTAAAAAGGTAAAGGCCACAGTTGCTTGAAAGCCAGTTGTATCCAAATCCAGGGTTCAGTGCTCATCTCTGTTTTTAGCCGAAGAGCCAGCTCTGTCTGCATTTTCAGGCATTTTCATGGGAATGTGGCAGGCATGCCTAGATACCGAAGTGGACAAAACGCTGTTTACCTTCCCATCGAAGTGGTCCCTATTTAGCTACTTGCAATTTCTTGCTTTCGGACTGCTAGGTTGGCAGGAGCTGGGACAGAGATGGGCATTAATGTTTTCTTTTGATCTAAATCAGTAGGTTAATGATTTTGTTACATTTCAGTTTAAGATGTGGCCCCCTTTAGGCATTGAATAATCTAATGTGGCCCCCATGCCCCAAAATATTGGGCACTACTGCTTTAGGAAATAAAAATCTGGATTCATACTAAGCATAGAAAATCCAGCTATCATTGTTATGTAGATTCAGGCCATTCATCCTTGGATCCAGAGACCCAGTCAGAAAACTGTTCCTAACTTAAAGGACCAGCAAGGATTCTAATATACCTTAGATCATACCTATTTCTATATCTTGGAGAAAGATAATAAAGGTAAAGGTCACCCTTGCTCGAAAGCCAGTCATATCCACTCTAGGTTGCAGTGCTCTCAGTTTATAGCCAAAGAGCCAGTGCTGTCTTAATCTGCATTTGTTTCCATGGTCATGTGGAAGGCATGACTAGACACCATAGCACATGGAACACTGTTACCTTCCCACCAAAGTGGTAACTATTTATTATGTACTTGCAATTTCTTGTTTTCGAACTGCTAGGTTGGTAGGAGCTGGGACCGAGATGAGAGCTCACTCCATCGTGTAGCACTCGGGTTTTGAACTGCTGAGCTGCCGAACTTCCAATCTGCAGGTTCAGTGTCTTAGCCACTGACACCTCAGTCCCTTGGAGGAATATAGCAGCCCTTATATCAGTGGTTCCCAATGTGGGGCCCAGTCTCCACAGGAGGACTTCATTTCCCAGAAGCCTAAGTCAGTACATTGGCTGATCAGTGCATTGGGGAATTAATTTAGGCTTCTGGGAATTGAAGTCCAAAAACTAAAGGTTGGGAAACACTGCCTTAAATACTGATTAGGCACATTCAGGTTGAAGATTCTCATGTTCAGGTGTGATTAAAATTAGGCTCCAGTCCTATGTAGACTAGCTTACCAGTAGTATCTGACAAATTCAGTAGAACTGACAAACTAAGTAGCAGATTTTTGCTTTTGCTGAGCTGGTTTAAAGCTACTTCCTATCTTCCTAGGGAACCTTAAAGAATGAACAAAATGTTCAGCTGGCAACATATTATGACACGGTTCAAAAAGTTCAAGATAAAAACCAAGCTTTAGGATAGCTTGATTAAAGAGAAGCAAAGCTGTGCCAAAAAAAAAGTTAATGATGCATTAGGAGCATTTGCTGCTTCTGACCTACCATAACTTATTGTTTGGTTTCACAGTGGTATCTGTTTCTTTGTCCATTCTTTGTTTGGCTTCACGGTGGAACATTTTCCTCAAAAAATTTCTTCTACTTTTCCTATATCTTGCCTTTTTGTAAGATTTGGATGTAGAGCAGAAAGGCCAAGGTTCTTCCTGGACAGACATTAAAGGATTTCTTATCAGAAGTCATATTTCCAACTTCTTATGCTTGAGACGTCAGGCAACGAATCTCACAAAAACATTCCATCTTAGGACAGAGGTGATATGAGATATGAGATGCATCAGAGTCAAACACTGAACAAGCACGAAACATATTGCCCCAACGACGGCATGATTTCCAGGATTCCTCTCTGTGGTAAGCTTCTTTGAGTGGATGAATAGAGCCACAGTTTCAAAGGAGCTTGGCTGGTCCTTCATAGCTTCCAAGAAAGAGACATTGGCTGGATACAGATTATGTTGAAAATTGTTTCTACCTTTTTGGTCAACCTCAGAGGACCAACCTCACCACTAGGATCCATCAGATTGCCAGGTACTCAAGACAAAGCCTTCAGATGGTGCCACTGCATCTCAGGGTTGCCAGGTCTCAGAGCTGAAATCTGAGGGAATTTTTATGCTTATCTAGACTGTGATGACTCAAGTGGTTAAGATGCTGAACTCGTTGACTGGCCAGTTGGAGTTTCATTCCCGGGTACTGCATGACGGAGTGAGCTCCCGTCTCTGTCGCAGCTCCTGCCAACCTAGCAGTTTGAAAGCAAAAAATTGCACATAGATAAATAGGGACCATTTTGGTAAACAGCATTCAGGCACTCTGGTATTGAAGCATGACTGCCACATATCCATGGAAATGCCTGCAGATACAGACAGCGCTAGCTCTTTGGCTATAAACAGACATGAGCACTGAACCCTAGAGTTGGATACGACTGGCTTTCGAACAAGGGCAACTTTTACCTTCACCTAGATCTCCAGATAAGTAGACAGGTCTTAGGGCATTGAGGAGACAGTTTGACATTTGTATGGGTGATCTTGAGAGCCAAATATTTGTCTTCTGATTCCACCAGAAATTTGCATCTATTTTAGAAACAGAAACCAGATCCTGCTGGTTTTAGTTTGGATGAGCTCACTGTACCACCATAAAGTCTTCTGTACCAAAAAAATGCCTACTCCTGGCCTTTATGGTTACCTTCCAAATAACTGTGAGGCTGCAGAAAATAGCCATGGAGGTGACAGGAAGCCATATGTTGCCCACCTAAACTGTGAAATCTGTACACTAGTCCCAACCATTTCCCAGACAGTACCTAGGCTCATGTGCTCAAGGCAAAATTGATTTGTGCTTCTGCAGGGTTGGCACACCAAAAACACAAGAGAAAGACAAGGTGTCTAAGAAGAGGGTGAGTGGGTCTATCATAGTGTTTGGAGTAAGGCCAGGATTGCAGCTTATCAACCTTGTTGTTGTGCAAGCCTTGACAGCGATGATAGGGAAGGGGAAAACAGAACTGTAGGCTGGTGGTGAGATCTCCACAAGCTCGAGGAGCAGGTATTAAAAGATTTTCTCTGGTGCTATGTATACTATAGGTGTGGTAGTACTAGTTGTGTGCCTTCATGAAGATGTCAGCAGCCCTTGTGATTTTTATAGACTGGCTTGACCCAATATTTCCATAAATCTGGGTTGCCATCTTCTTTGGTTAGCTGGGTTTTAACCAGATTATCCTTCTGACATTTTCATAATCAGGTGGCCTAGAATCAATTCTGCCCCCTTCCATCTCTTGCTTGCTTCACCTGTACGACATCAAAAGAGTACATTGTATGATGTCACAAGGGATTGCATATGAGCCCTGGTGGCACTGTGGTTTAAACTAATGTACTGCAACCAGAAGGTTCTGAGTTTGATCCTGACCAGTGCTCAAAGTTGACTCAGCCTTCCATCCTTTCAAGGTTGATAAAATGAGTACCCAGCATGTTGGGGGGGAAATGCTAATTAACTTGCAAACTGCCCTAAGTACTATAGGGCGGTATATAAGTGTGATTGCTTTGTTTTGCTTTATGTCACAAGGGTCCTTGGCTTAGCCTTTGGACCTGAAATCTGAGAGAATGAGGAGTTAGTCACCTGACAATGCTACCTTTTGATGTTTAGTGATCCATCTTTGATAGCTGTCAAAGCAAAACCATTTTTTGTTTCAGTCTGTATTATATTAGAAGTACAGTAGTCACTTGTGAACTTATCCTATTTTTAGTTTGTACCATATATACTCGAGTACAAATCGGGTTTTTTAGCCCCCAAAATGAGGACCAAAAATGGGACTCGACTTATACTTGGGTCAGCATAAACACTCAAAAACATACTCACTCAAATGTCTAAATTAATTCATTTTACTGTATTTTCATTATTTCAATTATTAAAACTTACTAGCAGCTGCTGCATTTTCCACCCCTGACTTATACTCGGGTCAATCTATTTTCCTGGTTTCTCAAGTCAAAATTAGGTACCTCGACTTATATTTGAGATGACTTATAGTCAAGTATGTATGGTAACTTGATTGTTTTGCTTAATATATAATTTTGTTTAAAATACTGTTCCATTGCGTTACCATTTTCACCAAACAACAAAGAGTCCCATAAGACATTAATCAATATTTTTAATTAACCATTTTTGTTGTAAACCTTTACTGGATGCAGCCTAATCAAGGACAGCTATATAAGAAAATGTATGTACATTAAAACTTATTAGTCAAAGGTACTACAAACTGTTAAGGAGCTTGTTTTTAATTTAATTAAGTGTGTAAGCTGCCTTATGAAGGCTTTGCTCTAAAAGGCATGATATAAATGTCTAAAATGAGTAAAATACCAACCAAAATGATTAGAGTTGTTAAAACAGTAGCTTCCTACTCCTTGGATTATAGCTGGGGTGCCCAAAACTTTCGGGCTATGGGCCAGTCACATGGTTCAGGGGGCCAGTCACTACAGCCAGATCTGGAACCATATGGGCACGTTTTACTTCCACTTCCAGGAGCAATAAGGGCTTCGTGGGCTGTATGAATTGGCATTGGAGCTGGATCCAGCCCCCCGGTCATAGTTTGGGCACCCCTGGTTTATAGGCTATGTATTTGTCAAGATTTTGTTTTAAATCTGTGTTTTGGTATTATCTGCTACAAGACCCTTTTGTAGAGAGAGGCATTATATAATAAAATAAATGAATACAATCAGAAACATGCGTCCCAGTGCAATCCCCATAAAGATAGTGGTGTACCAATAGTTTTCTGCCCTCTGATACTTGTGAGGATCCCAGGCGCGCATCTTTTGGTATAGAAGCACGACTAAGATGAGTTACTTTTTTTAGACTACAGCCTACAGAATCCTCCCTCCAGTACATTCCCATCTTGGGATACTGTTTGTCACACCGTTGTCATGATCACTAGAGCAAGATCAGAAGCTAGTGTGAATTTTATGTTTGGTGGAAATAAACACAAACGTATGTAGCAGATAATGTGAATTTTGTCATGAGTGGAAGAATAGGCCATTAGACAGGTAAAGGTCACCCTTGCTTGAAATCCAGTCGTATCTGACTCTAGGGTTCGGTGCGCATCTCCATTTATAGCCAAAGAACCAGTGATGACTGCATCTGCGGACGTTTCCATGGACATATGGCAGGCATGACTAGACACCAGAGTGCACAGAACACTGTTTACCTTCCCACCGAAGTGGTACCTATTTATCTATTTGCAATTTCTTGCTTTCAAACTGCTTGTTTGGCAGGAGCCGGGACAGAGACGGAAGCTCACTCTGTCATGCAGCAATCGGGTCTCAAACTGCTGACCTGCCTACCTTCCAGTCATCAAGTTCAGCATCTAAACCACTAAGCCACCACAGTCCCTTAGGCCACTAGATAACCCTGATATATATTTGCCCTTTTGCCTTTCCTAGAACTATCTGTTGCTCACAACACTTAGATCCCCTCTCTTGTTCTCTCTTTGAGGCCACTACCAGTTACTTCTTGCTCCTCCATCATTGTTACAATAATAACTGCCAGACATGGACATCTAGAAGCCAAGTCTAGTACCTTAGAGATCTTTTTCCTCCTGTACCATTCCGTAACTGGAGTTATTAAGTAAACAAACAATATATTTTATTTTTGCCTTCCTTAACCAACCTCCAATGTGGTTACTCATATTCAGTAATTATAAGCTCAGGACTAGGTCCCTATGTTCTGCCAGAATAAATGTTGAATAATCCTAAGGGTATTTTCGTGGAGTCCCTTTTTAGAAGCTCCTGGTAGCAGTTCCAGATTTTTGACTAGCTGAGCTTTGAGAGGGTTAATGGAGATGCATAGGGCAGATGGGGTCACTCCACTGCTGGAATGTTTGCTAAATGTGATCTCGCAAGTTAATATACTTTCAGTGTTTCAGGCTGTCGTTGATTAACTTTGTCATTGAATGATCGCTTTTCACATCACCTGCCTCCTTAAAAAGAAATACAGCTGAGAGGAATCGCTACTGGCGAGGGCGTCAAGTCACTTCTCTCATACAGTTCTGAATTAGTTGCCCTTGGTGGTTCTGAGTTTCTCACTTCAAAGTAGTCTGTAGTGGGAAGGGGGATGCCTTAACATTCCTTTTAAAGCACTTATGGATTGCTGATGTGGATGACAGTTTTTGGAATCCTCCTGTCAGCATTGGCTAGTAGGTTTGGAGATGTGTTGTAGATCAAACAGTATCTCTTCTGAGCACTGACTTTAGAATAGATAAGAGGGGAAATCTATCTCACAGCACCTTTTAAAGGGCTAGCCTTAGACAGAGCTTGGAAAACTTACTTTTAAACTAGTGGTTAAGACACTGAACTTGATGACTAGAAGGTTGGCAGGTCAGCAGTCCAATGCCCGAGTACTGCATGACAGAGTGAGTTCCCATCTCTGTCCCAGCTCCTGCCAAACTAGCAGTTCAAAAGCAAGAAATTGCAATCAGATAAATAAGGACTACTATAGTGGGAAGGTAAACAGCGTTCCATGCACTCTGGTGTCTAGTCATGCCTGGTGTGGTTGATTCATCTACTTACATTGGAGGGTGATCTTTGGATGGTAGAGATGCAGGCTGCCACCGAAGCCATAGTTAAAGCTTTACCAGCCTGGTAGAACTTGACAGAAAGTATACTGACCTAGCTTTTTGACTCCCAGAGCCAAAGTTCACTTCCATGTTGCAGTGAGTTAGCAGACTAAGATTATTTGGAGGGTATTTATATCTATGTTGTACAAAGAAAACCATTAGTAGATCCTTGGTTCCATACCAATGACTCATTTAAATCTAGTTTTTTGAACCATATGTATTAAAGATATCTTATCTCCTGTAACATGCAGTAGAAGCAACCTAGAAATTAACATGATGGCATCTGGTATCTTTGTACCTCATGGTGCATCATTGTCTTCCAGTGACAGAGGATACGGATGGTGTTGATGTTAACATACAAAGCCATAAGTTGTTTGGGACCTTGCTACCTATCAGAGCAACTCTCCCACAGATCTACTGCCTGAATCACCTGGCCCTCTCAAACTATGCATCTCCAAGTGCCAACACCAAGAATGGCAAAGGAGTTTATAATCTGAAAGAGAGTCTTCTCGGTGTTGGCCCCTACGTTCTGTAGAGCTGCATTAAGCTCCCTCTTTGGACATCTTCAAAAATCACTTAAAGACAGAACTTTATGTTGATGACTTTTTAAAAATATTTGTGTTTACTTTCTGGACCAAAGCTTTATAACTTGACGTTTGTTGATATTTTATGTTGCTGCCACTGGGAGGATTTTGTGTTTTCTGTATTTCAATTGCTATTTCCCCTTCCCCCGTTGAATTTTCTTTTCACCTGATGTGGGGAGAGAGAAAGAAAAAGAAAGATCTAACAATTTGGTTCTGCATTAAAGGGTGAGAACATGAAACTAGATAACACACCATTTGAAGACTATGGCTGGAATTTCCATAATTGATATCCTAAAAATATTACTTATGAATAGTAATGTACAATATAAACTTACCTGTAGTTAGGTAGAGAGAGTGTGTGTGTGTGTGTGTGAGAGAGAGAGAGAGAGAGAGAGAGAGAGAGAGAGAGAGAAAACCAAAGCTGCTACTAGCTAATTTAGATAGAGCTTTTGAACTTTGGGAAATGCAAAAGTGTGAGAGAGTAAGATCAAGTGCCTACTCAACCTTGAGTAGCCTTGAAATGGTTTGGAAAGTATTTTTCTCTGTTCTCAGCCCTCAACACAAGCGCTCCTGTTCATCCTTAACATTCTTGCAAACTTCCCAAGCAGTTCACACACACTTGCTTTTACGTCAGCTGTGGATGTGAAGTTTGCTACAAATGTTCCTCTTCCAAGTGTAGTTGAGACAACTTGCTATGCAGGGCTTTGTGTTTTCTTAAAGAAAGTGTTTACCTTTCCACATCAAATAGAAATCGGCAGGCATAATGCAAGATTAACTAAGAGAGACAGGCCTGTTGGTGCATGAACTCTAGTTGTCTAACCTAATGTGCATTATTTCCCAAGATTAAAAATAGAGACAGTCCCAAAGTAAGCTATTTGCATACCAGAAAACTTCAGCTGAGGCATGGGGACAAGTAAGAAACAAAGGCTGGTAAAACAAAACAAAAAAGCTTTAAATATTCAGTTAATTTAGTATTAGTATTGCTCTCTTTGTTAGTAGAGATGAGGGAGAAATTGGTTTGGGTCACATTTTAACATAGACAAGCCTACCTTTTTCTCCCAACCTAATATGTTGAGTGGAAAGCAAATTATCATTCAGGGTTGCTGTTTGCATTTCTCCAAATATTGTGATGCAATTCTCTGGCATTCATACTTAGACAAAAAAATGCAGGCAGTGGTGAAATTGGGTACAAAGGGGCATACTTTAGTGTGGGGGTGGCCAACCTTGGTGTTCCATGGAATTTTTTTATTTCAATTACCAGAAACCCAAGTCATCGCACCAGCTGATCAGGGCTTCTGGGAACTGAAGTTCAAGAACACCTGGAAAACCAAGATTGGACATCCTTGCTTTAGAGGATATAGCAGAAGAAAAGGAAAATATTACAGAAATTTTCTTACAGAAAACACAAATCTGGAAAAAATGTGTTTTAATTTTTAGGCAGATAAATGCAAGTCTAAAATTGAAAAGAGTTGTGAAAATGAGACACAACAAGCTTTTAAAAGAAATTACAGAAAGTCAAACAAACAGATTCACCCACTTTGTTTATTCAATCTGCGGCTTGTGGGTAAGAAGCGGTTCACGGCTCCATTTCATGTGCCCCCTCCCCATCTCCACCACACCTGGAAGTGCTGTTTGAGGGCGCATGACCTGGCGGCTGGCTCCCGGCTTTAAAAGGTAGAGAACTCCTGATTTAAAGAGCTGCAGTTCTCAGAAATATTGGGGAAAGGCTGGGGAAAGCATTGTATCAACTTCTTTATTTCTATGCTTCTTTTCAAGGCAAAGCATCTTCAGTACAATTCACAGGGTTAGAGATTAAACAATGTAATTAATCATAACAGCATTAAGTGTTTAAAATTGTAATAATTGTAGGATAAAAGATAGTTTTATATGCAGTTAAAAGCAGCTTGGAACTGCCAGGTCTTTAAGTGCCGTGAAAAACACTGAGCTATTGTTGGGATTTGATTCATGTAAAGATCTAGTCTCAATCAGCCAGCCTCATTAGCAGCAGTTTATATTCTCAGATCTTTTGAGGTACCTATGAGTCCAGCTTCATTAGGCTTTTTGTAGGGAGAAACAGAGAGACAGAGAGAAAGCACACTGCAGTCCTTGGCTGGTCAAACGCTACTGAAGCCTTCTCTTTATTCAGGCAGAGAGAGAGAGAAACGAAACTAGCAAGCATTGTATACCAGAAACGAAACTTCGCAGAGACAAAGCTGAGTGCTTACAGCCAATCAGAAGTGTCAGAACCCAAAGAAAGAGAGATAAGGAGCGCTGTCTCTCAGTGAGCAAAGAGGCTTTTGTTTACAAAATGTGTCAGAGACAGGCAAGACAGAAACCAGATGCATTCCTACATGTCCTCCTTTTTCATTTAAATTTGAGAGAGGGACGGCTAATCATACCCCTGCATGTCATCATACTCCATAACTATTCCTCCATATACATCATCACTGTCCTCCTGGACATCGTACCCCTCCTGACTCATGGTACTTTGTTCCGGAGGATGATACCTCATTGAGTACAATTGCCGTCGTGCAAAACTCGATGTCTCCCTTCTACGCAATGGACATGTGTTACACATAGAAATAAGATTAGGAATACAAGTAATGCAAAAATACAAAGGTATAAAGCAGATAATAATAATAAACCCATAAAAGAAAACTTGTCTAAGGACAGATAAATCAGGCAACCAAGAAGTCACCCAATCAAAGAGATTAACATCAGTGCGTACATTGTTAGTAATGCTCTCCTGTAAATTCTGAAGTTCTTTCTCAATAGTATTATTCAGATAAAATAACCCAATGCTGCACATTGATATTGACCTGGATGGAAATTCGTGGCAACTCCATTAAAAAAGAACCACATGTTAGGATCCTTGATTTGCCATCCATTGCAAATTGAACCACTATCTATAGCAGAATAATCAGGAGTAAACATAGGAAACACATCATATATATCTTCAATAGTAGTGTTATACAAGGTATAATTAAGCTTATAAGAACTGTTATAACTACCCCATAACCAAAAATAATCATCACAACCCGTATAATTGCCTACATTCTGCAAAACCCTTTTTGCTTGAGTCCAGTACTTTCATTTACTATTCCAGACTCCAGAACTATGACAACAGAAACAAAGTCCTTTAGTGTATTTCTTGAATGTCATGCTTCGCCAACGGGTGTTGTTAAATTGTTCTGGAGGATTAGAGAAGAGTGTAGACCTATCAAGATGTTGCAAATGTCCAATAACCAGCTGAGGTGTGTTGAACAATGCCGGAAGAAAGGCCATTTGCGACACTGCCAGTGGATGCTCATAGTATAACGTTGCATTCTTACCATGAACCTCAAACATATAGTTAGCATGACGAATCCAAAAGTTGGGGTTGCCCCCATGAGGCATTGTTCTTACAGCTGGAAGCACCGTAAGAAAGAAAACAAATGTCAGCACATTTAGTTTACTGGTGAACCACCATCCTGGAGCTGAGTAACCTTCTTCTCTCTCCATGGGCGGATCGCTCGGGCAGGAATCCACACAGGTCCTGAGGTTGTAGAAACCGCTGCGTATCCTCGTCCCCAGGTGATTAGAGGTACAGGACCCTTCCACTCAGGATCGGGTTGCTGCCGATAAACGACCAACTGCTTAGGAAGACACTCCTCGGTCCTGAAATGCAATTCGACTGGAGAGTGTGACCTGTTATGGGGAGCAAGAAGAAAATTAAGAGTATACAGTACTTTAGCAACAGCTGTAGGTATTTCAGCCACAGGAACCTCTCTATCTCCCACTTGCTTGTGTAACAAATTTTTGAATGTCAGGTGGGCTCTTTCAACAATCGCCTGTCCAGTCGAGTTATAGGGTATTCCATGGGTTAGCTTAATGTCCCACTGACGGCAAAAGTCCTGAAAGGCAGAAGAAACATATGATGGCCCATTGTCTGTCTTAAGGCTTTTAGGTTTACCCATTGCCGCAAACGAACGAATGCAATGTTGTATAACATGTCTAGATGTTTCACCCCGTAAGGGTGTAGCCCATATAAATCCAGAGAAGGTATCAACAGTCACATGTAACTTAGAAAGTGGAGCCAAAGCAGGTACTTGCGTGACATCCATCTGCCATAGCTGATTAGCTTCTGTTCCTCGAGGATTAACAGCATCAAATGGCAGGAATATAGGAGACTTCGTACAGGAAGCACAGGACGACACAATGTCTCTAGCCTGTGACATAGGAATGGAAAATCGTTTATGCAAAACCTTAGCAGATTGATGAAACATTGCATGACTGTCAATGGGGTTGTCAAAGAGAGAAAAAACCTCAGCAGAGTCTCGGAGAGCAGAATCTGCTCGTGCATTGCCCTCCGTCAAATAACCTGGGATCCTTGTGTGAGAGCGTATGTGGGCAATAAAGAATGGGACCGTACGGTTGGAAAGAAAACCTTGAAGCTGTTGGAATAAAGCAAAAAGATCCCTATCCATCGATGGAGACAAATAAGCTTGAGCTAAAGTAAAAACAAGGCGGTAAACATATTGAGTATCCACAATCAGGTTAAAAGGCACATCAGAAAACGTAGAGAAAGCAAGTATGACCGCTGCCAGTTCCGACCGCTGGGCCGATGCTTGAGGTCCTGTAAAAACAACCTCCCATTCCCCAGTAGGACCCTGCCATGTAAGGACTCCACGGGAGGGGGAGCCATCTGAGAAAAGAGTAATGGCATGCAAGATAGGTTGCATGCAAAGCGGGGATGACAGGGAGTAAGAAGTGAGATTCAGCAAGGTAAACCGCTTATCCTTGGGGGGGTTAAATTTAACTTGTCCCACAAAGTCCGCCATGGCCACCTGAAATGCCTCAGAATGCTGTAGCAAGGCGGTTAGCTGATCCTGTGAAAAAGGAAAACAAACAAAGTCAACGTCATAACCAGTCAAATGCTTTGCCCTAGTACGGCATTTGAGGAAAAGATCCGCAATCGCATCAGGCAGGCGATAACAGTTTTTCGAGGGAGTGTGCGCCAAGTGCAGCCATTCCACGATGGCCACCTTCTGAGCGTTGACAGGCGCGAATAAAACCGCAGTGGGCAGCCTCGGTGTAGGAAGAAGAGCGCATGCCAGCGCAACGGTGCCTGAGGGCACCCGATCCACAGCGATGGTATGCAGCTTTTCGTTGAGGTGTTGAAGAGCTGTACGCATCTCCGTTGTGCAGGGAATGATGTCCGCTGGAGAAGTGTGTCCAGAAAGAGCAGCAAAGAGTGGTGATAGTTCCTCCGTGCTCAGGGCCAAGAAAGGACGAGCCCAGTTTATGTTCCCTAGCAATTGTTGCAATTGTACAAGAGTGAACTGCTCCGGAATAGCTATTGTTGGCAATAGCGGAGTTGAAGCTGTAGCTGAGAGCCTATGTCCCAGATATTGGAATGGATACATCCGCTGCACTTTTTCAGGAGCTATGATCAAGCCCGCTTGTTGCAAAATGTCTGCTAGGTCCTGCAGGTGTTTCTCCGTGACTTGTGGACCATGCAATAAAATGTCATCTGTGTAATGATAGACTTTAACCTCTGGATGACGTTGCCTGAAAGGTTCCAAAGCCTTGTTCACAAAATGTTGGCATAGAGTCGGCGAGTTGGCCATACCCATAGGCAAGACACACCATTCAAACCGTTGAGTAGGATGTTCATTATTGTATACTGGCAATGTAAATGCAAATTTTTCTCTGTCTTGTGGCGCTAGCAAGATTGTATAAAAACAGTCCTTCAAATCTATAACCATGAGTTGATGATCTTCCGGAATCATGTTCGGATTAGGAAGTCCAGATTGTAGAGGTCCCATTGGCAAGATGTGCTCATTAACTTTCCTCAAATCATGTAACAATCGCCATTTTCCAGACTTCTTTTTCACCACAAAAATCGGAGAGTTCCAAGGACTAGTGGTTGTTTGAATATGTCCCAGATTTAATTGCTCCTGTACAAGGGCCTCCGCCGCTTGGAGCTTTTCTCTTGAGAGCGGCCATTGATCCGTCCACACTGGTGGGGTGTTTTTCCATTGTAGTGGAAGTGCATGCAACGGCGCTGCAGGGGAGGCCCGTATCAAAAATTTGTCTGCAAGGTACACCCTGTTTTAGCCAGGAGATCCCGGCCCCACACAGTAATAGGAATATCCATAATCAGGGGGTGAAGAGAAACTTTTGTTCCCCCTGAAGTCTCAAAGACGATTGGATGAACACTTTGCTGTGCTGGCTCGTACCCGCCCACCCCATAAACTTCCCTACAGGGGCGGACGGCCCATCCAGTCGGCCAATCTTTTTTTGCCACCACTGAAATATTGGCTCCTGTATCGACCAATCCAGACACTGAACGTCCACCCATAAGCAGCGAGCGGGTCGGTCTATCCTCGGTGATTTGTATCACCGCCATAGCCGCTGTTGCAGTCCCCTCCTGGGATGGAGTTACAGTGGTCCCTAGTGGGAGCAGATGAAGGCGTCCTACAGGTTGTCCCTTAGGCAGGGTGAGATGTTGCGTGGCTGAAGCAGGGATGACAATTTCTTGATGACCCAATGTAACTGACCCTGCTGCAATGTGTACAGAAGCGGGTAAGGCGTCTGGACAAGGAAGAACGATGCCCATCATGCCCTGGGGAATAACATCATCAACCAGTGTGGGAAGAGCCTCCACACACCCTGGCATAGTAAAAGTACAGTCCTTAGATAACCTCAATAAAAGTCCTTCTTTTAGAGGATGGTTTTTTCTATATCGTGAAATCATTTCTTGGGCAAGTTCCATATCTTCTGCCATCTCTTGCAAAACCTCCTCTATTGCCTCTTCACTGACCTCTGGTAGCCCTGGCCCGCACTCCCGAGCCTGGCCCGCACTCCCATTTCCCTGCTACTGTGGAGAAAAGTCAGAGTCTTTGTGCTGAGCAGCTGAGGGGTTGGCATTAGGATTTGAGCGGCACTGATTGGCCCAATGGTACCCTTTCTGGCAAATGGGACACTTCCTTGAAGGGCGTGCTGCCTGCTTTTGAGAGGAGCGACATTGTGCTTTAAAATGTCCTTCCTTCCCACAGCCAAAACAACGTTTGTTTTGAGCCTGAGTTGTGGGCAATTGAACTGCAGCTGCCAGAAGTTGAGCCTTGTAACTGTGAGTCCCCACATTTTGACAGACTTTCATCATGTCTGCTATAGATGTTCCTGGCCTAGCATAAATAGCTGTCAGATCCCCTTTACAATCCTCATTGGCATTTTCAAAAGCCAGTTGTTTCATGAGCATTTCCCGTGCCGGCACATTTTCCACCTGGCGGCTGAGAGCAGTCATGAGTCTGTTAATGAACTCAGTGTAATCCTCTTTAGGGCCCTGCCTAATTGCTGCAAATCCAGCAACGGAGCTATCCCCTTTGGAAGGAATCTTACTCCAGGCACGCATGACTATCTGAGCAATCTCTCCCAGCTGGGCATCCGTGAGTGCCAATTGCTGTGTGGGGTTGGCAAAATTTCCCTCCCCACATAACATATCCATTGTGAGTGCAGGGCGTGTATGGTGTACCTCCCAAGCCACATCCCTCCACTCCTGCAAGCAGAGCATTGCTTCTGCCGGAGGCAAAAGCGCTTTGATCATCTGTTTCCAATCCACTGGTAGCAATTTTTGAGAAGCAATGGCTTCCAACAAAGCTTTTGTAAAAGGTGCATTAAATCCATAGTCACGTATGCTGACCCTTAGTTCCTTCAGATATTTGTAATGGAGGGTTTCATATCTATCTGGGACTGCCGCTGCATTGCCAACAGGCGGAGCCCCTCTGCTCACTGGGTATATTTCAGGAGATTGCACGTCCAGCACAGCTGCCGTTAAAGCAGCAGAAAAATGTGTCTTTGTAGGGCTATAAGTGCTTGATTGTTGCAAGGCAGGATCTAATGTCCCATCTCCATTTCCACCTCCACCCCCATCAGGAGGCTGTTGTTTCTCATATGATGGAAGGGCAGTTGCCATGGTCCCCCTTTTTCTGGAGGCAAAAGCTGTGGGAGGGGGCCATCAAGTCTTTGAGACAATAAAATATTTTTTGGAGTAAGTCTCTGAAGGCAGTCCCTAACTCCCTCCCATGTAAATAATATTGATCTAGAAATTCCATTATGCTGCTGCATTTCTCTCCCAATCTGTTTCCACTGTTTTAAGTCCAGACCTTCATATTTAAACCAAGGACAGATTCGTTCTATAACTTTAACCAGCTGCTGTATCTCTTTATCATCAGCCTTTCACCCATTCTCATGCAAAAGATCTGAGATATCTTTACAAAGTTCCTGCATTTGCGAAGAAAGCAAACATCCCATTTTCCACTCACCTGTTGTAATGTTTTCTCAAGCGCTTGATTTATGACCATCCCGGTCGGACCTTTCTGGTCGGAGGTGAATGAAGACCTTCCCCGGTCGATTATGAGGTGTTAATTGCTGAAGCAGAGTTCAAAGCAGGCTCTCTCATTGTAGTTCAAAGCGTCACACGGAGCGCCACTTGTTGGGATTTGATTCATGTAAAGATCTAGTCTCAATCAGCCAGCCTCATTAGCAGCAGTTTATATTCTCAGATCTTTTGAGGTACCTATGAGTCCAGCTTCATTAGGCTTTTTGTAGGGAGAAACAGAGAGACAGAGAGAAAGCACACTGCAGTCCTTGGCTGGTCAAATGCTACTGAAGCCTTCTCTTTATTCAGGCAGAGAGAGAGAGAAACGAAACTAGCAAGCATTGTATACCAGAAACGAAACTTCGCAGAGACAAAGCTGAGTGCTTACAGCCAATCAGAAGTGTCAGAACCCAAAGAAAGAGAGATAAGGAGCGCTGTCTCTCAGTGAGCAAAGAGGCTTTTGTTTACAAAATGTGTCAGAGACAGGCAAGACAGAAACCAGATGCATTCCTACAAGCTATTTTATGCAAGAGTTCTACAATGCACATATGGTAAACATTTTAGTTATCACTGTACCCCTTTATGGGTTTCTTACCAAAGTTCTGTGAACAGGGCTATGACTGCAAATTACCTTCACACTTGACAACAGAATACTAAACTGAGATAGTCAGCTGAGATATCTCCACTTGACCCAACTGTTAAGCAATTAGTTTTGCTAACTTAGACTTTAAGTCTTTTGAAATGCTCAAGTAGAAAACTTCCTAGCTCTACCTGTACTTCCAACTTCGATTGAGGTCACACAAATGTTTGTGTATGAAAGCCAACAATAAAGACTCCAGTGTGCTAACAGAGATACTTGAAGGAGAGCCAAAGCTAGCAACATTGGGAGGCATTAACTGCCTCCTTGAAAGTCTGATGTGGCACAATGAATTTCAATAGCTGTTGCTGTTTTAAACTATGCCTTCACTTTGTTATGTTCAGCACCAGGTTCCCACAATCAACCACTTCCAAAGAAAACTAAAGTGCTGTCTTTCTGGAATTTCTTACCTCTGTGTGAAATGGGATGTGAAATATTACTGTTATGTGATGCAGTTGTGCTAACAGACCACTTGGGTTTGAGATTTTGCTTCCTTTGCCAAAACATATCCTATCTGTCTATCTCTTTCTTAGCATTGTAATGACAATAGTGAGGTAACAAAACTGTACAGCCCAAGTTTTTTTCCACCAGCACCAGAGTGGTAGTTGCTTAAAAAAAAACAAGAAACCATTCAAATGTCTCTTTGAAACCAAATGTTTGTAAAAATCTGAGGTATATTTGTCAATCAAAATAGAACATCTACCCTCATGGCATCATGGTGGCTAAGCTGTAGTATGTCAGCCAAAACTGCTTATATTGTTTACTCAGCCTTCCAAGGTTGGTAAAATGAGTACACAGCTTGTTAGGGGCAAAAATACTAATTAACTTGTAAATGTATAAGTTCACTATATGGATTCACCCTTCTGGTTGCCCCTCCTGCCCAAACATATTGCAATTTTATTGTCTAAATGTGGCAGTAAGGGCCTCATATTCCTCCCTCTTCAGCTCTTTCTAACTTAAATTCTGAATCAGAGCCTCTTCCTGAGATTTCCCTATTAATTGGACAGAACTAATTAGGCTCTACCAGACTATAATAGCATTCATTGGACTACACTGAAGAAAGAGTTGGGGAGGCCATCTTTGCTAAGTTTGCTGGGTCAGCAACATCCCATTCCCTGATATTTTAGGGACAAGGCCACAGACTTTGTGGTATCACCAGGGATTAATCTTGCATTTTCGTAGGAGGCAAAGCCTTTAGCAGTAACTGCATGGAAGTGAGTTTGTGACAGTTTGAGCATGGTTTCTCAACCTTGGGTCCCCAGGTGTTCCTGGACTTCAGTTTCCAGAAGCCCAGGTCAATACACCTGCTGTTCGAGGCCTCTGGTAATTGAAATCCAAGAACATCTGGGGGCCCAAGCTTGAGAAACCCTGCTGTAGAGAATATGTGATAAACACAGCAATTCTAGCAGAACTCTACAGTGTATAAGAAAATGAAAAAAAAAGTGCTTCTTAGCACTACTAAATGGCACATCGTGAAGCCATGTCGGTGAACCCCAAAATCAACTGATGCCAAGTTGTCAACATTTCCTTATCTGGGATTTCTGGTCAAAAGGTTGCTACCAGAAGGCTAAACCTTGAGTCTCAGGGCACAACATGACACCTGGCTGTCCTCTCTACCTTGTGTAGCTGTGCCCATTCAAATAAATACTCCTCCATCAATTTATCTGCTGATGGTGGGGAGTTAATTCACTGATGCTGTTCCTTCCCACCATCACATTTAGCTGTGGACAATAACATGTTGAAATCTGCTCATCCTTGATCTTTTAGGTCTGTCTTCAAATTTTCACTCACTGGAATGTATAGCCTGCTAGGAACTGTTCCATAAGAATCTACTATGGCATGTTTATTAGTAGCCCCTTATTTGGTTACCTATGGCAGTTTCATAATGTGGTTTTCTTTAGTATGTTAAACTGTAATTAGTGATTAAATGCAATGGGGAAGAAATAGAATTACCTTTGGATCACACCTAGCCAGATGCTTCAGCCAGCATTTGGGGGGTTAACAGTCCAAAAAAGGTAAAATTTCTAAACTCTGCTAACTGGCAGTAACAATTTGTCTGGGTTAGATGACCTTTGCGGAATTGGATGTGAGATAGAGCTAAAGAGCAAAGGTGCATCATCTTGGCCAGAAGAATTATTTCAGAGCTGAAGGAAAGTGCCATGTAAGTCACTTTTGCTCTTTGCATCCTCCTCCCCTTGAAGTCAGAACTGGCTGAACTAAATCACCCATTTAATAACATCAAATACAAGCTGTAAAGACATCTCATCATTTCAACCCTGGTCGCTGGACATTTCATGTCAGCTTTCAGCACAGGATGGAGAGGGACTGTTGCTTTTCTGGACAAATTCTGTCTTGGATAATTAGATTCTGTCTATCTAAATTTGTTAGCCCCTTTCAGTGGAGTAAATTGGCCTTCAGGCAATCTCTGTTATAAACAGCTGTTATTTAATTGACAGTTCATATGGCTTGAGGATCTTGCATTATAACTATATTCAGACATCTGCCTATCCATTGCTGGCAATATGGTCTACTCTATCACCATAGCTCAGTTGGTTGGAACACCTGTGTGTCCCAAATGGGTGGTCAGCCAAGACCACAAGGAAACTTGGGAGGGTTGTCATAAGTCCATGTTGACTCAATATTATGTAATGATCTGTCTGTCTAGATCAGGGGTGCCCAAACTTTTGGGCCATGGGCCAGTCATGTGGTTGAGTCACATGGTTCCTGGGCCCCAGAAGCGGAAATAAAACATGCATCTGCATGCATTTTTTACTTACGCTTCCAGGAGCAGTGAGGGCGGCATGGGATGGATTAATTGGTGCCGTGAACTATAATTTGGGCACCCCTGCCTGGTCTAGATATAACTAGTCAGACATACACTTCGAAGATCCATGATTGTTCAACAGCACAGATAATTCATAAAGGTAAAGATCTCCCTTGCTCGAAAGCCAGTCATATCCGACTCTAGTGGTCGGTACTCATCTCTATTTACAGCCAAAGAGCCAGTGCTGTCTTCATCTGCAGCCATTTCAGTGGTCATGTGGCAGGCATGACTAGATGACGGAGCACATGGAACACTGTTACCTTTCATGCTGAAGTGGTACCTATTTATCTACTTGCAATTTCATGCTTTCAAACTACTAGGTTGGCAGGAGCTGGGACAGAGATGGGAGCTTTGTCATGCAGCACGTGGGTCTCAAGCTGCTGATCTGCCAAGCTTTTGGTCATCAAGCTCAGCATCTTAACCACTAAGCTACCACAGTCACTTAGGCAATTCAATGCAAATCACAATTATTCCACAGTTTTTCTGTGTCTATAGTCAGATGTAGACAATGAATCACATGATGGCCAACCTTCTTGTGGTAAGCATCTTCACATTTAGCTAGTCCAGTCATCACACTGCAAACCCAATACCTTCCACTGGGCCCAGAAGCCAAAGCCTTACACAATTTTGTAGAACCTACTAGAGGTTTATGGTCTACTAGGGTGACATTTAAGGGACAACACCAGAACACAGTGCTGGCATAGGAATTTGGGGATGTGAATAGATAGATATAAATGTGTGTTATTTTGTGCCCATTTACTTGATCTGTCTGTCACTTTTAATAGGACATGGGGCGGGGCGGGAGAAATGGCATGATGTGTTCATAGCTAGTGTACCTATAAAGCCTTACACAAATACAAAGTGGCTATGAGATAGTGAAAAATTGTCACACCTCTTTAATGTATAGTCTCTAAAACAAAACCATAGAAAAAGATTCTTGACAATCTAGCAGTTTAACATCTGCTAAACCCAAGCAGATAACGCCTCTTGATTAAATTGTTCTGGCTTGTGCTTTACTAAGAAGAGCCAGCGCTGCTTCATTCAGGCCTTTCCTACTGGCTTCTACCTTCACCTCATACCACACCTGTTATTCATCTTTGCCTCCGATGAAGGACCAGAGTCAGCCCAAACCATTTGGAGGTCTGAACTAGAACAGTAAAAATAGCTCCCAAAGGCCCTGGTACCTAAAGCTAGCCCAATTATTTTGGCACTTCAGGTGAAAAGCCCTGCTGGAGTAAAGATAAATATGACTTTAAATATTATATTGCTGCCTTTTACATCCATATTTTGAAAAGAGGGCATGAGTTCTTGTAATAGCTGTGTGGAGGAGGAAAGGTCAACAGGGATAGTATATGTTAAAAGTTGCACCTTCTAACATTTCTTCTTCTAAGCCATTCTTAAAAGTGTAGGCGCCCTGTCCTCTTTAACATTTTAATAAAAGACCTTGGAACTCCAGGGAGGACTAGGAAAAAATTGTGCTTGTAACTCTGGATTGCCACTGCCTGCTGTCTAGGACAATTTCCCATTATTGTGGAATGCCACATCACAAAAACTTTTAAGCACTGTTTTTAAAAAACCAACAGTGGGATGCCTCTAAAGGTATGTATTTGCAATTGATTTCGCTTAGAAGTGGGTTGCACATGGTGTATTTAAATTCCAGGAAGTAAATTGTCATCTTACCAAAGGACAACAACAACAACAAAATACCCACTTGTCATGTGGAGATAATAACACAAACATGAGGGCAAACAAGCGGAAACAATTAATAGAGTTCCATCAGATTATAGCTGGCAGTTGTTTGACGTTTGCTAAATGGAAGGGAATAAACCCACAATCATGCTGTCATTTGTGTCTTGTCCCTTCCACAGAAAACTTACGCTAAAATGTGGCTGTTTGCTTTAAGAAAAGGTCCATTTCAGTCGTCTTCTTCTTCTTTCATAAATTATGTCTCAATTGGTGAATTCAGATCTATCAGTGTTTCACGTTAATGAACCACCAATACTTTAATGAGAATTTGTTGATAGTAGATATTATTAAGAAGCCCATAACTGCCTGCTTTTTTGACATGGCATTCAAGATAGGTCACCAAAGGGCACAAAGAAAGTCTTTCTCCTGAAGAGGTTTAGCTTGCTGGTGACACTAATGAGATGTCTGAAGTTCATTTAACAGTGGGTAGTAGGTAAAAAAAATGATTCTAGTCCCCTTTACAAAGTTCAGCAATTTAAAAAGATTACTTTGGATCCTTTGGAGAGAAAGAACATTTTCTTATCTCTTGTCTTCAGCTATTCTCTTGACCATATGACATACAGTGCAAATATGGACTGGATAGATGACATTTTAAGTTAATCCATTTAAATTAGATCCTGAGTTAAAGTGCAAGGCAAAGCACATTTGCTATGGAAATAAGAAGATGAAGGTTGCATTGGGGAAATTGTGTAGAGTTTTCAAATTTCCATTTTTCAGAAAAGATGATTCCGTCATGATGTGCAGACCTTAATTACAAAGGTGCGTGGTAGGAAACAGCCTATATTTTGTGATACTGCAGTGTTCAGTTTCTGGATGTCAATTGTCTATAAGCAGGGCCGCCATCAAAATTTTCTGGCCCTCATACTGAGCAATCCTATTGCCCCCCCCCCACACACACACACACACACATAACTTTTCTCACAGTAATGTTACAGTTATGGCCGGCGTCAGCAGGGCGCCTGTCAGCTCTGGGCCCTATCTGGCAGTACTGGTAGTACTGCCCTGATGGCAGCCCTGTCTATAAGCAAAAAAACAATTATTCTCACTTTGTATCAGTTAAGAATAGCCCATTTGTGTTTAAAGTTCCTGTATTTCTTAATAGAAATCAGGTGAGAATGAGTCCTAATTAGGGAATGGGTGAAATTTTTGTTTCAATGCAGCATTGGTAGAAACCTACCTCATGCTTGAGGTAGAAGCAACTTGAGAAACCAACATTGGTAGACGTATCCACCCAGTCTTTGAATTAACTCCTCAAACTCTGACACCAAATTCTTTTATATTCAGCTATTTTACTGCTAGTTTAGGTTTGCTACCTCTTCTTTTCTGAAAGTACCATAATAATAGCAGGGGGTATTTTATGGGCATTGCCATTCTGGAAATAGCTGCACCTATTGAATTTATTTCAGTAATTTTGTGAAGAATTTATCAAAACCTATGTGTTTTGTCATATTTGAGAGGGAACACATTTAAGATTTTAATGTTTGAATGCAAGAGAAACATATCCAACAGATAATTCCTTTCCTGTTTCTGATCACATCCACAAAGATTTAAATGGATTTGCACAATTCTTGTTGCCTCTATGCATTTTGTATGCCAGAATCCATTTTATGGAAAATCCATATTGATTTGTGTGCTCTGCAAATATGCAGAGCTTATGAGAATGTTTCTTACCATCCCTAAGATGTCCCTTGCTATCCATGCGAAGACAGGTTTTGTTGATCTTAAAAGATCACATTGACTGAAATCCTGCCATGGCAACTAGTTTAGGCCTGTTGAATCAATGTAGTTTATGGAGTTGAATTACCACAGTTGGAATTGACTTAATGGTACACACTGAATCAATGGGTCTACTCCAGTTATGACTTCCTATGCTAAGAAACAGGATCTCAGCTATTTTGATATGAAAGAGGAAGCATGAGTGTGTGTACAGATAAAACTATTACTATATGTTTTCTGGATAATACAAAATGACCCTAACCACCCTCCATGCTGTGCCAGTGGAAATTATGCCCCTTGTACCAACTCATGAAGTTCCATAGAACAATGGAATTTGGGGTACAAGGTCATAGGGCTGCTCTTCTGCCAAGCCTATGGTGAGCTCATCCATGCACAGGTGTCTACCATCAGTCTGTCCTCAGCTTGGTGGTTACTGTCAAGGTTAGAGAGGGAACCAAGGTCGATAAGGAGGTAGCATACCAGTGCTCCAGCTATACAATGTTATACCTTCAAGGCCATTTGGCCATACTCCTTAAACCCTTGTTATGGATTATAGAATGGTTACCATAAGAGATAAGTATACAAAGCAATGTGGTTTTTTACTTCTGTTATTCAGATTAGTTGTGAAACTATGAGAAACATGGAAAACATAGTGAAAAGTAGAGACATCACATTGCAAACAAAAATTCATATAGTCAAAGCAATGGTATTCCTGATGGTAATGTATGGTTGTGAGAGCTGGACCATTAGGAAAGCTGAGCGCAGAAGAATAGATGCCTTTGAAATGTGGTGTTGGAGGAGAGTTTTGAGAGTCCCCTGGATAGCGAGGAGAACAAACAGGTCAATCTTAGAAGAAATCAACACTGACTGCTCATTGGAAGGTCAAATAGTAAAGATGAGGCTAAAGTACTTTGGGCATCAAATGAGAAGAGAGGATTCACTTGAGAAGGCCGTGATGTTGGGAAAGGTGGAGGGCAAAAGAAGAAGGGGAAGGCCAAGGATGAGATGGATAGATGGTATTGTAGACACAATGGGCACAGAACTGGGAGGACTGAGGGGGATGGTGGAGGACAATGGTCCATAGGGTTGCAAAGGGTCGGACTCGGAACCGACTGTGCGACTGAACAACAAAAATTCAGATTAGTTGTGAAGCTGCACTTCTGTACCTGATGTGTATAAGCTGGTGCCATGAAGTTTCACTCTTATGTCTGACAAAATGGACTTGATCTATGAAAGCTAACATTAAAATGCAGCAGTTAGTCTTTAAAGTGCCACAGTGTTTTTTGACTTTTTGTCTTGTTTTATTTACTTTCTGATATGGTTGAAACACAGACTAACATGGCTACCATTTCAAAAATTTCATCATCTACTTAGAATCTTGCATTTATTCATCTATGAGTCTTTAAACTGTGGATTGGTCATTTATGTTTTGCATTGTTATCTCCTGTTTTATAAGGGCTCATGTACTTTTTCTTTGAAAAAGAAAAAAAAGAAAAGCTTAGAATCCAAGCCAAGCTGATGTCTGTAATTGGTTACCAGCTGGCTTCTCTAAAATCCAAGTAAAAATCAGCCAACCAGGTAATATTGCAACCTTTTACCAGTTTCTCTCCTATAGCCAAATAGGATTGTTATTTCATTTTTTTTATAAATACACTGTTGCATTTAAAATTTCATTGCTAAATTCTTTCCTAATGGTTTATTTCTTTATGTTGTAGGATTGGTATTTTTTAAAGAGCCATTTCATAATCTACATTGCAACAAAGCCAGGTCTGCTGTTAAGCATACATTTAACATACAAGTACAGTACTGCTAATTTTGGTTTCTCGCTGCATGCACTGGTACAATAACACAATTAATTTGAATTTGTCATAGTCCCCGTTTACATTTTCGGTACTACTTTATTTTATTTTCTCTGTTGAGTGGCAGATCTAAAAAAACCTCCCTTTTTTATTGAAAAGCATACAAAGCAGCCTGCATGAAAATCTATCAAGATAATTAAAAATGCAACACAGAACACAGAGATAGATTAACAAGTAAAGCCTAACAGTTGAGAAGAACCCTGAGCAGCATTATTAGTTTCTGTGGTGTCCTTCATGTGCTTCTTAAATAAAACATGATTTCACCCGCTGATGCAGTCCAAAGTGCCTCTTTTGTATCTCAATTGAATTGATTTTATTTTGGTGTGCCTCTCAGCAATGCTAAAGCCCAACCAGGAATTTCTCATTTTTTATTTATGCAGCTCAATGGCTTGCTGCTTTCCTTTGTTGTGTGTCTCTTTTTTGTGATGAACTGTGATGTAATGCGATGCCCTCTAGGGACTGAACTGAAATTGCCTACATTTCTCCCCACCCCTCCTGTCCATTAAGGCACTTAAGAAAGCCAGTAGCCTTCAGCTTTTTAAAGCCAAGCGTTCTATCAAATGAACGCATCTCTAAGCCAGAGTGTTTCTCTTTGGAATGAGCTTTGGAACGAGCAGCACAAGAGAAAATGATGAATGCCAAGAACCTGAGCTGTACAGGATAGGGGGTCACAGCAAACAAACAAACAAAAAATGTTTTCCCTCTGAATGCTAGGACTGGTGGTATCAATTAATCTTCCAGTTCTGCCTTCATCCTATATCTTTCAGTCAGTTCATATTTTTAGGTCTTTCTCCATCTCAAGTGCATCAGCTGGTGAGATGTTTGCAGAGGAAATATATAAGGTCAGGTTCTTTCTTTTCTCCTTTTGAGAAAAAAAATAGATATTTGCACAATTGCTTAATTTGTGTATGTGGTTACGCAACTGATTCTGCAGTCGTGTTCTACTATACTCTCTACTAATGTAGATGGCTATGTACACAGGAGGGAGAAAATTATGTCCCCCATTTGCACTGAAATGGTACATTTGTGGTAGCCACACGTAACAACCAACTGGTGTACAAATGCAACTGCTGTGCCCTTCTTGAGTGTTCTCTTGTGCATCAATCTGGCCACAGTGGGAATTGGAGATTGGGAAAAGCTACTTTTTGGGGGGATATCTTCCAGAATCCTACTAGCCATGCTGGTTTTGTTTAGCAGATGGAATGATAAGCAAGATTATAGGTTAATTAGATCCTTCATAAGTATTTTTTTATTTTTATCTTTGTAGAATTGAAGACCAGTATCCTGCTATCTCATTCCACAAATGTAGTCCTCCCTTATGGGAATTGTAGGCTTTCTTGGAATTTTTCACAAAGAGGTATCTAGTACTCCTTTATGAACAGCTAAGTTGTTTTGAAAATAATAGGCACAATCTAAATCTTATGCAACAGCAAACCAGATATCACAAAATTTATGTAGGTTGTTCTATTACCTTATACCCAATGTGAGCAAGATATTAGCCCTTTTGCCTTATTTTGCTACCAGTGGGCTACTAAAGCAGAGAACCTCAGCATTAGACTCCTTGACAGAGGTCTAGCTCATTTTTCTTTTTTCTGCTTTTGGCAGTCAAGAAAAACCACGATTAAGTCCATTGAAAGTCTGTTTGGTTCATTTTCTGAAAACTTCTTTAAAAATGATGTGGAAAGAACTTTGTTCTACACTGAATGTAAGAGCAAGCAGAACTGATTGGTCTTCTGGAAACAGAACTTTGAATGCTTAGTTCTTTCAAAACTAACTTTGAATACTTATGTTTTCAAATATAATTTTTTGGTGTTGTATTAGGCCCGATCAGTTCCTGGAAAATAGACGGGGAAGAAGTAGAAGCAGTGACAGATTTTACTTTCCTGGGATCTAAGATCACTGCAGATGGAGATTGCAGCCATGAAATAAAGAGGCGGCTGATTCTAGGGAGACAAGCCATGAGAAACCTGGGGAACATAGTGAAAAGCAGAGACATCACCTTGAAAACAAAAATTAGAATAGTCAAAGCAATGGTATTCCCAGTGGTAATGTACGGATGTGAGAGCTGGACAGTTAGGAAAGCTGAACGCAGAAGAATAGATGCCTTTGAAATGTGGTGTTGGAGGAGAGTTTTGAGGGTACCCTGGACAGCGAGGAGAACAAATAGGTCAATCTTAGAAGAAATCAACACTGACTGCTCATTGGAAGGTCAAATAGTAAAGATGAGGCTAAAGTACTTTGGGCATCAAATGAGAAGGGAGAATTCACTTGAGAAGGCCGTGATGTTGGGAAAGGTGGAGGGCAAAAGAAGAAAGGGGAGGCCAAAGATGAGATGGCTAGATGGTATTGTAGACACAATGGGCACAGAACTGGGAGGACTGAGGGGGATGGTGGAGGACAGAGGCGCCTGGAGAACGATGGTCCATAGGGTCGCAAAGGGTCGGAATCGACTGTGCGACTGAACAACAACAACAACATTAGGTTGTTGGTGGTTTTCCTTATAAGTGTTCATTTCAATACCTACGTGGCAGACAGTTAAACCATGGTCTTTTCCATGCTGGCTATAGCTTTAGCTATTGAATTTCACCAGAGCAGATGGAAAATTTATTTTCTTCTTTGCAAGCCACACTTTTCTTCATAAATTTGAAGGCATTCGTTTGAACTTTAAAAAATTTATTTGGAAAAGTGGAATTGATAGAAAGACAAATCCATCCATTTCAGACTCTCTAGTGCCAGAGGGTCCCCCCCCCCAGTAATTTGATTGACACTTCTGCCTTCTTGGCAAATAATGGAAGACTAAATATTACAGGCATTCTCTGTTGTCTTATCTGTGGAAGCAGACAATTCTAAGACTTCAAGAGTCACCTTGCAAATAACCACTATGGCAAATTGTGTACCTGTCTCAGCTCAATGCATTTACCTGTCACCAGGGATTTAGATAGTGTTCAGAGTAGTGGATCTCAAAATAACTAGCCCTGTTTGAAAAACATTTTGTAAATAATACCAGCAACACAAGGGGAAATGGTGTCACAACAGCTTGCTGATTCGATGCCGGTCTCAATTCTTCTCTCACCTCTGCCCGACAAGAGGATATTTCCACAACAACTCAATTTTATTTCATATGTGTGTATTATTTCTCTTTTTTCTACCAGGGTTTGGTAACCAAATTTTAAAATAAAGACATCTTTCCACATAAATCCAAACTGTGCTCCCAATAGCAAAGAAATGTTCTAAGCTGCCAAATAACAAATCCAGGTGTTTGTGAAAGCCATGTGAAACACCAAGGGTGCACCAGTTCTGTTATTTTTAGTTCCTGCTGCAATAATCTCTCAGATCCTGTCAGATATAAGTACCTCATACAGAAAACAGGAGCGTGGATAGTTCTTGTTGGTTTTTGAAAATGAAACATCCAGTGAAAACAGCTCTGAACATTGATAGTAGCTAGCCTGTCTATGTTTTGAATGCAGAAGTCATGAAAGAACTAGCCTGACATGATGAACAATGGATTAAGCAAGACAAGGGAGGGATGAGAAAAGTGTTTAGTTGGCATTTTAATACAAATAGACCAAATGCACACTTCTGAACTAACATAGAAAATGGCAGATAATTATCCTTCCTTTTCTGCATTTGTCTGAATTGTAGATTGAAGTTGTCTGGTCGAAAACTGCAAACAAAAATTCACACATTCAGGGTAATCATGTTTTAAAAGGCATACAAGAAAAACTGGTGGGGCAAACTGCCTGTACAAACACATTTGAAATGTTATGATTTTTTTTTAAAAAAAAAGACCCAGCAAATACACATAATGAGATAGCATGAACTTGTCTTTCAAAAATGGGAGGGCGTTAGAAGGCAAAGCAGGTATTACTACAATTTTTTGAGACTTGTAGTTAAAGAAAGAAACTTTTTCCAACTTTTGTTTCATATCAACGATGAATGTGCATGTGGCAGAGTGATGGGGCCATTAGGGAAGGGAAGCAGTTGTTATCTTGCAGGCCTCTTAGAGTATTCTGTGAATGTATGGTGGGTTTTTGTTGTTCAGTCGCACAGTCAAGTCCGACCCTTTGAGACCCCATGGACCACAGCATGCCAGGCTACTCTGTCATCTGCCATCCTCCATAGACCGCTCAGATCTGCACCCACTACATCAATGATACCATCTAGCCATCTCATCCTCTGTTGCCCCCTTCTTTTGCCTTTGATCTTTCCTAGCATTAGGGCCTTCTCCAGTGAGTCCTTTATTCTCATTTGGTGACCAAAGTACTTGAACTTCAGCTTCAGTATGTGTCCTTCCAAGGAGCATTCAGGGTTGATTTCCTTTAGGATGGACTGATTTGATCTCCTTGCAGTCCAAGGGACTCTAATATCTGCAAATTCTGGCCAACCCAACACACAGAATTAATACAAGGACCATTTTTAAAAAAATCAGAGGAACTACCTGTTGTAAAAACTGTTTGTTTGTTTGACACTGGCCATTTTCTCCCCTCTCTCTCAGAGAAGCAACCAAGCAGGGCTCTTTGGAAGTGCTACAAGTATGTTGTCCCACAATAAATGGTTCTCCAAGTGTTATGTATTGAATGAAATTGTCCCACCATTTTATGTTCTCCTCAGTTTCTAAGTAACGCGAGATTGGGGTTCGCACCTTTTTACTCCAAGAAGCACGATTGAGATCAGGTCCTCGATCACCCCACTCTCCTTCAACCAATCCTGTTAAAGCCCACCAAAATGTATCTTTCCGCACCTGTATATAAGTCACTGTGGCACAGTTAAAATTGTGTTCTTAACCCTGTAATAAAGTTATGTGCTTGGCCCATATTGCTGGCTGCTGCTCATTATTTCTGGAACACTAAACCAAGTAACTATTTCCATCAAAGTTACAAATAGTTTACTTCAAGTAGCACTTTTGGTGGCAAATCATAGGGGTGGGGGTGGGGGGTACAGGGGAGAAGTTTTAGTCGGGAATACAGTGAAGAGATGACAAGGTCTAAACCTACATTCCAAAACAGGTAAATTGAATTACAAACAGATAAAATTGAACAGAGGGCTGTGGTGGCTTAGTGATGCTGAGCTTGATGACCAGAAAATGAGCAGGTCAGCAGTTTGAGACCCGGTGCTGCATGACGGAGTGAGCTCCCATCACCTGTCCCAGCTCCTACCAACCTAGCAGTTCAAAATCAAGAAATTGCAAGTAGATAAATAGGTACCATTTCAACAGGAAAGGTAACAGTGTTCCATATGTTCTGGCATCTAATCCTGCCTGCCACAACCATGGAAATGTCTATAGACACTGACAATGCTGGCTTTTTTGGCTCTAAATGGAGATGAGGACTGACCCCTAGAGTGGCTTTCAAGCAAGGAAGACCTTTATCTTTATTAAAATTAAACATCCTTCTAAATCTCAGCCAATTATATTACAGCAAAGTAACAGCCAATTAGGTAGGAGAAGGAGATCAGAATGCAAGATTAAAATGCGAAGGCTGGCAAGTTAAATGTCAAATTAGGCTTGGTTAGGAAAACTGGAGAAAATTGTGCTTGGAGAGGTTGGTCAGGCATGGCTAGCTTCTTAATTTTTCTCAGTTTGATGGAAGATATTAAACACAGCTAGAAGTGCCGTAGAACATATTACTAAAAGCAGATAGCCATTCTAGGAAGGACTATTCATGTTGATACATTGGATCCAAATATCTGCTATCAAATAAGTACTGTTTCTTTAACTCGAGTAGGGTTTCAGTCCTCCATTCAGCATCTGGAAAATAAAACTTCATTTTCTGTTGTACAACCTACATCAGTTCACATTTATATACCCAGGCAGAGATAAGTAGTTTAAAGGAACCTTGCAAAGACTTAATGTCATATGCTGTGGCTGTAGTGTTACTCTATGAACAGATTACTTCATAAAACATGAGTGTGTAAAATATTGACCCCTCCAAGTCTCAGTCATGTTGCCCATATTTCATCTTTTCTGAAAGAGAGTCAGGCACTCCCTACCCCAAGAACATCTCCCCAAGAACTGTGGATTCTTTGAAAAAAGAATAAGGCAAACTAAATATTTGGACTGTTAGCTCCATTCTTACAACACAAGGCAATACCAATCAGCACAAAGAAACATGTCATACAAAGCATATTCATTCCCACCTTATGTTAACAGTGCCATACATGGACACTTACAACAAGACATAAACAATGGTTGGTCACCATGGAAATGAGATGTCTGAGGAAGGCTGCTGGAGCAACTAGAAGGGATGAAAACAAGGAATGTGGTTATAAGGGAAAGAATTGGAACAGAACCAATCTTGCACTACATACAGAGATGACAGATAAAGTGGTTTGCCCATTTTGAGAGAATATCTTGGAATTCCATAACTTACAAGGCATATGTGGAAAGAGGAGATGGACAAAGAGCATAAGGCAGACACAGAGGAAGGTGGAGAGATAACATCAAAGAAATAGTACAAGAACAACAAATAGTATGAGTGGAGGCCACTAGAAGTACAAGAACAAAAACTTTGCATCTCCCTTGACACCAGTAACGAAATGAATTATACCCTGTGCTTTAGCTTCATCCAAGATGGAGAATTTGGTGTGTAGGAGTCCCTTTATACCAGGTTTTAAATGTAAACAATGTTGGCCTCATGAGTTGGAAGAGATGGAGCCTAATATGTGATTGACATACACGCACGCGCACACACACACACGTGATATGGGAAATCCTCTGAGGACCAAGACACCCAAACATATAGGAAAGTTCTTATAGCAGGATTGGATAACAGCTTTCATCATGAAGGCCTCCTACCTTTATTGGTGACCTTCTACCATGAGTGGTCAAGATCAAAGTCAAAAAATGAGTGAGACCAAAGCCAGAGGTTGGTGGGACCAAATCAAAATATTTCTTCCATTCAGATGTATCTTTTTGTCTACTGTTAGCATTTACACACACACCCTCTGCATGTGATCTCTTAGATCACATTTTGGCCAGGTTAACCTTCTATTTCCTAACTCTCTCAAGTTATCTCTCTCATTCTTCCCAAACTGCAATTATGCTTTCAAAGACCTCCTCTTTCCTCCAGTGATAGCCTTTCCCCACAGCTTCATTATTTCTTTCATCTGTTCATAGCCTTCTACCGTTTAATTTAAAATATTTTTAAAAGCAAAAATTACTACATAATGTGCCATCCTGAAGACCTCCTTTAAAAAGAAATACTATTAAAGTGGTTAAAATGTCAAAGAGATTTGAGCTATCAAAGAATTAGCCAGAAGTCAAGAGTGATTAGTGGAGACATTTAGCTAATTAGCAAGTATATTAGTGAAGTCTACATTCTCTTAGCAAACAACAAAAAGGGGATTAACTGTGTTATGAATTATCTTTCCAGTTTTGCTTCCCTGGGGAGGTACTAGTGTGTTCACACATGCTCATGCATGCATGCACGTAAACACACACACACAGAGAGAGAGAGAGAGAGAGAGGCACAACTAACACTGTGATGACCCTGTACATTTTACAAAATTAAAACCCTGGAACAAGATCAAAAGGAAATAGAAGGTTGAATCTTGCCAAAACGTGATCTGAATTTAGAACAATTTAGACATGGGCAAATTTATAGTCTTGAAATTCTGATAATATTCCAGTTGTGAAATACTTTGTTTTGTTTTTCTTAGGACATATAAACTAGTTTCTATTGCGTTTCTCATTTATTTTTTATTATTACGTATTAGCTTTCAGTAAAATGTCAATAATCAAAATATAATTCAGCCTTTCTTCAAACAATAATAAAATTCACTACATTTAAAATATCATTTAGGGTGTGTGTTTTTTGCTATGGTTTGTAATTTCCCCCCACGAATATTTCATTATAAACCCATAATTGTAAAGTAGAGAATTGTTTGTTGAGGTAGAATATTCGCAAATCAAGACATACAAGATTTCCATATTCCCCTGACTTTGCAGTTTTCAGCTTTCTCCTTCTATGAAATGCTATTATTATTTTTTTGTGATGCTTCCAAAATAATCCCAGCTGCTTCAGGGCTCCTAGTTTCTCTTCCTTTTCTGCTTTTCATAAGGCCCATGTCATCGTAATTTGGGTTCCTGTTGAGTCTGTGGGATTTTTCTGAACTCTATTTTGTATGCTTAATGCCATGATATTTTAGTGCTCTTGTAGAAATTTATCAGTAGTCTGTATCATTTTCTTAATCCCTGTTCTGAAAGTTTGTTCTTCTTCTTGATGGTAGTAATGTTACCATCAGATGGTAAATATTTGCAAGATGGACCATGTTTGTGAGTCCAGACATTTAGACTCTAGATTTTGTCTAGATTTTGAGGAGGGAGTTTACAAGATAAATAGGAATGGTAACACACTCAGGATATGGGCTAGAGAAGGGCCAGGATAAATATCTCCTGCACGCACAGCTGCACATACATGCATGAATACTTATTTTGGTGGGGCCATTCATTCCCCATAAAAGTTGAGGGGAAACCTCAACTTTTTATCCACTGCTCCGGGAGCTGCACTGGTTACCAGTTTGCCTCCAGATGCAATTCAAGGTGCTAGTGGTAACCTTTAAAGCCCTACATGGTAGTGGGCCAGGTTACCTAAGAGACCACATCTCCCCAAGAGTGTCTGTCCATCCAACCAGAGTGGACCAGAGGGGCTCTCTAATTGTACCATCGGCTAGAAGGGCTTGCCTATCTAGCACAAGGAGGGCCTTCTCCATGTCTGCTCCAGCCCTGTGGAACCTCCTGCCAACAGAGTTACGGCTCCAGATGGAATTGCTGCCCTTCAGGAAAGATCTCAAGACCTGGCTGGCAGGGCAGGTGTGGGGAGCTGACGGGGAAGTGGCCCCCGCCTATTGGCTCTTCTATAATGTACTGTCCCTCTTTCACTGATGCGTGGGTGGGTTTTCAATGGGTTGGTCTTTTAAATGATTTTATTGTTGTTTTTATGGTTTTTATGTTTGTGTTAGCCACCCAGAATTGCTCTTAGGCAAGGGGGTGGCATACAAATTTAAATAAATAAATAATAAATAGACATGGATGGTTCTCCATTGATAATATGACATTTTTAGCATTAGTACAGATTACAATTTAATAGCATTTACCAGCTCTTCTTCTTGTGCCATATCCAATTCTGAATATTGGTGATCATCTTGGTGATCAGCCATGAAGATTGTCCTAAGACTATAATGCAGTGGACTTCCATTTGCCTTCTGCATCACAGGGTTACCCCTGTACCACTGATCCAGTTCCATGAGTCACTTACTGGTCCTGAGCCCTTTTGGCACACAAAGTCCTTATCACCCCCTGGTCAGTATGATGAAGCTGCTACCCTCCATCAAGATGGAGTCAAGTAGGATGTAATCCACTTGGAGACCATCACCTTCCCCTGTGGACCTTGCCACCCAAGGCCGTTAGTCCTCAGGGTTGTCAGGTTAGTTAACTGCTGCCTGACGATCTGTGTTGAGTTGCTGGCAGTATAGTCTACTCTATTACCATACCAGGATAACCTGGCTAGACTGGAATCATTATCAGCTCTATGTACATAAATTGTTTAACTGAGCTTGATTACAGATGTACCACTGAACCTGAAACATAGAGAAGCTCTTTTCTTGCATTTTGTTCCCTAAAGGTAAAGAGCTTATTAAAATCATTTTACCATGATTTCCAGAATCACACAGTGGCCATGCTGTCTGAAAGATCTGGGAATTATGCTCCAAAAGGTAGACCAGGATAAAATGTGTGTGATGTCATATGCAAATGCACAAGCACATTTATCTACTCTCTCACACACATAATTTGTAATAATAGAAGTGTTTTTATCTCTATGTCTGTCTATCAGATCCATAACTCTATGACTATGAAATGTTGCATACATACTAAGAGTGGCCTCCTTAGCATTAATTCTTTTGGTACCATAACATGCTAAATAATTTCAGTTACCATATTTGCCTGCATGTAAGACATATCAAAGTATAAGATGTACCCTGTTATTACCAAAACACCCCACTATATGCCACTATATACAGTACAAGATGCACTCCATTTTCCCAGTGTATTTTAAGGGGGGGAGTGGGTCTTATATGCCAGCAAATACGGTAATTAGAATGTTTTTGTGTTTGAAGACTGCAGTACCCTTTTCAAACAATAAGTGGCAGACTTTCCTAATGAGTACATAGGTTTTTGTGCTTGAGATTGTTGGATACCATAGGAAATAATCCACTGGAAGACGTACAGTTACATAGATGCCCCTTCTCTGCTGTAACATAGTTGTGTCACATAAATAAGGTAACGGAGCTCTCCCCTTGGAGCTGCTCCAGTGTATCATTGAAAGAACTGTGCTCACGGCACCAGCATCTAGCTGTAGGTTTCCTCTAGTGTACTGTCAAAATGTGTCCAACTCCAATAGTTGGACAGTATAACCAAACATCTTGATGCGATTCAAAGCTTTATTGGATGAAATTAACAGCTGTTTCGAGTGGAGAAAAACTGAATACGTGTGAATGATCTGGTTTATTCATCTATATGTCTGCCCTCTGTATAATGCCATCCCTCTCACTCAGTTGCTTTCTTTCTCTTCCCATCATCTCACCTTCTGTATAGATCAGTGTTTCCCAAACTTTGGTTCTTGGACTCCATTTCCCAGAAGCCTAAGTCAATTCCTCAAAGCACTGATCAGCCAATATACTGACTTAGGCTTCTGGGAATTGAAGTCCCCTGTGGGGTATAGGGCCCACTTTGGGAACCACTGGTATAGATGATCTAATTATATCCCACTCACAGAGAGAAAAGAATTGAAGCTGAAAAATTGTGTGTCTGAACAAATAGAAGGTGGCCAGTTATATTTCTCTAGAAGGTCTTGTTCATCACAGGTTATGACTTGAGGGTCAGGACAGGAAAAGGCTTGAAAATGAGCTGTGAATTGTTGCTACAATTCTTGTTAACACTATGTTAAGAAAATTAATTGCAGGCTTACACTGAAATGTTAGAGCCTTGTTATTTCATTGAGTAGGAAAATATTCCTGAGAAGCAGAAGGACATGTAGAACAAAGAAAAAGGACTATATATCTTGTATAAGGAACGTTTCCATAGGATTGCACAACAAAAGACATGGCCATATCATCATAAAAGGCCTTTCCCCTCCCTAATCTGTGTTATGTTGCTTATTTTATTTTCTTAGATTTTGCATTGACCTTTCCATCTAAGAATGCCCAAGGTGACCAAGATCAAGTAAGAAACTGTGTCCATGTCAAAAGCCAACTGATCAAAAGATTAAATTGAAAATGTGACATCTGTGAACTGTTCAGAAGCAGAGAAAACAAGGGATAAAATGCCATCTCTGATTAACCATTGGAACAAATGTGTGTTCAAAAGGAGTAGAATGTCAGGTCAGGGTCTCTGACACCTGACCATTGCCTCTGGGGGGTGGGGGCAGAAACATGTGTTCTTCATGGCTGGCATTTATCCCATTTAAGTTTAATTCCAAAATGAAATCAGACAACCCTTTCCCAATCATATCAAAATTCATCTGAGTATCAAGGTGCAGTATAAGTGTTTTCATTGTTGCAAGGATTCCAGGCAACATCAGCTTGTCTAGTTCTACAAGCCTTATTTATCTTTACTTTAAATGTCCCATAAGTACAAAAATACTTCAAATTTGTTGAAAGCATTCAAAATCTAAGTGGTAAGAAAATATTGGCATAAATGCTTTAAAATGCATGAAATCTAAACTTAAATTGCAGGCAAATAAAGTTAGTTTTCAATATAAAATACAGGTGCATAAAAGTATAATAAAAATACCAAAAGAATGTTTTCATTATATTCTAAAACTGCAGATGCTTAAAGCCTAAAAAGGCACTTCAAGAAAGCAGAGAATACATCTCTAAAACACATCATTAAAAGTAAAAAGCATTAGAGCATTAAACAATCTTTAGCCTTTAAGCATATTATAAGTACATACAGAAAATTATTACAAATGCTCACCCAGCCAAGCCAGTTTGAAAGTAAGGAGAAAAAAACATGTTCTTGTCTGTTTTGAAGTGCTGTTGCTGCATGATGCCTAGTGCTCCTTGGTATCTTTGTAATTGGTTCCTAGTGTGAGCCATGGCAGTATGCTGTGATGCATTTTGTTTCCTGAGTTTGCCTTTTGCCTCCCTTATATTTATATCTTCTCTCAGATGTTTATATTTCCCTCCAAATAATATTTGCCAGTGTACTAATTAACCAAATCCTATAAATGGTCAGAAACTTTATAATGGAAATTTCTTTTGCTTTTACCCATAAAGTACAGGTCTGGCAAGTAGACATCATGGCAGATAAGAGTCATTATTTTTGGCTAATAGGGGATTCACATTTGGCTTGAGACTAAGTTGTTGCGGTCATCTAGGGAAGACTGATCCCAAACATTTGAGGGGGAAGGTTCCACCCTGCTTTGGTCACAAGCCACACGTGGTTTAGGATGCAACCTACATTGTAACTGCCAGCAAGTGGTCTACCTGGGTCAAGGACTCAACTTTTTTTTAGAATTCTTGGTTGTGTATAGAGCACGGATTCTCAACCTACAGCCTGCAGGCTGGACCTGGCCTGTGGCAACATTTAATGTGGCCCACGTTGCCGCCGCCACCAGAGGCCGAAGCAGATGCATTTACAACAGTAATTGACACATTTTACAGCAGCCTTTACAGTGGGGGGAACCACCAGTTCAGCCTGCTCAGCTGTCTGAGGGGATGTGGTCCGGCCCACAGCTTTAAAAGGTTGAGAACCCCCAATATAGAGCTTTCACAAAACAGGAGTTTTCCTCTTCAAAGTTAGTGCTGAAACTGACAGCACTCAGTGACAAGAGTAGGTGAGGTTAAGCATTTCCCTCTTAACATGTTCACAGCAGGAATTTGAGTAACACCTGAAGAGGGTTGCAGTTACTGTGCCTACTGCTTACGTCCATTGCTATTCTGTATATTTCAGTTTTATATAGTTCCATAATGCCACACTAATGTTCACAGTTTGATGAGCCATGTTCTTGAATGTGTACACATCTGCCAGCTAAGGATATTATTTTATACAGCTGACAATCTGCGTACAGAGCCTATGCCATAATTAGGCGAGAATTCAGTACACGCTTGTCTGGAAATAAGCCTATTGAACTTAATAGTGTGTGTCTCTGGATGAGCAGAATTAATGACAAAGAGATTGTTTTGTGTGTGTGTGTGTGTGTGTCAACTAATTTGAAAAAAAATGTGCAAACATGTTTCCTTCTGGGCAGATAAATATATTTTGCTCTTTAAATAAGAGCTTGTGACACCTATGAACTATTTAGTTCAGAAGGGGCCGTGATTTAGGACTTGAGTTAGAATTAGAGAAGCAGGTGGTCCTGTCTCCAAGGGGAAGGATCAGACCTTTTCTACCTTGGTTTATATAGTAAAATTTCAATATGTTTGAAGGCTGGAAGGATGAGTCTAGAACATGATCTTACATATTTGCATTTGTGTTTTATTTTAAGGCTTTAGAAATTGTATATGTGGAGAAGATTCCACTATATTGTGGACATCCTGCTTTGGTTAACAAATATATCTCAGGCTTGGTTGTCATTTGGTTTCAAAGAGAAATTTGAATTCCTATTTCATTCTTTAAGCAACTTCTCCTCTCATGCTGGTGAAAAGAACTTGGGGTGTACAAATTGTAGCATCAAGTTTTTCTATAATCATTATCATTGTTGTTTGTTTCCAAAGTATATATAAAGAAAAAACATTTTGTGAAGTTTGGGTTTGCAATACAAGAGAGAGAGGTGTGTTACAAGTTCACTCTCCACTCTACCCTTCACTTATGCTTAACAACAGGTTGGAAATTCAAGGAAGCCATTTTATTTTGTTCATTCTAATAGCCAATCCCCTCCCATCTTAACAAACACCTCTTGTTCTGATTAGAACTTGGTGTTGTAGGGCACAATGTTGTGAAATCAAGCAAAACCTTGTCCAATTCTCTGCAGGAACTCACCTATGAAATCACATCTCCCTGATCTCAGTCACTGTGTTTTTCCATGCATTGGGCAAAGTTCCTAAAATGTTTTTGCTCACATCTCGGTAGTGCCAGTTGGATGCACAAAACTGCTCTCAGCATGGGTCAGAGACAGCCTTAATCAAGAAGCATACTGACTCTCCACTTACTATTTGTTGAACCACTGGAGTGCATCAAGAGAGGGAGCAACCAACTGGAATGAGTTACTTATAAACAATTTTGCACACTCTACAATTGGAGAAGGAAGCGAGTGGGAACCTGGCCTTTCTCAAACAGCAGAGAATTAGCAATCAGGCCATTTACTCCCTTTGTCATTCCAAAGTACTGTGTATTCTCTGTAAATAACGTACAAAACAAGGCTTTAGCAAGGCTTGCAGATAACATTGCTTAAAGTTTAAAGCAAACTGCCTCCTGTTTTTATTGGATCAGTTTCTTAGAGAGGCTAAAGATATGTGAACTTTTAAACTCAACAGATGTCTTTAGCAGGAAGATTTAAGGAAAAGCCATGAATAAGGTCTAACAAATCTAAACCTGACATGCCAATTGTCTGGGTGCAAGAAAGACCTCATGCCTAGGGCTTGCCTTGAAGGACCAAAGCTTGGATCTGTTGTTTTTGGACTATGAATCCCAAAATTTCCAACTAGATGGGGATTCTGGGATTTGTAGCCCACCTAGTTTTCTCCCTCCCGTCCAGTCTTAACAAAGGACATCTGCTGTCAGAATTCTTCCCATGTGTCCAGGCATGATCTATCTTACACAGTTGCTTAGAAAGCAATAATGGCACCTCCTGTGCTACTCCACCTGCAGCAAATGTAAGAATCAGAGTTGGCGTGTAGTGGGTGAAAGTGGAAAACATAAAAATGGGCCATGCTAGAGGTTCGCAAGCACTAAATTTTCTGCTTGAACTATAAATGTGAAGCACTGATATTATGTCTGCCAAACAACATTATGCCCAATGAACATTAGAGGGTCAAAGATTAGACAAGTTAATGGAGGACAAGGGTATCAATGGCTATAATTATGGATACCTAAGAACAACCTCCCGGTTGGAGAGATAAGCAGGATATCTCTCAATGCCATTTCCAGGGAATCCTAAGCAGGTGAAGGCATCTGCTTGGGAATAATACCCTGAAGCAAATGGTGAGCCACTGTGTGAGACAGAATGCTGGACTGGATGGGCTGTGGCTTGTTCCAGCATGGCAGTTCTTATGTTATGTAAAGATTGGAAGCTTGCTCTATTCAGGGAAACAAAGTACCGACTAAAAGGAGTCATTTAGCAGCGGCCAACAGTGCTTATCGCCTCTTTCTCTCTGTGTCAGGAATACATTGAAACAGCTGTCATTTGGAGTCAGCACAGGCTGATGTTGCTGGCAGAGCTGTAGGTTGATGGTGCAGGATATTGCTGTATAATCTGTAAATCACTCCTCCGGCAGGTTCCAACCATTAACATTTCATTCATTTCTGGGAATGTCGTTTGTTTACTCATATTATGCAGTGCCTCACAGCAAGTCTGAAGAGGAATCATAATACTCATTTTCTCTGTAGTAGGTATTAGGTAGATGGAACTTCAGTGAGGGAACAGCTGTTATACCAAGGTTGCAAATTTGTGTATGATAACTCATGTTGTTATGTGCTATAAAGTCAGAACTAATTTATAGCAACCCTAGGAGGACTTGCAAGGTAAATGAGTCATTTAAGGAGTACTTTTTCTAGTCCCACACCCTCTTTGAGTTTCCATGGCTGAATGGGAATTCAAACCCAGGCCTCTTGACTCTTAGTCCATCACATTAGATATCCTATGTGAAATGCTATTCTAACACAAATGATGGTTCTTGCTCCTAGATCAGTTGCCAGAATCACTGCAAATTGCAGCTATTGATGAAGTGCTGGGCTCATGATCAGGCATACAACCAAGACATGCTTCAGCACCTTGTCAAATAGCAGCAAATTATGAAAACAATACATTAATCACAATAAGGTTCTGACCAATGGATCTCAATCATTTATGTTTCATCTCACTTCTCACTCTTAGATGAGAACTTGGGTGCCATTACAATAGGAATAGAAAGGCCACAACATAGCGACAAGTTGGAATGGTGATAGGAGTTGTAGTCTGGCAACATCTGGAAAGCAACTTGGGGCTCTGGCTAGAGTAACCAGACAGCTGGATTCCTTTCTCTCTATGTCTGCATGTCACTTTGTTGGTGGGAGGCCCAAGTTGCTTCTTACCCATGGTTACAGGAGCTTGAAGCACACTTGAACAAAGGTTGAAAGAGAAAAGAATATAACAATATTTTCCTGCACCTCCATTCCAACCTGCTCCTTAAGGAAAGCTATCTCCTAAATACTTACAGTAAAACCTCGACTTACATATGCCCCGAGTTGCATAAAATTCGACTTACATAATGATTTTGTCACTAAAGCCATGTCCCAATTTACATAAATGTCCCGATTTACACAACCCAATTTCCTATGGGTTTGCTTTGAGTTATGTAAAAAATTCATTTATCCTATGGGTTTGCTTCGAGTTATGTAAAATATTCATTTTTCCTATGGGCTTGCTTCAAGTTATGTAAAAAAGCATTTTTCCTATGGGTTTGCTTCGAGTTAAGTAAAAAACCAATTTACACAAAAGCCTACGGAACAGACTTTTTATGTAAGTAGGCGTTTTACTGTATTCCACTTGGCTTTACACATATTACCCAAGATTTTTCTCTTGAGTGGTTCCAAGATTGTCATTTTCATTTTTTGTTCTTGATTGCTTGTTTGTTTCTTTTCATGTTAATCTCTTTAATGTTATTTGGTGAGAGTAAGACGTGCTTTCATATTTATGTAGAAATAAAACACATTGGAGTAGCACCATTGTATATTTGTGAGGGCCATGACTGTCAACATGGCATTTAGTTTATTTAACTGTACAGGTCATTCCCCCCCCAATCTGTGGGTTCATTATCCATGGTTTCAGTTATCTGCAGGTCTAAAAATATTCAATAAAAATTCTGAAATACAAAATTTATATGTACTTCTATATTACATTCCCAGAGCTGTCCACTAGAGGCCACTGTCTGCAATGTAAAATATAGGGTTCACTGTTATACGTGTTTTCAAGTATCCGCAGTAGGTCTTGGAATGTATCCTCCAAAGATGTAGGGGATAACCTGTATTTTTATCCCAGGTTCCCTTCATAGAGCTCATGGTGACATATATGGCCGTTCTCTTTCCCTGCTCAGCTCACAATAACCCTGTGAGAGTAAGTCAATCTGAGAGATGGCGACTGGCCAAACTCACCCAATGAGTTTCAGCTTGAATAAGAGGGGAGCTCAAAAGATGGTCTCAGTTTGGGGGGGGGGGAGGGCACACATGCAATAAGATTGACTGTCCACATCCCTACCCTACCCATGTTCAACATGAGCTGCTGAATCTGAAAAGCAAAAAGAATGCAATTTATGCTGAACAAAATAGTAGTTAAAAATCCAAGTGATCTAAAAATATTTATTGTCTTCCACTGATTAATGGTGTGGTATGTCTGTCTAATAGTCTGTGATGCTGTGCTCTTGTGTCCCCCCCCCCCCCAATGCATTGGGTATGAGGACTGAGGTTGGAAAGAGAGCCTTGTCACTCAAGTTATGACCTTTTTCTTTGGCAGGAGGAGACAGAGAGCGAATGACAGCAAACCATGAGACGTACCTCCTTATGGCCAGCACACAGAACGATATGGAGGACTGGGTGAAGTCCATCCGCAGGGTTATATGGGCACCTTTCGGAGGAGGTGAGTACATCCAGGAAAAGTCAGAAGAAAGGCAAGATTTATCTTATATGTGGCTTAGTCTGTTTTGATCAAATATCTTAGTTTCCTCAATTAAATAAAATAATCAAGGTGCATTGTATATCGTGGTGTTTAACAGTGAAAATCAGATATATTTGCTTGAATGAAATTTGTGTATGAAATTTGCTTTGTTGTAACATTGGTAAAGCAATCACACAGACTTTGATAAAGCAATCACACATTGGTAAGCTCGTCTGCTTGAGGTTTTAATTTGCCAGACCTTTCCCAAAATAATTTCAAAAACTTTTTTTGTAACCTTGGAAACACTGCTTGTCTCCCTCCACCATCACATTAATAGAAGGCCTGTTGCTATACCAGTTGCTTATTTTTGATTCTTGAAGAAGAATGCTCATTTGGGTAGCACAAGTGGTTGTGCAAACTGTTGTTTGTGTGATTGTTTGTGTGATAGTGTGGTCTGGTGCAACTCTACTGGGAAAGATTTTTATTTCTCTAGCATTATTCTGGACACATTTGACAGGTCTAGTTCATTCTCATTTGTTATATATTTATTATTTCTTTTCTGTGTGGGCAATAGGGAGAGTTTTGTTCCCAAAATAGCATCATTTTTCAGAACTATAAGGTAGCAAAGTTGTAGAATATCTTTCCAAAAGTGAGAGTAACAAAGGAGATAGCAAGTGATACCAAGAGCCATTAAACAAAGTGATGATGGTGAGCACTCAGTAGGGTTTTATTGGTTTGTCCCATCTTAACTTTGTGTCTGCTTGGTGATCTTAGCTAATTGTTATTATTCTCCAGGTCCAGATATGTAATATGAAGATACAGTACTGTAATATTAATAATGCCCGACCTTGATACCTTAGAGTCGGTATTGAGTGAAGAGTCCACACATTGGTATACATCTCTGCCACAACATTCCACAAATGCAAATGGACTTGAGAAATCAAGTCCATCTGCATGCGGTATTTTTTAGCCATTTGGAAGTTACATCATCCACTAGCTAGGTGGACCATGACGTGTGCCCTGCACTTTCATCTTGCTCAAGGGATCTGACAGAGAATGCTTTGGTGAGTTTTAGTCCCGGCCTAACATCATTGACAAGAGATGGGCAACACTGCCTAGTCAGACTGCTCAAGCCCCTGTGCCTCGACAAGAATCTCACCTATGATCTACCATAAACAGATATTTGTTGGAATTGCTGCAAGACCATAAATGAGATTAGTTCTATGTGTTACTAAGGGTACAGATAGTTGAGAAGTTTGTTGGGTCACCCTTTAAAAGCAAGGATCCTCCGTTTGTACTTCTCAGGATTAAACACAGAAGAAAAACATCTGCACAATGAAATTTATATACAGGTCTTTCCATTGGGGATATGTTCCAAGACTTTCTGTGGATACCTGAAACTGTGGATAACACTGAATCCTATGTTTTCTACACATACCTGAGTCAAAGAAGTGGGGGAGGGGTGTCAAATACCTCCATTGTTCCATGTGAGAGCTACCAAAATGTCTGCCTCTGTTTTTGTCAACATTATATTGCAATCAGTGGCCTCTAGTGGCCATGCTCGGTAAAGTGCCATAGAAATACATATGTATTTTAGCGACTTGCCATTGAATATTTTTTTAAATTTGTAGATAACTGAAACTGTGGATACTGAACCTGTAGATATTGGGGAGGCTTGTACTTTCTAAATATACATAAGTAATGCACACATATAATGCAGGGCAAAAAATAATCACCACTGTTTGTGTGAAGAAAGGCTTATGATTAAGTGCAGACCCAAATTAGAATTAGCTTGGAAATGGAAATATCTTATCTTCTTCATTCATGACAATGAGTTTAATACATTCTTCCACCACCACTGCATAGGTGTCTCCTTTACAGAATTAATAAAAGAAATCCCTCTAGGAATATAACTAATATTTGTACCTAGCTAATGATATTCTTCATTCTAGGAATTAAATTTCATTTTTCATTTTCATTTCAAGTTTTATTTGTACCCGCCTTTCTCTACCCAATGGGTGACTCAAGGTGGCCAATAACAAAGCAACTATACAATGTAATACAAGCAAAACAATACCAGCAAGCAATCTATACCTATAAAATGGTGCGTTAACCGTTGGAATGTGACAAAGGATGTTGCACCAGGCCCCACTAGCCCGTAATGTGTGTCCGTTCACTCGCCCGAACCCGTTTCGCAGGTAACTGTCAGGCTGAAATTTTTGGCCGGGGGGCAGGAGCCCCCCGGATGCAAACAAAAAAAGGGAACTTCAATTCCCAACGTTCCTTGCACCGCGCCGCACCAGAGCCAATCAGGCTGAGTGGCGCGGCAAAAGGAACGTTCGGAAACGTGCCGCGGCCAATCAAAAACAAGCCGCAGGGAAAAAACCGCTGCAGTAACCAAACATGCGCAGGCAAAACTACAAGCCCCAGCTTCCTGTGCACCATTAGTGTGCAGAACGCTGAGGCAGCCAGCGCACTAAAAATAAAACAAAACACACACACACACGCCGCCGCTGCCCTTACTTTCAACGGGCCAGGGATCGAGCCTGGCCCATGAAGAAAAAGAGACACCCCCCATACCCTTTCCTTTGCATGGGCCAGGCTTCCGTGAAAAAAAGGAGAAACCCTTCCCCAATGCCCTTTCCTTTGCACGGGCCAGGGATCGAGCCTGGCCCGTGAAAAAAAGGAACCCCCCCCCAAAAAAAGGTACACACCAAAACAGTCAAAAACAGTCACAAAAACAGTAAAAAATGCATACAAATAAAGATTTAAAAAACCAAAATTACATTTAAAATTAAAAAAATTTAATTTACATTAAATAAATTAAATTAAATTAAAATTTGCATAAACATAAAACAAAAACCTTCCAAAAACAATTTAAAGAGCCCAGCACTGAGGAAGCCGTCACACAAAAAATAAAAATAAAACACACACTGGGAGCGCAAGTCCGCCGCAGGCGGACGCAGCGCCTCAAAGCCACAAAAACACAAAACTTTTCAACACCATTTAAAACAGCCCAGCACCATTGGTTCAAGAAAAAAAACGAAACCCTTTACTATCCAACACAATTTTACAAAGCCGGACAAAATATGCTAGTTCATAAATAAATACAGCATAGTTTAGACAATGATGAAAAACAGAGCAATACAAAATAATGCATACAATCAAGTATAAGCAGCATTGCAATAAAGTCTGCCAACAATACCATATACAAAGTCAACCACAATAAGTATATCTACATCATAATCACAAAAATAGGAATATAGTGAAGAAAAAAAATAACCGAGCTCGGGAGTGGGGTGTCATACCGTCTCTGACTGAAGCAGTCAGAGTCCTCTGTCACTACTTGACAACCCAATGCTCAGAATACAATGATAATTATAGATAGTTACAGTAGCTCATATAATAGATACAATATTACTGTCCCCCGTCATAGCGCCGACCACATCAGGCCACATAAGAAGCCAAGATGGAGCCAGTTGACAGAGTGATGGGAGAAGTTGGTACTCCACATGTAGCGGCAGGGAGAGTCCGATGGAGACCAATGCCTGGGCTCTCACCCTTTGTAGCTCCCGTCCCACCGTGGGTGGAAGTCTTTGGTGGTGGGGATGGGACGGCAGCACCTCCCCCCCTCCAGGCTGGTGATCATGAGAGAAGTCCGGCCAGGGCTCTCACCCTTTGTAGCTCCCATCCCGCCACAGGTGGAAGTCTTTGGCGGCGGGGACAGAGCGGCAGCACCTCCCCCTCCAGGCAGGCAGTCGCGGGAGAAGTAAGGCCAGGGTTCTCGCTCTTTGTAGCTCCCATCCCACCGCAGGTGGAAGTCTTTGGTGGTGGGGACAGGGCGGCAGCACCTCCTCCCTCCAGGCAAGTGGTCATGAGAGAAGTCCAGCCCAGGCTCTTGCCCTTTGTAGCTCCCGTCCTGCCGCAGGTGGAAGTCTTTGGCGGCGGGGAGGGAGTGGAAGCACCTCCCCCCTACAGGCAGGCAATTACGGGAGAAGTCCAACCAGGGCTCTCACCCTTTGTATCTCCGTCCAGCCGCAGGTGGAAGTCTTTGGCGGTGGGGACGGGGCGGCAGCACCTCCCCCCTCCAGGCAGGGGGTCGCCTGGTAATGTATAAATATAAACAGCATTACTTGAAAGATTTCCATCAAAGGCAGGGAATATTTTGAGGAAACAAGTTTAGAAGCAGGAAATGGATGTTATATACTTATCACAAGTGGTTCTGTGATGAAGTACCGTATTTATTCGTGTATAACGCGCAAAATTTTATACCAAAAAAAGAAATCAAAGTTTGGGTGCGCGTTATAAACAAGGACTGGTGTCCCACCCCCGTCGCGAGCCTCTTTTACTTCCTTTTTAGAATTGGGTCGGCTGTCTATTGAAGGGGAGGCAGGGGTGTGGCTTTGAAGAAATTGACGGGATCTGATTGGGTGGCACGGGAGACGAGGCGTGGCCCGGAGGTAGCTCGCAGTTCGAGCGAGGCTCCTGGGGGTCGGAAGTGCTCGTTTCGGATTGCATTTTCTTTACCCTGCAACAGGTGGGTCTGATTATCCCCCCCTCCCTCAATGTTTTAAGGCGTGCTCTTATGAACAACGTTTTTTTGTCAATTACAATGCGTGGTGTGAAACAAAATTTTATACCGAGGTTTCATGGAAAATTAGGGGTGCGCGTTATACACGAGTGCGCGTTATACACGAATAAATACGGTATTTTGTCTTCTGGTATCAGGATTCTTTATCTTTTGCCATATCAGCATTCAGGAGGGAATGATTCCTACAATACATCCTAGTTTTCCACTAGACTACCAAAAAAAAAAAAAGGAGCACACAACAGAATTTCTGGCTTTGTCCCAAAAATGTTTGGCTGTGAAAATAAATGTCTGGCAGTTCAGTAGCAATACTTGTGCTCTTTTTAGTAACAAGGGAGACTAATGCTGCAGCTGAAAAGCTATGTTTACTGCTACAAAATCACCCTCCTCACTTATCAATTAAACCATAGGTGAGCTGAAAGAAATTATCATGGTTAACAGATCCTCCATAGAAGGTGACACAACATGCATGTTCTGTAGCTAGTATTTGAGGCTGGAAGGTTTTACTTAGGAAGAGAATCTCACTTCTTCGTTGGTGGCCTTCTCCTATGGCCCCATTTCAGTTGGAGTCCTGCCCTTACTACTTTTGAATGTGTTTGCAGCTGCATCTTGGATGTTCTTTTGGGGAAGAGGAGGGTGGGTGTTAGCTGAAGGAAGTCCAAAACACATCTGAGATTTATTCCATGTCTATTAGGAATCTGATGTCTGTGCAAAATAAAATCCTATGGCAGCTCACTAGCTCAGGGGTGCCCAAATTTTTCGGGCCGTGAACAAGTCATGTGGTTCAGCGGGCCAGTCATGTGGTTCAGCAGGCGGGTCACATGGTTCCTCCCACTGGAAACTTAAGTAAAACATGCCTTGCAATCTGTTTTGCAACAGGATGAGATAGATTTTAAACTGCCATTTTCTCTGCTTAAAGCAGCGTACCCAAACTATGGCCTGTGGGCCGGATCTGGCCCCTGATGTCAATTCACCCAGCCCACACTGTAATGGGGTTTGCCTGCAACTCTTACGGAACCCAACTTATTTTTTTTCCGCTTGGTTGCTGTAGGAGGTTTTTCGGCGGCCAGGCAGCTTGCCTGCAGCGCCGACCTCTTGTCCAGGTTATAACTGGCTCATGAGCAGGTAACTGGTGATCTGCAAAGTTGCAGGTGTTTGGTAGCAATTACTAAGGGCAAATTGAAATAGTCCCGTTATGCCACTTCCCACACAACCAAACATACTTTGGAGAGAAAGATTGACCCTGGGACCGTTTTAGCTTCAAAGAGAAGCGAGCCAAGTTGATAAGGTCCCAGGCCCAAAGATGATTACCCAAACTCTTCCTGTCACATCCCTTCTGGATGGTGGCTTGAGAGAATGAGTCTTTGTTGACTGTTCTTCAGCTGGGCTTTATCTCACCGGTGACTCCCTTTCTTCATGGAGTTAAAACACGCCACTCAAAAACTTACTGTATTTTCTGGCGAATAAGACTACTTTTTAACCCCGAAAAATCTGTGCCAAAGTCGGGGGTCGTCTTATAGGACAGGTACTTAACTGCAGCTTGTTTCCCTTTGCTTCATATGTCTGGCGCATATGATGGGGGGTGCCGCGGCCGAGTCCCTGCTCTGTGGTGGGAGTATGAAGCAAGGGGAAGCAAGCTGCACACATCTTCCTGTACCTCGAGGAGGAGAATGTGAGCGTGGATTGGCTCTCCACCAGAACCTGCCCATTCGACTCGGAGGGCTGTGCGTTTTCGGGTTGATTGTGGGTTAATTTTTATTTGGTGTGCATTGGAAGAGAGGTAGTCTTATACTGGAAAAGTTGGGGGTCGTCTTATACACCCAGTCGTCTTATACGCCGGAAAATACGGTAATTTAGCAGCATTTATTGTGGCACGGGTAATTACTCAAAAAGTACAGAGTAAATACTGTAACATCTCACCTAAACTATACTGAATAAAGTAAAATAAAACAAAAACTAACTTAATTAAAGGCATTGCTAAAAAGTGGGCTTCTCGCCTCCATGAATGCTATCTGGATGGCTCCTGGCATTAAAGGCATTTTTGGTTCAATAGGACATGGGGCTTCTGTTGTCCCCGGGGGAGACCGGTTTCGATCGACAAAATGTCGCATCTTTTATATCTTTCTGATCACTCACCCCTCCCTTAGGAATTGGGAAAGTGTGCCAAAATGGACCATTGCTATGACTAATTTTTCCTCGTTAGAGGTGAGTAGATGTCTTCTTATCTCCCTTATCTCAATGTCCATCTCTGAGATGTCCCTTCCGAGATGTCCCTTTCCTTTGAAAGGTATCCAAGGCGCTTTGATGGGTGTTTGTTATGACGACCACTCTGCCTGTTAAAATCTTGCACGTGATCTTATCTTGATGTCCCCATGTAAGAGATGACTCTCTTTGTCAAATTGGCCTCTAAGAGTGGGCTTGCTAAGTTGGCAAGCTTTGTGTCCTTGTTGTTGTTGTTCAGTCGCACAGTCGATTCTGACCCTTTGCGACTCTATAGACCATCGTCCTCCAGGCACCTCTGTCCTCCACCATCCTCCTCAGCCCGCCCAGCTCTGTGCCCACTGTGTCCATGATGCCATCTAGCCATCTCATCTTTGGTCACCCTCTTTTCCTTTTGCCCTCCACCTTTCCCAGCATCAAGGCCTTCTCAAGTGAATCCTCTCTTCTCATTTGATGTCCAAAGTACTTTAGTTTCATCTTTACTATTTGACCTTCTAAGGAGCAGTCAGGGTTGATTTCGTCTAAGATCGACCTATTTGTTCTCCTCGCTCTCCAGGGAACTCTCAAAACTCTCCTCGAACACCACATTTCAAAGGCATCTATTCTTCTGCACTCAGCTTTCTGCACTCATACATTACCACCGGGAAAACCATTGCTTTGACTATGCGGATTTTTGTTTTCAAGGTGATGTCTATACCTTCCCCAGGTTTTCATAGCTTGTCTCCCCAGAATCAGTCGTCTTTTTATTTCATGGCTAATAATGGTTGGAGTGTGTTGAATCATTGTTATACAAAATGGCTTCGCAGCAGCTAACTTTCTAAGTGTTAGACTACCATTTTAAAAAGATTACAGGTGAACTACAGTGTTTCCTAAATGAATACAAGGTAACTTAAAGGCAAAGTAACTTCTCTACGTGAATTTTCACGACACACACCACTTTCATCACTCCCAGAAGTGGAAGTAAAACGCACCCATATGGATCTGGCCCATGGGCCGTAGTTTGAGCACCCGCAATCTAGCTGTAATGACCTACAGCTGAGAGTTTAATAATGTCATTTCTCTCCAGAAGGTCAGGATCTTGTTGGCCTTCTCGTGGCTCTCTGTTGAGGTCCCTTTCTGTCTGGGTATGTGCCACATCTCACACAGATGCTATTAACTGCTCATTTCTTGCATTTTTTTGCCCTAGGGAAATCCTGCATTTGTTTCTCAGTCCTTTGAAGGTAGAAGACATTTCGCTTCCAGCCTTGTCTTGCATTTGTATCCCATTATTTCACCAAGCAGCTCCAGGCGACAAAGCAATGTCCCTGGGCTAGTTCACTCAATAACTAGAAGTGTCAAATCTCAAGGTGATGTCTGAAGCTAAAGGAAATTGCTATTATTTTTTCAGGCAAGGAGACAAATCTTTGGAGAAAGAGATTCATACCACCTTGCCTTGGAGGACAAATGGGATACACAATAACATTAAAAGAAACATTACTGCTTTGGGTGACCTCCTGCCTGGCTTTTGTGACTCCTTCTCCATTTTTTTACCTTTTTACTATCTTAAGTTAACAAAATGCTTACCTTTGAGCTTCCTAGCTGAGCAGCTGTGGTAGTGTTCAGTTATAGTCACAATGCAATGTGATTATACCATTGTTTTGAGGGAAAGGAATGAAATATTAGTACAGTAGCTAGCTCATATGAGTAGTTCTTTCAACACAACAACTTGTATTTTCTCTCACACAACAAAATGTCTTAGGCTGGGCCAGCTAGTAGACTCCTATTAAATCCCATTCATTATTATCATCTTCTTTTAGTCCTCTTTTAACCCATTTGGTGTCAAGGGAGACAAAAGTTTCTTGTTCTGGCACTTCTAGCAGCTTGGTGTTGTTTGTTGTACTTGTAATATTTCTTTGATGTTATCTCTCCACCTTCCTCTGGGTCTGCCTCATGGTCTTTGTCCTACTCTTTCCACATTTGCCTTGTAAGGTATGGAATTCCAAGACAAAATTATCTCCAAATGGACAAGCCACTTTATTTGTCGTCTCTGTATGTAGTGCAAGATTGTTTCTTTTCCAATTCTTTCCCTTATAACCTCATTCCTGATTTCATCCCTTCTAGTCACCCCAGCAGCCTTCCTCAGACATCTCATTTCTGTGGTGACCAACTTTTGCTTATGTTTTGTTGTAAGTGTTCATGTTTGGCACTGGTAACATAAGGTGGGAATTAATATGCTTTGTATGAGGTGTGTGTGTGTGTGTGTGTGTGTGTGTGTGTGTGTGTGTGTGTGTGTGTGTGTGTGTGTGTGTGTGTGTTGATTGGTATTGCCTTGTGTTGTAAGAGCCGAACTACCTGTCCCAATATTTGGTTCACCTTACTGCTCCATATGTTAATCTCTTTGTCCATTTTGCCATTTTCAGTAAATATTGTTTCTAGGTATTTGAACTCTGTCACTTATTTTATACCTGTTCCCTCTATCTCAACATCTAGAGTATGCTGTTTGCTTCCAATTGCCATTATCTCAGTCTTCTCTTTATTGATTCTCATATTATTCATCTTACATTCTGCTGTCCATATCAGATCATCTACAAAAAGTAATTTGTTGATATTGTTTCCATTCATGGGCTTAGAATTTTTGTTTGTGCTCTCTATGTAGGTGATGAATAATAGTGGCAGTAGTATGCATCCTTGCCTCACTCCAGATGTTACTACAAAAGGTTCTTATTTATTTATTTATTTATTTATTAGATTTATACAACCACCCTTTTTGCCTAAGCGACCCAGGGCAGCTCACAACATATGTTAAAACCTATACCCAATCTATATATCTAAAGCAAAGAAGTACATTTTTACGTCCTGCATGCCCCCCCACCCACCCCCCGCGCAACGCACCCATGTGAACTAAGATGCTGGAAAAATTGTGCCCAGTAGATGTTAACAAGCAGGTATCTAATCAGAACAATAATTTTTTCTCTCTTATTCTTATCCTCTGTGAATACAAATCATATGGGGCCTGATGCCCTTTTGCCCTCTGTGATATAGCCAAAGCCAAGACACATAAAATAGAAGAATCTATACCACATAACAACTGTTACATACGGTATTTCTTTTACTACCGCATTTTTGGCCATAAAACACACTCCCCCCCAAAAAAAAAGTGGGGAGGGGAATGAGGGTGAGTCTTATAATCCAAATGCATACCTGTCACCCGTGGCTCCGGAAAATACGGGACCTGCGCACTGATCGCCTTCCACGCATGCGTAGAAGGCTTTTACGCTGCGCCATTTCCCACCTGCAGCTGCCAAAATGCCAGAATTGGAAGCGGGGGAAAAAGAGGTACTGCGCATCCCTTCTGCGCAGATCACCTTCTACGCATGCGTAGAAGGCAATCTGCGCAGAAGGGATGCAGTACCTCTCTTCCCCCCCCCCCTGCCAATTCTGGGTTTTTGGCAGCTGCGGGCAAATGGTGCAAATCGGAGGCAAAAATCAGGAAATCCTGACCAATCCGGGAAGGTTGACAGGTATGCAAATGCTGTCCAGTAAGGCTGTTGTACAAGGATATTTTACAACAGCCCCAGCTGGCCAAAGAGACCTTCACCGCCGCCCCACAGCTGTTCCTGGCAGAGTGGGGAAGAAAGAAGGGGGGAACATATTTTAAGGGCCATTGCCACAGGTGGCCACAAGAGGGCGAAAATCGCAATTTCCCATTTAAATGCATTGGAGATCAATCAGCTTTTCTGTTTGTATTTCCCCAATGCATTTAAGTGGGAAACCAAACCTGTGCATAAAAAGAAAGAGTTTCATTTACCTTTTTTGTTCCTGCTCCATGTTTCCCTGCCATGTGGTCAAAATGGAGGGGGAAAGCAATGCTTCCTGGTTGCAGGGAGAACAAGAGGCTAGCCTAGAGCATCGCTTCCTGCTTTAGTGCAATTGGCCTGCCCGCCCATTTCCCCTGCAGCGCCACCACTGGTTGGTGGTGAAAGTACAGGTTCAGAATTTTCCCCCCTTGTTTTACTACTCTAAAAACTGGTTGTGTCTTATGGTCAGGTGCATCTTATGGTCCATAAAATATGGTACTTCCAGTGTTAGTGTTCTGGTGGTGTAGCACACTTATCAATCAGTCTCCAGGGGTACACAGAAAGAGCCTTCTCGAAGACTGTGGTATTTTTGAACCACAATCGGGCATACACCAGGCAACAGCCATGTTGTACAAGCTAATCTTTCTCACACTAGGTCAGGCAGAAGGAACCACAGAATGAACTCCCCATTTTGGCAGTTTCACATATGGCCTAGACATGGAAGAAGAAGAAGTCAGTCACCTTATTGCTTTCTGGCACAAAATGTGACAGAAATGTTAACATGGCATCTTTATGTCTGTAGGATTGTCTAAAGTAAAGGTAAAGCTAAAGGTTTCCCTTGCTCGAAAGCCAGTTGAATCTGACTCTAGGGTTCAGTGCTCATCTCTGTTTCAAAGCCAGTGCTGTCTGCTTCTGCATATGTTTCCATGGTCATGTGGCAGACATGACTAGACACTGGAGCGCACGGAACGCTGTTACCTTCCCACCGAAGTGGTCCCTATTTATCTTGCAATTTCTTGCTTTCGAACTGCTAGGTTGTCTAGCACCACCTTTTGAAGAAAGAATGTACTGTATATGATTTTAAAGAAAACAACTGAACTTTACCCCTAACATGAAAGGCACCATGAAAGATGTAGGTGTTATTCATGTATTAATCCAGGGTTCAATTGACAAGTGGGCAAGGAGTGGCATTGTAACAGCAGATTTGTTCCATTAGTGGTTGATGAAAACCTCCTTTCTGCATATATATTTACCTCCATTATGCCCTGATCTTGAAGAGACTGTTGTTTCAAACTCTTGTGTAACCCTCCTCCATTTCTGATTTCCTATTGTATCACCTACTAAATTCCTTCTTTTCCTTCCCTGCACTGTTAGACTAATGAGGAAGGATTTAGTTTTAGTTTGTTATTTTTATATAAATTTACCAAAAAAAATTCAGATGTTTTTTTTTAAAATCATTTTTTAAAGAAACTGAAAATGACTGTTCTGGGTGCAGAGATTTTAATGCACAGCTGTTCTAGTCTTGGTTTGAATTCTTGTCTATTCAACCATGCTGAATTAAAGTTTTGTTGTTTTTTCTTTCTTTCTTTCATAGTCTCCTTATTTTATAGCAAATCACAGCATACTTTTCTCTGTGGTGGGAATAGCTGTATCTATTGAATGTGGCTAGTGCAAATGGAAAAGAATTTCATTTTATCTTCTTTTCAAAAAATTTACCAACATTTGCAGATTTTTTCATATTTAAGTTTAAGTTTGAAAACAAACCTCAAGCCTGGAAGAAAGTGAAATGTAACATATTTTCTCAGCCTTATATTCCATTGATATGCATTTAATGAACTCTGGAATAATAACTCAAAAGACTAATATATCTTGCTTGCATTATGCCAAACCAAGTCACTCGTAAATGCATTTTTAGCAAGTCACCGTGAGTCACCATTTTGGAGACATGTGGAAAGAAGCCATCAGCTCATGCCAGTACAAACGCTGGTACAGTATTGAATAAAAAGGCTCTTAGTGGTTTTAGATTTGTATTATAATGGATAACTTTAGTACTTCAGCCCAAACTGCTGACAGTGAGAATTCGATTCTGACAGGCTCCAGGTAGACTCAGCCTTCCCGCTCTTCCAAGGTCTCTAAAATGAGTACCCAGCATGTTAGGGGCAAAAAATGTTAATTACTGTGTGAATTGCCCAGAGAGCACTCTAAGTGCTATGAGGCAGTATATAAGTCTAATTGCTATTGCTATATTTTGGGCTAAGGCCTTACATTCCCTAGAAACATTTAAATGGTGTGGGTGAGAAGGTAATGTGATTAAAGCAAGAGTAAGTGATCTTCAGAAGATAGACATGTGATATACACACACACCTATCTCTGGAACTTGGATAGCCTCGCCTCCCTTCTCCCCCCCCCCATTTTTCTTCCTAAAATAATCTGTATTTGTATTTACTGAGAAAGTCCCTTTCCACCCTCTAAGGTAAAGGTTTCCCTTGCTCGAAAGCCAGTCATTTCTGACTCTAGGGTTCAGTGCTCATCTCTGTTTCAAAGCCGAAGAGCCAGCACTGTCTGCTTCTGCAGACATTTCTGTGGTCATGTGGCAGGCATGACTAGACACCGGAGCACATGGAGAGCTGTTACCTTCCCAACAAAGTGTTCCCTATTTATCTACTTGCAATTTCTTGCTTTCGAACTGCTAGGTTGGCAGGAGCAGGGACAAAGACGGGAGCTCATTCCGTCCTGCAGTACTCGGGAATTGAACCACTGACCTCCCGCCTCCCAGTCAGCGTCTTAGCCACTTGAGCCACTGTAGTCCCTCCCTCTAGTGGACAGTAAAAAACTTTTGTTGTTTATTATTTGTTTCTTTCAAAAAATAAGTTGTAGAGTGGTGAAGGCCCCTCAAAGTATGAAAAAAATGGTTTCTTATGCCCCTAGCAGATATAAAGGGACTTTTTGAAGCATCCCCTGCCAGAAAGGACTTTTTAAATTCCATTGGAAATTTAGGGGTATTGAGGAACCTTGGAGTTGCACTGGACCTTTACAGCTGCATTTGACTTCTGGAAACTCCATTGCCCACACCTGGCTTAAAATATTTGTTTAACTTAAGTGTGCAGGGGTTTCCTCCCCTTTTGAACCTGCACATGATGTTCACAGCTGAGTTGAAGTAAAAGTTCACATGTTTCTCACATGTCAAAAAGCATTCCTCAATTCACTTGATTTTGATGCTTGTTTCTTTTGGCATAACTTTCCTTCTTCATCTTCACTTTCCCAGTTTTTAATCTCATTCATCTGCCCTCCTTTTCAATATTATTGCCTCTACTAAGCTATGTGGTATCACAGTCTCTTCTGATGATCTCATACATGAAATCACATTCCTTTTGGTGCTGGTGCCAGACATATAAAATGATGGTATGATCCAGCATAGCCACTGCAAACTTTGTTGTTGTTCAGTGGCACAGTCAGTTTTCACCCTTTGGACCACATCACGCCAAGCTCCTCTGCCATCCATCATCCTTTGGAGTCTGCCCAGATCCACACCCACCGAGTCAACAATGCTGCCTAACCATCTCATCCTCTGCTGCCCCTTTCTCCTTTTGCCTTCGATCTTCCCCAACATCAGGGCCTTCTCCATTGGCTCTTCTCATTTGGTGGCCCGAGTATTTAAGTTTCAGCTTCAGTATTTGTCTTTCCAAGGAGAAGTCAATGTTGATTTTTTTAAAGGAGTAACTGATTTGATCTCCTTACAGTCCAGGAGACTCTCAAAGGTCTTTTCCAACACCACAGTTTGAAGGCATCTACTCTTCTGCACTCAGCCTTCCTTATGGTCCAGCTCTCACAGCCATACATTACTACTGGGAAGACCATCACTATAGCTATGCAGACTTTTGTTGGCAGGATGATGTCTCTACTTTTTATTATGCTGCCTAGGTTTGACATAGCTTGCCTCCCAAGGAGTAAGTGTCCATTTATTTTGTGACTGCAGTCACCATCTGCAGTGATCTTGGATGGCCCCATGTGGTCAATTTTGGTAAGGACCCTTGGAAAGATGTGTACTGTATCTATTTTGCTCTGAATATATTCAGCCTGTGTATAAGTGAAACTGTGGATATCAAATCCGCAGATATGGGGAGCAACCCTTACTTTTATTTCATGATCATGAGTCAACAGTGTAGTGCTTGGCATATGATTGATCAAACCCTACTTTCTCAAACCAGCCACCCTTGACCAATACCAAAAACCACTTCTTCTATTGCTGACCATATATGATATATGTGCATTACACCAGAAAGGGACATTTTGTTCCATTTCTCATAACATTAAAATCCAGTGTCTATGCATTTCTGTGACTGGTGGTAAATTGCAGATTCTTGAAAAAGAAGCAGTATTTGTTCACACAATGCATGTTAAATATGTGAAGTTAGTTACTGCCAGATCATACATTTGAAACTTTAAGCATGTATCCAGCCACTGCTCCCCGGGCAAAAGGAAACACAAAATGAATTTGATGAGCATTGAACTTGTATGATGATCAATTGCTCAGGCTGATTTTATTAATAATTCAGGATTTGGCTGGTGCACAGCCCTATTTTAAGCTATCTAGTTTGTTTCACACAAACCTCCTAAACAGGATTCCCGCCCCCCTAAGAAACCTATTCCATATCCTTACATTTAAATGGTGTGTGTCCTTAGAACCTGACATATTAAATCAATCTATAGTTGCTTTCTTCTTCCATTTTTGTCACCTCAGACAAGCATAAAAACCAGTTACTTCCTGAAGCTATATATAGACTCCATCCATAACCATTTGGTGGACAGTGTTTGGTTTGAGGAGTCACAAGTTGTGCAAGCCTGTTACAAAATCTGGTTTAAAGTAGAAGTAATGGAGGACCATCTGGATGAAAATCTAGCTATACCAAAACAGTCCATGTTTATGCACCCCCCACCCCCATTTTGGTGGAATGGAGAATATGTTTATGTTTCCGAATGATTAGATCTGAGAGCAGGGTGCGTGACCTTCTGTGAACTTCTAATAATGGAGGCTGGCCTTTTGGAGAGACTAGTGGCATAGTGAAGATCACAGAGCAGGCAGCTTTGCAAATTATTAACTGGTTTATTAAACTATGCTGTTAACGTGTACCAGCAGGAGGGAGGGGGGGGGGAGAAACCAGCTGGGAACCTATTGCTTATGAGTAGGGAAAATAGGAAAGGCACCGTGAACACCCTTAACAAAACAAAAAGCAAATCCAATATCCTCATTTACATTACATTCTTTCTCAGATTAAATTTATAAGTTGACATATTTTGTGGTTACTGATGATAAGAGAAAAGCAAGCTTTGATTACACAGCGTGAAAGGAAAAATAACATGAAACTAGAAGGAGCAGGAAAGATTAATGGAGCCGGACTCTCATGTGAGCGGCAAAGGGGCTCTTAAGCTGCCACACGTGATGGTTGTTTGAAGTCAACTCAAAGTCAACATTAAAAAAGAATGAAAGAAAGAAAGAGTCAATGTTGTGGAAGCTGTACGAGCTGGCATTGCCTCATTTGCATTGTTTTGCCTGCACCTGCCGCATACATGCGCCGGACTTGAACAGAAGGCTCCAGCCGTAGCAGAAGAAACAGAAGCAGCTGTTGGACAGGGAGAATAGTAGCATCGGAGTCTCTTGTGCGAGGCACGCATTCTCCAGCAGATTCTAAGGAACTTTGTGGCGGCGCTGATCCCATTGGGACTGATGTCTTTGCTACATGAGTCAGGGACAGCAGGAAGACAGCAAATCATCCTGACTATCTAAAGAAGAAGGCGTCTTCTGGCATAATAATTAAGGGGAGAGGGGAGGGGGAAGCCTTTTGAAAAACATCCATCATGGACACATGTACCCTTTCAGGAGATGCTGTTGTGATTTTTGCGCCCCATTTGCGGAGATAAAAAAAAGACGCATCCAAGGCTATCCTTTTGGGATTCCCCCCGCCTTTTTTTGTCATTGTTCTCTTTTTCTGCTCAAGCATTGCTATTTGCTGACCTGTTCTGGTGGAATCCGTGCTACTTTTGCTCCCTCATTTACTCCACCCTGTACAGTTCCAGCTGAGAAGAAACGTACATCCTCGAAACCTTGCCACGAAGACACCTCCACAAGATACCTTTAATAGAAGACATACCTGCCCATTGATATATTTATTTTTTACTGTGACATGCCATTGCTCGACGGGAACTCAAAAGCTCAAGGAGGAAGGACAAAAAAAAATACAAGGGGAGATAACTACACCTGAAATCATTAGCAAAGGAAGGATGGTAACATTTTCCCCCCTGTAAAGAGCCAACTTCCACCAAGGTTGAGAAGAAGATCGCAATTTGTGAAGCTCAAAGAAGGAAACACCACTGAAATTAGTAATTGATAGAATGACAGATTCCCACGTGCATAGAAGTGGATTGTAACACATGCTTGGTGGTTGCAACTAATTTTCAGGCCTGCATGATGCCTGAAGACAGGAATACGGGGGTCCGTGCCTCAGGTGCCCTGGCATCCTCCCCGTTTGTCCCCAAAACAACCTACAGGAAAATTAAGCGGTGTTTTAGCTTTCGCAAAGGTAGGTACCGTTTGTCACTCTTTTTGTGCTGTCTTCTGTTACTTCTGAGTTCTTTCTTCTATATAATTTGGGGGGGGGGGTGAGTGTGAAGAGCAGTAGGGGTTTCAATAACAATGGTGAAACAAAAAGCAAGGGACAATAAAAGCCACCCAATCTTGCTAGGCTGGTTTTATTTGTCCATGATTTATTGATACAAGACTACTCTTATTTTAAATTTCTAGTATGCAGTTAAGACTGGATATTGAAAAGTGCCAAAAGGATTGAGCGGTGTGTGTGTTTCCCCATAAAAAATAAAATATACTGAATCATAGCTAGCTGAATGTCAAAGACGATAAACCAAGAATTCCTGGTTCCACTTAATCATGGAATAACTGCTCAGATACGGATCTCTAGGCAGAGGAGCAGAGCTAGAAGTGCAGCCATTTCTGGTGAGCTGAACAAGGTTTTCAATACACACCACCTCCTCCTTCCCCCTGTTAATTTTCTCACTTGCTGTGTGATTTTCTTTGCTTGCTTTTCACCTGAAGCTCATACATTCATTTTACCTGATGTAGAAAAGGTTTTCTAACTTGCTCTGCCCCCTCCCCCCAGAACATAATGGATCTAATTAACATGGAGGCTTTTCCCCTGGTCAAGGGTATCCAGCTCAGCTGGTGGTGGTGGTGGTAGCAGGGAATTTTGAAGGGGATAGATAGCCAGGTTGCCAAGTATAGGAAGAGAATAGCAATAGCAATTACACATATATACCACCCCATAGTGCTTAGTGCACTCTCTGGGCAATTTACAGGCAATTAGTATTTTGCCCCCAACATGCTGGGTACTCATTTTACTGACTGAGAAGATAAGTCCTGCTGGACCAGAGCAATATGTGAAGCTGAAAGACAGTGCCGTAAGGGCAATAGCTCTCCTACACGGATTGTCTACAACACCGGGTACTCAGGCAATATGACTTAGAAGACGAGGATCCATTTTGTCACATTGTTAAGGAAACTTCATATTTAGAGGCTATATTTCCTTCAGTGTATGGGGTTGTAAAATATTTATTTATTTATTTATTTATTAGTTTGAATTTATACTGTAGGGATAAATGGAAACATTCCCCTAGGAATCATGGAAACATTAATATATAGAGGCGATGGAGATGGGCTATATAATGGGTATTGCCGTCAGTGAAAGGTGGCTTTGTGACTTCTCTTGCTATATATATTTCTGGTATTCAGTTTATTGTTATCAAAGAAGAGAGGATAAATCAGCACCTATGCTACATATAACAATAACACCATTGTGGCTGGGGAAGGCAGGCTGCACCTTGTATGTCAGCGTGTACGTCAATTTTTTTCCATTTTTTTAAACTGTGTTTACTCATTGCTGTAAAATGTTCTTGTGGGCTGGACAGGAGTATGAAGCTTTCACTTTGTAAGTTAACTATTAAAACAGATGCCTTTGTCACAAGCAGAGCTTGGAAAAGTTACTTTGTTAAACTACAGACCCCCTGAACCCCCAACTCACCTGGTTGGAAGATCTGGAGAGTTGCAATCCAAAAAAATTAAATTCTACTTGCAAGAGAAATTAGTCAGAGATACATAAAATACTCTATTTTCTTACAACTCGGAGAGACATGTAGTGAGTTTCTCCACATTCCTTGACTTCCTTTTAAATCCCTACAGCCATTTTTCCTTTTAATTTTGAATTTGATAATAATTTTGTATCAATGATGCCTCTGTGAATATGTAAAATTCCCATGTCAGAAATGGCCTCTCTCTCTCACGCATACACGCACACACGCGCGCGCACAAATGTTTTAGAGGGGGATTTAAGCTAAGGTTCCCAACATTCACCACAAATATTCTTTCATGTGGTGTTGTGTGCTTGTTCTATAGACAGATGGATTCAGAACATCCACTTGCCGTGTTTCTGTGAATAATTTTAGCTGATGTCACTTTGGTACATGGACAGTATGCTCAGAAATATGCAGCCAGTTTCACAGTTCTTCTGTTCCCCAGGGACTGCAGTGGCTCAGTGGTAGGAAAAGATCTTGGGGGCATGGAAGGAGCCTCATTTGGGTGTCCCCTAAGTGGAGTTTCTCCAGCAAATATCCTTTCAACCCAGAATAATTTTTGACACAAAATTATTATAGTCTCTCCCCCTTCAAACATAGTGAGGCCCACAGGCCACCATCTGGGCTGCTGAGAAAACTATAGTAAATATACTCCTTAAAAATAAGATGAAATGACAATAGCTTTCTAACCTCTACTGCAAGGATATGCAGTTTCAATGTATTTGGGGGATACAATTCTGCACCAAGCCCCTGTTGTTGCCTGGATTAGGCCTGGTAATGGAACTGAGATGCTAATAGGAAGCCTGAGAGGTTCCTCAAAGATGAAAAGGCTGAAGTGGCCTTGTGACCACAAAAAATGTCCAGAGGGAGTCACATGTATCCTGTAGTGTGTATATTGTCCAACTCCTTTTCTAATGGAGAGAATACCCATTTGATCCATTTGACCTTCAGGGTGGCCTGTAAGTCCCTATTGAATCTTTCTCTAAATTTGACACTTATTGTATCCAGGGTGTTGCCACCAGTATTCTTGCGCTCATGTACACACATACTTACCACAATACACTCTTCGAGTGTAAATGGGCTTAAATCGGGGAGGTTAAACAAGTCAAATAAATAAATAAATAGGAGGTGGAGGCAGCGATGATGATGATGAAGATAATAATTCTCTGGGGGAAAAGAAACAATATAATACATATGGACGGGTAGGGGCTTATGGGCCACCCTGTATGAAATTAAAGATGATTGATAACTAAATCTTCTGTTTCTCAACAATGGGGGCAGCAGTAAACCTTTCCAACTTCAGAAATAGAGGGATGACATCATTTTTCTAGATCGCCACCTCACTTATCTACATCCTTATCAATCAGGATTCAGAACAGAACCTATTTTTGTGACCTCAGTGACTGTTTTTTCTTGAGAAGTAAAACAAGGGGAACACCATGATGATTTGTCTTCTGGGCCTTTCAGTAGATTTTGACAGAGTAGTTCATCAACTCTTCCTGAACAGTCAAAACAGAATAGAGATTTTACATTAGAATTCTTTTCCTCCCTGGAAAGGTGGTCTCAGAAGCAATCACTGGGTGATTTTGGCTGTATATACCTGTAGCATGAACATTTTGAGCAGCAGTTGGATTTTGTCTTGCCTTTCTTGCTTTTTAATCCATGTATCCACATAATCCAGTCTTTTGGAATCTGCTATCTTTAATACTACACAAGGAAGCTGAGCATTGTGATTAACATTAACTATAATAAGTATGTGCTGTCATGTCATTCTTACTGGTGACCCTTCTCATGTTGTTCTACGTATACAATATTTAGAAAGGGTTCACCAGTCCCTTTTTTGGATAGCTCTCTAGGGACTACTTATTTTATCCAACACCACACGAGTGACACGTCATGTGGTCCCATCATCCATGCATGCTTCAAATGATCTTAGTTGGTCACTTTCCTGGGAGGCAGAATTGGGATTATAACTCCCAGTCCCTGGCTATGCAGCCAGATTCACCAGTTAACAAGTAGAAAGGCAATTAACTGAACATTAATCTAGTGGTCTTTCTGGTTGACAAATGCAGAGACGAGTGAGCTGAGAAAATGTATTATCCTTCTGAAAGGATAACAAGAAGTAACTTCTCCTCATTGTGACTCAGAGACAATCATAGATCCAGGTTTAATATCTGGACATGCTTGACAGTGTCTAGGAATGGCTTTTACATTTTTCTATTTCAACTGGTGAGCCACTTATGAATCTTTCCTCTCTGTAAAAGGGTTGGACACCTTGGTCCACGGATAGGTAGTCTCATGTGTCAAGTACTGTAACACACTGTACAATGTGTTGCCTTTGGAAATGCCCCAGACTGGTACAGTTTCCTAAAGGGAGCTAATTGCATGGACATCATCATACCAGAGCTTTAAAGAATAATGTGGGCAGAACTTATTTTCAACAGTTTAGAGAGAAGAGTGGAGGAAAAAACCAGTTTCCCAAGGTTGTATAGTAGATGGCAAATTTCTTATAAACGTTCATGGGAGGTAGGTTGGTGTTGGATTACAATAATAACAAGTAGCCAAAGATATTGTCCTTGTTTTGTAAAGTCTTTAGACACTGAGGGTTTTTAAAAATAAAATAAAGCTTTATTATTAATGGAAAGACTGCCCAGAGTAGTCATCAGGTAGTGGCTTGCTAGTGGCATTTTGCTAAGGTTGCTTCTGAATCCTGAACATGGTCTTGGCATACTTGACGTATAAGTGACAGTCATACTGAGGCAGAAGCATGAATTGGTGAATCCATGGGGTCAGAAAGAAGATATGACAATGTTAAAAGAAAGCCCATCCTTATGGAGGACGTCTTTGTGAGAAATGTTAAGCATTGCAAGATGCATTGCAAATATCACAGGGGAAGCTTGTTTACTACACATCCAGTCTTTGAAAACACATGGCAGGGACTCTGCTGGCATTGATTTTCCACCTCCTTGCCAATTTGTCTCTGACACACATCTTGGCAGTCAGCCTTTGAGGAGCTGCTTCCCCCTGCGGTATCTGCTTCCACTTTTCCCTAGGTATCAGCTCCAGGAAATTGCATCATTGTGAGAAGAGCATGAACTCTCACTCTGTAGGTATGGCATTTACAGATAGTAGTCGGTTTAAGGGCATTGCTTGTAGTGGTGGGTCAAGTGGTTAAGACGCTGAACTTGCTGACTGGTTGGAGTTCAATTCCTTCATTATGGTGTGAGCTACCGTCTCTGTCCCAGCTCCTGCCAAACTAACAGTTCGAAAGCAAGAAATTGCAAGTAGATAAATAGGTACCACTTCAGTGGGAAGGTAAACAGCGTTCTGTGCACTCTGGTGTTGAGGCATGCCTGCCACATGTCCACGGAAATGTCTGCAGATGCAGACAGTGCTGGCTCTTTGGCTATAAACAGAAATAAGCACTGAACCCTAGAGTTGGATACTACTGGCTTTTGAGCAAAGGTGACCTTTACCTTTTAGCACAAAGCCATTTTCTTCTCTTAATTCACGAGCCTTCTGTAACAGTTCAGTGAATACACAAATAAGGGAGATGGCAAACAGTTTTGAATCCCTGTGCATTCAAATTAGCTCCCTCCCCCCAGCGAAGGTCTTCATCTTTAGCATCTATGTGGCATCTTGTAATATTCTGTTGAGGAACAGCAATGCATCTTGAATGTGGAAGAATTTCACTTCACTTTGGAAATTCCATCAAAATAATGATTATTATTCTTCCTCCACTTGTTGTGGATGTTGGGTGGCACTACCTTGAGAAAGTTAGTTTTAGGACTACATCTCTCAGAATTCACAACCAGCAGGACCACCACATATTGTTCTTGCTGGAGTATTCTGGAAACTGTAGTCCAAGGAAAAGCCTTTTCCTGAAACTCTGTTACCAGATGTATGATGAAACAAAGGAATTTTGCTGTGCAGTAACCAATGACTAGTCCCATGAAGGCGAGCCTTGGCACTCCAGATGTTCTTGGACTTTAATTCCCAGAAGCCCAAGCCCCCTGTGAATCCACACGAATGGGTTTACTGCAATTCATCCACCCTGCGCTGCCCTCGTCGCTCCAGGAAGCGGAAGTAAAATGCGCCCGTATATGCTCCGCTTCCTGGAGCAATGAGGGCAGTGCAGGGTGGATGAATCGCAGTAAACCCATTTGTGTGGATTCACAGGGGGCTTGGGCTTCTGGGAATTGAAATCCAAGAACATCTGGAGTGCCAAGGTTCACCATCATGGGACTTGGTGATGGTAGATTAACTCTGTTGTGCAGCTAGGCAGAATGTTCACTGGCACAATTTTGGATTTCCCTTCAACTCTCAGGTGGTAAAGTCACCCAGTGGGTGCTCGTACCCAAACTGTGCTGCTATTTCCTCTGGAACATGTGGGATGCCAGTGAGTGTTGTCCCCCCCCCCCCTGATTCTGTTTTATCATGTGCCAGCTAAATGGAAATCATACTAATGTCGGTGAATTCCCTGTCCAGATCTAGGACAGAGTTACTTCCAGTCACCAGGCTGCTACCATCAGACTCACTGTCAGGATACCCATTTCAAGAACAGCTTGTCCTGTTGTCTTACATCTGGCCTGCTTTCAGTTTCTGCTATGCTCCAGTCGTAACTATTCCTGGAATGTTCAGAATCGAGGAAAATAATTAACTGATTAATTTTCAGACAGAGAGCTCTGTGCTCGCCCCTGCTTTTTAATATAACTGCCCCAGACTTTTCATAAAGAAATGAGACAGTCAGCTGTTTCCTCCCCCCTGCGTAGTTTGACATGCAGTGACTCTCTGTTCTTGATGTTGTTAGCAGTGGATGGGAGTAGCTTAGTCTGAGTCTGATATAAGAAGCATTAGGAGGGAGACCAGGACCTTGAAGTTGTCCAGTTTCAGTGATCTTCTGAACAGTGGGAAACTCAGCTGCCATCTTGGTACAGATTTCCTCAAGTGAGAGAGGCACAGGGTAAATTCCACTTCGGTTATGAAAAATCATTTCTAATTTTGTATCTGTACATATAAATTAGCATGTGCAATTTTATACAAACCAGTGTCCACTTTTATTCTCATTTTTAGTGATCGATAGCCTCTTTTTTTGTTATCTACAGCGGCCGTCTATTAGTCAGGTAGTGAAAACTAACCCGTGCCATTTTGCTTTTTCTAAACAAAACCTATGATCTTATTGATTTTTACAAACATAAGGAATATTTTACCATCTTTTAACGGTTCTGATGTCAAATAATTTCATGCTAGCTAGCACTATTATGTTGATGGATCTGGTTAACTTTTTTAGTTATATATTATTCTTTTTGTAACAATTATAGGTTTTTTGATCTTGGTAATTCTTACATTAAAAAAGAGCTTGATGCATAATTATAGTCTAACAGACTATAAAAATATTAGATAGAATATAAAATAAACAAATAACTATTTGCAATAAATACATAGGAATTTTCCCCCCAGAACGTCATAAATTTAATTCATTACAGCTAATTGCTAGCATTAATCTCTATAATTAACAACTTGTGCTGTTGTATCTTCTGTGTTGTTAAAATTTTATATTATTCTCAGGGGGTACACAGAAAGATTATGGTATTTTCCAACCACAATCGTGCATACCCTGGTAATGGCAGCCTCGTGTTGCTGGCTAATCTTTCTCACACTAGGCCAGGCGAAAGGAACTGCAGAATGAACTTGCCAAGAGTTGCCTTCATTTTGGCAGTTTCACCTCTGGCCTAGACAAGAAAGAAGAAATATTCTCAGGACAGGTGTTTAGGCCTCAATTTTTCATGGTGTTAAGGAAATAAATAGTGTACTGTAGAAAAATAATGCTGATACTAATATTTATTCCAGTTTTCCTTTCTTCTGTGGGTCATGTAGGAAGAAAGTTACATGAATGTGTCATTAATTGTAGGAGGGGGAAGTTCATATGTCTTTCAAAAATGCAGAGTATTTCACATTTCTTAGGGAGAAAATACAAAAACTAATGTAGAGGTTTTCCTCAATTAATTCATTGACCCTTAATGCTCTTATAACTTTATTCTGTAAATAGCTCCAAAATCCTATCATGTGATGGATTAGATTTAAAATTTCAGCAGTCCAACTCTAGCTAATTTTAAAGCCTGCATGTTCTGGAATTAGATGTTCAATTTTAGATGCTACACAGTTTAATATCATTTGTTGAAATCCTTTGTAAAAGTGGCATAGCAAGGAGATTGGCCTGTAGCTTTTGGGAACTGTTGGTTCTTTGCTTGCGTTCAGTATAGCAATTATTTTTGCCTTCTGACACACTTTTGGAAATTGTTTGCTTATCCAGCCATTATTAAAGATTTGAAGGAGCCATTCATTTCTTTTGCTCAAAATGTTTGATTTTTTTCAATCTGGATATCATTGAGTCCCACGATTTTGCCCTTCCTTCGCCTTCATGTGGCTTCATCTAGTTCCGCTAATTTGAAACAGTAGAAATTTCATTGGATTCACACTGAATGTCCCTGTTGTATTTCAGCTTCTCTGAATGCTGATTGATGGTTATTTGTTACTAAAATGCTTCCAAGCACCAATTGAGTCGGCCTGTGCTGAGTAGGGCGGGGTATAAATCAAATAAACATAAACATAAACATAAACATTGTGGTAGAACAGCAGTAGGTGAGTGCTGTAATACTCAAATCATACAAGTGGAATTCCCATAAGGAACTGGTTGGCCACTGTGGCGGTTGAGTGCTCAGCTAGATGAGTCACTTGGTCTGTTTCAACAGAATGGACTGGATAGGCCTGTGGTCTGATTCAAGATGACATCTTATATTCTTCTGACAGCTTTCTGTCACCTTTGTACATGGTAAGGTGGAATTGTCTAAAGTATGCCTACAATGAGCTATGCACAATGTTTATGTGAAGTAAGATATTTGTTCTGCAGCAAGTAGTTATGCCTTGGCAGGTCTTCATTCAGCCTTTGTGATGGATGTGTGGCACACTCAACTTGATAGATAAGAGTCCTTTGCAACTGTCAGTCTGTCACTGTGGTTTCTTTGGGAAATAAAGAAAACAATGCTCTGCTTTGTAGCCTAAAGTCTTTCATCTTACCTAGGTAAGCAAAGAATCCACTCTCCTAAACTTGCAGCTGTCATAGTTAGTTATAAGGCATTGTATTGCCCTTTCATGGAATTTTGAGAGCTTTCCAAAAAAATAGGAGATGGACCAGGTTTCATCCCCCCCCCTTTGTACCCATAAAATATAAGTTCCATGTTTAGGATGAAAGCTCTGATCAAAGGTATAACCATATGAAAACACCATTATACTCATCCTGAATGGGTTAGGCTCCCTGGGAGAAATCAAGCAGTAGTTAAAAAACAGCTGTGACTAAGGAAAAAGAAAAGCCATAGTCTGAAAAATGAGTGGGTAGGTAGGTAGATTGGAGGGGGGGGGGAAGGAAGGGAAAGGAACCATCCATTTCTTATGGCAGCTGAATTGAAGTCGAAGGAGCCAAAGGTGCCACACATTGGGATAGTCTTCATATTCAAAAATATATCCACATCTTAGTACAAATCAAGGGTGTTAATAAGTTGACTTGGGGATGGTCTACACTTGAAGCCAATGAGAGGAGCAAAATGCTATTTGGTGTGATCTCCATGTCCAGACAGCATTGTTTCTCCAATGGGGCTAGAGCAGTGTTTCCCAACCTTTGGTTTTTGGGATTTCCCTGGGTCCCACATTGGGAACCACTGGGCTAGAGGAAAGCAAGCCCAGAAGTTCCTAATGTGGGACCCAGGGAAACCCAAGCATTTCCCTCATCAGATGCAAAGAGCTATTGTAGACATTGTCTTTTCAACAGAAATGTGAGGGGAAATGTTTTTAATTGATAAAATAAAATAAACTGCTATGGTCTAAAAATTCAGTGATGTATGGTGCTCAAGTGACTAAGACACTGACTGGGAGGTGGAAGGTCAGCAGTTCAATTCTTGAGTACTGCAGGACAGAATGAGCTCTCATCTTTGTCCCAGCTCCTCCCAACCTAGCAGTTTGAAAGCAAGTAATTGCAAGTAGATAAATAGGGACCACTTCAGTTGGAAGGGAACAGCGTTCCGTGCACTCCGTTGTCTAGTCATGCCTGCCACATGACCACGGAAATGTCTGCAGAAGCAAATAGCGCTGGCTCTTTGGCTTTGCAACAGAGGTGAACACTGAACCCTAGAGTCCGATACGACTGGCTTTCAAGCAAGGAAAACCTTTACCTTTACATATGGTGCTCCTATTACAAGTTATCCAAAGCCAGATTTGTAGGCAAAATATTATTCATCTGTTATACAAACAAAATGAACTCCTTTTCTGTAAAGATTGTGGCTACAGTTCACCAGCTCTGAGTATAGTCAACCTCCCTCACTGCATTATAAACTATTGTGTGCTTTTCTAACTTAATGATGTGGTTGGATGTGGGTTTGCACAACTTCATTTACTTCACAACAGCAACAAGAAACAGAACATTGAGTCCCTGCATCAAGAGATGAAATCTTGTTTGTATAGAGTGCAAAAATATTTAAGACACTTAGAAAAATATTGTTGTTATTGTTCTGTACCTTTTGCTTATAAGTTGGCTGGCATATTTTTTAAGAAAGAGGTGTTTGAAACATTATTGTTTCCATCATCACCTCCATCTTTGTAATAATAGTACTTGTTTGTATCAATATATATCATATTTTTAAATTAATGAGGTTGTTGAACTCACAAAATGGAGACTGCCTACAATGGAACATGGCTTAACTAAGCAAAAATGTTTTGTGTTAATAGGTTCATTGGACTTGTTTTGTTGCAGTGAAAAATATTATGAGCAAAAGGTGTGTGTGTGTGTGTGTGTGTGTGTGTGTGTGTGTGTGTGTGTGTGTGTGTGTGTGTTTCAAAAATGGAAATGGGTTGTCATTGAGCCATTGCCAAAAAGATATAAGGAAGAAAACATGGTTACAATATGACACAATCAAAGTCGTTGCTAATACAGTGGTACCTCATACAACGATTTTAATCCATTCCATTGGGCTTGTTGTACAAAACAATTGCTATATGATACATGCATCATATAGCGATTTTCCCTATGGGATGCATCGTACAACGATTTATTTATTTTTTGCTAAGTGGTTTTTCCCATTGAAAAATTGTTGTACAGTATGATTTTTTCCATAGGGAAAATTGTTATGCGGAACACCTTTCTCCCCCCAAACCTAACTGTTATGCGATTTCATTGCTATACAGGGCGATTGTTGTATGAGATTCCACTGTATAAGCATAATGGGAGAATTAAGAATTAGCAACTAGTGCACAAATGCACTTGAGTATAAGACAGGTGATAAGCCTCCTTTAGCTATCCATTCTGTATTCTGATGTCTTAGATTCTATAGGTAAAGAGGATCTTGAGAAGAGAGGGTTAGAAGATAAAAGATGCAAAGATGAAATTTTCTGAGAAATATTCTCAGAAAGAACCAACCCCCACCTATTAATTTAATTTAATTTAATACTCATATTTATATGTTTAATGTTACTGCTGCTTTGGAATTCCATACATTTTTATTGAGTCTTTGAACGAACTGGAATATTTTGCTCAAGATTAAACCTTTTGAGCTTGTTTGTGTACTACAAACATTTAGGCTTAGAAAAGTGTGTTCTAAGCAAACTTTGAACAGCATATTTCATGGGCCTTCTCACATCTGTCCAGAATAAAATAGTCTACTTTATCGAAAGGGCAATGTGAAAAGTCAAAAGCCCAAGAAATTCAGATTGGCCCTTGAAATTCCATCTGTGGGTTTGTGATAGTTCTGTAGCCGTACGAGAACCAGAACTTGTGAATAAGTGATAGATTGCTTGGCAATGAGAAATTTGTGTTACTTTTCATGACAGGCTTTTAAACATAAGAGTAAGACACTAAAAAGATGTTCATTTTCTTCATGGTATTTTGATTACCTCTGATGCATTACCTCTGTTATCACAAAACACTACTTGTGTGGTTTGCTTATAGTTTCCAGTTACATGAAGAACAGAAAGACAAATTCCTAAATACATAATTTTCTTGACAGTTGACCAGTGAAGAACAATGATAGTCGCTCTAATTAGGGTCTATAAATGTTTCTAGCCCTGCCACCCCTGTCTCCAATTTTCTCACCCACCTTCACAAGGGCATCGAAAAATCAGGAGATCCTCCTTTACTCGTGGCTCTCCAGTGAGTTAGGACCCTACTTTCCCCAAGACCCTAACTCTTATGGGAAGCCTCCATGGATAGCAGATATTTTCACTCTTCAGACTCAATATCTCAACAGGTACCTGTAGGAAGGTAATAAAAGTGGCAGTGGTGAAGCATGAGTATAAATCTTCCCTCTTATGTGAGATTTCTACATATTTAAAATGTTAAAATAAAGATGATTTTACAATACCAAACTTCTTTTGCCATAGCCTTAATTTTCATTAGATGTGTAATAATATTAAAGAGGATATATCTAAGGAACTCGACCTCCCCATGTCACTTGGAGGACCCTGAATAGACTGAGGGTCTGAATCCCTAAATGTAAGGTCAACATGCTCAAGTGGGGGCTGCTAGCAGATAACAATATGTTCTGTGAATGTGGATTGATACAGAATTCAGATCATTTGCTGGTCTGCCAGTTACTACTGGAAACATGTACCGATGAGGATTTAAGTTTGGCCATCAACAAAGGCAAAAAGGTACCTTCATTTTTGGCAGTTTAAAGTATGACCTAGACACAAAAGAGAGAGATTAGATCTATATTTTGGCTGCAATCCTAGACACTCTTACCTGGGAATATACCCTTTTGAGTTCAAAGGAACTTGTGTCTGATAGATGTTTTCCTGAGGTGTGGCAAACCTACCACTAGCTGGAAGGAAATTCAAGGACAATGGAATGGACTTATATCAGTGGAAAGGAGGGTTTAATTATGTTTTCACTCTCTGCTTGTCTTTTCTGTTTAGTTAGGAGTATGTTAATGCTAACAGTGGTACCATGTACTGCTGAAGTGAGAAACATGTGAAAAATGAAAACCCAGGAAAACTAATTTCAAGTTAAACTATCATACTGAATATATATGCAGCTAATTGTAGCTAAATGTACCTTTACTGACAGAATATTCATTATAAAATCTTACAAAATATTATCTACGTGTTCTCTTTTTATACACTCATACAAAGTCTTCTCTCCCACTCATGGAGAACATGTTCAAGATATTTGTTGTTATGTATGGCCGCTTTTGGGACACCCTGTAATATGACGAAATCTATTAATCGCTCAACATTTAAACATCATTGTAACATTTCTGAGTGTCATTGTGGTATGCTACAGTGATTTTCTTGGTCCTTGAGATGTTTTGGTCTTCTGTTCCCAGCTGGTATTGTTAGTGGTCAGGGAGTCAGGGAGCCATAACTTCTGCTGAAGCAAACATTCAGAAATGCAGGTGTCATAGAGAGGGTGACATGGTTTTAGCCCAGGGAGGTTTAAATCTGTCACTCAGAATTATGAAGGTTGTTGGATGCTTTTGTGCCATTCATTGGAAGTTTAAAGTTTAATCTCTATAGCCTCCTCCAGGTCCTTTGAATATAGTGCTTCATGTAAAACATGCTCCCTCTGCTGCAATTTATCTGCTATTTGAAACATCTGTGTGGCCAAGACAACAACTTTATGGCCAAGAAAAGTGAGAATGATGAGATGGATACATTATCAATATTAAAAGAAACCCTAAAAAATGTACAAATGCTTCCAGGTGGGGGTTGTAGTGAATTCACTGGCCACTTCTTCTGTTTTTTGCAAACAGGGATTTTTGGGCAAAAGTTGGAAGACACTGTTCGCTATGAAAAAAGATATGGAAACCATCTGGCGCCTATGTTGGTGGAACAGTGTGTGGATTTTATTCGGCTGCGTGGACTGAATGAGGAAGGGCTTTTCCGGCTGCCAGGACAGGCTAACCTCGTCAAAGAATTACAGGATGCATTTGATTGTGGAGAGAAGCCATTGTTTGACAGGTAAGGTACCACACATTTGTCCTCAATAATGGTATCTAAAGCATTTGGAGAAGAGATTTTTTTGGATTACAGCTTCTGAAGAACTATTATCATATTGTTAAGGGTTGAGCTCAAGGTGTACAGATTTGTGTTTCATATCTGCCTAAGAAATTTTAGGAGTTGTAGTCCTAAAACTTGAATCTGCATACCTCTAGTTAGAACTACAGTGATACCTTGAGATACGAAATTAATTTGTTCCTCGAGGTTTTCCGTATCTTGAAAAATTTGTATCTCGAAATGCGATTTTCCCATAGGAATGCATTGGAAATCAAATAATGTGTTCCGGAGCTCAGAAAAAAGCCAAAAAACATATTTTTCTGTTCAAAACTCTTTCTAAAGTGATGAAAACATGATGGAAAATTCTAAAGTGCACTTTAAAAAGAGTTTTGAACAGATAAAATACTTTTCCCCCCAAAATTTTCTGAGTCCCAGAAGATTTTCAATGCATTTCAATGCATTTCAATGCATATTCAGAACATTTCCAACAGCCCTCTCTAGTGACCAGCTCTAGTAATTGCAGGACTAGTCCCCAACAATCAGCTGTTAAGGGAATGGATAATTTTTTGGCACTTCATGGTTGTAGCGAGAGCTTCTGGCAGTGCCAAAACACAATGAAAAATTCCAAAAATGAAGTGGAAATGCTCCAAACACCCTCCTGCACTGTGGGTTGTGTTGGAAGACCCCCCAAAATTTCGTATCTCAAACCAATTTTTTTCCCAAGATTTCCTTTCATATCGCAAGTTTTTCGTAAGTAGAGGCATTCATATCCTGAGGTTTTACTGTATGATTGTGTAGTAAATGGAACATCACTGTAGAGTCCCAAGTCCAAATCTCTGTTCATTCATAAAACTTCCATGGCTGGATTATTCTGTCATGCATATACTAGTAAAGGTTGGGATCCAGCAAGTGCATGATTTGCCTTTCTGTTACATTTTCAAAAATGTTGCAAAAGAAGATAAGCATCCATGTTGAACTATCTGACATGCTTACACTCGATCTTCTCCTTCATCCCAGAATCATTGATTGTGCATGTTAAGGTTTTCAGTCTTTGCATGCCAAGAGCTCCACCTTTAATCTCAAGCAAAGCATGGGACCAGTTTTTAATTTTAGCCAATGTTTAGCTTCAAAATCTCTCTCTTTTTCCTCTTCCCATTCTCTTTCTCCTTTTCTTCTGCCTTTTTCTTCTCTGTCACATTGCAAGAGCAACCCTGCCAAACTTCAGACAACTAGCTTTTGATAGTTTGTGTCTTGGGCACATTTTAAAAAAAAAAACACTAGTAATTTTCAAACAATTTGTTCGCCATCTGATTTTGATTTGCGCTCCAAATCATGGAATGTTTTTATATCTTCACGTGTGAGCCGCACGGAGTCACTTCAGCAAGGGGGCGGTGGTACAAATGTGAACAATAAATAAATAAATAAATCTGAATTGTTTCATCAGTTAACTATGTTTTCCACCAGAACTACCTCTGGCTATCCTGATTCAGTCTAAATCTCATACAATTTAGACCAAATCAAGCTGATCTGGTTCAGAGTTGGAGATTTTTCTGAATCTAATGCACAACTATAGCCAATTGTGATCAGCTATGATTATTTTGTAATCAGGGTGTGCTTGTGGCTAGTGAAGAGGTGGCAATGTCACTGAAAGAACTCATGCATTCAGTTCCTAGTTATGGACATCCCAGAAATATTAGATGTGCAATTTAAATTGGATCATGAACTCAATGGAACCGCTTTTTGTTTGAACTGGCTGGTAGTTATGTACTGTATCTGTATTTGTGTACTCATAGTTCAGTAATTAGCATTATGATCCACTAGGTGAGGTGACCTGTGAATATTCTCCTGAGAAATATGAGAAATGAGATGAGTTGACCTGTGTGACCTTGGACAAGCTGCACAGTCCCTGGACATCCCTAGAAGAAGAGATTGCTAAACCATTTCTCACTTCTGTGTCTTCTCTACCTAGAAAACTCTGGAAAGGGTTGCCATAAATGAGGATTGACTTGTCATTGGTGGTAGTGGTGGTGGTGTTATACTGTTAGATTCACAGTCAAAGACTGGTATAAAATTAAAAGTTCAAGACCTAGCCAAGAATGTAAAAATGGCTAAAGTAACATCTAAGTATATAGGCAGTTCTTAGAAAGGTGTTGTTGTTTTTTTGTAAAGTTAGGATATTCAAGTCCAATATATCCAAAATTTTCAAATATCTAGAGCAGTAGTGGCGAATCTATGGCATGTGTGCCAGTGGGGGCACTCAGAGCCCTCTCTATGGGCATGTGTGCCATTGTCCCAGCACAGAGTTCACTCAGCCCCTCTGGCCAGCATCCCAATGGGAGAACTTCCTCCATCCTCCAGCATAGTTTGCCCCTCCCCTCTGCCCAGCAGCCCAATGGGAGCACTTCCTCCCTCCCCCAGCACAGAGTTCACCCCACCCCTCTGTGGCACATATGGCAGCCTGTTGAGTTTGGGCACTCAGTCTCTGAAAGGTTCACCATTACTGATCTATGGAATCCTTTAGGTTATAGTGGTGGTGGTGGTGGTTAATAACAATGCTGGCCCTCTTTGCAGGCGCACCCCCCAATAAAGGACTCAGACACTGGTAAAAGTGGATAACGGCATTGGGCCACATTTATTGATTCATGCCCTAGTCCGAATTATAAATTTCTATTGGTATTCAACCAATTATAATTCTTAAGGCAAGCAGGCCGAAGTAACACTGGTAAGGTTCCACCCAAAATTGCCAACGGCAATTGGTTACAATTTGTATCAATTTGTTTGTTGACAACAAACAAATTGTTGACCGTAGTCAATAATCTAACTACTGACCCCACCCTCTGACGCGTATCCGTAAAATAACGGGGTGATGCATGCTGCCTAGCTCGTGCCATCACCCCATTGCCTGGTTCATCATTGACCGGACAACGTTAACCAACTTGTGCCTGTCTAGTGTTGTCCAGTCAATTGCGAACCTGCCGGATACCTGTGGGTCATAAATGTTTACCTTACCAGTGCTACCCGCCCATGTGACCAAAGTCAACAGCAGAGCAAGAAACACCTATGTCAAACCATAGCAACAGTGTGGGATGGGCAAAAAAGCCAGGACCCGAAAGCCAATTGTAGGTCCCAGCCAAAAATTCCCACCCAGCCCCGAAGCGACCAAAATATCACACTGTTAACTAGGGAGGGGGTGGAGGGGAAAAACTTCTCCTCTCCGTCGCTTCGCAAAATGGCAGCGCGGCTGCCTCGTGACCACCCCTTTTAAAGGGTGCTGGCCACGCCCCCTAACTACCCGGATGTCCAAGTCCGTGGGGGGGGCGCAAAGAGCGCGGCGGCCATTTTGGCGCCACGCTTGCATTGCAGGCGCACCCCCCAATAAAGGACTCAGACACTGGTAAAAGTGGATAACGGCATTGGGCCACATTTATTGATTCATGCCCTAGTCCGAATTATAAATTTCGATTGGTATTCAACCAATTATAATTCTTAAGGCAAGCAGGCCGAAGTAACACTGGTAAGGTTCCACCCAAAATTGCCAACGGCAATTGGTTACAATGTATCCATTTGTATCAATTTGTTTGTTGACAACAAATTGTTGACCGTAGTCAATAATCTAACTACTGACCCCACCCTTTGATGCGTATCCGTAAAATAACGGGGTGATGCATGCTGCCTAGCTCGTGCCATCACCCCATTGCCTGGTTCATCGTTGACCGGACAACGTTAACCAACTTGTGCCTGTCTAGTGTTGTCCAGTCAATTGCGAACCTGCCGGATACCTGTGGGTCATAAATGTTTACCTTACCAGTGCTACCCGCCACACTGGGAGGCTTCAATAAAGGCTCACCGCCCCCCCCCCAGACCGTCAGCTCGGTCAACAGGCCTGCTCGCCAATCTCCCAACAAGAGGTCCATACCTCCCGGCGACAGATGGACCCCATCCCCTGTGTAAAGCTCATAATTTTGGAGACTGATGGTGGGGTGTCGTATGACGCGCCCCCAACCCTTGTCCAGAAAGAACCGGGCAATAGCCCTGTTCACCGAGCGCCGAGCCCGATCAAGGGCCTGGAGGTTAAACCCTCCCCTGTAAGCGTGCCGCGGTATCATGTCCGACCAAAGTAGGGTTGTGGCAGGCCACACATAATGCAAGTAGGCCAGGTCACCGCAAATCGCATGCTTCAGCGATAGGCCCGTGACCTGTCCCAAATCATTACCCCCGAGGTGTACAATCAGGACATCAGGCGGGTCAGCATCCCTGATGGAGAAAAGGAATGGCAACAGTTTCCGCCATAACATTCCGCGCTTACCGTACCACCTGAGACTTGCGGATGCACCCAGTCCCAGTTGGGGTCCCCACTCTGTCGCCCCAGCAAACTGCGCTGCCCTGTGCACATAGCTGTGGCCCACCAGCCATACTGTCACCGGTGTAAGACGACACCCAGGGTCTGTCAAGGAAAAAAGGAAACAGGGCAGTGACTTAACTGGTACTCACTGTTGAAGAGGGCGAACATACAACTGAAAACATCATGATCCCCACCATCCCATGTTGCATATTTCAGCCCCAGAGTACCCAAACGCCGCTGTGGTGGAAGCCGCCCCTATCCTGAATGAATGGGTGCCGTAATGAGCCCCAGGGAGGCCAACACTGGCTAGTGCCTTACCGGTCACCTTCCAAAATTGAAATTTAGTAAGGGGAGACCCATCTTGGTGACAGAAAAACGGGCCAGGGTGCATACCACGCAGTGCAAGGAACTCCTGTAGGGCACCAACCGGACAGATGTCTGCCATAGAACATCGTAGCAGTCTTACACCATTGCCTACACCGTGCTGATCAACCTTAGAGGAGCGTATCCTCAGCTGAGCCCAATCATTGGAAACATAGACATCTTCGAGTTCCAGTGCCCTACGACTCGCATCCGCCTTAAACAGTAGCACCAGCTCACTGATGCGGAGCGCCCCAAAAAAGGCCACCGTAGTAGCCGCGTGAAACAGGGTTGCCTCATACCTGTCGAAACACAGGTCATGCCAACCCCGTGCAAGGTGGGTAAGTACCCCTGGAGAAATAGGGTGGTGGTTGTCCGGGCTGCGCCCACGTTCCCGCACCCACCCTTCCAAAACATGTCGTATGCGAAAATCATTTGTGCTGTCAGTAAAACCACCCACCTTGGCCATGAATGCCAGCGCTGACAGCCTGGATGCTATGGCGCGGGGGGCTAAGCCCTGGGCATGTAAGTAAACTATAAATTGAAGGACGTGAGCCACTGGGATGGGCCAACTTTCAGGCAGCCGTGATTGGGCACAAAAGGCCCTGAATGAACTGAATGCATGGTTATACGCCTTACGCGTGCTGGGGGCGAGCGACATGCTGATTGCCCGGTTCACCTCTCCTTGCCAAGCGTCCATATCTCGTCCGGGAGCGGCGAGGGAAATTCCTCTGCGTCCGGGGCCAAGGCACGGAACCGGGGGATCTGCAGGCGGGACAAAGCGTCAGCAATATCGTTATTAATACCTGGAACATGTCTGGGCCTAAAAAGCACATTGAGGCGTAGGCTGCGCAACACAAACTGGCGAACCAGTTCCATAACCCTGGAAGATTTTGACCAGAAATGGACGACCGAATTGGCCCACTCCTCGCCCCATAGCATCAAAGCTCCCAGAATGAGGAAAAATTCCAGGTACGTGAGATCGCGCAAACGATCCGTGCCCCACCAGGCTGGCGGCCATCTGCCGTAGGCCCACTTCCCTTCGAAGTAAATCCCATAACCCAGGGACCCTGATGCATCCGACTGAACCTGAAAACGAGGGGAAACCAAAAGGTCGGACCTCCAAAAGGACACCCCGTTGAATTCCCTCAGGAACTGGAGCCAGATGAGCATATCAGCCCTCATGCCCATGTTCAGTCGGACCCTGTGGTGGGGCCTGGCCAAGCCAGTCATGGCGTCGCACAAGCGTCGAGCAAATGCTCTGCCAGGTGCGACGACCCTGCAAGCGAAATTGAGGTGACCATGTAACACCTGGAGCTCCCGAAGGGACACCTTGCGTTTCGCCAGCAAGTCCAAAATGAGTGCAACGATCCGGGAAACCTTATCAACAGGTAACCTGGATGCTTGCACAACCGTGTCAATCTCAACCCCCAGGAATGTGAGCTTGGTTGAAGGGCCCTCGGTCTTTTCGGGCGCTAAAGGGACACCGAGTTCCTTCATTAGTGTCTGAAATGTATTTAGGAGACGCGTGCACGTGTCCCAGCCCCGTTCACCCCCGAATAAGAAATCGTCGAGGTAGTGGGCTACAGACCGGGACCCTGACCTGTGAACAAAGGCCCATTGGAGGAAGGTGCTGAAGTGCTCAAATGCCGAGCATGAAATGGAGCAGCCAAAAGGCATGGCTTTGTCGAAATAAAATTCACCCCGGAACTTAAAACCCAGCAACTCAAAGTCGCCCGGGTGCACTGGCAGGAGACGGAACGCGGAGTTAATGTCGCACTTAGCTAGTAGTGCACCCGGGCCACATGAGCGCACCATGCGCAGGGCCTGGTCAAAAGATGTATACCTGACCGAACAAAGGTCGTCAGGGATAGCATCGTTGACTGAACGGCCAGCCGGGTAAGACAAGTGGTGTATCAAACGGAACTCCCCCGGTGACTTCATGGGCACTAACCCCAACGGGGAAACCTTGAGATTGGGAAATGGTGGGACAGGGAAAGGGTCAGCGACCCTGCCAGCAGCAACCTCCTTAGCAATGCTCATGGCAGCCACCTCCTCCCTTCCCCTGAGTGATAACAGGTTGGGTGCATCTTGAGGGGACCTGACCCCTGTGAAAGGAATGTGAAACCCCTGCTGGAAACCCTCAAGCAGGTAAGCTGCGTCTGCCCTCCTCGGGTACATCGTGAGCCAACGCTCCAACATGTCCACATTAATTGGGGAGGGGGCCTTTTGCTTGACCAGCTCCCTCTGCGGCAGTTCTGCCCGCTCCCTGTCCACCTCTACCTCTGCCCCGCAGTCCGCGGAGGCGGCATGGGGGCCAGCACAAGAGGGACATTCGTGCCTGTATCGGCACTGCTTCCTGTTGCATGCACCATTGGCCGAGAAGCTCCAACACAGCAGGCGGGCTGGAACCCCCTGCCCCGCCACCTGGCGGGGTGCCTGGGCTGGAGCAGCTCGCTGGACCGCATGTCCACAATGGTACCTCTCCCCTGGCGCCGGGCGCGTGGGGGTCATGTACAGAAGCCACAGCTTCTGGCAGGGCTCATCCCACCTCATCTCTGGGTGTAGGGGTACTCTCATACGGAATTCCTCGTCGTAAGCCAACCACGACGGGCCAGGGAAATCAACCATCACCCGGTATATGTTGTCCAAATACTGGACCATCGGAATTGCCAGGTCAGGCCAGGCCCTAAGGTACACCGCCATGTATATAAGGTACGTGGGTAACCAGTTGGCCCACGTGCGTGGCGGCTTACGTCGACGAGACTGCTCCTTGTCCTTCTCGTCCTGCCCCTCCCTCTCCTCTTTGGTGGGTTCCCTATTCAAGAGGGAGAAAATGTCCACATACTCCCCCCGCCAGATCTTTTCCTTGGTGGCCTGGGCCAGGTGATCCCCGAGGGGCAACGAATAACCTGCTGTCGGCAAGGCCGACACCGGAACATTGACAGTGCTGGGCACCATGAAAGGAGCCTGGACCAGCCCCGCCAGCCCCAGTAAGTTCCCTGCAGGACAGGGTACCCCGCCCCAAGAGGGGCCTTGGAGTGTTGGAGCCGTTCCCAGATGGGCCGGCGGCGGCTGACCCGCCGCCCCAGCCAGGCGAGGCCACGGCCACTGTAAACCTCCCCCCGTTGTGGGTTGTGGTGTGGGTGCACTAGCTTGGACCATATACTCCCAAGTTGCACCCCCATGGGCCGCCCCCACCGGGGGTTCCGGCCCACTGCGGGCTTCGGAGCTCACGACCGCAACCGAGCTCGTAGATGGGGCCTGACCACTACCTGCTGGCGGCATCTGCTGCGTGGGGAGCTGCGAGGCCGCGGCTGGCGCCGACCTACTTGCCTCAGGCAGCTCAACCCTTTCGGCTGCCTGCCGAGGACCGGCAGGCGCTGAGTTGACCTGTAAACCAAAAGGTGCCCCGGATGGATTAACTACCCCTAAAGATGCCTCCAGGGCCGCTACGCGGGCCAGTAGGGCATCAACGTTTACATAGCCCCCAACACTGATGGGGGGCAAAGGGCCGGCCGGCCCACCGGTCGCTGGCACCGGGCCAGGTCTCTGGACCCCGGGGCCCGAATATGGCCATGCCCCAACCACCGGCCCCTGAGGGGACGGGGGCATGCCCTGCCAGGGAAGGGAACCCAGCCAACCCCCTTGGTTAAAGCCCACCGCTGGAAGCTGCATGCCAAGGCCCGAAGGCCCAGCTTGGCTATGCGCCAGGCCCGGGCCGGTGGCCGCTAATCGCGGGCCGGGGGCTGCATCCCCTGCAGGGCCGGTCTGAGGCTGCCCAGCCTCAGGCCAGGGAGCAATCGACCCCATCCCGCCGGTCCCGGTGGGCGCCCCAGGAAAGGGGGCCTGCTGAGGGGGCGCAGTCGCGGTCCTCCCACCCGGCTGGCGCCTCCGTGAAGTGCGAACCGCGTTCGCCATCGCCTTCTTTTTGGAAGGCATTGCTGCAAATCGTTGGGAAGCCGAAGAAAAGAAGCGAAGAAGAAACCGCTGCCCAAAAGAGGCTTCCCAGCTAAAGGGAAGAGCGACGGAGCGATCGGGGAAAAACTTCTCCTCTCCGTCGCTTCGCAAAATGGCAGCGCGGCTGCCTCGTGGCCACCCCTTTTAAAGGGTGCTGGCCACGCCCCCCTAACTACCCGGATGTCCAAGTCCAGTGGGGGGGCCCGCAAAGAGCGCGGTGGCCATTTTGGCGCCGCGCTTGCATTCTCTGTCATGGATTATTGTGAGTTTTTATTTGTTCCACAAAAAAGGTAGGTGTGTGTGTGTGTGTGTGTGTGTGTGTGAGAGAGAGAGAGAGAGAGAGATAGAAATCCTTTCCATACATGGCCCTGCCCTTCTACCACTGCAGTAGAGCTTTTTGTGTCAGCAAGCACGTTTAGCCACTGATTTATTGAGGAGAGACTGTGTAGTAATGGATGTTGCCATGGCTAAGCTTCAGAAGGCACATTTCTGCTGGCCTCAGCAATATGTTTCCTGCCCTTCAATGAAGGCAATTCTAGCTGTTCTCTGCTAGAATAGCCTTTTGTGGGCATCTGTGTCCATCATTTTCTCCACTTGCAGGGCTAGAGGCATTTGAAGCTTCCTTGACAAAGACATCTTCTATGCATTTTTCTAGCAAGACATTTCATAGACAGAATGACCAACGTCCTTGAATAGCATTATGTGATCATCTAGATACACTGTGATGCTGTACAGCACCTGATTAGTTGGATTCACATGCTTAGCTCTTCTAGGAAAGAGAATGCACAAACTTGAAAAATCTGTGTCCATCACTAAAAAGGCAAAAGTTTGCGTACACAAAGAGCTGTTGTGGCACCGTTTACAGCAGGAGAAACCACATGACCCACCCACTCAACAACCCACAGCGCAAAAAGTTTGGGAACTCCTGTTCTAGAAAAAGGCAGTATGACAGGTGTTAAGAGAGGTAGACAGAAATGTTTCCATGGCTTCAGCTGAAGGAAGCCTCTTGAATACCAGAGAAACAACACTCAGATTTTTGGAAATTAAATGAACCAAAAAGTACACCCATAACTGGAATCATTATGTGGCAAGGACTATAGGTGGAACTTGATTTTGCTATCTGCTCAGTGATAAGCATTCATTGATAAGCATTTATTACAAGAAGAAAGTGTCATTGGTTTAACATCAAATTTTCCCCAAGTGACAAATGGACCTTAAAAAAGCAAAGCACTGGATTGCGATAGCTGTACCACTAAGGAAGAAGAATGTTGAAACTATGTAAAATGTCTCTGCTCATAAGCAAAATTACTTTTAAGTATTTTATCATTCCATTGTACTTTTTTGGGTTTCATCTATTTCACTTTTGAAGTTGTAACAGTAAAATGTTATGTCTTATTAATGGAAGCATAATAAATAGCAGAAACCTCACCCTGCCAACAAAAGTCCACATAGTTGAAGCAATGGTCATCCCAGAAATAATGTATGGCTGTGAGAGCTGGTCCACAAGGAAGACTGAGTGCAGAAGAATAGACGTCTTACATTACTACGTCACTTTAACTATGTGGAGTTTTGTCAGCAGGGTGACAAACTGTGGTGTTGGAAAACACTTTTGAGAGTCCCCTGGACTGTAAGGAGATCAAACCAGTCAATCCTAAAGGAAATTGACCCTGGCTGCTCCTTGGAAGGACAAATGCTGAAACTCAAATACTTCAGCCACCAAATGAGAAGAGAGGACTCACTGGAGAAGGCCTTGGTGGAAGGATCGAGGGCACTAGGAGAGGGTGTAGCAAAGGATGAGATAGCTAGACAGTATTGTTGATGTGGTGGGTGTGGATATGAGCAGACTTCAAAGGGTGGAGGATGACAGAGAAGCCTGGCATGATATGGTCCGTAGGGTTGTGAAGTGTAGGACTCAACTGTGTGACTGAACAGCAGCATCAACTTATTAATGGCAGCAGGATGAGAGCTACAAAGGGTGAGAGCCCTGGCCGGACCTTTCCCGTGCCCACCAGCTTGGAGGGGGGAAATGCTGCCGCTTTGTCTCTGCCGCCAAAGACTTTCACCTGCAGTGGGGAGAGAGCATATGTAGTGGCCAATGCTGTGGCGGGGGACAGTAAGAACCGTTGCCGTCGCTATGCTAGTTGATAGCTCGACAACCACCGGAGTTGGGGGAATTGGTTTGGACTGTTCTGGTTTTTGAATATTGTATCTATTTTATGAGTTACTGTAATTATGTATATATTTTTTGTTGTACTCCGAGCAATGGGTTCAAGTGGCGACATAGGACTCCGACTGCTTCAGTTGGAGACGTTATGCCGCCCTGCCCCCGAGCTCTGTTATTCTTCTTTGTTTGTTATTTTCTGTGATTACGATGATGATGATGATATATTCTCTCGGAATTGATTTATATTTGACTGTTTGCATTATTTTGTATTTTGTATTGCTTTGTTTCTTATTATTGTATAATCTATGCTGTATTTATTGTTACTGGCCACCTTGAGTCGCCCATTGGGCAGAGAAAGGTGGGGTATAAATAAACATGAAATGAAATGAAATGAAATAAAAGAAGATGTTAGAGCACTTTAAAACAGGCACTGAACACATTGGAATTTTCTGACATAAATCCTCAATAGGATTCTGGCCACTAGCAAATAATTTTCCAATCCCTGGTATAATCACACTGCAGTTTCTGTAAAAAGCCAACTGGAGGAATCAATTAATAATAATCCATATCTTGTCCCTAAAATACTCCCCATCTTGTAGGCCACTACCAATTTAGCTAGTTATTGCCTTTAACCTGCAGTGTTGCTGCTGTCCAAGGTCCTGAGAAGTCTCCATTTCTGTTGCTTCTTGTTGGAGGATTCAGCAGCAAATGAATTGTGCTACTGTGCATGATAAATCAGAAGCAACCCAGAAAATCTGACACGCCAGGTGAGCTGCCGGTTTAAGATATTCCCACTCTCAGCTCAGTGAATAGTGTGCTTCTCGGCTGTGACTGTTAATTATAATGTTGCCAGCACCTGCGTTGCAATCATATTTATCACAAAGTCTCAAAGTAATTTGCAGACATTAATAAATAAAACCTCCTCATTGCCATGTGAGCAGGTATTGTCATCTCTCATTTTATGGAAGGAACACATAGCCATAAATTCATTGGCATCTGCGCTTTTACCTGGAGTGACAAGCTTGCTAAGGGATTAGTTCTACTTTGTTGTTGTTCAGTTGCACAGTCGATTCCGACTCTTTGCGACCCTATGGACCATCGCTCTCCAGGCACCTCTGTCCTCCACCATCCTCCTTAGTCCACACAGCCCCGTGCCGATTGTGTCTACAATACCATCTAGCCATCTCATCTTTGGCCATCCCCTTCTTCTTTTGCCCTCCACCTTCCCCAGCATCAAGGCCTTCTCAAGTGAATCCTCTCTTCTCATTTGATGTCCAAAATACTTCAACTTCATCTTTGTTATTTGTCCTTCTAAGGAGCACTCAGGGCTAATCTCTTCTAATATTGACCTATTTGTTCTCCTCGCTGTCCAGGGGACTCTCAAAACTCTCCTCTAGCACCACATCTCAAAGGCATCTATTTTTCTTCGCTCAGCCTTTCTAATGGTCCAGCTCTCACAGCCATACATTTATTCTACCTTATTTAGGCTTTATCTGGAATACTGTATCTGTTTTAGATATCATGCTAAGGAGGATATCAATAGGTGTCTTGGAACGACAGTGCAAAGGAAGGCAATGCAGGTAGTCAGTAATACAGTATAGGAAATATCAGTAATACAGTATAGGAAACAAGTCCTGTGAGGAAAGAGTGAATCAACTATGGTTATCCTGTACATGGGAAACTAAAATGTGGACACAATGTCAAGTCTCAAATATCTGAAGTTTAATCTCATAGAAAAGAGCTACACTTTGTTCTCTGCTGAAAGCAGGACTAATGGTCAGAATTGTTTCAGTTGCAGACAGGTAGATTTCAACTATGCATTGGAAGAAATTTTTGTAACAAAAGGAATTTCACAATGGAACCCATTATCTGGTGGGTTTATAGGTTCTCCTTCACAGTAGAGACCTTCAAATGTGACAGCCATCCATGGAGAATGCTCTAGCTGTCATTCATTTATATCAGGAAGAGAGTTTGGCAAGGGCACTGTGTTTCAACCCTCAACCAGCAGTGCATCTACTACTGGATTATAGTGTTAGGAGGGGAGTTTTTAACAGTTATTAACCATTCATAACAATTCATTCAGCTTCAAGCTTCTTATTCTACAGCTGTGACATGCCATGCCTTTCCTACCCTACATAGCATAGATAACCCATCTGTCACCTTCTAGGACAATAATGACAAACCTTGGCACTCCAAATGTTCTTGGACTTCAATTCCCAGAAGCCCCTGTGATTCCACACGAATAGGTTTACTGCCATTTATCCGGCCCATTCATCCATATGGGTGCATTTTACTTCCGCTTCCAGGAGCGACGAGGGTGGCATGGGCCGGATGAATCACAGTAAACCCATTTGTGTGGATTCATGGGGGCTTCTGGGAATTGAAGCCCAAGAACATCTGGAGTGCCAAGGTTCACCATCATGGTTCTAGGACACAAATAGTAGCTTTGGAGAAACACCCAGTTTTTCTTATAATTCACTGTTTCCCCAGTCCATCAACGATAAATATAGTACTTAGTACAAATGATAAATATAGTTGCTGAATGCCTTAACATTTGGATATCCTTGGTTATGGTGGGATTTGTGAATTTTCTTTTTCATTGCTTGGTCTCAAGGAGTGAAAAGCTGAGAGCCACTGGGATAGATGACCTATAGGTCCCCTTCCCATGGCATTAACGCCCGTCCCCCTGGTCAGTCAGGCCAGAGGACTGTGAAGTACTTCTTGTGAAGTAAGCTAAGCAACTGACTAGACCAGAGATGGCCAACCTTGGCACTCCAGATATTCTTGGACTTCAATTCCCACAATCCTTGATCAGCAAGAGTGCTCACGGGCTTGTGGTAATTGAACTCAAAGAACACCTGGAGTGCCAAGGTTGGCCATCACTGGAGTAGACCATATTGCTTGCAGCTGAGTAGAGGTTTGAACCCAAGTCTGCAGTGCATACATCTGACATTGTTAAGCTTGTATCGTTACCTTTCCCTAAGGGTAGACTTGAAATATAAAGTCAATTATTTCCATAGGTGTGACAACCATTCAACTTGAAAAACACTTAGAAGATCAGAATGTTGCCCCGTATGTATTCAAAGAACAAGCCCATAGTGCCTTCACTTTGAGTGATAGATTGGATGGTTTCTTCTCAAATATTTCATCCACTATGATTTTGTTTGAATAGTCATTGAAATTATGCATTCAGCTTTTTGATTACACTTTAGAAACACATCAACTTCTTGACCCCAATTACACAAGTAAATAAGAAATTAAATGAAAACTAGTGTTCTTTTGAACTAATTTTTAAATGAAAGGAATCAAATTGGATTTCTTCCACATTTTTTGCAAAGTAAATTATCTTATCATTTGCTTAGCACCATTACTGTAAGATTGGAAGACGTTGGTAGGCTAGGAAAATATTTTATCTTGTCACAAAGATAAACATTAATATTTATGTGAGAACATTCTCATGGTCAATTTCCGCAGATAAACAAAGCCTAGATCTCAGAGCAGTTTAGAAGTAAGCAGCTAAACTTTGCTAAAGTGATATGTGCACAACTTAGAAAGCATAATATTATATGCACAATACTGTAATACATTCATAGTAATAATAATATTATGCTTTCTAAGTTGTGCACATATCACTTTAGCAAAGTTTAGCTAATTCATGTAATATATGCACAATACTGTAATACATTCATAGTAATAATATTACATGAATTAATTTCTAGCATGATCTTATGTTTTTATTTTTCTAAATATTAAGAAACTGAGCTTTTCCTTGATTAAAATTGTATTTTTAAAACTGTAATATGTAGGAAATAGTTTTGTGATTTAGGGTTTCCAAGAGCTGGTTGCAGACTTGGCAATTTATAGTTAAATTCTTTTTATCAGCTGCAAATGCCAAGATTGCCTAGACCTTCATTTCATTTCATTTCACTTTTTATTTGTATACCGCTTTATTCGGCCCAAAGGTGACTCAAACCAGTTTACACCAATGCATGCTGTCTGCACAGCAGACAGCAGCAGAAAAACAGCAAAAAGGAAACAACAATGACAATACAAAAAACAAATAGGTACACAAGACAAAAAACCAACCAGACAGTGCGATCAACACAAAACAAGGAACACAGCAGGAGTCAACAAAAAAGGTCAAACAGCCCCAAGAGAAGCTTGGGTGGCAGTCCATTCTCCGCCACCGCCGGCAGCTTCTCTGGCGTTTCTGGCGCCTTTTGAACTACCCACCCAGATGGCCAAGGGGAGGGGTGCCTGGTGCAGCTGCTTCCAACCCAGGGCTGATGGAGAGAGTCCCAGGAGAGGCTCAGGTGACATCAGCACAAGTACCTGTAAAGCAATGGAATATAAGGAATAGCAGCTAGGGAAAATGAATTGTGGAGTTACCAATTGTGTTATAATATGCAGCCATCAAAAATTCAGTGTGTAAGAAGGCTACAGACTTAAAGAGATCAGAAGGAAAATGTCATTTGTGCTTGGTACACAGTAATGTTTTAAAAATACCAACAGACTCTAAGCATATTAAGCACATTATATCTTCATTTTACCTCCAAGCTTCTTACAGTAGTATACCATATATTGATGCCATGAGTCCTCATTCTTATGTCAGATGAAGTGGACTTGGTCCACAAAAGCTCACAGTTAAATACAGGAGTTAGTCTTTAAGGTGCCACAACATTTTTGTCTTTTTTTTTAGCTGTTCTGTTTTACTCTCAGATATGCTTGCACAGACTTAACACAGCTACCACTTCAAACATTTCATATATAACAGTTACCTGTTGCATTCAAATAATAGGAGAAAGCAATAGGAAATAGGTACAAAACATTATTGTGCATTGTGTATTATTGTGCATATTGTATAATTACTGAGTGAGCCACCCTGAGTCGGGTTCCCTGATTGGGAGGCATACAAGTGGGAAATTTAAATTAAATTACATTGTACTGAGAGACAGTATGATTAACCAATTTGCTCTCTGACTAAATTAGAGTTACTATATGCCACAGAAAACCATGAATTTCACGTTTTATAACTGTCCCTCACGGGTCCATAAAAAACACTGAAAATTCATGGTTTTCAAACTACTTGGTTTTGGGAGGAAAATCTACACATTTTTCATGCACTTCCATTGGAACCACCAGTAGGTGGCAGCAGTGAGTAGCAGTGAACAAGGAAAGAAGGGGGCGCCACATGCCTTTTCTTGTGGCTTTGTTACACAAACAGGACAGAATCAGCTCCCATCCTTGTCCCAGCTCCTACAAACCTAGCAGTTCGAAAGCAAGAAATGGCAAGTACATAAATAAGGACCACTTGGGTGGGAAGGTAAACAGCATTCCGTGCGCTCCGGTGTCTAGTCATGCCTGATACATGACCATGGAAGTGTCTGCAGAAGCAGACAGTGCTGACTCTTTGGCTTTGAAACAGAGATGAGCACTGAACCCTATAGTCGGATTTAGAGCAAGGGAAACCTTTACTTCTGTCCCATTTTTGTGAGAGGGAAATATGGTAACCCTAAACTGAATAAGAACTTTAACTCAACTCTGCATAGTTCAAGTACAATATTCTATGGCCTAAATCCAGTTGTAAATAATTGTCCCATTGGGATTCAAATTACATAAATATTGACTTAAAAGTGATTCAATGGATCTATTGTAGTTGAGATGAGCACTTGGACTTAGGTTTGTATTCACTACATTGCCATCCCATCAATGTTTGGAAACAAGAAGACACAGCTAGTATATATCAGCCAGGTTTTATTTATTTTTAAGATCATTAGTGATTATACACAATAGCAGCCACATCAGAGCATAAAGACATGTGACAGCAGGCTGCTACATAGATATAACAGTGGTGGCTCTTTATTGTTAACTTTTCTCTGAAATAAATCAATTGACAATGCACAATAAACATTGTTCTAGATTGTTGTCAGATCAGCAGGTGCGCATTTCGCCTGAGTTCCAGAATGTGCTGCTACAAGCCAAGGGTCTGCATGAATCAGATTCGTCATCGCTTCCAGGTTGAAGGGTTGTATGGAAACATATGAAGCAAAACAAATAAATTGGATGTCATTATGCCCTGCTGATGGGCCTCAGGAGTACAAGCTGATATGATGGCCTTGAAAGAACATGTATCTTTGATGTCAGAACAATCCGTACAACATAAAAGGGTTTGGCTATGCCCTTCACACAGTATTGACAAACATAATATGACTTGCTATTTCCTCAAAGGGAAATTATCCTTCATTGCTGAGGGGAGCAACTTCCCCACCAACCTGTGTGCAGTTAATGCTGCCCAGACAGAATTGCTAACAAAGAGTTTCCATCCAGCTGAGATTAATTTAACAGGGGAAAGCATTGAATTTTTAGTGTGCCGTATATGTTTCACGACAGTCTATTTCTCTTGACTTATGTGTTACAGACCCTTTATGGGAATTACTAATTCAGTCTTCCCCATGCCCAAGTGTGTGTTTAATATGCATCCCATATATGTGTCATTGCAGTCCATCCATCTCTTCGGATGTTTCTCGACAAGCAAGAGAAAATGATTTTGTAAAGAAAAAAAAGTTGTATACTTAAGCCAGCCACAATATTGCGTCCTCTTTTGATAGGAGTCAAACAGCCATTTGTTCTCTGCCTTTTGAAATTCTCTGCCCTATTCCTATTTTTCTCCTTTATCTTTTTGCGCCATATGCTGCAACAAAACCTGCTCAAGGAAACGTGGACACAGTTCTTCACGCTCTGCAATGCTCCAGAAACCAATAGCATCATTCCATAGCATTGTGGGCAGAAAATGACGTAGAATATTGTTGAGAAAACACAATCTTCTCCAAACTGGGAATAATTGTACCTATTTCGCCACTGCACGTGGTTGGCAATTTTTGTTTTGCTCCTCTTTTTACAAAAACTTAAGGAAATCTGTAAGGATCTTCAGGGGAAAAATATGACTTATATGACTTTTGAAAAGAAAAGGAAGGGGAGAAGCAAATACTGTACAAGGAAAGGCAAAAATAGTAAGATTCGTCCTTCCTTTGTGAAAATGCCATGCACACAAAGCAAGGAGTATATGGAAAAATACTTTTGGTAGAATGAGAACATCTTTTTTTAAAAAAATATATACCAGAAATCCATTCCCTCTACCCCCACCTCCTTGCAGAGCTCTGTGCCATTGCCTTAATATAGGGGCAGATACCCTTAGGAACTGTGGTAGCTTAGTAGTTAAGATGCTGAGCTTGATGGCTGGAAGGTTAGCAGGTCAGCAGTTCAAGACTTGAGAAAGGTAACAGCGTTCTATGCAATCTGGCATCTTGTCATGCCTGCCTCATGGCCACAAAAACATCTGTAGACATAGATAGTGCTGGCTCTTTGGCTGTAAATGGAGATGATCACCACCCCGAGAGTCAGATATGACTGGCTTTCAAGCAAGGGCGACTTTTACCTTTACTAGATACTTTTCAGAAACCTTGGGATACACATACTCATATATGCATGCACAAATCATTATTTGGACTACCAGAGTGCAGAAGGAGGTAATTTTCACTAACTCTCCCAATTTTTGCTATGTTTTTGTTTGCTTGTTTATTTGTTTTGATGGATGAAGGAAATCATGTTGCATTTTAGGGCAACCCAGTATCTTGACCCAACTTTCCTCCTATATATATATTATTGATGTGCTCTAAAATATGGCACTATTTTCTTTATGCCCTCAGTGGGCATAGTGGGACTTTTTAGATTACCCTCCTCCCAATAGCTAGAATCCCATTCATAACAACACAGATAATAATAATTTCATGTCAGAAATTATTCTGGGTTGAAAGGATTTTTGTGGAAGAAACTCTGCTCAGGGAATGCCCAAATGAGGCTTGTTTCATGTCCATAAGAGCTGGAAGGAACAGAGACGGGCACTCAATCCGTCATGCAGTACCCGGGTCTTGAACTGCCAACTTGCCGGCCTTCCAGCTAACAAGGTGAGCTTCTTAACCACTGAGACACTGCAGCCCCTAATGACACTGATGCAACTTCATCAGCTCAAATGCCCACTGTGAGTTGCCACAAGTTAAGAAGTCAGTGTGGGCATTTATTGTGACACACCAGACATGTGACTCAGTGCAATGGTCAGGGCCAACGCTGACCTGTCAACATTTGGCAACTCAAATATAAGAGTTACTCCAATTGTGTATCCATTTTTCAATTAGATCTTGACCATTTAATTTTTGGGTGTTAGAGAAGTGACAACACTCCCAAAGGTTTCCAGGAACATTCTCTCTCTCTTTTTTTTTTTGGGGGGGGGGGGTGTTGTGTGAGTCTTCTGAGGGATGCAAAATGGCACAATGTTGCAAGATCCCCATCCCTGCTGAATGCAATGCAATCACAAGCTATGGCAACTCTTCCAACCTTTCAAAATAGCAATGTGGGAGATCCCTATTATTTACTACCTGAACTTTATTCCCTTTTTGAATGGCCTTTCTTTATGATTGCTTCCTGAAGTTTGTTGCCACTTCCCACCTGTGCTTGGACTATTCACTTTCCTAAAATGATGATGATGATGATATCACTGACATGGATTTCTTTGCCTGTGAATATTATGTGTGTGCTTTCCACGACTTGTGGTGCTTCCAGGTTTATTGTTTGCAGAGGAGATGGGATGAACATCCCCCAGGGCATATAATTTGACTGGGACAGCCATTTCCATGATGCTTACAATACCCACAAACAGGGAAATGTTGTTGATGCAGCAATTGCTGGGAAGGAAGTCAATGACAACATGGTCTGAGACTGGGGGGGAAAGAGAGCGAAAGAAGATCTCAAAATCCTTGCTGCCTAATTGCCCAGGAAAGGATTTGTGATTGTTTACACAGGCATCAAGCCTGGATATTATATTCCTAGGGATGGCTTATACACCAGTGTTGTTACATATTCTCCTAGACAATAAAATGCACAATTAACACATCCCTCTCTTCCGCTCCCACACTCTTGTGCATTGTCTCTTTCTCTGTGTCCAAGCATATCCATTTAAAGGGGAGGGAATGGGGATGTACTGGCAAAAAGTGAATACTGAGAAGCCAAGAATTTAGAAAATCCTCATGGTATGCACTGTTTAATTGAATTATGTGCTAATCAGCCCCAGAAGCTGCCTTGATGCTTGGCCATAGTTACAGCAAGGAAGTGATTTAGTTGTGTTTGAGTCAGTGACTGCCACTGTTAAACCAGATTTTTCCCCCCAGTAAGGTCTTCACCCTTGTGACAACATGTAATACCAACCAACATAGTGTTGGCAAGTCTGGCCAGGTTACCCTGCTATGGTAATATAGTAGACCATGCTGCCAGTGACTCAATGCCAAGCGTCAGGCAGCGGTTAACTAACCTGACAACCCTGAGGACTAGCAATTTAATTTTAATTTAATTTAATAGTCATATTTATATATGCCGCCCACTCAGGCAGAACCCAACTCAGGGCGGCATTACAACAAGTTCTAAAAACACATAAAAACACTTTAAAAGACCCATATCCCACCCACCCATCCCACCCACTATAAAAAGAAGAAGAGAGAGTTCTTAGTTGTTTACATAAGCCAGCAGGCGGGGACCGTGTTCCCATTCGGGCCCCACACCTGCCCTGCCAGCCAGGTCTTCAATCCTTTCCTGAAGGGCAGCAATTCTCTTTCAAGTCTTATATCTGTCGGCAGGAGGTTCCAGAGGGTTGGTGCGGACACGGATAAGGCCCTCCTTCGGGTGCTGGATAGATGTGCACCCCTAGCTGATGGCACTATTAGAGAGTGCCTTGGTGAAGTCCACAGGGAAGAGTGATGGTCCCCAAGTGGATTAAATGCCACTTGAATCCATCTTGATGGAGGGCAGCATCTTCATCAATACTGGCCTGGGGCTGATGAGGACTTTGTGTGTCAAAAGGACTCAGGACCAGAAAGTGACTTGCGGAACTGGACAGGGGTCATACTACAATGCTGAAAGCAGATGAAAGGCCACTGCATTATATTCACAGGACAGTCTTCATGGCTGATCACCACGATGGTCACTAATATTCAGAATTGGATATGGCAGAAGAAGAAGGAGAAGATGTTGAGCCATAACTTTCATGGGTTCTTCCTCACTTAATGTGCAATATTTCTGGGTCTGTGGTAACAGATGGCTACTGTTAAAAAAAGAAGCAAAATATACAGTCATTCAGAAAATAGAGAGGGAATCAATCCCACTTTATGAAGCAGTTGTTGTAAGAGGATATATCAATTACACTTGAGACTGCTGTTTACCAATGTTGGTTAGATAGGATTTTTCCCCATCTGCCAGATAACCATGGATAAGCATATAATAAATGCTTGCCAATTTTCTCATCCCCAAAGAGAAACTATGTTTTCAACATACCAAGAAACTCCACTTTTTAAAAAAATATATTCACTGTGAGATTTTTTTCCCCCCACTCTTGCATGGAAAGGAAAAAGACCAATGGGATTTGTTTCAACAGGAGAATTCAAATGCAAAAAAAGTCTTTTAAAACCTTGTATTTTGTGCAAAATACTCTTCTTTTCTTCCTTCTTTTTTTTCTTTCCCCTCTCAAAATACGCAATTAAAAAAATTGCTTCCGTGAATTTTCTGGAGGGAAACCCTAGAATGCAAAGAAAAGAACCAAACAAAAACTCCTGATCTTGTCTAACTTGAAAACTGTTTATTCTCACCTGGAAGAATGAAATCAGTGAAGATTTACTTCTGTGATTATTGAAAAGCTAAACAGGGCTCCCCTGAGTTATTTTTCAGCTTGAGGCAAAAAAAAAAAAAAAAACCACCACCAAGATGTCACTTCATATGTATGCCATTTCACATCCAAAAGCTAACCAGACGGGTAAAGGAACCTTTCTTTCATTTTAACAGTGGGTTGTGTCCCCTGGAAATGAAAGCAGAAGACCAGGGGTTCTCAACCTATGGCTTGTGCGCCAGTCCTGGCCTGTGACACCATTTCATGTGGCCTGTACCCTCGCACCAGTCACCGTTTCCACAGCTGCTGCCGGGTGGTGGTGGGGTGTCTGGCCCACCAACAGTCTGAGGGGGCGTGGTCCGGCCCACAGCTTTAAAAGGTTGAGAACCCCTGCAGAAGACTATTCTGGGGTACAGAGCAAGTTGTGTAGTATATTAGTTTCTCTTCTCAGTATTTTACTATCACCTTCCAGCACCTACTACTTGAGGTAAACACTTCACTTCTCCCAATACTAGGGCCGGTCCTATGGCTTAACAACCAGATAACAAGTAAACAATTCGCTGTTTTCAGTTCTTTCAAATAAATAAAATCTACCTTGCATTGGTACATTGGAATAAGAAGTATGATGAGTAGAAATGACAGTTCTTCTTTCTTTCTCATACCAAGAAAGAGAGAACAAAAGAAAGAAAGTAGAAATGATGTAAGAAAAGAACGTGTGACCAAACTCAGTGACTAATTTAGCCTTCTCACTGGATTTTTCAGCAGTTAGCGATCCTGCTTGCTCTCTCCACTGCATCTTACCCTTTCTTCAAAGAACATGAAGCAAGTTGTGTGAGGTAAAGGTTTCCCTTGCTCGAAAGCCAGTCGGATCTGACTCTAGGGTTCAGTGCTCATCTCTGTTTCAAAGCTAAAGAGCCAGCGCTGTCCGCTTCTGCAGACGTTTCCGTGGTCATGTGGCAGGCATGATTAGACACCGGAGCGCACGGAGCGCTGTTACCTTCCAACCAAAGTGGTCCCTATTTATCTACTTGCAATTTCTTGCTTTCGAACTGCTAGGTTGGCAGGTGAGGTAGCTGCATCCTATTTTTCACAATGCCATTCTGGAATAGATTAGACTACGTATTGTCAGTAATCAATTCAAAGGTAAGGCAGGGATAAAGGCACATTTTGATGACTTCATTCCGCAGTTCCTTTTGTCTGACCTAGTGTGGGAAAGATTAGCCGGCAACACAAGGTTGCCATTACAAGGGTATGCCCGATTGTGGTTCAAAAATATCACAATCTTCAATGAGGCTCTTTATGTGTACCCCGGCCGAGTACAGTGTGACGGGGTGAGTGTCTGTCATCTGTCCCAGGAACTGCCAACCTGACAGTTCAAAAACAAGAAATTGCAAGTATGTAAATATGTGCCACTTGGGCAGAAAAGGTAACAGTGTTCTGTGCACTCCAGTGTAAACAGAGAAGAGCACTGCCACCTAGAGTTTGACACAACTGACAAGGCAGCCTTCATCTTTACCTTGTGACTTAAGTTGTTCACTTATTGCATTATTCTGACCTCAGAAGCAAAATGATTTTAGTCTCACTTTGGAAAGCTGAAAGCACTTAATCCACACCTGGGCTATGCCCGACACCTTCCTGCCCACCTGCCTGCCTGCTGTTGCAATAAATACTCTATTGTTGACTCTCTGTTTTGTACAGGAAGCTCTATCTTTTTTTTTTTTTGGAACAGCTGGTAGATGTCAAAAATTTAAAAGCATGACTTGCTGACCATTTTCACCTTTATTGAAAAGGGAGGCTCATAGCAGACTGACAGTGCGATGTCAATTCTGGAGATAGAGGAGTGGAATTTGGCCAAGGCATCTTTAACCTAAGGCATGCTGATAATTATTTTGTGGTATGTTAAAGGAGAAGAAAGTGCACTCAGAGAGTGTTGTACCAATTTTCATAATGTATACATCATGATCTTCATAACGAGAAATATAAAGAGGACAAAGTTTTTGCCTCTGCACACTTAACCCCTTGAAAGTACGCCAAAACGGGGGCCTTTTTCTCCTGTCTTTTCCATCCCATGCTTTAGTTCTTCCTCAAGAGTTCTAGCAATTTATGAATATAAGGCAATGATTTGTCTTAGTGTTAAAGAGCAGCCTTTGCTCTTACACTGGGATAGTGTCCCCTGCATATCTGCTCCATTCCGCTCGGTGTTCTCACCTCTCCTATTTAACATCTACATGAAACTGCTGGGTGAGATCATCCATTCCCACGGGGTGAGGTATCATCAGCATGCTGATGATACTCAGCTATACATTTCAGCCCATGGTGATCCAAGCGATGCAGTCAGAGTCCTATCCAGGTGTCTGGAGGATGTTGGATTCTGGATGGGGGACAACGGGCTACAACTGAATCCCGGCAAGACTGAGTGGCTATGGGTCGGGGGCCCTGCATTATCTCGGGAGCTACCATCTTTGGTTCTGGATGGGACTATTTTGCCTCCAAACAGACCCGGTGCATAATCTGGGGGTCCTCCTGGACTCGCGACTCCTGCTCGATGAGCAGGTGGCAGTCGTGGTGAGAAGGGCTTTTGCACAACTTTGTGTTATACACCAGTTATGCCCACTCCTAGATTGAGACTCCTTGCTCATGGTCATGCACACTCTGGTCACCTCCAGACTTGACTATTGCAATGCACTCTATGTGGGTCTGCCCTTGATGACCATTCGGAGGCTGCAACTGGTCCAGAATGTGGCTGCCCGGGTGGTGATGGGATGTGGGCGGTATGCCCATGCCTCGCCACTGCTTTGGGAGCAGCACTGGTAGCCAGTGTGCCTCTGGGTACAATTCAAGGTGCTGGTAATGACCTTTAAAGCCCTACACGGTAGTGGGCTAGGATACTTAAGAGACCACGTCACCCTGAGAACATATGTCCGTCCCACCAGAGCAGACCGGAGAGGCTCTCTCATTGTGCCATTTGCTAGGGAGGCTCGTCTCTCTAGCACCAGAAGGAGAGCCTTCTCTGTGTCTGCTCTGTCCCTTTGGGACCTCCTGCCAATTGAGCTGTGTCTCCAGACAGAGTTGCTGTCCTTCAGGAAAGGGTTAAAAACCTGGAATGCAAAGCAAGTGTGGGGCATCAGCAATTTATTTATTATTTATTTTACTTATTCACTTTTATACCCCTCCCTTTTGGTCAAGGCACCACCCAGGGCGGCTTACAATGTGTGTGTGTGTGTGTGTGTGTGTGTGTGTGTGTGTGTGTGTGTGTGTGTGTGTGTGTGGAGAGAGAGAGCGTAATTTTTGGTGGCTAGTTTTTAAAATGTGATTGGTGAACTGCCCATTTTCTGTGAACTGCCCAGTCTTCAGAGTTGGGCGGCAATATAAATCAGAAAAATAAATAAATACATACATACATACATACATACATACATACATACATACATACATACATACATACATACATATCTGACACTAGGGTTCAGTGCTCATCTCTGTTTATAGCCAAAGAGCCAGTGCTGCCTGCATCTGCAGACATTTCCATGTACATGTGGCAGGCATGCCTCAACAGTGGAGTGCACAGAATGCTGTTTACCTTCCCACCGAAGTGGTCCCTATTTATCTACTTGCAGTTTCTTGCTTTCAGACTGCTAGGTTGGCTGGAGCTGGGACAAAGACAGGAGCTCATTCCGTCCTGCAGTACTCGGGAATCGAAATACTGACCTCCTGTCTTCCAGTCTGCATCTTAGCCACTTGAGTCACTGTAGTCCCTGTGCCAATTTATGCACTTGTAATTTATTTCTTGCAGACTGCTAGGTTGGCAGGAACAGGGACAGAAAACAGGAGTTCATTCCATCACACAGCACTTGGGTCTTAAACTGCTGACTTCTCAACCTTTTGGTCATCAGCTCAGTGTCTCAGCCACTAAGCCACCGCACCATAGTCTCCAAGGAAAAATGATTTTAAGAAAACAAAAGGAAGAAACACAGTAACCTCGACATGGCCTGTCAATAATAGTAGCATCTGAATAGTAGGCTGTGTGTGAAAATATTTTGAGGTCACTTGATCCAAATCCTATCCATGATGGTGTCTTGAGGCTTCTAATCCAGTTGAAATTTCAGACCTTATTCCTGCATGTGCATCTATCCATATAAACCAGCACTGTCACTTTTGAGTAGCCGTGTCCTCTTAATCACCTTTTGGGTGATTAATTTCTTCTTTGCAGTGATGCATAAGTGGTCTTTTTAGTTCCAAACAACTAAAATTAGGGGCCAGGTCTCCATTTCAGAGATAAAACTCTGAGGCAGCTTTGCAAAACCAGTATCCTTCCTTTCAAAAATGAAGTGCTGCTGTCACAAGAACTCATGTCCCCTGGGGTGGGCTCACAGTTCATCTTGAGAACTGTCATTAAGGCCAACAGTAAGCAATTCTAAAACAAATGGAAAGCACCATTAGCCTGGAACATATATACAGTCCTGTACTGTATATTCTCTGTAGTCTTATTTTGCAATGCTACCATCTAGTGGCAGTGTATGGATACAGCAGAGTTCCCAAGGCTTCTCAAACATCTACTTCAGGGGTTCTCAACCTTTTGAAGCCAAGGGCCCAGTCATATTCCCTCAGACAGCTTCTGGGGCCGGATGGACATTTTGCCCTGCATGCCACACATGGCACTTCCAGGTGTGATGGATAGGTTTGCCATACGTCACGGAAACCTGGGAATTTCCTGGGTTGTAACTGTCCTGTCCGGTTCCATAAAAGACATTGAAAATTCACAGTTTTCAAACTAAGGGGTGTGCTTCGTTTGAAGGGGAAAAAATCACGCCTTTTTCTTGCCGCCTTAGAGCGGCGCCTCTATTTAAGCACCAGCAGCCAGCATCATTAGCAGCAGTCGCAACCGCAGTCGCAGCAGCAGCAGTAGCAGCTTGGTGGCCAAAGAGGAAAGAGATCGGGTGAACTTTTATGCAAATAGAAAGTTAATGTCAAAACAGGAGTTAGTCTTTAAGGTGCCACAACATTTTGGTGTCTTGGAATGCCTGTTGCCACATGTCCACACAAATGTCTGCAGACGCATACAGCACTGGCTCTTGGGCTTTGAAACAGAGATGAGCACTGAACCCTAGAGTCAGATACAACTGGATTTTGAGCAAGGGAAACCTTTACTTCTGTCCCAGTTTTGTGGAAGAGAATTATGGAAACCCTAGTGGCGGAGGTGGTGGGGGCCACATGAAATGATGTTGTGGGCCGTATCCGGGACCCGAGCCATAGGTTGAGAACCCCTGATCTACTTGATTTGTTGGAAAGACTATATAATGCAGTATAATTCAGTTTGTACTCTGAGTTACTTTTTATTTTTTTTGGGGGGGGGCAGGAAGTCTCAAGTTCTTTGCATGGTTTTGAAACAGTGTGTTTTAATTACTTGTCCAGTAACACCAAAATTTCAACTGTGAAATTGAGTGGTGCTCCATAATGGATGTTAATTGGCGGCAGAACCCAAACATACAGCATTTCACCAAAAACCTTGATATTTAAGATTGCTTTTCTCCTACCAGTCATAACTCCATATAAAATTATTTCTTTGATAGGCTTAATTTCAAATATTCTAAACTCTGTCGGATTGGGGATTTTTAAGGTATTCCATTATTTTCCATTATACTTCATGATATTCATATCATATTGACTGACTTCATTATTCTGTAGTTCCTTTCACCTGACCTATCATGAGAAAGATTAGCTGGCAACACAAGGTTGCCATGACCAAGGTGCGCTTGATTGTGGTTCAAAAATACCACAATCTTCGGAAAGGCTCTTTCTGTGTGCCTTCATTTTGGCAGTTTCATGTCTGGCCTAGACATGAAAGAAGAATACGTTCATTATTTGGGGACCTCTATGGTTGTTAATGTTATTAATATGTCTGGTCTATAATGGCCAGAATCCTACTGGTATTTGCATAAGGTTTATGTAATGTGCTTTAGTTAATTGCAACTAATTGACGGGGTACAAGGGCTATTTCAGGATGTGATCAGATGGGAGAAAAGTTTGCATTTTAGCCCTCTTGTAGCATAGTCCAATGCAAGCTATCTTCTGGCTGTTCCATGGAATATGGGCAATCATCCTCCAACCTTACCCCAATCCAAGACCAAGGTAGAGACCTTTTTGATCCATTTGCAGAGTTACTCTTTTTTTGGGGGGGGAGGGGAGCTGTGTCATAAGATGCAATCCTTTCTCACCATCTGATCACACCCTTTGTCACATATCTGATAACAGATTGTGCAACCAAGATGCACCCCAGATAATATAACTGCACATTTTGTGTCCAACGGCATGCTAAAAAAACCCACTAGTTTTCTATCTAGTGGTATCCATCTGGGTCCAAGTTGCAACATTTCCCTAGGGAGTTGGGGAAGTATGAAGATATCATTGATGCTCCTCACTCAACCCACCATTCACTTTGTATGGAAAGGAAAGGGCAAACAGGTAGACAAGAAAGTATGGGAGAAGCACAAGGAGGTAGTAAGAATTGCCACAGGTGACCACACTTGTGGGATGTGGGCATTAACTGTTGCCTTGTGATTGAACCTTAAGCCATCAGCAATGCTGACTGAACAGGGCCATAGCCAGGATTCTAGATTGGGGGGGGGGGGGGGTTCAAGAGGGTCAACAATGTCACACACATATATAACATTGGCATCCTGGGGTGGGTTGTGGAGGCAGGCTGTTAGCTCAGGAGGGTTTTCACACACATATCCAGCCCCCCTGGCTATGGCCCTGTGACTGAAGGATACTGGAAACTGTGGTCTAAACCCCACCCCAACTTTCCTGAGCTTTGCTTATTCCTAACATTAGACCTGATAGTGGGCGAATTGCTGGGGCATTAGTTAAACACCAGGGACAGGGAGAGATGTTGCCTTCCTGCCCGGCATGTATGGACTTCCTGGAAACATTTGGCTGGTCACTTTGGACATCAGGATTCTGGACTATGTTGAAGTTTTGGTCTAATCTAAGAGCGACCTTTCTTTTGTTCTTTAGAGCCCCTCTAAAGCAAAATCAGAAATGACCTCAAATAAATGTGTTTAGCAGTTTTCTATCTAAAGGTAAAGGTATCCCTTGCTCACAAGCCAGTCATATCCATCTCTAGGATCCAGTGCTCATCTCTGTTTCAAAGCCAAAGAGCCAGCGCTGTCTGCTTCTGCAGACATTTCCGTGGTCATGTGGCAGGCATGACTAGACAAGGAGCACACAGAATGCTGTTTACCTTCCCACCGAAGTGGTCCCTAATTATCTACAGTACTTGCAATTTCTTGCTTTCGAACTGCTAGGTTGGCAGGAGCTGGGACAAAGACGGGAGCTCATTCTGTCCTGCAGTACTCGGGAATCAAACTGCTGACTTCCCGCCTTCCAGTCAGTGTCTTAACCAGTTGAGCCACTGCAGTCCCTAAGTTTTCTATCTAGTGGTATCCAGATATGTTTTCTATCTACTGGTATCCAGATATGTTAGATGAAACTCCCATCCACCCAAACTATCATGGCCAATAGCACCTAGGAAAGGTGGGGGAGATATAACCCAAGAAATATGGTGGTGACCAGACTAGAGCGAAGCTGATGAAACATGTCTGCATGGAATGTTTTGAACTTGGGACTCCACAATGAATCAGTTTCCATTCTTAGTCAATTGAATGGAACAGTGGTTCACAATATGGGGCCCACACCCCATAGTACATTGGCTGATCAGTGCTTTGAGGAGTTCAGTAAGGCTTCTGAGATTTGGAGTTGGGAAACACTGGAATAGAGCCATCATTTTTCAGTAATACATGATTTGACTTTTGTCAATGATAGAGGACAGTGATGGCAAACCTTGGCTCTCCAGCTGTTCTTGAACTTAAATTCCCAGAAGCCCTGATCACCAGGAGTGCTGACGTGGGCTTCTGGTAATTGAAGTCCAAGAACACCTGGAGTGTCAAGGTTTGCCATCACATATATAGGAAGGGATCAACAATTATGGTCTTCTAGTTGTATCAAATGCTGTATTTCTAGAGCTAATCATGTCCCTTCCATCCCCACAGAAATACAGACGTGCATACAGTGGCATCGCTTTTGAAGCTGTACCTGAGAGAGCTCCCAGAACCAGTCATTCCGTATGCCAAGTATGAAGATTTTCTTGCCTGTGCCAAACTGCTCAGCAAGGAAGAGGAAACGGTGGGTTTGCTTCCTTGCTTCCAGTCACCAAAATGAGCAGATGCTTTGCAGAATCTTATTTGTGGTTTTTAATCCCATTAAGCTCGTACTTGCCTGTTCTTGGATTTCTTCTTCTTGTTTGTCCAGATCAAACTTTGGACTGCCAAAATAAAGCCACCTTATTGGCTTTGTCATAACTAAATCTTCTTCAGTATATGTTTCTAGTAGCAATTGGCAGACCAATAAATGAGCTGGGTCCTGTATCTCACCACATGCAGACAGCATGTTGTCATCCACCAGCAGCCCCCATTTGAGCATGTTGGTCTTGCATTTAGGGACTCTGAACCTCAGCCTAGTCAGGGTTCTCCAAGTGTCATTGAGTTCCTCGGTCATATCTTCATTTAATGTTATTCTTTGTCCAGCTAGCACCTTCCTCCATCTTCTAATTTGATTTTGATTTTGCGTACCCTCAATAGTGTTTGTACTTGCCATAAAGTTCTTCCTGATCTTAGCCAGTGGACTTGAGGTTCATAACCATCCAGATGATGTTGAGGGTCATTCTCTTGCTTAGGTCTCCTGGCATCCGCAGCTGCTTCTCTCTTTGCAGGCGCACCCCCCCAATGATGGACTCAGACACAAATGAAAGTGGATAACGGCATGGGCCACATTTATTGATTCAAGCCCTAGTCCGAATTATAAATTTCTATTGGTAAAACGACCAATCATAATTCTTAAGGCAAGCAGGCCGAAGTAACACTGGTAAGGTACCACCCAAAATTGCCAACGGCAATTGTTACAATGTATCTATTTGTATCAATTTGTTTGTTGACAACAAACAAATTGTTGACCGTAGTCAATATCTAACTAATGACCCCACCCTCTGACGTGTATCCGCAAAATCAGGGGGTGATTCCAGCTGTCTAGTGGTAACCATCACCCCCTCGCCTGGTTCGTCGTTGACCGGACAACGTTTAAACAACTTATGCCTATCTAGTGTTGTCCAGTCAATTGCGAACCTGCCGGATACCTGTGGGTCATAAATGTTTGCCTTACCAGTGCTACCCGCCACCCGGAGAGGCTTCAATAAAGGCTCGACGCCCCCCCCCCAAGACCGTCAGCTCGGTCGACAGGCCTGCTCGCCAATCACTCAGCAGGAGGTCCATACCTCCTCGCGACAGATGGGCCCCCTCCCCTGAATAAAGCTCATAATTTTGCAGACTGATGATGGGGAGGCGAATGACGCGTCCCCAACCCATATCAAAAAGGAACCGGGCAATAGCCCTGGAGCGACGTGCCCGGTCAAGCGCCTGGAGGCCAAACGCTCCCCTGTAAGCATACTGCGGTATCATGTCCGACCAATGAGGGGTGTGGCAGGCCACACATAATGCGAGTAGGCCAGGTGACTGCAAATCGCAAGCTTCCGCGATAGGCCAGTGACCTGTCCGAAACCATTGCCCCCAAGGTGAATAACCAGGACATCAGGCGAGTCAGCATCCCTGATGTAGAAAAGGAATGGCAACAGTTCCCGCCATAACATGCCGCGCTTACCACACCACCTGAGATGTGCGGATGCACCCAGTCCCAGTCGGGGTCCCACTCTGTCGCCGCAGTGTAACGCGCTGCCCTGTGCAGCGTAACGCGCTGCCCTGTGCAGCGTAACGCGCTGCCCTGTGCACGTGGCAACGGCCCACCAGCCCTACTGTCACCGGTGTAAAACGACACCCAGGGTCTGTCAAGGAAAAAAGGGGGGGTGAGAAACATTGCAGTGACTAAACTGGCACTCACGGTTGAAGAGGGTGAACACAAAACTGAAAACAATGTGATCCCCACCTTCCCATGCGGCGTATTTCAGCCCCAGAGTACCCAAAAGTAGCTGCAGTAGAAACCGCCCCCATCCTGCAGGAATGGCTGAGTGAGGGGAGACCCACCCTGGTGACAGAAAAACGGGGCATGGTGCGTGCCACACAGTGCAAGAAACTCCTGTAGGGCACCAACCGGACAGATGTCTTCCAAGGAACATCGTAGCAGTATTACTCAACTGCCTACGCCGTGCTGACCTGTTTTAGAGGAGCGTATCCTCAACTGAGCCCAATCATAGACATCTTCGAGTTCCAGTGCCCTACGACTTGCATCCGCCTTATACAGCATCATAAGCTCGCTGATGCGGAGCGCTCCAAAAAAGGCCACTGTTGTAGCCGCACGAAACAGGGCTGCCTCATACCTATCGAAACATAGGTCATGCCAGCCTCGTGCCAGTTGGGTAAGTACCCCAGGGGAAATTGGGTGACGGTCGTCCAGGCAACGCCCACGGTCCGGCACCCCCCCCCCTCCAAAACATGTCTCACACGGAAATCAGCGGTACTGTCCGCGTGACCTCCCACCTTGGCCATAAAAGCCAGCGCTGATAGCCGAGATGCTATGGTGCGGGGTGCCAGGCCCTGGGCGTGCAGGTAAACCATGAAACGGAGGATGTGGGCCACTGGGATCGGCCAGGTATCTGGCAGGCGAGATTGGGAACAAAAGGTCCAAAATGCAACCAACGCGTGGTGATACGCCTTACGCGTGCGTGGCGCCAGTGACATGCCTATCGCCCGGTTCACCTCTCCTTGCCAATGGTCCATATCTCCTGCGATAGTGGCGAGGGAACTTCCTCCGCATCCGGAGCCAAGGCACGGAACCGGGAGATCTGCAGGCGGGACAAAGCGTCAGCAATATCATTATTCACCCCCGGGACATGCCTGGCTCTGAACAGTACATTGAGGCGCAGGCTGCGCAATACAAACTGGCGCACAAGATCCATGACCCTGGGAGATTTAAAGGTCTGTGAGTTGACAATGTGGACAACAGCCGCATTGTCACACCAGAAATGCACCACAGAGTTGGCCCACTCCACACCCCATAGCATCAAGGCCCCCAGTATGGGAAAAAATTCCAAATATGTGAGATCCCTCAGGCGACCCGTGCCTGACCAGGCTGGTGGCCATCCACCATATGCCCACTTCCCATTGAAGTACATCCCATAACCAAGGGATCCCGAGGCATCAGACTGAATTTGAAATTGGGGCGAAGCCAGGAGGTCATACCTCCAAAATGAGACCCCATTGAACTCCCTCGGGAAATGGAGCCATACGTGCAGATCTGCCCTGATGCCCCGTGTCAATCTCGCCCTATGATGGGGCCTGGATAAGCCTGCCATGGCGTCGCACAAGCGCCGAGCAAATGCCCTGCCAGGTGCGACCACCCTGCAAGCGAAATTGAGATGTCCATGTGGCACCTACAATCCCCGAAGGGATGCCTTGCGCTTAGCCAGCAAGTCCGATATAAGGGCCACTATCCTTGACACCTTGTCTGCGGGCAACCTAGACGCCTGCGCTACCGTGTCAATTTCCACCCCCAGGAATATTAACTTATTAGACGGGCCTTCGGTCTTTTCGGGCGCTAAAGGGACACCGAGTTCCTCCATTAGCATCTGAAATGTGTTGAGGAGACGTGTGCACGTGTCCCAGCCCCGTTCACCCCCGAATAAAAAGTCATCCAGGTAATGGGCTACAGACCGAGACCCTGACCTACGGACAAATGCCCACTGCAGGAAGGTACTGAAACGCTCGAAAGCCGAGCAGGATATGGAACAGCCGAATGGCATGGCTTTGTCAAAATAATATTCACCCCGGAATTTGAAACCCAGCAACTCGAAGTCACCCGGGTGCACGTGCAAAAGGCGAAACGCCGACTTAATGTCACACTTAGCCAACAGTGCACCCGGGCCACATGAGCGCACCATGCGCAATGCCTGGTCAAAGGATGTATACCCGACAGAACAAAAGTCATCAGGGATAGCATCATTGACCAAGTGGCCGGCTGGGTAGGACAAATGGTGAATCAGGCGGAACTCGCCCGGGGACTTCTTGGGCACTAGTCCTAGCGGAGACACTGTAAGGTTGTGGAACGGGGGTGCGGGGAAAGGGCCAGCGACCCTGCCCGCAGCAATCTCCTTATTAATGCTGGCGGCAGCCACCTCCTCCCTTCCCCTAAGTGACGAAAGGTTAGGTGCATCCTGCGGTGACCTATCCCCCGTGAAAAGAATACGAAAACCCAGTTGAAAACCCTGAAGGAGGTACACAGCGTCTGCTCTCCTCGGGTACAATGCGAGCCAACTCTTCAGCATGTCGACCTTAATCAGGGAGGGGGCCTTTTGGTGAACCCGCTCCCTCCATGGCAGTTTTACCTGCCCCTTGTCCGCCCCTACCCCTGCCCCCGTATCCTCCCGGCCTGGGACATGGGGGCCAGAACAAGAGGGGCACTCATGCTTGTACTTGCAATTTTTCCTGTTGCAAGAACCATTGGACGAGAAGGTCCAGCACAGCAGGCGGGCTGGAACCCCCTGCCCCGCCACTTGGCGGGGTACCTGTACCGGGGCCGCTCGTTGGACCACATGTCCACAATGGTATCTCTCCCCAGGCGCCGGGCGCGTGGGGGTCATATACAGAAGCCACAGCTTCTGGCAGGGCTCATCCCACCTCATCTCTGGGTGCAGTGGAATCCTCATGCTGAATTCTTCGTCATAAGCCAGCCATGACGGACCCGGGAAGTCAACCATAGCCCGGCAAATATTGTCCAGATATTGGACCATAGGGATAGCCAAATCCGGCCTAGCCCTGAGGTAAACGGCTATGTAAATCAGGTACGCTGGCAACCAATTTGCCCACGTGCATGGCGGCTTACGACGACGTGCCTGCTCCTTATCCTTCTCGTCCAGCCCTTCCCTCTCTTCCTTGGTCAGCTCCCTATTTAGAAGGGAGAAGATATCTACATACTCGCCCCTCCAAATCTTTTCCTTGGTAGACTGGGCCAAATGGTCCCCCAAGGGCAAGGAATACCCTGCTGTTGGCAAAGCCGACACCGGCACTGAGGGAACTACGGGCAAAGGAAAATGAGCCTGAGCCAGCCCGGGGATTCCCAACACATTTTCAGCACGTTGGGGGCACCACCCCGACCCAGGCCCTGTGTCACGGGCAAAGTCGCTGGGTGGGCCGGGGGCCATTGGGCCGCCGGGCCACCCGAGCGAGGCCAAGGCCATTGAACAGCCCCCTCCCCAAGGAAGTCAGTTGTGTGGGTGCATTAGCTTGGACTGCATACTCACCCGCTGCACCCCCGCGGGCCGCCCCCACCGGGGGTTCCGGCCCGCTGGGGGCGTCGGAGCTCACGACCGAAGCTGAGCTCGTCGACGGGGCCAGACCAGCACCAGACAGCTGCACCTGTGGGGTGGGGAGCTGCGAGGCAGTGGCCACCACCGGCCCGCGCGCCTCAGGCAGCTCAACCCGACCCATCGCCGGCCGCTGTTTGGCGGCCAAAGGGGGCACCTGAAAACCTAGAGACACCCCTGTTTGGTTGGCCCTTGCCAAGGACGCTTCAATGGCCGCCACCCGGGCCAGGAGGGCCTCCACATCGACATAGGCCCCGGCCCCAACAGGGGGCAATTGGGCAACCGGCCCATAATTCACGGGTACCTGTCCAGGTCCCTGAGCCCCAGGGGCCAGATAAGGCCAAGAGCCCATGCTCAGCCCCTGGGGAGCCGTGGGAACGCCCTGCAAAGGCAGGGAACCCAACCACCCTCTGTGGCTCGCACCCCCCATAGGGAATAGCGCACCCGGGCAAGAGGGCCCCGCCGCACGGACCATGGCAGGGGCCAAGGGCCGAGGCCCCGTCCGGGGCAGCAGGTATGCTCCGCGCATCAGGCCAAGGAGCTACCGATCCCATCCCACCGTTCCCGGTGGGGTCTGCTAAAGGTGGCTGCGGAACGGGCGCAGTCGCGGTCCTCCGACCCGGCTGACGCCTCCGCGCCGATCGAGCCACGTTCGCGGCTGCCTTCTTCTTCGAGGGCATGGCTAAGGTAGCTAGGAAGCCTAAAACAAGAGAAAGCTGCCCGAAAAGGCTTCCCCCAAGAGGACACGAGCGACGGAGGTAAGGAGGAAAGAAAAACTTCTCCGCTCCGTCGGTTCGCCAAAATGGCAGCACGGCTGCCTCGTGGCCAGCCCCTTTTATTAGGGTGCTGGCCACGCCCCTAACTACCCGGATGGTTTCGTCCGGTGGGGGGGGCCCCGCAAAGAGCGCGGCGGCCATTTTGGCGCCGCGCTTCCATTATCTTAGGTGAAGTGATACCAACAAGAGGATGTATTTTCTCAACTGGTGTAGGTTTGAGGCATCCTGTCATTTGATGTTTCTGTATTATAAGTTAGGAACAGAGATATAAAGTTTGCTAACTTTACAATATGGAACTATAATTCCCAGAATTCTGCAACCATAGCTTTTTTATTTGAGTTAAAAAAATAACTTGGCCATGCTTTGTAAAGGATCATAGCTCAGGGCTTTAGGTGTCTGGTTGTGGAGCCAAAGGTTGGAGTTTGATTCACAACTGTGCATCATAATTGTCTTAGAACTGCAGAGTTGGAAGGGACCTTATGGACCATCAAGCCCAATCCCTGTCAAGGAATCAAACCCCCAGCTTCTAATTCTGCATCCAGATATATAAAACTCTGCTCAAAACCTGAGTCTGATCCTGACGGGTTAACTTACCCTTCAATCTTTCCATTGTCAGTAGAATAAGTACACAGCATGCTTGGGCCAAAATGCTAAAGAACATGTGAACCACCAAAAGAATGGTTAAAGCACTATGGAACAGTATATAATTGTAACTGCAATCGCTATTGCTAAGGGTTTCTTAGTAGGGAATGTTGTGTTTGGGTCTCGCTTTTCTCACGTTTCTAATAATATTGCCAAAGTTTAGGTTTTTTGTTTAAGATGTATTAATTTTTGCTGTCCTCACACAGGGACTGAATGAATTAGTGAAACAAGTGAAGAGTCTGCCACTTGTCAACTTCAACCTGTTGAAGTACATCTGCAGGTAAACGGCTCCCAGGGGGAGATCAAAAGGCAGTCATCATCTCTTTGTTTCCAAAGAGATCATTTTGAGGTTGAGGTCAAGAGAGGGAGGTTAGTTGTATCAATTGCTGCAAAAATGCCAAAGAGTCTTGTGTGGCCTTAAAGTCAGGCGAGCTTTCTTTGGCATGCAGCCCTAATCAGGATTAGCCCTCCTTCACCAGCTTTGGTTAGAAAGACAGGTTTTTATGGGAACTCACCTTCCTATGGTACTGCAGTGGCTTAGTGGTTAAGACGCTGAACTTGATGACTGGAAGGACAGCAGGTCAGCAGTTTGAGAACCAAGTACTGCATAATAGAGTGGGCGCCCGTGTCTGCCGCAGCTCCTGCCAACCTAGCAGTTTGAAAGCAAGAAGTTGCAAGTAGATGAATAGGCACCACCTCGGTGGGACGGTAGCAGTGTTCCATGCTCTCCTGTGCCTAGTTATGCCTGCCACATGTCCACGGAAACATCTGCAGATGCAGACAGCACTGGCTCTTTGGATATAAACAGAGATGAGCACTGAACCCTAGAGTCAGATGCGACTGGCTTTTGAGAAAGGATGACCTTACCTTCCTATGCAAATGCAAAATAAAATATAAAATATAAAAGAGAAAGTCCTCCTCTTTTGCCTAACTAAGTGCCAGTCTCAATCCCCCCCTCCTCACGTTTGGGTTTACTTTTTGAAAGTACGTCAAGCAACTGCTAGCTGTGTGAATAAGGGCATATCTCACCTGGCCCTGTTGTTGTAAATTTGACTGAAACTTGACCTTGGATTCCTCTTTTCTCTCCCTTCTGTCTGTGGGGACACCTCAATAGATTCCTGGATGAAGTCCAGTCGTATTCTGGAGTAAACAAAATGAGTGTGCAAAACTTGGCTACTGTATTTGGCCCCAACATCCTGCGTCCAAAAGTGGAGGACCCTCTGACCATCATGGAAGGTGAGGTGTTTTTTGTTGTTGGTTTTTTTTGGGGGGGGGGGATGGAAGGACTACATTTTGATTGATTGATTGATTGATTGATTGATTGATTGATTGCATTTTTGTGTCACCCATCTGGGATATTTCCCATTCTGGGTGGTGTACAATCAATTCAATAAGCAACAACAATATAATACAACGAACAACAACAACATAATTACCTGATGGCATGCTGAGGGCATGCAGGCTCAAATCTACACAACTAACTTACTGGCAAGGTAAAATATTCTTTAAAGCCTTGTTGAAGAGGAAGATTTTGAGCTGTTTCTTTAAAATTTCCATGGATAGGGTTTGATGCAGTATTGCAAAGAATCGGCTGACTTAAAGACTGTGACTGTGTATGAATGTCATAGCTCAGCAGGAAAATGCTGTAGCTTAGTATCTTTTTAATTTATTTTTAAAAGGCTTCTGGGACTTAGTAAAGGTAATCGTTGCTCTTGCTCGAAAGCCAGTCGTATCCGAGTCTATGGTTCAGTGCTCTTCTCTGTTTAAAGCCAAAGAGTCACAATTGTCTGCTTCTGCAGACATTTCCGTGGTCATGTGGCAGGCATGACTAGACACTGGAGTGCACGGAACGCTGTTACCTTCCCACTGAAGTGGTCCCTATTTATCTACTTGCAATTTCTTCCTTTCAAACTGCTAGGTTGGCTGGAGTTGGGACAGAGATGGGTGCTCACTCCATCGTACAGTACTTACAGTACAGTGCTCAAACTGCTGACCTGATAACCTTCAAGTCATCAAGTTCAGTGTCTTAACCACTAAGCCACCACAGCCTCCTCTGGGACTTAACATAAATTAAAAATAATATCCTATTGTTGTTATGTGATATCAAGTCATCTCCAGTTTATGGCAATCCTATTCATGAGAGCTCTCCAAAATATCCTGTCTCCCACAACCCTGATCAGCTCATGCAACCACAAGCTTGGGGTTTCCCTCACGGAGTCAGTCTCATGTTTGATTTTCCTCTTTTCCTGTTCCATTCCACCTTTCCCAAACATTATCTTTTCCAGAGAATCTTGCTGTCTCATGATGTGCCTAAAGTAGGACAGTCTCAGCTTCATCATTCTGTTGCAGGCTTTTATCCAACTCTGGTTGTGCTAAGAGGCCAGTATCTGTCAGCAAGAGATAGGTGTGTGACACAACAGAGTATAATGGAGACCAGAGAAATATCTCAAACTGTGTCCACTTCCAGATACCAATGTACGTCTGGTCCCCACATGGTTCCTTCTTGGTGGCATGGGGTAATATCCTGAGTGAGGAAAGAAGGAGAAAAACCCAACCATGCATCTCAAGATTTCACTTTCTGCATTGTTCTAATTGTTGCGCTCATAAACTTATCCCTCCACCTATTATTAAGAACCAAAGTATAGAATGTAAACTTGAATTTATGTTGCTGAAGCTCAGTTGGCAACTAGATTTGTCAGCATATGATGAGCTCCCAAACAGTATCTGAATTTCCTCTTAGATGCCAATGATAATCAATGTGAGTATAGCTATATTATACATACACAGCAATCTGAAAACACTTCATAGTTTCATCCTACAGACTCTTGAGTTCCACAGTATGTCAAAGTACACAGAATTCCCTGCTAATGAATTTTACTGGAATCTCCTGAACTACCAGCACTAAAGCTCTCTAGCAGAAAATGCTAGTTACATTGCAAAATAACAAATTCCAGGGTTCCAGAGAGTGAGGCCAAAAGAGTTTCAAGCTGTGATGAAGGGAAACAGTATGAGAATCAGGGATCTTCAAATAAGATTATACTCTATGTCTGCAGTATAGGTTTCCCTACAAATCTTTGAATTTCTCATGGGTGCCACCATTCGAGAGAGTTCTTAGGAATATTTTGTTCCTTTTATTCCTTTTGTGTCACCTGTTCTTTTCATTCCATTCAGTGGCTTTGAAAGAATTGCTTTGTGGCATGACAAAAGGATAAAGTGTTCAATTTCTCATCATGGGGAGAAATTGGTGTCTTTCTTCTAGTTACATGAAAGGTGGTGGGTGATTCACAGACAATGGAACAGATGGGCGAGAAAATTATTTCTGGTTGTTTCTGGTGGTGATTTACCAGGTTTACATCTCTTGGAATTATGCACGGGGCCAAACACAATTTGTGGTCTGAGGTCAGTCTGTTTCCAACCTTAAAAATTGGGATTCAGACAACAATAGTGAAAATAACATTAAAATGCTATTAGGGAAATGCACACAGAAAAATGCATATGTTCCAAGAATGGAAGCGCGGCGCCAAAATGGCCGCCGCGCTCTTTGCGGGGGGGCCCCCCCACCGGACGAAACCATCCGGGTAGTTAGGGGCGTGGCCAGCACCCTAATAAAAGGGGCTGGCCACGAGGCAGCCGTGCTGCCATTTTGGCGAACCGACGGAGCGGAGAAGTTTTTCTTTCCTCCTTACCTCCGTCGCTCGTGTCCTCTTGGGGGAAGCCTTTTCGGGCAGCTTTCTCTTGTTTTAGGCTTCCTAGCTACCTTAGCCATGCCCTCGAAGAAGAAGGCAGCCGCGAACGTGGCTCGATCGGCGCGGAGACGTCAGCCGGGTCGGAGGACCGCGACTGCGCCCGTTCCGCAGCCACCTTTAGCAGACCCCACCGGGAACGGTGGGATGGGATCGGTAGCTCCTTGGCCTGATGCGCGGAGCATACCTGCTGCCCCGGATGGGGCCTCGGCCCTCTGTGCGGCGGGGCCCTCTTGCCCGGGTGCGCTATTCCCTATGGACGAGCCACGGAGGGTGGTTGGGTTCCCTGCCTTTGCAGGGCGTTCCCACGGCTCCCCAGGGGCTGAGCATGGGCTCTTGGCCTTATTTGGCCCCTGGGGCTCAGGGACCTGGACAGGTACCCGTGAATTATGGGCCGGTTGCCCAATTGCCCCTTGTTGGGGCCGGGGCCTATGTCGATGTGGAGGCCCTCCTGGCCCGGGTGGCGGCCCTTGAAGCGTCCTTGGCAAGGGCCAACCAAACAGGGGTGTCTCTAGGTTTTCAGGTGCCCCCTTTGGCCGCCGAACAGCGGCCGGCGATGGGTCGGGTTGAGCCGCCTGAGGCGCGCGGGCCGGTGGTGGCCACTGCCTCGCAGCTCCCCACCCCACAGGTGCAGCAGTCTGGTGCTGGTCTGGCCCCGTCGACGAGCTCAGCTTCGGTCGTGAGCTCCGACGCCCCCAGCGGGCCGGAACCCCCGGTGGGGGCGGCCCGCGGGGGTGCTGCGGGTGAGTATGCAGTCCAAGCTAATGCACCCACACAACTGACTTCCTTGGGGGGGCTGTTCAATGGCCTTGGCCTCGCTCGGGTGGCCCGGCGGCCCAATGGCCCCCTGCCCACCCAGCGACTTTGCCCATGACACAGGGCCTGGGTCGGGGTGGTGCCCCCAATGTGCTGAAAATGTGTTGGGAATCCCCGGGCTGGCTCAGGCTCATTTTCCTTTGCCCATAGTTCCCTCAGTGCCGGTGTCGGCTTTGCCAACAGCAGGGTATTTCTTGCCCTTGGGGGACCATTTGGCCCAGTCTACCAAGGAAAAGATTTGGAGGGGCGACTATGTAGATATATTCTCCCTACTAAATAGGGAGCCGACCAAGGAAGAGAGGGAAGGGCTGGACGAGAAGGATAAGGAGCAGGCACGTCGTCGTAAGCCGCCACGCACGTGGACAAATTGGCTGCCAGCGTACCTGATTTACATGGCCGTTTACCTCAGGGCTAGGCCGGATTTGGCTATCCCTATGGTCCAGTATCTGGACAATATTTGCCGGGCTATGGTTGACTTCCCGGGTCCGTCATGGCTGGCTTACGACGAAGAATTTAGCATGAGGATTCCACTGCACCCAGAGATGAGGTGGGATGAGCCCTGCCAGAAGCTGTGGCTTCTGTATATGACCCCCACGCGCCCGGCGCCTGGGGGGAGATACCATTGTGGACATGCGGTCCAACGAGCGGCCCCGGTACAGGTACCCCGCCAAGTGGCAGGGCAGGGGGTTCCAGCCCGCCTGCTGTGCTGGACCTTCTCGTCCAATGGTTCTTGCAACAGGAAAAATTGCAAGTACAAGCATGAGTGCCCCTCTTGTTCTGGCCCCCATGCTGCCTCCGCCTGTCCCAGGCCGGGAGGATACGGGGGCAGGGGTAGGGGCGGACAAGGGGCAGGTAAGACTGCCATGGAGGGAGCGGGTTCACCAAAAGGCCCCCTCCCCGATTAATGTCGACATGCTGGAGAGTTGGCTCGCATTGTACCCGAGGAGAGCAGACGCTGTGTACCTCCTTCAGGGTTTTCAACTGGGTTTTCGTATTCCTTTCACGGGGATAGGTCACCGCAGGATGCACCTAACCTTTCGTCACTTAGGGGAAGGGAGGAGGTGGCTGCCGCCAGCATTAATAAGGAGATTGCTGCGGGCAGGGTCGCTGGCCCTTTCCCCGCACCCCCGTTCCACAACCTTACAGTGTCTCCACTAGGACTAGTGCCCAAGAAGTCCCCGGGCGAGTTCCGCCTGATTCACCATTTGTCCTACCCAGCCGGCCACTCGGTCAATGATGCTATCCCTGATGACCTTTGTTCTGTCGGGTATACATCCTTTGACCAGGCATTGCGCATGGTGCGCTCATGTGGCCCGGGTGCACTGTTGGCTAAGTGTGACATTAAGTCGGCGTTTCGCCTTTTGCACGTGCACCCGGGTGACTTCGAGTTGCTGGGTTTCAAATTCCGGGGTGAATATTATTTTGACAAAGCCATGCCATTCGGCTGTTCCATATCCTGCTCGGCTTTTGAGCGTTTCAGTACCTTCCTGCAGTGGGCATTTGTCCGTAGGTCAGGGTCTCGGTCTGTAGCCCATTACCTGGATGACTTTTTATTCGGGGGTGAACGGGGCTGGGACACGTGCACACGTCTCCTCAACACATTTCAGACGCTAATGGAGGAACTCGGTGTCCCTTTAGCGCCCGAAAAGACCGAAGGCCCGTCTAATAAGTTAATATTCCTGGGGGTGGAAATTGACACGGTAGCGCAGGCGTCTAGGTTGCACGCAGACAAGGTGTCAAGGATAGTGGCCCTTATATCGGACTTGCTGGCTAAGCGCAAGGCATCCCTTCGGGGATTGTAGGTGCCACATGGACATCTCAATTTCGCTTGCAGGGTGGTCGCACCTGGCAGGGCATTTGCTCGGCGCTTGTGCGACGCCATGGCAGGCTTATCCAGGCCCCATCATAGGGCGAGATTGACACGGGGCATCAGGGCAGATCTGCACGTATGGCTCCAGTTCCTGAGGGAGTTCAATGGGGTCTCATTTTGGAGGTCTGACCTCCTGGCTTCGCCCCAATTTCAAATTCAGTCTGATGCCTCGGGATCCCTTGGTTATGGGATGTACTTCAATGGGAAGTGGGCATATGGTGGATGGCCACCAGCCTGGTCAGGCACGGGTCGCCTGAGGGATCTCACATATTTGGAATTTTTTCCCATACTGGGGGCCTTGATGCTATGGGGTGAGGAGTGGGCCAACTCTGTGGTGCATTTCTGGTGTGACAATGCGGCTGTTGTCCACATTGTCAACTCACAGACCTTTAAATCTCCCAGGGTCATGGATCTTGTGCGCCAGTTTGTATTGCGCAGCCTGCACCTCAATGTACTGTTCAGAGCCAGGCATGTCCCGGGGGTGAATAATGATATTGCTGACGCTTTGTCCCGCCTGCAGATCTCCCGGTTCCGTGCCTTGGCTCCAGATGCGGAAGAATTTCCCTCGCCACTACCGCAGGAGATATGGACCATTGGCAAGGAGAGGTGAACCGGGCGATAGGCATGTCACTGGCGCCACGCACGCGTAAGGCGTATCACCACGCGTTGGTTGCATTTCGGACCTTTTGTTCCCAATATCGCCTGCCAGATACCTGGCCGATCCCAGTGGCCCACATCCTCCGTTTCATGGTTTACCTGCACGCCCAGGGCCTGGCACCCCGCACCATGGCATCTAGGCTATCAGCGCTGGCTTTTATGGCCAAGGTGGGAGGTCACGCGGACAGTACCGCTGATTTCCGTGTGAGACATGTTTTGGAGGGGGGTGCGGAAACGTGGGCGTTGCCTGGACGACCGTCACCCAATTTCCCCTGGGGTACTTACCCAACTGGCACGAGGCTGGCATGACCTATGTTTCGATAGGTATGAGGCAGCCCTGTTTCGTGCGGCTACAACGGTGGCCTTTTTTGGAGCGCTCCGCATCAGCGAGCTTATGATGCTGTCTAAGGCGGATGCAAGTCGTAGGGCACTGGAACTCGAAGATGTCTATGATTGGGCTCAGTTGAGGATACGCTCCTCTAAAACAGGTCAGCATGGCGTAGGCAGTTGAGTAATACTGCTACGATGTTCCTTGGAAGACATCTGTCCGGTTGGTGCCCTACAGGAGTTTCTTGCACTGTGTGGCACGCACCATGCCCCGTTTTTCTGTCACCAGGGTGGGTCTCCCCTCACTCAGCCATTCCTGCAGGATGGGGGCGGTTTCTACTGCGGCTACTTTTGGGTACTCTGGGGCTGAAATACGCCGCATGGGAAGGTGGGGATCACATTGTTTTCAGTTTTGTGTTCACCCTCTTCAACCGTGAGTGCCAGTTTAGTCACTGCAATGTTTCTCACACACACCCCTTTTTTCCTTGACAGACCCTGGGTGTCGTTTTACACCGGTGACAGTAGGGCTGGTGGGCCGTTGCCACGTGCACAGGGCAGCGCGTTACGCTGCACAGGGCAGCACGTTACGCTGCACAGGGCAGCGCGTTACGCTGCGGCGACAGAGTAGGACCACGACTGGGACTGGGTGCATCCGCACATCTCAGGTGGTGTGGTAAGCGCGGCATGTTATGGCGGGAACTGTTGCCATTCCTTTTCTACATCAGGGATGCTGACTCGCCTGATGTCCTGGTTATTCACCTTGGGGGCAATGGTTTCGGACAGGTCACTGGCCTATCGCGGAAGCTTGCGATTTGCAGTCACCTGGCCTACTCGCATTATGTGTGGCCTGCCAAACCCCTCATTGGTCGGACATGATACCGCAGTACGCTTACAGGGGAGCGTTTGGCCTCCAGGCGCTTGACCGGGCACGTCGCTCCAGGGCTATTGCCCGGTTCCTTTTTGATATGGGTTGGGGACGCGTCATTCGCCTCCCCATCATCAGTCTGCAAAATTATGAGCTTTATTCAGGGGAGGGGGCCCATCTGTCGCGAGGAGGTATGGACCTCCTGCTGAGTGATTGGCGAGCAGGCCTGTCGGCCGAGCTGACAGTCTTGGGGGGGGGGCGTCGAGCCTTTATTGAAGCCTCTCCGGGTGGCGGGTAGCACTGGTAAGGTAAACATTTATGACCCACAGGTATCCGGCAGGTTCGCAATTGACTGGACAACACTAGATAGGCATAAGTTGTTTAAACGTTGTCCGGTCAACGACGAACCAGGCGAGGGGGTGATGGTTACCACTAGACAGCTGGAATCACCCCCTGATTTTGCGGATACACGTCAGAGGGTGGGGTCATTAGTTAGATATTGACTACGGTCAACAATTTGTTTGTTGTCAACAAACAAACTGATACAAATAGATACATTGTAACAATTGCCGTTGGCAATTTTGGGTGGTACCTTACCAGTGTTACTTCGGCCTGCTTGCCTTAAGAATTATGATTGGTCGTTTTACCAATAGAAATTTATAATTCGGACTAGGGCTTGAATCAATAAATGTGGCCCATGCCGTTATCCACTTTCATTTGTGTCTGAGTCCATCATTGGGGGGGTGCGCCTGCAATGCAAATAATACTGTACAAAATTTGAATTACTGAAAAATACATAGAAAATCACATATATATTGGGAAATGCACCCACATTTCTGTGAAGTGGGGGGGGGGGAGCTGACAAGCTGAGGAACTGATTTGACACGAGCTTCAAAGTGAAAATGAGAGGATTTCAGGATTTAATTTTACATGCACCTTTAAGAATTGGCCAAAACAATGTAGTGATTCTGATAGTTGCTAGACCAATGCTATTCATCTTTGGTCTCCTTATGGCATTGAAGTGCTACATAGTTCTCTCCATGTTGGGAATAGCTGTGTCTAGGGAAGCTAGGTAGGTCCGGTGGGTTAATGTTGGGAATTACTTAAGATTACTCTAATACCATCCTAACTTCTGCTAACCTACCAGTTTGAAAGCAAGACATTTCATATAGATAAAAAGGCACTGACAGATATGGCCAGGTTATCCTGCTATGGCAGGGCCACCATTAGAAATTTCTGGGCCCCATACTGAGCAATCCTATTGCCCCCCCCCCGGCGCGCACACACACACACACACACACACACACACACACACACACACACACTATAGCCACCGGAAGCAGAGCCCATCAGCTCCGGGCCCTATACAGCAGTACTATTAGTACTGCCCTGATGGCGGTCCTGTGCTATGGTAACAGAGTAGACCATACTTCCAGAGACTCAACACCGAGTGTCAGACAGCAGTTAACTATGACCACCCTGAGGACTAACCGTCTTGGGTGCTGAAGTCCACAGGGAACGATGATGGAAGATGATGGTCCCCAAATGGATTAAATCCCACTTGAATCCATCTTGATGGTGGCAGCTGCTTCATCAATACTGACCTATGGTCAGGGCTCAAGACCAGAAAGTGACTCACAGAACTGGATCAGTGGTATGGAGGTCATGCTGTGATGCAGAAGGCAGATGGAGGGCCACTGCATTATATTCTCAGGACAGTCTTCATGGCTGATTGCCATGAGGATTGCCAATATTCGGATTCAGATACGGCAGAAGAAGAAGAAGAAGAAGAAAAGGGTAACAGCATGCCATGTGCCTGCCAAATGACCAAGGAAATGTCTGCAGACAACGACAGTGTGGTTCTTTGGCTGTAAATGGAGATGACCACTGCCCCTAGAGATGGTCATGACTGGCTTTCTGAGCATGGGTGACCTTGGCCTTCCCTTACTCTAACACTGTTCTAGCTTTGTGCCAGCATAGTGACTGTTTCCTTAGGTTGAAGGGACTTTGGCTATGGAGTAACTCAGCTTCACCCCTTCCCTTCTTTGCCCTTTCATATTGTGTTGTGTGTTGCTAGACATCAATTTCTAAAGATGTGGTTCATATATTAAAAGGGGGGAGGGGTCTTGCTGCTTCTGCAGTTCAGCATTCCTCAGACCCATTTTTCATATTATACTGCATTGTAATTCCCTTTTAACTTAAGGGGCTTCGCTTTGATTTATAACCTCAAAAATGTTTTCTCCACTGAAGCTTTGTGTGATACACTCCAGTAACTTTGCCAAGTCTTACTTTGGACAGCTTAATGAAATTTGTATATGAAATTAATTTAATAGTCCTTCTCATGATGATATGCTTCTAGTCAGCAAAATGAACTGTCACATAAATACGTGTATCCTTCCCTACATCGGGTGTCTGAGTCTGACCAACTACGTGCCATTGAAGCCTTGAATAATATTGTTGGCGTCGACTATGTATCCGAGAATGCATTTTTTTCCTGAAGCAGGAAAGATGTCATTGCAGGCGCACCCCCCAATAAAGGACTCAGACACTGATGAAAGTGGATAACGGCATTGGGCCACATTCATGCCCTAGTCCGAATTATAAATTTCTATTGGTATTCAACCAATTATAATTCTTAAGGCAAGCAGGCCGAAGTAACACTGGTAAGGTACCACCCAAAATTGCAAACGGCAATTGGTTACAATGTATCCATTTGTGTCAATTTGTTTGTTGACAACAAACAAATTGTTGACCGTAGTCAATATCTAACTACTGACCCCACCCTCTGACGCGTATCCGTAAAATAACGGGGTGATGCATGCTGCCTAGCTCTTGCCATCACCCCATCGCCTGGTTCGTCGTTGACCGTACAACGTTAATCAACTTGTGCCTGTCTAGTGTTGTCCAGTCAATTGCGAACCTGCCGGATACCTGTGGGTCATAAATGTTTACCTTACCAGTGCTACCCGCCACACGGAGAGGCTCAATAAAGGCTCGACGCCCCCTCCCAGGCCGTCAGCTCGGCCAACAGGCCTGCTCGCCAATCACCTAACAGGAGGTCCATACCTCCCTGTGACAGATGGACCCCATCCCCTGAATAAAGCTCATAATTTTGTAGGCTGATGGCGGGGTGTCGAATGACGCGCCCCCAACCCTTGTCGAGAAGGAACCGGGCAATAGCCTTGTTCACCGAGCGACGAGCTCGGTCAAGGGCCTGGAGGTCGAACCCTCCCCTGTAAGCATGCCGCGGTACCATGTCTGACCAAATGAGGGTTGTGGCAGGCCACACATAATGTAAGTAAGCCAGGTCACCACAAATCGCATGTTTCAGCGATAGGCCAGTGACCTGCCCCACATCATTGCCCCCAAGGTGTATGATCAGAATATCTGGCGGGTCAGCATTCCTGCTGGATAAAAGGAATGGCAACAGTTCCCGCCATAGCATGCCGCGCTTACCATACCATCTGAGACTTGCGGATGCACCCAGTCCCAGTCGGGGTCCCCACTCTGTCGCCGCAGCGTACGACGCTGCCCTATGCACGTAGCTGTGGCCCACCAGCCATACTGCCACCGGTGTAATACGACACCCAGGGTCTGTCAAGGAAAAAAGGGGGGAGACACAGTGCAGTGACTAAACTGGTACTCACGGTTGAAGAGGGCGAACACAAAACTGAAAACATTGTGATCCCCACCTTCCCATGCAGCGTATTTCCGCCCCGGAGTACCCAAAAGCAGCTGCAGTAGAAGCCGCCCCTATCCTGAATGAATGGGTGCCGTAACGAGCCCCAGGGAGGCCAACACTGGCTAGTGCCTTACCGGTCACCCTCCAAAATTGAAATTTAGTGAGGGGAGACCCATCTTGGTGACAGAAAAACGGGCCATGGTGCGTGCCACGCAGTGCAAGGAACTCCTGTAGGGCACCAACCGGACAGATGTCTGCCAATGAACATCGTAGCAGTCTTACACCACTGCCTACGCCGTGCTGATCAACTTTAGAGGAGCGTATCCTCAACTGAGCCCAATCATTGCAAACCTAGACATCGTCGAGTTCCAGTGCCCTACGACTTGCATCCGCCTTAGACAGCATCACCAGCTCGCTGATGCGGAGCGCTCCAAAAAAGGCCACCGTAGTAGCCGCATGAAACAGGGCTGCCTCATACCTGTCAAAACAGAGGTCATGCCAGCCCCGTGCTAGATGGGTTAGTACCCCTGGGGAAATTGGGTGGCGGTCATCCGGGCTACGCCCACGCTCCCGCACCCACCCCTCCAAAACATGTCGTATACGGAAATCAGTGGTGCTGTCAGCATAACCCCCCACTTTGGCCATGAATGCCAACGCTGACAGCCTGGATGCTATGGTGCGGGGGGCTAGGTCCTGGGCATGTAGGTAAACCATGAATTGGAGAATGTGGGCGACTGGGATAGGCCAAGCCTCGAGTAGTCGAAACTGTGCACAAAAGGCCTGGAAAGTGATGAATGCATGGTGATACGCCTTACGCGTGCGGGGCGCCAGTGACATGCCGATCGCCCGGTTCACCTCTCCTTGCCAAGTGTCCATATCTCGTCCGGGAGCGGCGAGGGAAATTCCTCTGCGTCCGGGGCCAAGGCACGGAACCGGGAGATCTGCAGGCGGGACAAAGCATCAGCGATATCGTTATTAATACCAGGCACATGCCTAGCCCTGAATAGCACATTGAGGCGCAGGCTGCGCAACACAAACTGGCGCACCAGCTCCATGACCCTGGGAGATTTGGACGTCTGTGAGTTGACAATGTGGACCACTGCCGCATTGTCACACCAGAAATGTACTACCGAATTGGCCCACTCCTCACCCCATAGCATCAAGGCTCCCAGAATGGGAAAAAATTCCAGATACGTGAGATCGCGCAAGCGACCTGTGCCCGACCAGGGTGGCGGCCACCTGCCGTAGGCCCACCTCCCTTTGAAGTACATCCCGTAACCCAGGGACCCTGATGCATCGGACTGGACCTGAAAACGAGGGGAAGCCAGAAGGTCGGACCTCCAAAATGACACCCCATTGAACTCCCTCAGGAACTGGAGCCAAATGAGCATATCTGCCTTAAGGCCCCTACTAAGACGTACCCTGTGGTGGGGCTTGGTTAAGCCTGTCATGGCGTCGCACAAGCGCCGAGCAAAGGCTCAGCCAGGTGCGATCACCCTGCAAGCAAAATTGAGGTGACCATGCAGCACCTGTAGCTCACGAAGGGACGCCCTGCGTTTAGCCAGCAAGTCGGATATGAGTGCAACGATCCATGACACCTTATCTGCTGGTAACCTGGATGCTTGCACTACCGTGTCAATTTCCACCCCCAGGAATGTGAGCTTGGTAGATGGGCCCTCGGTCTTTTCGGGCGCTAAAGGGACACCAAGTTCCTTCATTAGCATCTGAAATGTGTTGAGGAGACGCGAGCACGTGTCCCAGCCCCGTTCACCCCCGAATAAGAAATCATCCAGGTAATGGGCTACAGACCGAGAGCCTGACCTGCGAACGAAAGCCCACTGTAGGAAGGTGCTGAAACACTCGAATGCCGAGCATGAAATGGAACAACCAAAAGGCATGGCCTTGTCGAAATAATATTCACCCCGGAACTTGAAACTGAGCAACTCAAAGTCGCCCGGGTGCACCGGTAAGAGACGGAAGGCCGACTTGATGTCGCACTTAGCCAACAGTGCACCCGGGCCACATGAGCGCACCATGCGCAGTGCCTGGTCAAAAGATGTATACCTGACCGAACAAAGGTCATCAGGGATAGCATCATTGACCGATCGGCCGGCTGGGTAAGACAAGTGATGTATTAAGCGGAACTCACCCAGTGACTTTTTGGGCACTAACCCCAAGGGGGAAACTTTGAGATTAGGAAACGGGGGTGCAGGGAAAGGGCCGGCGACCCTGCCGGCATCGACCTCCTTAGTAATGCTCAAGGCAGCCACCTCCTCCCTTCCCCTGAGTGACAAGAGGTTGGGTGCATCTTGGGGAGCCCTGTCCCCTGTGAAAGGAATGCGAAACCCTTGCTGGAAACCCTCAAGCAGGTAAGCTGCGTCTGCCCTCCTCGGGTACATCGTGAGCCAACGCTCCAACATGTCCAAGTTAATTGGTGAGGGGGCCTTTCGCCTGACCAGCTCCCTCTGCGGCAGTCTTGCCCGCCCCCTGTCCACCTCTACCCCTGCCCCGCGCTCCTCCTGGCCTGGGACAGGCGGAGGCAGCATGGGGGCAAGCACAAGAGGGACACTCATGCCTATATCGGCAATTTCTTCTACTACAGGTACCATTGGCCGAGAAGGTCCAACACAGCAGGCGGGCTGGAACCCCCTGCCCCGCCACCTGGCGGGGTGCCTGCGCCGGAGCAGCTCGCTGGACTGCATGTCCACAATGGTACCTCTCCCCAGGCGCAGGGCGCGTGGGGGTCATGTACAGAAGCCACAGCTTCTGGCAGGGCTCATGGCAGTGGTGTGGGTGCACTAGTTTGAACCGTATACTCACACGCTGCACCCCCATGGGCCGCCCCCACCGGGGGTTCCAGCCCACTGCGGGCGTCGGAGCTCGCGACCGCAACCGAGCTCGTGGACGGGGCCTGGTCAGTACCTGACGGCAGCATCTGTTGCATGGGGAGCTGCGAGGCAGCGGCTGACGCCGACCCATGGGCCTCAAGCAGCTCGACCCGTCCGGCCGCCTGGCGATGACCGGGAGCCGATGCGTCGACCTGTGATCCCAAAGGTGCCTCGGGTGGGTTAACCATCCCCAAGGACGCCTCGAGGGCCGCCACGCGGGCCAGAAGGGGATCGACATTAACATAGCCCCCAATGCTAATGGGGGGCATAGGGCCGGTCGGCCCACCGGTAGCAGGTGCCGGGCCAGGTCTCTGGACCCCGGGGCCCGAATATGGCCATGAACCCAGTACCAGCCCCTGAGGGGCCGGAGGCATGCCCTGCCAGGGAAGGGAACCCAACCACCACCCCCCCCCCTGGTGAAAACCCACTGCAGGAAGCTGCGGGCCAAGGGCAGAAGGCCCCAAGGAGTGAACCGGGCCAGGGCCGGGGGCCGCCAATCGTGGGCCGGAGGCCGCGGCCCCCGCCAGGCCAGTCTGAGGATGCCCGGTCTTGGGCCATGGGGCAACCGACCCCATCCCACCGGTCCCGGTGGGTGCCCCCGGCAAGGGAGGCTGTTGGGGGGGCGCAGTCGCGGTCCTCCGACCCGGCTGGCACCTCCGCGCAGTGCGAACCGTGTTCGCCATCGCCTTCTTTTTGGAAGGCATCTGTAGAAGTGCTGGGAAGCCGAAGAAAAGGAGCAAAAAGGACCGCTGCCCAAGGTACGCTTCCCGGCTAAGGTAAGAGCGACGGAGCAATTGGGGAAAAACTTCTCCTCTCCGTCGCTTCGCAAAATGGCAGCTCGGCTGCCTCGTGGCCACCCCTTTCATAAGGGTGCTGGCCACGCCCCCCTGACTACCCGGATGTCTTCGTCCGGTGGGGGGGGGGCCACAAAGAGCGCGGCGGCCATTTTGGCGCCGCGCTTGCATTGGCATGAATTTGTTTAAAGTAGATCCCAGCTTGCCATGAAGTGACCCACACATTATGATAACGGAGCCATCCCCTGTGGCACACACGAAATGAGACATGTAGGATTCAACACCAGGACTGCAAAGGACTGTCGCAGCCTTGAGGATATTATCAAGGCATGGCTTCACAGCCAGTCCATCTGGCATGGCTTCTTTCAACTGAATGACCGTTGGGAATCAGAGTTCCTCCTCCACTCATTTTGCTGCTGGGCCCAATATGATGGTTTCCAGTGGCATTTCCTCCACTGAGGGGGACCATCTCACCTCACCTAAAGGGGCTCATCCGCCCCTAGCCATTGGCCCCTTTAGGGAGTCAGGTTAGTTAACCACCACCTGACACTCGGCATTGAGTCACTGGCTGTACAGTCTACTTCATTACTGTACTGGGATGTCCGGCCAGACAAAAACTAATATTGAAATAAACCACATACACTGTAGTTGGGTTATTCATCTTATTATTTTTATTTCTGGTTACCTCCCATGCTCCCTCTGTGTTCCTGAAACTTGATTCCTAGGTTTTGTTTTCTTCTGACAAGATGATGCCAACCACTTGAATGTCGTGCCATTTGTAGAGGATCCAAATTGCTTGGCTAAATCAATATGTTGGTTGTGGGATGGAGATTGAAAGGTTTCACAGAAAGTTTGATATACCACCATTCATTTTGTGATTGTTGTATGAGTAATGAATGGTGCTTTCATATGCTAATTAAGACTAGAGCTTGAGATGTAGCTTTTGAAAAGTAATTATTGCTTGTTACTTTCTAAAAGTAACTTGCTGGCTCTGTTCATTACCCAGTATGGGGTGGCAGTGTATTACTGTTTGTCTTACTTTTACCTGTCTTTTGAAAAGAACTTTCTAAAATTTGATTAAAAGGCCCAAATTATTATTTATTATTATTTATTGGATTTATACCCCGCTCTACTCAAGCCAAAGGCTGACTCAGAGCGGCTACAACAGGATTAATATACATATAAGTTACAATAATAAATAATCAGAGAACAACAGTATACCAGATCCAACCCAACAACAAAATGTCCAAATCTATTATTGCAATATAAATTACAAGTCAATACACAACAGGGCAAGAAACATCATGGTAGACAATATCAAAATACATTACAAAATCAGTTGAAAATGCCCCTCCTCCCAGAGTAACATTTCAAAGTAACAAATAAATCTTTCTCATTGCAATAACAAAAACTGCTCACTAACAACATTACACATTGTTATGCTGCTTTTTAAGTATAATATTGTTGAACCCTTTGTAACAGAAAAACATAACAAAATACTGGCCATGTTATTTGTAGTGTGTTACTTCCAAACCCTGATTAACAAGAAGGAACAAAATGAATGACATTGCATATGAAACCGGGAAGTCTCCTTAAGCTTTGTTTTCATCAGATGACAAATCCAGTAGATGCCTGGGTCACTTACAGTAGCAAACTGTTAGTGTAAGGTATGTGCAACCTGTATTTGTCAGCAGTTATTGCTGCATAGTCACCACATCTATTTGTGTACCTTTCTTCTAGGAACCGTTGTTGTCCAGCAGTTGATGTCCATGATGATAAGTGAACATGAACTACTATTCGCCGAGGAGGGAGACCTTCAAGGTGGACAGGAGGTTTGCAATAATAACAATGAGATCCAAAAGAAAGTGATAATAGGTCAGCTGCAGAACAAAGAGAATAACAATATCAAGGAATCGTCACCAGTGCGACGCTGCTCTTGGGAGAAACCTGAATCTCCTCAAAGAACCGTTGTGGACAATGGATCTCCAACTGCCCAGTCTGGGAGCAAGTCAAATAGCCCAAGGAACAGCATTCATAAACTGGACATCACCAGAAGTCCACCCCTCATGGTGAAAAAAAATCCAGCATTTAATAAAGGCAGTGGCATAGTCACCAATGGGTCCTTCAGCAGTTCTGTAGAGGGTCAGGAAAAATCGCCACCAGCTCTATTGAATGGCACCTTGCAGACTAGAAGAACATCTTCCCTGAAAGGACCTGTCACTAAAATGGGCACACACAGCGTGCAGAACGGAGGTGTACGAATGGGTATTTCCAGCACTGATGCTCATAGCAACTCTCTGAACAGCCGTAACCAGAGTTGGGTGCCCAATGGGTATGTGACATTGAGGGACAGCAAGCAGAAGGAATCCATGAGTGATTCAGGGCAACATAACAGACTCTCCACCTATGATAATGTTCACCAGCAGTTCTCCATGGTGAATGCTGAGGATAAGCAGAGTGTTGATAGTGCAACTTGGTCTACATCCTCTTGTGAAATCTCCCTCCCAGACCCTTCCAACTCCTGCCGCTCTTCTACTACCACCTGCCCTGAGCAAGACTTTTATGGGGCCAATTTTGAAGACACTGTGCTAGAGGAGCCCCAACACGAAGACCTCTCCAACCAAGCAGACTATGAGAACAAAGGTGACCGAAGAAGCGTGGGAGGCCGCAGCAGCCGGGCTACCAGCAGCAGTGACAACAGCGAGACTTTTGTGGTCAACAACACAAGCAACCACAGTGCTTTGCACAGTCTTGTGTCAAGTCTGAAGCAGGAAATGGCCAAACAAAAGCTAGAGTACGAAATAAGGATAAAAAGGTAAACTTCCAGGCTGCTAAGGCTTTTCATTTGGGGGTTTGGGGGGTTGAGACACTGGAGGCATTATAGGAGCTCTCTCTTCAGCACTAGGTCTGGAGAAGAGGTTTGTAGAAATGCATGAAGATAGGGACTGATGGATCAGGTTGCTCAACCAGTTCTAATGCAGGCTTTTCTTTTGATGAGAAGCCCAGAAATCTAGGAGCCCAGCAGAAGCCTAGACATAGCAAGATTAAAAAAACTGTCAATAATGAGAATTTTGTAGATACTTGATATATCCTTAACAAAAGGTCTGGGGTGGTTAGCATACAGCAAAATCTCAAATTATTTCAAGAGGTTTGAATTCTCTTGGGAAATGAGCTTATTTCCCAGTGGAATTCAAAGTAGGATCTGAGCTATGCATTCTTCCATCCCAAAGCAACAAGTGGATGACAACAAACAAAGCTCAGTTTTTCCTTGCGGAGACCCAACTTTCCTTAATATTGATTGGCCAAGAGTGTACAGGAGCAGCCTTAGAATGGGGCTAGGATTAGATCATATTGAATAGCAAGCCTAATAAGAAGTCTTCTTCTGTGCTCTTCTGACCAGACAGAATGAAGAGGGCAGACTATGGTAGTAGTAGAAGGATGAGGGAAATGATGAAACCTGGAGGCAGTTGTATTGGAGACAACCATGATCACTGCAGATCACAATTATGGACAAGCAACATTAGTCACAGGGCTAAAATCAGTTGTGATTTTAATTGCCATGAATCATTGTGATTAACAACTGTTAATCACCTTTTTCTCCATTAAGTTTATCTACTCAATTTGGAGCTAAGTAGGTCTCTGTCCTAGTTACTGCCAACCTAGCAGTTCGAAAGCAAGAAATTGCAAATAGACAAATAGGTACCACTTTGGTGGGAAAGGTAATAGTGTTCCATACATTCCTGGATCTAGTCATGCCTGCCACATGACCATGGAAACGTCTGCAGATGCAAACAGTGCCGGCTGTTGGGCTGTAAACGGGGATTAGCACCATACCCTAGAGTCGTATACAACTGGCTTTTGAGCATGGCAGACCTTTAACTTTATCAAGGACTTCTTCTCAAATCAGGTTGTATTGGTTGCATTGTGCAGCATGAATCCATGTAACCCAATTCAAGAAGTTTACAGGTTCTGCTTTCTCCACTCCTTTCCAGATAGGAGAAAAACCATCCATGATTAGCCAGTCCAGTGTGCAAAGGTCATTACATTCAAGTCTTTCATTCCAATTCCAGGGGGGTAGGGATTATTTAAATTATATATTCCCCGACATGAAGTGTTGCATTAACAATGAGGCACACAAAAAAAGGTCAGAAGACATTTTAGCACTTCGCTTAATTTATCTCTTAGGGGATTTATATATCATTCACATTTTCCCTTCTGCCACCAAGTGCTCTAAAGACCCAGCTGTAAATGCTAACGACTATTCCTAAATTTATTTCACTTGCTGTCTAGGGATAGACATGAAGACAGTTTAAAAGAAAGAGGAGAAAATTTATTTCTCAGTGGCTGGAGATGCAAATGTCCCTCTGCCATGGCTGTGTTTTCAGATTCATAGTAGGGATTTTTTTAAAATGAGCTCAGAAAGCTTTGATTCCATTACACAAAATTGCAAATGAGTCTTAGAAATGGATTCAGTGTTCCAGCACCCTGACTTGGTTGAGTAAAAGACAGATATTAGCAGGGACTTACAATGTTTACCATGAAGCTCAAAAGGTTGGGTAAGTTATTCATCGTAAGTTGGGAAGCAGGGACCACCTACCATTTTAATGCATCCTATAAATAATGCAAATGACAGACATAGAGAAAGGCAACTAGACTCCCATTGCCATGAATGAGAGTCGCCATGATGTATGGAGCTGGCCAAAGTCTTGCTGTGCCTCCTTGAGTCTCCAGTTGAGAAGAAAAAGCAAGTAGTGTTGGAGGGAAAGAAAGTTTGGCTTCTCAGCGAGGTTACTTTAAAGCCATGGTACTTGTCTCCAAGGGACTGTGGTGGCTTAGTGCTTAAGATGCTGAACTTGATGACTGGAAGGTCAGCAGTTCAAGACCTGAGTGCTGCATGACCGAGTGAGCTCCTGTCTCTGTCCTAGCTCCTGCCAACCTTCGAAAGCAAGAAATTGCATTTAGATAAATAGGTACCACTTTGGTGGGAAGGTAACAGCATTCTGTGCACTCCAATGTCTCCTAATGCCTGCCACGTGTCCACAGAAGTGTTTGCAGATGCAGACAGCACTGGCTGTAAACAGAGTTGAGCACTGAATCCCAGAGTCAGATACAACTGGATTTCGAGCAAGGATGACCATTATCTTTATCTTATTCATCGCTACCTATTCCCAGGTGGCATCAGGGTTTGCTGGTTGAGTGCACAGTTATGGGTTTGTGTCTTGTAGTTACAGTGTTGACATGTGAAAAAGTCAGATGCAAAGGGAAGAGATTGGGAAGAGAGCTGGTGAGTGCATGTGGTACATGCATGCACTCTGGTACATGCACTCATTCTGTCTAATGCTGGGTCTGGCCTTGCTTCCCTGGCTTTGTAGCAGGATAAACTCCCCATCCCTATATTTGTGTTGTATAAGTTATTGTATGTCAATAGTTGCTTGAGATTGGGAGGTCATCTGTAAGGAAGTATAGGTCTGCCACCAAGGGCTTGGAATCATAGAATCATAGAATCACTGAGTTGGAAGGGGCCTTTTAGGCCAGAGGTGCCCAAACTTTTTGGGTCACGGGCCAGTCATGTGGTTCAGGGGGCTGGTCACTATGGCCCGGGGTGTATTTTACTTCCGCTTCTGGGAGCCACGAGGGCTTTGTAGGCCAGATGAATTGGTGTCGGGGTCCAGATCTGGCCCTGGGGCCGTAGTTTTGGCACCCCTGTTTTAGGCCATCAAGTCCAACCCTCTATCCAATGAAGAGTCGTGCATTCTTGACAAGGATGGGTTGATGAACACTTACGATGTGTGTGAGTGGTTTCAGTTGTGGAATAAAAGTGGCAACTACCAGTGTTCAATCATTTTCTCTTCTGGGTCAATCTGGCTATTCTAATTATGAATGTAAGAGAGTCTATTAAGGTAAAGGTAAAGGTTTCCCTTGCTCGAAAGCCAGTCGTATCCAACTCTAGGGTGCAGTGCTCATCTCTGTTTCTAAGCCGAAGAGCCAGTGCTGTCTGCTTCTGCAGACGTTTCCGTGGTCATGTGGCAGGCATGACTAGACACCGGAGCGCACGGAACGCTGTTACCTTCCCACCGAAGTGGTCCCTATTTATCTACTTGCAATTTCTTGCTTTCGAACTGCTAGGTTGGCAGGAGCTGGGATGAAGACGGGAGCTCATTTCCGTCCTGCAGTACTCGGGAATCGAACTGCTGACCTTCCACTTCCCAGTCAGCGTCTTAGCGACTTGAGCCACTGCAGTACCCTCTAAGTCTATTAATATGTCATAATGTTACTGCGGCAAATGAACACTGTTCCTTGAGGATTTGCTGTTTTCTTTTTTTCCTTCAAGCAACTTCCTCTTTCCTCCTCCTTCACAAGAGAACTTCACTATAATTCTCTCATTAGCCCTGAAATATGTGATTTAATAACACTGCACAAGCTGATTTCAGGGAAGTTGTTTTAAGTCCGAGCATAGTCATAAATTAATTGGCGTACAGTGGCCATATTTCAATTTTGGTAACAAGAAACCCAATTATGTGACAGGCTTCAGAACATGTTTGTCAGTAAGCTGTCCAGGTTCAGTGAAAGTCAGCAGTACATAATTACTGTGACAGCATCGGCTGGTGGAGTTGTGGAATATATGTATAAAACCCTGATAGCAAATCTTGGCTGCTTTTAAAAAATCTACTTGAATTTGGATTTCTCTGCTGATGAATCAGGAGGCTCTTTATTAACAGGGCAAATACTGAAGAATATCAGCAGAGGTTGAGTTAATGATACAAGGAAGCAAGGCCAGACCCACCATTGAAGGCCCACCAGAGTGAAGAGGTTGCCTCAGATGGCAGATATTGGGAGGCAGCAGGGCCATAGCCAGGATTCTAGATGTGGGTGGGTGAATATTTTTTCAGGGTGGGCAACAAAGCCTCTTTTCAATGCATTCCTATGGGAAACTGCACTTTGCCAGGGTAGGCAAAGTGCTAACTCAGTGTGGGCCAAGCCCAAAGAAGGTCCTCTGATGGGAATAACTGAGTTGGAAGGGGCCATTTAGGCCATCGAGATGATTTGATCTAAATCAAAGCAGATATGACAGATGGTTGTCAAATTCTCTCTTAAATTGTATTTATTTATTTATTTGTTAAATTTCTATCCCGCCTCACTGTGTTGGAGCGCTCACCACCTCTCGAGGCAGTTGGTCCCACTGTAGAACTGCTCTGTTAAGATTTTTCCCCTAAGATTCAGCCCATTATTACACATCCTGCACTCTGGAATGATGCCCTTCCTCTTTATGGTTAGCTTTCAGGTATTTGAAGCGTGCCCTCTCAGTCTCCTTTTCTCAAAGATGAACATGCTCAGTTCCTTTAGTGTTTTCTCATATGCCTTGGTATCCAGTCCTTTAATCCTCTTTCTTGCCCTTATCTGCATCTGCACATGCGCTAATTCTAATTCTTCTCTCATTGTGCATATCTGGGCAACAACAGATCCAGACTTCAGGTCAACGTAGAGTTGCCATAATTTTCTCCCACCAAACCGGGACAGAAGTATACTTGACAAAAATGAGAAGGTTATCTACTAGATAGACTTTTTAAAAAACAAATATAATATAATGACAGTTATAAAACACTTTCACATTAAATATATCAATACATAAATTAATTTATTTACAACAGTTAATTCTTACTGTAAGATGATCTGTTGTACTTCTGAGAAGTTGCGTTGTGGCCAACTCTTAACGTCCTTAGTTCCAGGAAACACACTGGTCACACATTATGAGGCGAGGACATTAAGATTTGTCTCCAGGTATACTCCAACTCCAATGTGGCAGGGAATCACTCGTTTGATGGCAAGAGTTTGAATTTATTTTAATGGTGTGTTATAATACACAGTCAGTAAGTTTTAAAAATCTGAGACTTTAACATGATTTTTATTGAACTGACCAGGACAATTTTTCCAATTGGGGACAATCCCAGTTTTCTGGGACATATGGCAAACCCTAGGTCAACGTAATATATTTTAATGCTTGAGATGACTCTTTTGCCCACACCAAATTGCTCAGTGTCCTCAGGCAATCAATGTATTTTGGCCCTAGAGGCAGAAAATTCCAAAGCACCTTTGCAGCAATAAGAATGATAAATTAACTCAAATTTGCTGCCATTCCATATCAACCCAAACTTGTTTGCCTGAGGTAGCTGACTTACTCTGCCTAACAGTAGGGCCAGCACTACGTTTAAAATAGCTGGACTCTGTCATCCTCATTGATCCATGTGTTTAGTTGTACTGCAGTACAGTAAGCTTCTGCCTCCTTTTTGTCCTCCTCCAGCCTTGAACAGAGAAATCTCTCCCTGGAGACAGAAATGATGAGTCTGCATGATGAACTGGAGCAAGAGAAGAAGAAGTTTACAATGGTAGAAATCAAAATGCGCAATGCCGAGCGGGCCAAAGAGGATGCCGAGAAGAGAAACGACATGCTCCAGAAGGAAATGGAGCAGTTCTTCTCAACTTTTGGGGAATTGACAGTGGAGCCACGTCGGTCGGACAGAGGGAACACCATATGGATTCAATGAGTGCCGTTGCTTGACCAAGGCTCTGGGATTCTGGGAATAGGGTTGTTGGGATAGTATATTGTAACAGGTGACAGGTCACCTGATTGAGGCTAGCACTCACATTTGTCAACCTTCAAAAGAAGATCACCCTTTCTATATCACTCAACTGTATCTGATGTGTGTATTTTTTAACTGAGAAACCATACTTCCTGAATGCTCCATAAGGCTACTGTTAAGTGTTATCCACTTTGTGTATATAGGTTTAAATATGTCGTCCTCGGATGGAATAGAAGAGATAGAAAAAAATTATTTTAATGTAAGTCTTATATTTAAATTTGCAAACTGAAACTTCATTGCAATCAAGCTTTATATTGAGGCTTTGCTTCCTTGCACTTACTTAACATAATAAGCTATTTTTGGCATTGTGTTATCATCAGCTTATTTTATTATTTTGTTTGTTACCCTGTTGCTGGGGAATTAAAATAAATGTGTGTATGTGTACACACACACACACACACAAACACACACACACACACACACACCCTTAGAGGAGGGCAACCAGAATGATTAGGGGACTGGAACACCTTCCTTACCATCTGAGGCTGCAACGGTTGGGCCTTTTCACTCTTGAACGACGGCGTCTAAGAGGTGACCTGATTGAAGTTTATAAAATCATGCACGGTGTGGACAAAATAGATAAGGAAAAACTGTTTTCCCTATCGCACAACACTAGAACTAGGGGACACTCCATGAAACTTTTGGGTACTAGTTCTCAAACAAATAAGAGAAAATACTTTTTCACCCAGAGGATTACTGGTCTATGGAACTCCCTGCCAGAAGAAGTGGTGACAGCTGTCAGTCTTGACAGCTTTAAGAAGGGATTAGACAAGTTCATGGAGGACAAGTGTATCAATGGCTATAATTATGGCTACCTAAGGACAACCTCCGGGTTGGAGAGATAGGCAGGATATCTCTCAATGCCATTTCCAGGGAATCCTAAGCAGGTGAAGGCATCTCCTTGGGAATACCCTGAAGGAAATGGTGAGCCACTGTGTGAGACAGAATGCTGGACTGGATGGGCTGTGGCCTGTTCCAGCAAGGCTGTTCTTATGTTCTTATGTTATGTTCTTCCATATCCATGGGTTCAGAAGCTGCAGTTTCAGTTATCCATGCCCCCCAAAAAATTCAGTTAAACAACCCACAATTTGTAATACTGTACTGTTTATCTATTCAAGATGTATTACTGGAACTGGCCACTGGAGGCCACTATCCACAATGTAATGTACAGAGCATTCCTGCTGAAAAAGAATGGTGTTTTAATGAATGGTGTTTCCAGGGGAGCCATTTTAAGAGCACACTTGGCAGATCTTTGCTTGGTTGGTAGGAGACTGTATATGCTGGAGTCAGGTTTATATCAGATTAATGCAAGTATTTGCCACTGCCGCCGCCACCACCACCATCCTGTTTTTAGACTCTGGTATATGTAATGCAGTGGTTTTTTTTTTTTGCAAATTCAGGCATCCACAGAATTGGAATGTATCTCCCATGGATACAGGAGGGGCCTAATGTAAACACACACACACACACACACACACACACACACACACACACACACACAGATTTAGCTATTAAAGAGAAAGAAAATATATTGTGTGACTGTGCTGTTTGTGCCAACTGATTTGCCCATGACCAAAAAGTCCTGTAAATAATTTTATAAAAATATAGTATGAATATCTAATAAGTTTGCATTCTTTTTTTAATTAATTATTTTATTTATGCTTTTTAACTTTTACCTCTGAGATAGGGGGAAACTCTAGTATCAGGATCTGATAGTAGACCCAATTGCCCATTTGCTTAGAACAGGGGGGCCCAACCACCAGGCCGTAGACCAGTGATGGGCAAAGGGGTGTCCCAAACTGGGCTGCAGGGAGTGGGTGGTGCTGGGAGCCCCCGTGGCAGTCTTCTGCCCTTGTGTGCACCACAGGGTCTGCCTGGTGGGTGAAGCAGGTGCACAGGCTTCAGACACTGCAGATGGATGATTGGCTAGGGCCCTCCTCCATGTTCTTTAACTGCGATTGAGCTCTACCACCACCCCATCTGTGTGCAGTGTGATACCTTGCTATCCAAATCAGGTTGTGTGGCTGATGGGTGGCTGGGCCCCTCCTCCTTGTCTTTGAGCTGCAGTGGGTCTCCTCCCCCCGCCTGTGTGCAGTGTGCACTTTGTTGTATTTTGTTGTGTGCTTTCACCATCCGGCCCTGCCTCCCCCACTTGCTGGTCCATGGAAAGGTTGTTTGGCATAAAGGTTGGGGACTCCTGCCTTAGAAGCTATTTCTGTTGTTGTTGTTGCCACTGCCACCATCACCATCATTACAGTAATACCTCGGATAACGTTTGCACCAGATAATGCTAAAACCACATAACGTTAAGGCCAGGGAGGGAGAGATGGAAAAAAATCCCATTGTAATTTTGGCCAGATGTTCAGTTCAGGCTCTCATAATTTAAGTTCTGAAGTGGAGCTTTCAACTTTGTAAATCGGCTTGAGATAACTTTCCCATTGACTCATATCAAAGCATACAACTTCCTGGAGAAAGACTTATCAAAAAAAATATGGCAACCCCCATAGAGAAAGTTGATGGTTGAATTTCATTTACACGCTAAACAAAGACACAGTCAATTGGAGTCAATGAAGAGAACTACCTATAAGTCCAAAGTGTGGTGCAGGTCTTTTTGAATGATGGTTCCTTGCTCTGATGGCAGGTACTGCCCTGCAGCTTGTCTGAGTATTAATCAAAGATAATCATGGCATTTTTTCAATGTCTGAAAAATAATTTTGTTAGAGTATTTTAAACATTCTTTAATTTTGCTTGGAATCAATAGGTTTTGATGTATATTTTGTTTCTGTGTTCTATCCTTCATTATGATAAGACTTTTAAGGACAATTATTGTATTTGTTCAATGAATGGCATGCTGCCAAAGGAATAAAACAGCCTTCTCCATCCTGGCACATCCAGACGTGCTGGACTGCAAATCCATCATATCCCAACTGATTCAGCTGTGTAGTAGTGGTGAGAGTTGTAGTTCTATGCAGGAACCAGGTAGGGGAAGCATAAATGTTTCAGAAAGTGTATTGTGGGGGGATGTTACCATCAAGAAACTTGGAATGTTCTGTTTGGAGCACTCCACCTGTGTTGGATCCTTTGCCCATGCAACTATGCACAAGCATTAATACGCCACCAAAACATTTTGATAAGGAGACCAGTTCAGACTGGCTCCCTCTCACTGAAGCCTTCACATAAGTGCTCTGTTGCCAATGTTTTTGTTCTGCATTTCCTGGAAAGCCTCCTCCAATTTTATGTTGGTTTCTGCTTAAACTTCTTCTGCTGCTGTTGCTAACATCTGGTTTAAAGAATGGGGAGAGGTTATATTGAGGTAATGGGCACGGGAAAGGTTGATGGCACACACCCTTACTAATGGGGAACTACGGTGGCTCAGTGGTTAAGAAGCTCACCTTGTTAGCTTGAAGGTCGGCAAGTTGGCAGTTCAAGAACCGAGTATTGCATGACGGAATGAGCGTCTGTCTGTCCCAGCTCCTGCCTACCTAGCAGATCTTGGGGGCATGAAAGGAGCCTCATTCGGGCGTCCCTTCAACCCAGAAAGCACCTTTGTGTGCTTCTGACATGTTTTTTTTTTAAAAAAACATGCTAATGGGCCCCAACCTAATTAGGGACGGTCCTTCTTCTATTTTTATAAGAATATAATTTGGAAGCGCCTATATTGGATCTCCCATCTGTGACCAACTCTACACTTGGAGAAGTAGGGGCTTATAATGACATGTGTTTTGGTAGCTCCCTACCCAGGCAGAAGCTTCTATGTCAGTGGCTACTCTCTGCTCAAGACCAAGGAACTGCTGAGGTAAGAATTAGCATGATGGACTTGGGAAACCCAGACTGAAGACCCAACTGAGTTGACCTGCCCTTTCCTTGATGTTTTCAGCCCAACAGAGGTCACAGATTTATGTAAGGATAGAGTGGAGGAGAGAACCACCTGATCTCTGTCAAATAAGTAGTCCTGAACTCACTGGAGGAAAAGCATTTATAATCAATAAACAAACAGCATTTTCCCAAAAGACTGTGCACCCTATGCCTAGAAAGACAGATACTACTACTACTAATGCATCTACAAAGATAGAACACAGTGCTTGGTTGAAGTGCAACATATAGACTATCATATACTCCATGACAAGCTGATGTGTTACATGAGTGCCCCATGACTCTAAGGAATGCACCATTGAAGTACGTGAGACACTGTAACCAACTCATAAACTTTGCACCAGCCTTGCATTGTAGTTCAGTACACGTTTGAGTGCCCATATTGGTTTGCAGTTGACCTGAGAAGACTGGATTCTGTACAGTTCTACAATGTACAAATATGGTACTTGCATGCTGCAAATGATGTTGCACATCTATTTCTGTTCTGCTCTGGTTTCGGTCTCTGAAACTGCTATTGCCTGGTGGTTGTAGGATGTCACGGCCAGGAAGGCAGCAAATAACCACAATCAGTGTTTGAATGATAGCAGCTAAGCTAACAAATTGACACAAATCAAGAAAAGACAAAATGGCTTTGAATCAGATGGAAATGTAATCAGTGGATTTGTTTGGTCAACATTTATATTAGGTCCGACCGATCATGTCTTCACCTTGGGAGTGTTCCAGTGTTTGATTGTGTTCCTAGATATATAGCACCTGTGACAAGCAAGGGACATGTCTGCAGAATCCTTGAATTGCTTGATGCTACCAATGAAGTGTTAGGCCCATGGAAAAGCATGACATAGACCTGTGATGGCAAACCTTGGCATCCAGATGTTCTTGGACTTCAATTCCCAGTAGTCCAAGCACCCTGTGAATCCACATGAATGGGTTTACTGTGATTCATCTGGCCCATGCTACTCTCATCGCTCCCAGAAGCAGAAGTAAAACACGCCCGTACGGGGGCAGCACAGGATGGATGAATCACAGTAAAGCCATTCATGTAGATTCACAGGGTGTTTGGGCTTCTGGGAATTGAAATCCAAGAACATCAGGAGTGCCAAGGTTCACCATCACGGACATAGACTGTGGTCACATCATTATTTAATCTGTTGGTTTCTGGTTCATTTCCTTGCAGAACACAACTGAAATGTTTTTTATTGCCCGGAAGGTACTGCAAGGGTTCGATAAGCATCACCCTTCTCCAGCAGGCTCCATGTAACACACTCATTTTACACTATTTGCAAAATTGGGACACACAAATGATCACACATTGGAAAGCCTGCCAGAGAAGGAGATGCTTAGATGACTATCCACCCATTCTGTTTTGTTTTTTAGGCAACAGGAAACCAACTAACCCCAATCCTCTTTTATCTCATGAACCTGCTTGCCCGCTGAAAATATTTACAGACACCATCTTTAAAATGGATTATTTTTATCAATGAAATTGCAGGCCTCCAGTCTCTGTGTGTATGCATGTAGTCCTATTTAGGTTTTCAATACAGGGGTTAATCTTGTGAGTAGAAGAGCAGGTTAGCCTCAGTTTCCTACCTTAGCTCTTGTGTAGAGAGCTTGGTTTGAGAAGAGCAGACTTTTCTGTGATGTCAAATTCTCTGTGAGGTAGGCTTCCACAAGTAGAGACCACTCCTTTTCAATTTAAGCTCTCAACATAGGAGAGCTAGGATGAAGTTATGGGGCTAACTTGCTCCCTCTGTTCATGGGTCAGGAATTAACCCTTTTATTGAATTCTTGGAGAGTGAGTGAGTGTATATGTGTGTGAGTAAAAATAGTTTAGAAATAAATTCCAGCACACAACACAACCCAAATGAATCAAGACACCAATGCAAAGTATTTAGACAAGAACTCCAAAAGGATTTTTTTCTAACTTTTTTGGCACAAAGGGGAAAATAGATTCCCTTCTGCTTTTAATAACTCAAAACAAACAGAAGTTAGAATGCATTGACTCAACATTGATCCACAAAAGGTTGATGAACAAAGCCAAGACCCCTCCATTCCCCCTCGTACCATCTACAGGAAACAATGATAGGTAGAAAGTAAAATGGCTGAAGAAGGAAACAAAATGTAACAATGTTCATTTCCTTATTAAATGTTACACTTGTCAGTTCATCCATACTCACGGATTGTGACTTATCACATTAAGGACTAAGACCCTTCAATCAAGTTGGACACTTTCCCCTCATCTTGCCTTGGTGCTAAACAGTGGCTCTTGATTTGTTTGTGTCTGCTCACTTTTTCCTCTCTCTGAGTGTATATAGATATATATGTAGAGAGAGATACTGTATATAAAAGCTATTTTTATCAACATTGAGAGGTTACACTCCTGGTCATTGTGAATTATATTTGGAAGTCCAATCATGCAGAACTACAGGCAGGTGCAACTTAGGTCTTATTACAAGATGGACATGACAAGGTGAACAGTTTGGTTTTGCTAGTTGGATTTGCAGCTCCTGGTACCATTTGTTGCAAAAATGTATTACTGGCCGTAAGTCCCACTTACTCAGTTTACTAAATATACATAATTCTCTATATACATATTGAACCCTCTGGGTCTTTTTCTTACCTAGCTGACACCAGCAAGGTAATGACCTGAGGTGCCACATAGAGGCATATAGTGGCCCTTGAAAAATACAGAAGTGATGAATTCTTATTGATAAGTTACACAGAGAGAAAGAGAATCAGTGCAGATATTTACATACTGTATATTTTGATAAATAGAAGAAATGCACAGCCCTGTTCGAGAAAACAACCAGCCCATTAAAAGCGATTGGTTTGGTTTACTTGGGATTACAAATTTTCAGCTTTTGTACTGGACCTTTTTCACTGGAGTCAATATTTTGGAGCTGTCCTACAGAGGATTTAGTAATCTCTATCTCCTTTAGGAAGATCATCTCTGACTGGCAAATGTCTAGAAACCCAGACTGGGTCACTACCACATCTGATGAAATCTGGCAATGCTGGGAACACAGCTTTGCAAGGAATTTATTTTATTGTTTTAGAAAGACACAACTGTTATGTTCTTCCTATCTGATGTTAATGCTAACTGTATGACTCTGGCTTGAGCTCGAAGGATTGTGGGCCTACAAAACATATCACTATTCAGGATGTTTGGATAGTAATGGCAATTTAGCCTATGTACCTAAATTGCTGGAGTAATGCCTCCACTGGACTTCTGCTGGTCAAGGAGTAAGTAAATGCCCTCTACACCACTTCTTTGCTGCTGCTTTCAAATTTTTAGAGATAAGAACAGGGAGAGGATTTTCATAATTTGTATTGGCACAGTCTGACTCAGACTTGACCAAAAGTTGTTTGTGGAGGTTGGAGAAGATACTTTCTCCTTTGTGGAGCTTTGAGAAGTTATTTTGATGGGACTACAGCTCTGAGAATCTCTCGGCCAGCATGGCTAGCAGAACTGTAGTCCAAAAACTACTATTTCCAAACTCTGAATATTGCCCTCAACAGGCATCCCCAGAGGAAAAGGATAATTAATATCAAATACAGCCTTCCATCTCCACCCTAATCCAGGAAAAGAAATGGTAGGAACATGAAAGCACCGTGTCCATAAAAGGCTACTGCACACATCTGTTAGGCAGCCATATTGCCATACACATAGTGCCATATTGCCATACACATAGTGCCAACACAGCAACAGGGGAAGGAGGAAATGCTCCCATTGGGCTGCTGGGTAGAGTGAACTCTGTGCTGAGAGCAAGTGAGAAAGTGCTCCCATTGGGATACTGGGCAGAGAACTCTGTGCTGGGGAAGGGAGGAGGTGCTCCCATTGGGCTGCTGGGAGAGGGGTGGGGCAAATTATGTGCTGGGATAATTGCATGGGTGCCTGCAGAGAGGGCTCCGAGTGCCACCTCTGGCATGCATGACAGAGGTTCACCACCACTGCTATAGATAATTTTGGCTGGATTGGGGTCCTTGTTTCCCCCTCAATGTCCTACAATAATGTAGAATGGAAATGGTGAGCTCATCCAGGTATTTAGGCAGTTGTGACTGCAATAGTATGAATATAACCAAAGCGTCACAAAGGAAAATAGCAGTTGTGATATGTGCAATTTTCATCTGGATTGCTTTATGAACTCACCCTCCCTGTGTGACATCATGACACACCTGATTTCCTTCCCTGGCCAATTCCTATAGGCTGTTACTTTTCAATGGTGAAGTGTTTTGGATTCTGGGAGCTGTGATAAAAATAATAATAACTTTCCCAAGTCCTGGGAGGAGAACATAGGTAGATGTAAACTGTTGCAAATCAAAGTTCTCCATTTTAGGCAGTTTCAGGAGCACAGATTTGATCTGCGAAACTCTTTGCTGCTAATGATTCCTGAAAAACTGAGGTGGGTGGATAATTGATTCATAGGCTTCCAATTTTTAATTGCAAGTGAACAGAAATGAAATTTAAATAATACAGCCCACAAAATAAGAATACTTTCTATAAAGAACCAAGATCTAATATATTACATGAACGGGTCTGTTTCTCCAGGTCATCAATTTATCATGAAAAAAAGAATCATCTGTTGTTCTTGATGTTGCCTTCAAAGGTTTACTTGTTAACATCCCCTTCTTTTAATGATGAGGTCTTCCAACTTTTCTTGGATAACAAATCCCATCACCCTATCTACTAAGCCATGCTAGCTAGAGATGATGGGAGTTGGATATCAGTGACAACTAGAGGGAAATTGATTTTTCACTTGTGCTTTACATCTTCAACCCAGGGTTAAACTCACCCTTTAAAAGTCAAACCAACTCAACTGTCAAACTCTTGAAAGTGCAGCATTCTAACTCAAGGTTGTACGGAAAATTTCCCATTAAAAAGAGAAACTCAGATTAGATTTAACAGATCCTCAAATATTTTAAATATTCTCACCATCTAGCAATATTTTTGAAACAAAACAAAATCAGGTAAAAACAAAAAAACCCACAAAGATACAAATAAGTAAAAGCTAGCCAGTATGTTTTTCCCAAATTACTCATTCCAAAATCTCATTCTTTCTTCTAAGAGCCTTCTTTGGTCTGCATCCTTCTTTACATGATACACAACCACCAAAGTCAGATCGCATAAACAACAGAGTTTCTGTACCATTTCAGTACTTGTCGCTACTTGGCTTGTCACAATGTTGAACATACGAGAAGAATTTTCAACTTCTTTTTGCACAATTGACTTAAGTATGGGTCTTTTCATCCACTGTATAATTTTTAATCTTCAAGCCTACACTACATGGGCTGGGTTGATATTTAGGGTGCAGTCATAATTAAATCCAGTTAAATTTAAAGGGTCTTACTTCTGAGTAGGCATGCATAAACTCATGTTTTCAATACATTCAAAAACAATAGGGTTGATGTAAACATGGCTTAACATGGATCCAGCTCTACAGCCAGAACCAGTGTTCCCACACAGTTTGTGTAACTTAGTGTGTCTCAATCATATGCCTTATCACATATCTGATTGTGCTATCAAAATGTGCCCTGCCACCTAAGCAGCATTTAAATGTATAAATCTTACACAAACATCAGTGAGATTATAGCTAATAACTAAGGCTTTGTTCACACAACTGAATGGAAACTATAAGATTTCTGGAACAAAGAAGGCTAGTACAGTATTTAAGAATAACTTTTATTTAATTACATTCTCATCCCACCTTTCTTCTAAGGACTACAGCAGGTATGTGATTGTTCCCTCTATTTTTATAATAAAAACAGATCCAGGAGGTAGGATAAGCAGATTGATTGTGGTTTGCCCCAAAACACTCCTGGTGGCTAACCTTGGCACTCCAGGTGTCCTTGGACTTCAATTACCAGAAGCTCAAGTCAGTACTCCTGCTGATCAGGGCTTCTGGGAATTGAAGTCCAAGAACAGCTGGAGTGCCAAGGTTAGCCCTAAACCTTTCAGCAGATTGGTAGATTTTTAAATAGTGGGCCACTCATGAATCTTGGCTGCATCCTGAAGTGATAACAGTGCAGCCACAAGTCCCATTTAAGTATCCAGGAAATGGTTTCTCTGATGCCCTGAGGAAAGGGAGAGTACCAGCCTCTCCCAGTCCCTTTGTTACTATGGAAAATGATCATCCACAAAGGACATAATCCTGTGCAGGTGGAACCTCTCCATGCAATTGGGAACCATGATTATTCAGTCTCCGCAACTGCATGGAAAGCCTCTACACATATCACAGGCTGTTGTTGGTCTCCCTCTGAAGAGAACCAGCTCTCTCTTTCCCCTCATAACTCTTTTAGATCAGCTCTTTTCTGAACATTCAACTAGGGATATAGTTTGACCAGCCCATCTGATATTGGTGAAAAATAATCCCCATATGTAATTTTCAGATCTACACACAGCATTACTAATTACTCCCAAACCCTCATCCTCCCAAGGATGGACCTTATGCCTTTATCAGTTGCATTCAAAGAGTGCAGCTTCTGTTTGTAGAGAGATACAATTAAAAGATAGTTGCTTTTGAACAGCCTGGAATGTGTCTTTCATTTATTACCCAGACTTTTTGTTTTAGTATATATAACAATCATTTGCTATCAAGTCATTCCTGATTTATGGCGACACTTTCTAGTGCTTTACCATTCCCTTCTTCTGGGGGTGACCTAGGATTGTGCAGCGTAATAAAACCAACTGGTGGCTTCAGTAGAAGAGTAGGTGGTGGCTTATACAGCATTCTCCCAGGAGGCACAGTGGGGAATCAAATGTCCGAACTCTAGCTCCACAAGCAGATACATGAACCACCAAGCTATCTAGCCAACAGATACATACAGATGCCTACCAGGCAGATCTTTGTGGGATAGATTCAGAGTTATAATAATTTAATGTCAGAAATTATTCTGGGTTGAAAGGGTTTTTGCTGGAGAAACTTCACTCAGGAGATGCCTGAATGAGGCTCCTTTCATGTCCAGAAGAGCTGGGACAGAGATGGGCATTGTGTTGGGTTGAAGAAAGCGCAGACACCCAAGGCATATCATTCCAGGACTGTTTTAGTAGTAGTAGTAGTAGTAGTAGTAGTAATAATAGTAGTAGTAGTAGTAGTAGTAGTGTGATTTTGTCATTCCTATCAAAATAATATGGGAAATGGTAGAATATAAGCATGCTTGTTTAATGTGCTAAAATTCAGGAAGGAAGAGTTTTAGTAGAATAATATGAACAGACAAGCAGCCATCAGAAATAAATCTAGAATGATTGCATCCTAGACCACAATTTTGTAGAACTGGCCAAGGGGAAGAATGATTGGCAAACTGTTCTAACACCATACCTTCTTCGTTTTGGACACTGTTAGAGGAAGGAATGGCAAAATCCATTTCTTCCAGACCAGTTGGGCGCATCCAAATCTGGCTGCAATTCCTGGAGTTCACATTGAGTTAATAAAACCAAATGGTGCCTTCAGTAGAAGGGGAGGTGGTGGTTTACAGAGCCTTAGGTAGCCATCAAGTTCCACCTTCATAAATACTGAGGTTGAATTTGGAGTTATCTGCATAAATAAATGCTTAAAAAAAACTTTAGAAATTTAAGGGAAGTAAAATGAATAAATAATACATTAACTTGTATCTGGATTTGTTGCAGACATCTGGAAGCTTCTGTGTTGTTGTTGTTGTGATCCAAGTCCCATCAGCCACTTTTGCTCTATGATCTATGAATAGTGTTGGGATTCAGCAGGTTCACCCCAGTTCGCCAGAACTGGTAGCAGAAATTCTGGCTGACCCCGCCCATCCAAGTTTTGAAATAAAGTGGTCCTAATTCGGGTGCAACACAGGTCTTTCCTCTGGCCACACCCACAGAGTAAGTAGTAAAAAAAATTAATCCCACCACTGTCTATTAAACAACCCTTGTTTTGCACCAATCTTGTGGGTATCATTTACAGCTTCCATCTCTTACAGGGACAAGTTAAAGGTTATAACATGAAAATTAAGAAGAGAAAATGGATGTTTCCACATTTCTCTGGCATTTGCGCTTGTGGACTGGGTACCACTAGTTTGAGGAAAGGGTACTCTAGACTAGAGCAGTCCTTTTTAGATAGAAAGATTGCCATGCAGTGATGGCAAACCTTGGCACTCCAGCTGTTCTTGAACTTCAATTCCCAGGAGCCCTGATCAGCAGGAGTGCTGACTTGGGCTTCTGGTAATTGAAGTCCAAGAACACCTGGAGTGCCAAGGTTCACCATCACGGGCATAGGGTGTTAAGTAGCATCCAGTTCAAGTTCTTCCAAGACTGTCTATTCTACTATCCTAGTGACAACTCACATGGACAGGAAGTTCTTCCTAATTACTCTACATCATGTTTTTGGCAACACATACCATTTTTTCAGGTCACACCATGTTTGAACAATTTATGCTTTCTCAAATATTGATGGTCTGCAACTCTCCTTAGCAATAGAACACACAACAATGTAGAAGTTGCAGTCCAGTATTCATATCACCACTCAGGATCTACATCAAATAGAAAGTAGATTTGCACAATTATCTCTCCAGCAGCCCTTCAAATATTTGAATGTGGCTATCACATTACCACTTAATCATCTCATCTCCCAACTAAGTAAATGCAACCCATTCAACCTATTCTTCTAGTGCTTGATTTCCAGAACCCTTCCCCATTTCATTATCATCCTCTGAGCACATTTTACTTTGTCAATACTTTTCTATAATCGTGGTGCCTGGAACTGTCTATTTCAGAGCAAAATGGTACTAATTATTTCTTGAACTCATGATGTTATACCTTTGTTGAACCCACACCCCGCTGCTGACTTGTGGTCTGTGTTGCTATCAAGCCAGATATCATCTCTCCACCAATGAATTCACTATAAAGAGGCTTCTTGATTATAACATCACATTGATAAATAAATCATATTGCTTAAAATTATTAACTATAGAGTAGCAACATAAATCAAAATGCCTGTTGCTTGTTATAACCTCATATTTAACCCACACATTGGTTTCAGTTTTGAGAGTGGGTACAACCAAACAGCAACTACATACAGTTGTTTGTATTGCACAAGAACATTCTATGCACACAAATGTCCTACCATCTGCTTGGCTGTTTCACTGTCCTGAGTAATTGGCTATCTTCTGCAAACTTTCATGCTCCTGCTATTATTATGGTTGTGGCTCCTGATTTTAACTGACAAAGCACATCTTCTAATGATGTTCAGTTCTGGTGGCTTTTCATTACCTGCAGTATTAGCACCATAACAGAGAGTAGCTGAATATGTTTTTAATTGCCCATCACAGTAGGCAAGAAAATACACAGCTAATAGATGCTATTATTGCTTAGAACATCACTTCTTTGTTATTGCCTCTCTGCCATCCTCAGTGCACTACTGTTAAGCACACCTATCTCTTGTGCACTGGGACCTCATTGGGTTGAGCTAAGATTATGGTGCCACACAAAACTAATGTTATTCCATGGCTTTTAGGAAGAATACAGAGGCGATAAATCAAGCACTGTTGCTTTGCGATTTCATTTTAATGGAAGCTGCATCTAGTTCCTCTAAGCCAAACACCCAGATGGCTAGGACACAATGGGAGTGCCTGATATATTGCCCCTAATATTGCTGATTGTTACTATTATTATTATTATTATTTTTGCAGTAGTAACTTATTGCTTATTGCTGCTATACATACTATGCTAACTCACTCACTCACTAACATTTTCTGATTCTTTCTTTTCAATGACAAAAACTCAGCCTACCGACTTCTTTATTTAGTCAATCAAACCAAAGTTGTGTGGTTAGAAATATTTCAGGGAGGGAGTGTTTCTAGATCAATTAATGGCTATATTTCACTATCTGAAATTCATACCAGTGTGATGTTGGTAGGTTTAAGCATGCCGAAAAATACTGTTAGAGCCACTGCATTTATTTTTACCTGTCTATATTAGTGCTTATAATTTAGCTTCACATGATTCAACCGTATTAGAAATAAGGAAAATAATCAACTTAGTCTTTACAGTCAGAATCCTGAGTTTATTCCACTGATGTGAAAGTCCATGGCATGAAGAATGCAGCATGCAGAAGGAGATATGCAATACTTTCTTCTGCAAGTGCAAGCCCATTGGTGTCAATTTGCAATTGCCAGAATTTTCAACTTTGCAATGGAGATTGGGTAAAGCTATGCCACAGCTCCACTTGTGTAGTCTTAAACTTCATGGATAAGCCAACTAGACTCTGCCCCGCAATGATCTGTAAGAAAGATGAATCATGTGTGATTTGTTTTTTAAAAAATGTAGCTTTAAGAGCTGTCCTGAAGCTTCCTGCCATTTGATCATGGAAGAAAATGTCTTCTGAATTAACCACTGTTGCTGACCTTAGGTCTCCTGGAACAAATTTCCATTTTGAGACATATATGAAATGTAGATTAGCACAAACACATGTTGGGTTCACAGTCCTTCTATGCACTAAGACGCCAACAGAATCTGTGCACTAGGGTTTTAGAAAAGTGCTGACTTACTGGCTATCTCAGCAACAGCTACCTTTAAGGCAGTGCACATAGCATACTTCTGATTTGCTGAAACCCAGCAAGTTGGTAGCAGGGAAAGGGCTGCAAAGAAAGAGAGAGATTGCACTCTTCTTCTTACTCCCAAACACCCTTGCTCCTCTATTGCCAGAGACCTCAGCTGGGATGGACGTTTCATTAGCACAGTTCAACTGGATGGAGACAGACACCTTTCACCATAGGTTTACTGGGCAAATTTATTTCTTTATGTCTCACAAAGTCATGTCATATGATGCTTTTCTTTAAACATAACAGTAGCACTTGGAGACTTCTTGGACTATATTAAGAGATTGCATAGCCAATCTTGAGTGGTACTGATTTAGAAGGAGTTTCAGATTACTTGTTTTAATGAAAATGTAAGAGTGAAGAAGATCAAGCTGGAACCAGCTAAGCCTTCACTCTATCTAATGTTTCCACAAAGGAAATGGCTGAAATAGATTTCTTAGAAGTCATCAAGTGCACTCCATGCTTCAACTGGCAGTGCTCCAAACCTTCATTCTCTAACCAACACATTAAATACCTATCTATGCTCAAAATCAATATACATAACAAATAACACAATTTTAAAGGACTAGGCTTTCTTTGCCTAAAAGAGGAACATTCTACATGTGCAGGAATGCAGCTACAATGAGTTTACTTGCAACAAATGATGATCGTGGTTATGGGAAATGTCCATCTATTTTTCATCAAAGACTTTGCAGACAATAATATCTGCTATTCTTTGATCCAACTAGGGAAATTATGTGATTTTAAAAGGACAAATCTATGAGTTGTATTTGCGCTTCTTTTTTTTTACTTCTCAAGTATTGATATGACTGGTAGCTCTCTAAGTCAGTGGTTCCCAAACTTTTCACACCATGGGCCTGACCATGCCCCCACCCCCAGACAGCTGAGCAGACTAATCATGTGGTTCCTCCTGCCATAAACGCTGCCATAAAATGTGACGCTGCCATAAAATGTGTCTGCAGCTGTTGTAAATGCATTAACGACAGCCGCAGGTGCATTTACGGCAGTGTTTATGGCAGGCATGGGCACATTTACGCATGTGCAGGTGCATTTTATAGCTATCGTAAATGTGCCCACTTTCACGTCTGGTAGCGAAATAGCGCCACGGGCCACATTTGGCCCATGGGGTTTGGCCACCCCTGCTCTAAGTCCATCTCTCAGACACGAGCTCTGTTGGAAAGAAAGAAGTCTGCTGGTTCTTATCTTGTCAAGGCCACATGAGCAAGAAAAAGGAGTGTCTGAAGCCTGACCCTCATTTGAGCTCTCAAAAATTCCTTAGCCTCCTTAGCATGGTGAATTGATTATTGCCTGCCAAATCAAATGGGTTAGCACTAATTTATTTTATGGCCTTTTCATTAAAAAAAAAAGGGACAGCTCTAGGTATTTGAAGATATGGCCTGTGCAAAACTTCCATTGATCTAAGAACATCCAGATGATTCCTGCTGGTTGAGACCCAAAAACAGAAAAACCAGTATAAGCCATGATAGCAACAGAGCATTCTTCTGAGACCGCCATAAGGTTAAAACTATGCCTTCCTTATGATTCCCTTCCCCTTCTACAGCCTGGTTTCTTTACAGATAAACTCTTAAAGAGCCAGCTCTGCAAATTAAGCCTTACATTTACTTTAATATTAACAAATTAAAAAACAAGTGCATTAAAATGCAAAAGATACAGCTGGGAAAAGTTATGTGTTATGATAAACCAGTTGAGTCTCTCATCAGCTAGGAAAACGCCTCTGGGGGAGAAATGTCATCATCATACAATCTTGTTCCACCCTTAGCCAACCATTCTTTTGCATCAACACAGACATACACACATACTCATTCTAAAAACCAACTCCTAATGCATCAGCATCAATAACTACACCGCAAGGCTGCCTTCTATAATTTTTCCAACAGGTTGTTGCTAAAAACACACACACAATATTTAGAACTCTGCACCCTTCAAAATTCCGAAAGAGCTTTGGTCTGACTTTATTTCTACATGACTTATTAAACACGGTCCTGCACCCACCTTCTTAGAGATTAAATCCAGCTGAGTTCAGTAAGGCTTATTTCCAGGCAAATGAGTTCAGGATTGCAGCTTTCTACTAATTTAAACCACAGACAAGCTAAAAGGACTGTACACTTTAAATTAAATTACAGGCAAACTTTAAAAAAATAAAAACACCACACACACAGAAGATGCTGTTTTCCCTGCAGGCTATTGTGCATACATAAAGATTCCTACTTGGTTTATATATGTACATACACAGCTGCATTTATAACCTCAAATGCCTATTTTCATGTATGTACACCAAGATACATGTGCATTTCTCTGTTTATCTGCCCAACAAAAAACCAGAGAGAGGTTAGATAGGCACACATGTATACACATTGAGGGAAGGGGGCTGCCCACCTTGTCATGCCAGCGTGGAAAAGGACAGTTGCAGGTTGCTGGTTTTGCGGCCATTAAATTTTGCAATTGTAGGGAGTGTGTGTGTGAGTCTTCTTTTACATATTTTTCCTCATTTTTCTCTTTTTTGCAGTAAGCATCATCATAAGGAGATCAAAGCAGAGCAAATATAAGTTAAATATACACTTGAGCTTAGCTGCATTTATATGACTCTTTCAGGAGAAGCAGGCTGAAAGATTTTTCTTTTGTTTAATCCTCATGTGTGTGTGTGTGTGTGTGTGTGTGTGTGTGTGTGTGTGTGTATGCGCACACGCATACATGTGTTTTGAATTTTCTCATTTTGTTTTACATTTTCTGTGCCACCATCAGATTCTTGGTTATAACCCCAAGGATTTCCCTCCCACTAAATTACATCATCTTCTGAAGAACGTTGGGTTTCGCAGGCAGGCGGCTAGTCACCTGCAACAACCGAGGGGTCCTGCAGAAGCTTCCAAACTGCTGTCAGTGTCCGATGCCAGGGTCTGGTCTGTGGACATGGAGGAAATGTCATTGACCGAGGAGGAGGGAGGGAGGCTTTCGCTGCTGTTCACTGCTGCACCTGTGCTAAGAAAATGAACACCAACGTGATTTAACCTGAAAGCCAGAGCCGATAACATACAGAGGGTGCCTATATATATATATATATATATATATATACACACACACACACACACACACACACACACACACACACACACATTTTAGGAGATGTTATTTATGTCTTACGTTTCAAATTTGAATTGAATTGCAGTAGCAATGAGTAGTACAGGTGTGCCCAAATTATGGTCCATGGGCCAGCCCCCGACATCAATTCATCTGGTCCGTGCCACCCTTGGGCACATTTTACTTCCACTTCAGGGAGCGACGAGGGCCGCACAGGCTGGATTAATTGGCATCAGGGGCCGGGTCCAGCCTGCAGGCTATAGTTTGAGCACCCCAGATTTAAGCAGAGAAAATGGCAGCCTAAAATCTATCTCATCCTGTTGTAAAACAGATTGCAAGGCACGTTTTACTTTCTTTTCTGGTGGGAGGAACCACATGACTGGCCCACTGAACCACGTGACCAGCCCACTGAACCACGTGACCGGCCCACATCCCAAAAAGTTTGGGCACCTCTGTAGTAGTATGATGTTCACTCAAACGAATTAATGCTAGTGTCACCTTGCAACAGGCAGGATGGTCAAAGAAAATGGTGGAAGTACCGTTGTTGCTCAAGGAGCACAAGACCATTTTGAAGAGGTGTGGTTGAGTTTTCCACATGTTCTCCTGACTTAATAACCCTTGACATCTACCTATTATAAGGAAATAGCTACACCCTTACACCTATTGAGGATCTTAAAGGATGTGGTGTACCGTAGAAAACTGGTTGCACTGGTGGTACTTTGGTAAGGAATTTAAATGGCACGCACAGCGATACAATTGGACACTTTGGTCAATTTTTCTCAAGTAGTAGTTTACCATAACCAGAAGTGTCTGGATGCTGATGGTAACCACTTTCAGCACCGCTTGTAACTGCAGAAGTCAAACATGACTTGTATTTATCTTTTGTTATCAATATCTATTGAGTACTGTATTACAATTTTAATATAGTTATTCCTTACTTAAAACATGTTTACATTTTTGGCAACCTCTGTACACACACACATACACATATATATTATGTGCACATACATATAAAGATATAATGCACATATACACACACACTTATGCCGACTGGATAGCCCAATGGTTTGAGTATGTAGCTGTGAACCCAGAGATTGAGAGCTCAATTCCCCACTGTGCCTGATGTAAGAAGAGCCAAACTGTGTGGCCTTGGCAAGCTGTACAGTCCCAGAATGTCCCCAGAAGAAGGGAACAGTAAACTACTTCTGTATATTCTCTACCTAGGCAACCCTGGAAAAGAGTCACCATAACTCAGAATTGACTTTGATGGCACACAATTATTACTGCAGTGTCTGTGCAGTAGTATGTATGTATGTATGTATGTATGTATGTATGTATGTAGGTAGGTATGTAGGTATGTAGGTATGTAGGTAGGTAGGTCTTTGTCTAAATCACTCCACTATATTACATCTTCTTAATAAGTCACCATTCGTAGTCACAAGCCAATTGTGTGACTTAGTGTGCATCTTGGCATGTGACTAGGAATGTAAGTAGCAACTCATTAATTAGCAGCAATCTTCTTTCACAGTTTAAGCATCTGAATTTTATGCTGTCAAAAATCCAAAAGAGGATTCTGAACAATATCAGAGGGCCAATGCTACCATGTTTGTCTCATACAGCATACATGTTTGCCTCATACAGTAGAGTTTAGAAGGCCTCCTGCATGGTGTGGGGGGTGCTGGCTGGATGTGTAAATGTTCTGAAGTGCAGGGCTAATTGGATTTTCATGGAAAATAAGCCTCTTTAGTAGGTAGGTCTGCCATGATGTGGACAAAGTAGATTCTACAAGAACATCCTCAAATACATACTGGAAGGAAGGGGATTGAACCATAACTAATCAGCTGGCAAAGTAAACCACAAACATTTACATAACAGGTAGGCACAGATTGTTGAGGGAGAAGGAGGAAGAACTGAGGAAGAAAAAGAGAGAAAAGAGAAAAGTAGCAGCAGCATCAAGATTAAGAAATGCTACAAGTAATTGTACTAGGTCCGCTGGGAAAAAAATTAACTTGATGGGTTAAACTATACAAGACTGTCCAGTTGCAGCTCAAATTACACAGTCACTTAGTAATTTCAATGCTGCACTCTGTTACAGGACGGGGTTTAAAAGCTCTTCCTATATTTCCATATCAGCTTTTCTCTCCTCACCTTCCCTTTTCTATTTATTTTTAATTCGTTACACTGACTGAATTTTTGCTTTCAGCTGATCACATTTTCTCACCAAGACAAAAGGTACCTAGAAAATCACTGCTTCATAAAAAGGGTTGTTTTTCTATCCCTTTTTTTAAAAAAAATAACACAGAAACAACAAAAAGGTAGCAAATGAATGTCAGATAGAAAGACAAAGAAATGTCTACACACCAGAGAAAATATAAATGCTGAACGAAAAGCAATATTCGTTACGCTGAGTGATTCTGTGCTTTCAAATGATCACATTTTCTACATGAAGGATATGGAAGCTGACATATTAAAGGACAACAACTACAGTAATAAACCAGATAATGCTAAACCTTGGTTCCACGAGTCTTAGCACTATCTGATTTTTAACATTATGTGATACATTTATCGCACAACGTTTAAAAAAGCCAGCTTCCTTTGGGCAAAGCCAGGGGTGAGTGCGCCCGCCTGTTTCCCCCGAAACCAAGCTGGGGATCACAGCATCTGATCCCCAGCTTGGTTGCGAGGAATGCGCATGGGAGCGCCTGCCTGCTTTTCCCCAAACCACCTCTACTCTGTCCGGAGACTCCCAAAGTCCTTCCACGATCAAAGGATTCCATGGGGGGCACTGGACCCCTAAGTGGGGATGTTTAATTTTTTTTCATTTAAATTAAATTAAAGAGAAACATTGCTAGCATCAATATCGTTTATGATCACATAGTTCCTCCAAGTGATTTTCAGCCTATATCAGTGATGGCGAACCTTTTAAAGACCAAGTGTCCAAACTCAACAGGCTGCCATCTGTGCCACAGAGGGACAGAGCAAACTCTGTGCTAGGAGGAGGGAGGAAGTACTCCCATTGGGCTGCTGGGCAGGGGGGTGGGGCAAATTCTGTGCTGGGGGAGGGAGGAAACACTCCCATTGGGCTGCTGGGCAGAGAGGTAGGGCAAACTCTGTGCTGGGGGAGGGAGGATGCACTCCCATTGGGCTGCTGGGCAGAGAGGTGGGGCAAACTCTGTGCTGGGGCAATGGTGCACATGTCCACAGAGAGGGCTCTGAGTGCCTGCTCTGGCACACGTGCCATAGGTTCGTCACCACGGGCTTATATCAATGCCCAAGAAACTGGGCAACTATGGGGGGGGACACTTTTCCAGCAACTGCAACCCAAAACACAAATTTACACACCTCTCGTAAATATTATGCTGGCTTGTGGGAACAAACATTCTGTATGCATAAGAATGAGGCTCCATGTTAGGTGGAAAAAACTAGTTCTTAATTGGTCCTTGAAAATTATGCTTCCTTACAAGCAGACTGTGCTGTTGTTATATATAATACCCAGATGCAAAAGCTGTCCTGTATGACAAATTTGGTGTGGTTCATTCCAATAGGCACTATATTTCCAAGCAAGACAGCAGTAGGCATGGGCACAGAAAGCTCTTAAATCAAACTTGCACATTCTGTCTTTCATATTTGCCTCTACGAGAACTTGTTAAATGGCACACTTTTTTTTTTTGACATCTCCCAAAATAATCTGGTGATGTACTGGGAAATTTGAATCATTTTTTCATTGCTCAATGACTGTATAATCTAGAAGGTGTTTTTCATGTGTGAGTCTATGGGGTGTGGGTGGGCAGAGAAAAGGGAACTGAAAAGGGCTTTTGACTCCCGTGCATCTTTCTCTACTATTCAGGGTGGCAATAACTAAATGAATATATTGGAGAGGGCCACCTTCGGTCCCTCTTCTCTTACTAGCATTGTGGTCCCTTGCCTGCCAGACATGTGACATCACCATCATCAAAGAAAGAGTTAAAGGAACAAATAATATGTCTTGAAATAGAAATAAAGCTATATCATCTTCTGGGCAGGATGAGTAGCGGAAGCAACAGCAGGCAACAGTGATGAGTGAAAAGCTCCCACCAGTAGATGGAACTAACATATTACCCCTGCTTGCATCCCCTGAATTCCTCATCAAACAAAGCAGAGAAATGGAGTTGACTTCAGATCAGCAGGAGACCACTAATTAAGCAGCTACACGTAAAAGTAGAGCTTGGAAAAGTTACCTCTTCAAGCTAGACAACTATCAGGATTATCGTGGAAATTCTACACTCGTCTGTCTACTCAAAAGTAAGCTCCACTGACTTCAGTGGGACTTACTCTTAAGGGTTGTGGATGCATCCCTAGATTTTCACATACTTTTTAAAGGTTCCATCTTGGATAGTACATTTATTGGGTCACTTAAAAGTTACAAATTAAATGAGCTTCGGAGATAAATGGGGTAAAGATGGTATACAACTAAAGAACGAAGGCAACATGGGTCAAAGTTTTGCCCAGGACTAAAAATGGATTTCAATAATGTTCATTGATACAGATCTGATACTGGTCTCCCTATCAACTGTTGTACATTAACAAGGGCTGGTAAAGCTTCATCTCTGTAAAATGGACCCTGCAGTGAACAGAATAAGGTTATTCACTGGGACTGAGTACCTGAGGGAGAAGGCTGTCCTTTTACTACACCATTCTTGGTCTTTTCTTCAGAGTTCATTACTTCCTTGTAGATTAATTCTGCAAGAGACAAAAAAACTAGCTACAAAGTTGCATCAGGGTTCTTTATTTACCCACAATCCACATTCAATAAACCTAGAATAAATTTGTAAACTAAAAAAAAATCTAAAGATCACCCACTTTCCCCTTGTAAAAAAAAAGTCTACAAAGGCTACTAGCCACTTCCTTGTTGTACTGGCTTAAATCTGGACCCTACCAAATAGTAGAGCCAGGTTTGATCCGTAAAACAGCAACATCTACACATAAGAGGCAGGTATCTGCAGGCTCCTGGTTTGCAAAGTATAAAATACAAAAAAAAATATTTAGATACCTCTCCCTGCCACACACACAGCCTATCCAAATACAACAGGAGCATACTCAGTGGACAGGAAATGCTCACTGTTGATGAGAGGAGTTTTATTCTTTGAGTTAAAAATATGCTAGGAATAAAAGACATAATTATCCTACATCTATCAACCATTTGAGATCTCCTTTAGCATTGTGTGCAAAATCACAAGACAAGGACTGCTTTCTGACTGAATATGAAGACATGTGCATTTGCAAAAGTAGGCATCCACTTCAACTCAGAACCCTTAAAGGGCTTAACTGTACAGAGATCCTTCAGCAAGGGATGGGACAGCTGAACTCTGTAGAGTGACAATGCTACCCAACCATATTGAAAACTCAAAAAGGGCACACATGCTCACCCAAGCAAGAAATAGCGACAAAAGTGCCATCAAAGTCTGCTCTGGAGCATGTATAGAGTACTAAAATAATTAACAATGGTGTAGAAAACAACTGGCCCTAAAACTATATGTATCACTTTAAAGTGAAGTTTGACCAGTACTGTTTATAGTATAGCTATTATCTTGCTCTTCAGCTCCTGTACTTTTCATTGCGCTATATCCTGATTTATGCCTACCATTTATAACAGATGTAAGACATCTGGACATATCCTGTGAATTATTTGGATATGGAATATTTGAGTGTATGGAACATAGAAACAATATGAGTAAATAAAGCCTGTAGTAATAAACAAGCTGATGTTGCCTTGAATTATTGCAACAAAGAAAAGACATATATTTTTATATACCAGATGAATTTTAATCTGATCAGAAATAATTGACTGATTTCATTCTGGATTTAACCCTTGATTGGGATAAATGTCAGCTATGATGGACACAGACTTCTGATGTGTTCCATGAAGGTCTATAACTTTTGTATGACTTTAGAAGCAATAATCAGGCACGTGTCAGTCATCTGATCTTGACAGAAGGACAATAATCTTTTTTTAAAAAATCACTGATGTACATGACATTTAGAGAGACTAGATACCATAAAAAGCAAGCTTCAAGTGTGGCTATACTAAGCACCTTTAAAGTTTCCTTCTAAAAAACCTACCAGGCAACAGCAGTTTAGGAACCATCAATTTTGGTCTCTGCTCCAGATCTGAATTGATTGCCATACTCACGTTGTCTCTCTCTGGAGCCAAATCTGGCCATTATGCTTCAAACCAGACTTCATACAAACAATCCAAATCAAACTAATTCAGTTTCAAATTTAGATTTTTCTGAATTAAGTGTATAGCCCTAATTTGAAACATAAACTTTGGTGGATCTTAGCATCACCATCAATGATGTCACAGAATTATCATGAACACATAGTGATACCCACTACACCTGCATGACACATATTTTTAGGGGGAAAGACAAAGTATCAGCAGGTCATGAATTCAAGTTTTGTATCCAGAATATATTGAATCTACTCTCAAGCCTCCCTTCGATCAGCTTAATTTTGTTACAAAGCTGATGTCTGTTTTTATCGGCTTTCAAAATTGTTCCTGCATTATTGCCTTCCATACTGTAATATGAATATTAACATTAATAAATAAAATAAAATTACACTGCACATTATTGGAAATAGATTGCTCTGAATTGCTTGTACTAAACTTAAAAATGTGTGCCATGTCATATCCATCCATTCATTTGTCTAATTTATCCCCCACTTCTCTCCCAATAATTACACCCAAGGGAATGCTGTCTCCCAAATACACATGTCGACAACGGTCAGCCTTTGTCTCCATCAAGTGCCCCAGTGACCAGCCATAACCTGTTCTTTGCCATTGCTACAAAGTACAATACTCTTGTGTTAGTGCCTGTGACCTCTTTTGCCTAAGACAGAGTGCCTGGAATAATATGCATCATAAGGACACCTCATAAGCAATATGATCACAGAAGCAATGGAAAAGTGATGGGGTGGGTGGGGCAGAGCATTGTGGAACTAGGTAGAGAGTTAGGGTAGCCCACATTATGTATTTTTAAAAATCAGGTCGACATTCTTCAAAGGTGAGATTACCTTTCCACTCTTCAATTGTGTGTTCTCTTTCGTCCAGCTGCTTATCATATATCTGTGGAGGTGGCTGTTGAGGAAAAGCATAGAGTGGTAAGCAGGATATGCTATATCTGGGTGTAAAACAGAATTAATCCCAGTCAAAGAGGGCTGGGAGAATTTGAACACTAAAAAAACCCTGAAAGGAAAGGAAAATGCACAGAGTTTCTGTCACAGCAGCCTACTCTTCTCTGCAATGTGAGATAGATAGAGGGCACTGAAGACATTACAGATAGGCTCATAAAGCACTCATTGACTTGATGCTTGTTTAAGATTTGTAAATATAAACTGTGGCTTGAAATAATTTCTTCCTGTTAAAATGTGGACTGCTATAGATTCTAGCCAAAATAAGCATAAACATCTTCTGCATACCCCAACATCACATAAAGGATGGATAATGAATAACATTCTTTTCTCTGGACTGATGTTCAGAGCATTTAAAGTTTCTTACCATCACTGGCTAGAATTGATGTTAGCAAAAGTTACCATGCTAATTATGGATAATCAATTAAGTATGAGGCACATCTAAGTTGCACAACTGGGTATTTGATTAGTTGTGCCCAGGTACCTTGGGAATTAGCTGCAATTAGCCAGAAGTTATGCAAACCACACGGAAACACCAAAAGAGCTGCTGCTGGTCTTCCTAATGAAGTGATGGCCAACATTGGCACTCCAGGTGTTCTTGAACTTCAATTACCAGAAGCCCAAGTCAGCACTCCTGCTGATCAAGGATTCTGGGAATTGAAGACCAAGAACACCCGGAGTGCCAAGGAAGGCCATCACTGTCCTAATAAATCACAGGAATCCAGCTCATGGTGCAGAGTGACTTAGACCAGTGCCTCAAGCTAGTGCATATTGAAATATTCATAAGACCCATGGTACATTCATACAATTAGGCTACATAGTCATTTGACTCCAGTCTGATTCTAAATAAGAAACACAGTGTTTGTTACAAAAATGCCTCATATCATTGTCTTGGTTATATAGAACCAATTTTACTGATGTGGTTTCACATTCCATTTGGAGAACTAAGTGGAGAATTCCTCAAACATACCTCTGCATATCCTAAGAAGTGAAAACTGATCAGACCAATGCACTTCAGACTATTTTTTTTGTTTGCAGTTTCCATCTTGAACATATTTTAACTACTGAAACTTCACTTTCTGTCCTAAATTGATTTTAGGACTTTTGCATTTATCTTTGCCTCCCATCAAACTTTCCATTTCCTAGCCTAAGGAACAGTCCTGCAGAACTCAAATATTATCTGAGTTTTGACATTTTAATTCTCCAATATCAGCATTACACACCCTTGGTTTTGGATTTCATACAAGGACTACAAAGCTTTTCTTCCTTGGTTTTGCTCAAAGGGAGATATTTCAAGAATGGACAGATTACCCTTGGGGCTAACCAAATAATTGGACTACAAGTGCCATCATTTCTAGCCAGTATAGCCGTGCTGTATTATAATGAGAGGTGTAGCTCAAATCATCTGGAGGGGATTAGTGGAGAATAGAAGAGTAGAGAAACAAGCAGATGAAAGTAGATATAAGGAAAGGAAAAAAATGTGTATTGACCTACCACAATGAGGGCCTATATTGTGATGTCAGACATAAAAACTGGGGATGTGGCAGATATTGGCACCTCCTGATAGCCTTGTTTTGCAAAAAGCATGAAGGAACAAAGCAAAAGGCAGAATGAAAGAGTTCCGGATGAAAGCATCACCTGGTGAGTTCACTGCTACCTGCTTTTGAGGTATTCACTAGATTGTTTTGAGCCAGCATGAAGGCACAGCTGCTTGAGGAAATGACCAAAAGTACTCCAGAGCAATAGAAGGGCACAACAGAGAAAAATAAAGACACAGAAAGGCCAAATATACTGTTTTTAAATGCTTGCTGGATACATTTTTAAAATGGTTTGTGCCATTGAAATGGAAAATGATTTGCAAGACAAGATATGGATTTGTTTTCGGCAGCTGTAGGAAAACTTACGTTCATTCTCTGCCTCAGCAAGAAAAAATGTGCCAGGATCATTTTACAGAGCAAATTTCCTTATGAGTACAGGAATAGCTTCATCAAACTCAACCATGCCCTCCACCATCTTTTCGGTGTAATGTGTGTGGTTGCATGTTTCATGCCAAGTTCGGCTTATTGAGTCACCAGAGACACATCCATCAATGGAGAAAATAATGACTTGGGGGGGGGCAGAGTATACTCTGACACAAGTATCTGCCACTGCTGCCAACAGGAATAGCAGTAATACTAACAATCCTAGTAGTAGATCTTATGGATTAGGGCTATGTTTATTTCCAACAGAGGTTGCAAAAGTCACTTTTTTGAATCATAGTCCCTGGAATCTGACAAATGGCATGGCCACTGGGAGTTGTACTTCAAAAAAATAATGTTTACCAGGCACAGACTGGTCTCTTACTGCAAACCTATATGCCTCTAGAGCAGCTAATCACCCTAAGACATTTCTTCAGTCCAACCCCTGCAGTCTGAGCTGGAGATCTTTCTGCCTGTTTTGGCAGCTCAGGCACTGTGACGCTCCCCTGCTCAACTGAAGAAGGAGAGGGTTTGGGTCTCTAGCCTGAGAACAGCAAAAAGGCAATGAACTTAGGTCAAGATCAGCAAATGTGACATTCTGTCACTCAACAGCTCCACCAGGCCTGGAGCCTGCATTTGCTAATGAGGGGAAAAGCAGAGTATGCAGACAACGAGGAGGAGGAAGGGGGAGAATCAAGAGAAGGAGAGGCAGACAAGATGGAAACCCAAAGGGGATGAGAGCTGGGAATTCACACAAAAGCTGATGAAATTGTCTGGCTCATTAAGCAGCCCACTCCAGTGTTCAGAGAGCGACTCCAGGAGGGTTTGATCTTGGATGAGTTGTGGTTTAAACTTTTATAAGATGAGATACTATGATCTCCTTCGAAGACACGGGAGGTATAGTATTAGAATCCATGGCTTAGTAATCGCTATTGTTCCCCCAGACCCCATCTCCCAGAAGGCATTGCCCACACTAGGTAAAGTTTAAAGGTTGCCCTTGCTTAAAAGCCAATCGTATCTGACTCTAGGGTTCAGTACTCATCTCTGTTTATAACCAAAGAGACAGCGTGGTCTGTGTCTGCAGAGGGTTTGGAGGACGTGTGGCAGGTATGACTAAACAGCAGAGTACATGTTGTACCGAAGTGGTGCCTATTTATCTACTTGCAATTTCTTGCTTTCGAATTGGCAGGTTGGCAGGGAGTGGAACAGAGATGGGAGCTCACTCCATCATTCAGCACTCAGGTCTCAAACTGCTGACCTTCTGACCTTCCAGTCATCAGGTTCAGCATCTTAACCACTAAGACTAAGCCACTGCAGTCCCATGTTAGCTACTTGAAATAAAACAACACAAGGTTTTGTTTGAGCTGATTTTGGTGTCAGAAATTATTTTAGCAGTTTGCGACATGTGTTCTTAAAAAAACCGAAGCCATTAAAAAATTGCAACGTGTACACATACAAGAGATCTGTTTTTCACAGATGTCAATTCTACTCTTTTCCTGTCATGGTAAATCTAGGTTTCTCCTTCACTTTTCTCTACTATGCAACTGAGTTTTCCCCCCTCTGCACCGCAACAATCTGTACAGAATTATAATTCCTGAGCAAAATGGCATCTTTCCTTCACAAGATTCCCTAGAAAGGGCACAGAATTGCACAGAATTTGGCAGATTTTATTTTATTTCATCCTTACAAATTATGCTTAATGGAAAAGTATATTAGTGGAATTGAGGTGCTTGCTGCAATTGAATATTCCACCTGTCCTGATTCACCATAAGACAAAGCAAACCTTGGTTCAAGAACCTTCCAATTTGTAAACTTGCATGATATTTCAGAGAAATAAAATCCATACAAAATCAGGCATCAAATGTGAACAACTAAAAGTGTTATTATTATTTTTAGGAAATGGGTGTAACAAATCTATACATTACAGAAAAGGCATTATTATTTTTCTCGATGGAAATAAAAATAAATCTATTCAATCAGACGTGAATAAAGGATGAAATGATTACGTGATGGTGGGGTGGAAAATGGGATGCAAGAAAATGAAAAGTGAGCTTTTCACATTCTCTTCCAGTACTCCTTCTCACCCCCACCCTGACCCTGAAGCCATAAACTCAGATAAATGCTTTCTAGCTAGGAAGGAAAATGTACAGGAAATGATCATGCAATTATGACACATAAGCATGTGCTTGGGTGCTGCTGCTTAACTTGCTTACCTCTTATAGTTCTGAATGGATGCTGGTAGTCATGGTTATAGTTGCTAAGGAAACAAAACTCCTAAGATAGTGCTGACTTTGAGCTTGACCAGCTCTCCTCACCTCCAGACCTACAGAGAGTTTGCCCACAGAGCTAAGCCTAATTGAATCTAGAAGCAAATCTCCATGCCATAAATTATCATAAAACATTGCATACGTTTAGCCTGATAATGGCCATCTATGAAACTCCCCATATGCAAATGCTAGAGCTTAGAAATCATATTTGTAAAAGGAGGAGGAGGAGGAGGAGGATTCCAATATCTAAAAAAGACTGCGATCACAGGGCTACCAATTGACAATGGATCTTCTGGCTGATGAAATGGTCCCAAAGTAACAACCATGAACCTAAATGTATATCCAGACAATTAATGCAAACAACCCAGATCACAGGCAAATGGTATGTTCCTTAAACCAGCATAGAGGGACAGTACAATATCAGTTTGTCCCAGTATCTGCTTTACACCAGTTCTTCAGTACAGTGCTATACCCAAAGGACAACATCTTACCCAAAATTGTTGTGCTAAAGTAAGTTGCAGTTAAATTAGGTCCATTTTAATCAACAAAACATATGGAGGAGTTGACTCACCAAACCTCCAATGATTTAATGGGCCTATTCTAATGCAATTTACTACAGTAAGCAACAGAATGTTTATAGTTTGCTGTTGAGCATACAGCACTATCACTTAAAACTTTGTCATAATCATTCATACTTGATTTCTCTGAAAAGAAGATAGGGCAGGAGTGGTCAACCTACAGCCTGGGGGCCAGACCTGGACTGTGGTACCATTTTATGTGGCTTGCTGCCGCCCTCACTGCTACCAGAAGCAGACAGCCGTAAAACATGCCCACGCCTGTGTAAACACACCCATGCCTGCTTTAAACTCTGCCGCAAATGCACCCAGGTCCCACGGCTGTCATAAACATGTTTACAACAGCTGTGGACATGTTTTACAGCAACGTTTACAGCAGGAGGAACCACGTGACCACAAGCTCAGCTGTCTGGAGGCGTGGACAGGCCCACATTGCAAAAAGGTTGAGAACCCCTGAGCTATGCATTGAATTATAGGTCTGTCTTCACTAATAGACTACTCCTTTTCTTGTTGATAGTGTTATAATAAAATTTAAAAAGGAGAAGAAAACAGGTTTGTTTACAGAGGAAGAGATTATGAGGCAATTATTCAGTAACATCAAGTTAAATGAGCAGAAAGCAATTAGCAAGAGAAGCAATGAAGAGGAAGCTTGTAATTAGAGCTCCTGAAGAGGGCACATCTATGTAGGTTAGTAGCATGGTCACCTTTAATACTGCAGCATCTGAGAAACCTGAAGAAAAAGACCAAGTACAAAGGGAGTTGGCTTAGAAAGGATTTGCTGAGAAAATCCGCAGTACAGAGGTTTGTCTAAAAGCCTTCTGGGATTGTAGGAAACACAGAAGATTGAAACTGAATAAAATGGAATACAGATATTTGCAGAAGATAGACTTATAATTTTACACGCTGAGATGAAATAGTATATTTTAAACAATTTCCTTGTACAGTATATAAAAGAAACACCAGGGTTCATTTTGACAGTGCAGGGTTTGATCAGGTCATGAAAGAAGAAGAAGACCTGGGTTAAATCAAATACCAGTTCTAAAACATATCCATGGGTGGCTCAGAATGATGACCTAACATTGACCTCCACTGACCAGACCTATTTCAACTACTAAACTGTCCCCTAGCTAACAATTTTGTTGTTGTTGTTCAGCTGCACAGTCGAGGCTGACTCTTTGCAACCCCATGGACCATCACACGCCAGGCTCCTCTATCCTCCACCGTCCTCCTCAGCCCACATAGATCTACGCCCATTGCATCGATAATGCCATCTAGCCACCTCATCATCTGGTGCCCCATTCTCCTTTTAACGTCTATCTTTCCCAGCATCAAGGCCTTCTCTAGTGAGTCCTCTCTTCTCATTTGGTGGCCAAAGTACGTGAGCTTTATCTTCAGTATTTGTCCCTCCAATGAGCAGTCAGGGTTGATTTCCTTCAGGATTGACTGATTTGTTCTCCTTGCAGTCCAGGGGAAGTCTCCTCAGGCACCACAATTCAAAGGCATCTATTCTTCTGCACTCAGCTTTCCTTATGGTCCAGCTTTCACAGCCATACATTACTACTGGGAATGCCATTGCTTTGACTATGGGGACTTTTGTAGGCAGAGTGATGTCTCTACTCTTTATTATGCTACTCTTTATTATTGCTTACCAACAATACCTCAGATATATTCAGATGTGAAATAAGCAAAGATTGCTACCACATTCAGGACTTAGCAGGTGAATTTCTTGGTCTGTCAACCATAAAGATAAACTGAGAAAAATGTCACTTTTTTCTTCTTCATCAAGAAATTTCAAGCCTTGTAAGAGTCCTCACTTCCAGCTGAGAATTAAAGAATGCCATCTTTTTTCTCAAGCATGTCTCCATACCTGTATCTTGCTCTTTAAAAGAGCAAAGCATACATACACACACACACATCTGTGTGCACACATATATATACAGAACAAGCACAGAACAATGGTTGTTCTTTGCATTAAGAGAGTTATTTTAAGCAGCTTACTTACTTTGCAGAAAATCCTTGTTATTAACATCTTATTGACAGTAAAGGTGTAAGCTTCAGTTATTTTATTCTTGCAGGTGAGAACAACCACAATCAGGTGTACCCTGGTAATGGCAACTTTGTGTTGCTGGCTAATCTTTCTCACACTAGGTCAGGCAAAGGGAACTGCAGAATGAACCCATCAAATGGTGGCTTCATTTTGGCAGTTTCATGTCTGGCTTAAACATGGAAGAAAATATATGTTGCAAAAATGTATCTGTACAAAACACACACACAACTATTTCACACACAGAAAAGTTTGCGTTTTGCACAAATTACTATATTTGTTGGCACAAAACCCCCACATCTTTTGTGAATAAGGATGATGATGGAGAAATGCTAGCTAGTTATGAGAGGGGGGAAATTCACATCACAGGTGCCAAGTTTGGAAAGGTTTGTTGACACATTAAGGCCACAGCTGATTCTGGACTGCTTCTTTCAGCCTGAGGGAAGATAAAAGCGACCAGCCTCTGGCCTGCTGAGAACACCAAGGCCACAGCTGATCCTGGGCTGCTTCTTTCAGCCTGAGGGAAGGTAAAAGCCACCAGCCCCTGGCCTGCCGAGAACACTGCCTTCGGGAGGGAGACTGGCGAGAACACCTGAGGCAGGGCGGCTTCTGGACTCCTGGTTGGGCTCCAAGGCCACCTCCACCGCCTCCACCACCTCCACCACCACTTAGCCGGTTTCATCTTCGGGAGTGGAGGCCGTTGAGAACATTGGATGTTTGTCTTCCGACCCATGGCTGGTTTCGGAAAGGGGATATTTTTCCCGGCTGTGCAGGTCCGTCGCAGCAACTACAGGGAGGACCTTGTGCCACCAGGACCGGGGGCGGGGAGGAGAACATCGGCTGCACCTGGGGTCGCTTGTGGCCCCAAAGATGGCGCCCCCGCCATCTATGCAGCCACGAGCCTTGCGCTGCCAGGACTGGGGTGGGGAGGAGAGCATTGATTGTACCTGGGGTCGCTTGCAGCCACAAAAGCGGCCCCCTCCACCATCCCAGCAGCCATGAGCCTTGCGCTGCCAGAACTGGGGCGAGGAGGAGAACATTGGCCGTACCTGGGGTTGCTTGCGGCCTCAAAAGTGGCACCCCTCGCCATCCCTGCAGCATCGCGCCTCATGCCGCGTGGACCAGGGTGGGGAGGAGAACTATGGCCCCACCTGGGGTTTCTTGGCGGCCTTAGGGGTGGCGCCCCCCCTCCCCATCACCCCCGTGGCCTTACAGCACTTGGACTAGGGCCGGGAGGAGGAGACTCCCGTCATTGGAGTTCTGTGGGGGGGGGGGTGGAGGGAGTGAGAGGGTATGTTTTAAGTGGGTTAGGGAGGGAGGGAGGGGGAGATGGCCTTGCCAGCCAGGAAGAGAGGGCGACACTGCGTCTGGGTTAATGGTGGAGGTTCCAGGGGCTCATTTAGAGGTTGTGACGGGCATGGGGCGTTATAGCGGGAACCGTGGGGCGGGCCGCACTCGGGGAACACGGGACCGATGCTTAGTATCTGTCCCACGTTCTGGGCCCCCGGTTTCACCTCTAGGTCCTGAGCAGCTGATCTCCAGGGTGACCCCGCCGTTAGGCTGCTGATGAATGCCAGGTCAGTCTGTAATAAGGCTCCCCTAATACAAGACTCTATTTTGGGGGAGCGGGCCGACCTGGCATGCATCACTGAGACCTGGCTGAGACCTGAGGATGGGGTGCCTCTATCAGAGATGTGTCCGGCCGGGTTCGGTGTTTGGCACCAACCTAGGGATGTGGGTAAGGGCGGTGGTGTTGCCATTATAGCCAGGGAGTCATTGGGAGTCGCCAGGGCCACCGCTCCACAAATTTTGGGTTGTGAGGCTCTGCTCCTGCGGTTGGGCCCTAACGGTCAGTTGGGGGTCCTACTCCTGTACCTGCCTCCTTGCAGGGTAAGGGACTCCCTGCCTGGGCTCCTTGAAGCCATCTCGGCATTGGCTTTGGAGTTTCCTAGACTTATGGTTTTGGGGGACTTCAATTTGCCTTCGCTGGGGTCTGGTTCCGAGTTCATAGCTTCCATGGCAGCTATGGACCTGGCTCAGGTAATTCAGGGCCCGACCAGGGGCAGTGGCCACACGCCAGATTTAGTCTTTTTGTCGGGGCGGTGGCAGAGTGATCTGAGTTTACAGAAGCTAGACATAACACCTGTGCCATGGTCAGATCACTATCTGGTGGCTCTAGACTTTCTGGGGGCGACACTTCATCGTAAGGAGGCAGGGTCAATTAAAGTGGCCCGCCCCCGGCAACTGATGGATCCGGATGGATTCCAGAGGGAACTGGGGGAATTTCCTCTGGATCGGCGACACGATTCACCTGATGCAATTGTTGACCTGTGGTATGGGTCGACGACATCTGCCTTGGATGTAATCGCTCCACTACGGCCTCTCAGAGCCCGTGGAGCTAGGTCATCCCCGTGGTTCACTGAAGAACTACGGGAGCTCAAACGGGCAAAGAGACGCCTTGAGCGCCGCTTGGTGAAGACCCAGAGCGATTCCGATTGGACACTAGCTAGAGCCGCTATTAGGGCCTACCTAGTGGCAATGGGGGTGGTGAGGAGGCAGTACTTCACCTCTCTTATTGCCTCCACTGATAATCGCCCAGCCACCCTGTTTCGGGTGACCAGGTCCCTCCTGGGTAGGGCGGGGCCTGTGCCTGGTTGGCAGGGATCGGCTGAGGACTTTGCTGACCATCTGGTGGAGAAAATCGATCGGATCCGCTCGGGGTTCAAACTTGGCGTGGACGGGGAGGGTCCGGGGGGAGCCAGTGCACAGTCTTGCGGTGTTACCTGGGATCAGTTTGATCCTGTTGCCCCGGATGAAGTGGACAGGCTCCTTGCAGCGGTCCGTGCCACTAATTGTCCATTGGATCCCTGTCCCGCCTGGCTGGTAAAAGCCTCTAAGACGGTGACAGGTGGCTGGGTTGGGGCTATAATTAACGCGTCTTTTCGAGAGGGGATATTTCCTGCACTGCTGAAACATGCTCTTGTGCGCCCCCTCCTGAAGAAGCCATCCCTCGATCCAGCAATCCTAACCAACTACAGACCTGTATCCAACCTTCCTTTTTTGGGGAAGGTTCTGGAGAAGGCAGTGGCACGTCAGCTGCAGGGGGTGCTGGATGAAGCGGAATATCTGGACCCATTCCAGTCAGGATTCAGGCCTGGATATGGTACTGAGACTGCATTGGTCGCGCTGATGGATGATCTCTGGCGAGAGCGGGATGGTGGTCATCCGTCCGTCCTTGCTCTTCTTGACCTCTCAGCGGCCTTCGATACTGTTGACCACGGTATCCTTCTGGAACGGCTCCGAGGATTGGGGATCCAGGGTACGGTGTGGTCCTGGTTTTCCTCATTTCTGAGGGGCCGGACCCAGTCGGTGTGGTTGGAGAGTGAGAGGTCGAGTCCTAGGCCCCTAAAATATGGGGTGCCTCAGGGCTCGGTACTCTCTCCTCTCCTATTTAACATCTACATGAAGCCACTGGGTGAGATCATCCGTTCCCACGGGGTGCGGTACCACCAGTACGCAGATGACACACAGTTGTACATCTCGGCCCGTGGGAACCCCAGTGATGCAGTCAAAGTCCTTTCCAGCTGTCTGGAGGCTGTTGGGGTCTGGATGGGTGCAAATGGGCTACAGCTGAATCCTAGCAAGACTGAGTGGCTATGGATAGGGGGTCCTGTGTTATCCCGGGAGCTACCATCTTTGGTTTTGAATGGGGCTGTTTTGCCCCAGACCAACCCGGTGCACAACTTGGGGGTCCTCCTGGATTCGCAGCTGCTGCTAGAAGAACAGGTGGTGGCTGTGGCCAGGAGGGCCTTCACCCAACTTCGGGTGATTTGCTAGTTGCGCCCATTCCTGGACCGGGACTCTTTGCTCATGGTTACTCACGCTCTGGTGACCTCCAGACTAGACTACTGTAATGCGCTCTACATGGGGCTTCCCTTGATGACCATTCGGAGGCTGCAGCTGGTCCAGAATGCCGCGGCCCGGGTGGTGATGGGGTGTGGACGTTATGCCCATGCCTCACCACTGCTTCGGGGGCTGCACTGGTTACCAGTTTGTCTCCGGGTGCAATTCAAGGTGCTGGTTTTGACCTTTAAAGCCCTACATGGTAGTGGGCCAGGGTATCTTAGAGACCGCATCGCCCTAAGGACGTCTGTCCATCCAACCAGAGCGGACCGGAGGGGCTCTCTAATTGTGCCATCAGCCAGGGGGGCTCACCTCTCTGGCACAAGGAGGAGGGCCTTCTCCGTGTCCGCACCAGCCCTTTGGAACCTCCTGCCTGTGGAACTGCGTCTCCAGACGGAGTTGTTGCCCTTTAGGAAGGAACTAAAGACCTGGCTGGCGGGCCAAGTTTGGGGTGCGGGTGGGGATGGGGGTACTGTTGGGTGGTTGGTATAAAGAAGTGTGCCTTCCCCCAAGGTCCCTTTGGTTCTTGCCCACCTTTTAGGGGTGGGTTTTTTTTAACTTTTTTAACTTTTAACTTTTTTATCATGTGTCTTTTATGTATTTACTGTCCGCTATGTAAACCGCCCTGAGTTGGATTGTACCTGAGTGGGCGGTATATAAACGTGAAAAATAAATAAATAAATAAATAAATAAACAAACACTGCAACATGTTAAAGTCTAAGTCAAGAAATGCCATAAATGTTACAAAGTGAAAAAAACAATTTCCTGCTCCTCATCTAAACAAGCAAGGATGAGACAGCTGATGATTAACATCCTTAGAACTGCACACAATATGCACATACATGTGCATACAAACAAATACTAAGCTACACATCATCAGTAGAAGCCAAAAGACAATCTATTTTGTGAATAGCAGGAGACAGTACTGCGATTGTTTAGCAGTCAAAAAGCCAGGTTGTATTTGACTGTATTTTCTTGGAAAGAACTTTACAGGCTAAACCCCACTATCTGTTCCTTCATTCATTGTGAACAAACAGCATATCCGCTAAGAAATAACATGTGTTTCCCTCTAGTTAGCAGCAGGTCACAGTCTAGTATTTAAAGAAAGACTAGCATGGTCTACATCTTTAAAAACTGTCAAAAGGAGGCAAGTCTCTTATTATACTCCTTGCCATTTCCATGAGGCAGCATAATTTTATTGCTCCTTGGTTGCCTGTGAAAGGATCATAAACTTTTAATAGACTTGTAAAATGAGGATTTTAACTGGCTTGGGGGGTTTGTATTCCTAGCTGGGATACCATCTAGCTCCCCTCTTCTTTTGCAATCGGTGTGGTAAATCCCAGAAAAACCTGCAGGGCCATTATTTCTAGGTTAAGCCCTTGACACAAGATCAATGACATTCTCTACAAACTGAGTGCTGTATTTTTTTATTCTCCCTGGTAACATCTATTGGTTTTATGCAGCTTACTTTGACATCCCCATGTTTAAATCTTATACTTGGCCTTCTTTTACTTTTCCAAAAGCAAGTTTATTATATGAAATTGATGGTTCTGTAATGTTTCTGGAGAGATGATGTATGTTGGGCATTCTTCTACAGTACCCTTTTGGTTTTGTGCCCTTCTTCTTCTGCCAAGTCCAAATATTGGCGATCATCATGGCAATCAGCTATGAAGACTATCCTGTGTATATAATGCCATGGCCCTTCATCTGCCTTCCACATCACAGCATGACACCCATACCACTGATCCAGTTCTGTGAGTCACTTTCTGGTCCTGAGCCCTTTTAGCACACAAAGTCCTCCCAGACCCAGGTCGGTATTGATGAAGCTGCTGCCCTCTGTCAAGATGGATTCAAGTGGGATTTAATCCACTTGGGGACCATCACCCTTCCCTGTGGATTTCGCCAGGGCCGCTAGTCCTCAGAGTTGTCATGTTAGTTAACCACCACCTGATGCTCAGCATTGAGTTGCTGGCAGTATGGTTTACTCTATTACCATAGCAGGATAACCTGGCCAGACTTTGTGCCCTTGGGAGAGAACAATGGCCTGAATTCTATTGCCAACTTCAAAGCAAAAATATTGGTGGCAAATTGGTGTTAGCTGATGTGTTCAGACATATTTTTAGGATCTGGTTAATGAGTGACAAAATACACTACTTCTAGTGTAAATCAGGAATGGCATTCTGGACTATATCTGTAAGGTGGAGATAGAAGTCCAGTAGTTTCTTGGGAAATAAAAGTTTGCAATATTCTCTTATCAGAGCACCATTATAGTCAATCTAGCTGAAATCTGATGCCACACCTTAGCAGTATGATATAGTGACTCTATAGTTAAACTGAGAACTGGGAGATATAGGTTCAAGTCCCCAGTGACGCATGAAACGGAGCCATGAAAAAGCCATTGACTGACTCATTTTCTTGAGTCAACCCTGTCTCACAGTTTAACTACCTCACTGGGTATCTGTGAGAAGAATTTTTTTTTAATCTGCCCATGATATTCCTATAAATGTCACAATCTTCTAATCCACAAAGAGAAGAAATTGCTATGTGACATAGGATAAATAACTATTTCCTCTCCATCTTGTTCAATCTTAGAATCTTTAATGGGTAAGAAAGTAACAAGTACTTGCACATTTTCTCATTCTTAATGAAAAAGTGTGTCTCAAATCAACATCATGAGATACACTGTCAAAAAAAAAACCCTTGTCCATTGCTACAAGATTAGTTGCAAAAAAAAAATTCCTTGTATTTTCCACATAGATCTTCATGCTTTGTACAAAAACTGCCCATGATATTCATATAAATGCCACAATCTTCTAATCCACAAATAGAAGTTGCTACATGACATCGGATGAATAACACAGCCAGCAGGGAGAAGATACTAAGAAGAATGAATTGGTAACTAGTCCAGAATCCATTGGTTGATTATTCTTACATCTGCATAACCTGTTTATCTCAGCATAACTACAAGCTAAAGCAGCATAACTATAAACTACAAATTAAATACACATCAGAGACAAGAAGGCTAGCTGAATGCACTACACAATCATATGGACCAATTTGTTTCATCACACACACACCCCATTTGCTGATTTAAGGAAAGGAGGAAGAGAAAGTCTGCTCTTTACTAGGTTTAGAGGCATAAGCATGTAATCAAAAGCTCAATGGAAGTTGTTTACAAACTCCAAAACAGAGAGGAAACAGCATGTGTCAACATCTTCCATAAACTATGTATGACTCATTTATAATTTTATTTGGAAAATGCTGTTTTTAGGTGAGAGCCTTGTTGGGGCGTGGGGGCTTGAGCGGTCTAACTTGGCAGTGTTGCCCATCTCTTGTCAATGATGTTAGGCCGGGACTAAAACTCACCAAAGTGTCCTCTGTTGGATCCCTTGGGCAAGGTGAAAGCGGAGGGCACACATCATGGTCTGCCTAGCCAGTGTGTAACGTGATATCCAAATGGCTAAAAAAAACACATGCAAATGGACTTGATTTCTCAAGTCAATTTGCATGTGCGGGATGTCAATGCAGAGACGTCTACCAATGTGTGAACTACTCGCTGAATAACAACTCCAAGTTATTCAAGTTATAATATCACTGGGTGATTTTTTTCAACTGTGGCATAGCAGTCTATCTCTTATCAAAGAGTTGTAGGTGGCTTGGAATTGGAATGGGGTATGTTACGCAAATATGGGGGTGGGCCATTGCCCCACTTGGACTACAAAACCACTGTTATAAGGAGCTTTTGGATTGAGAAGTCTGGCCTAGTTTATTTAATGTTACAAGTCATTTAGGTTTCAGAACAAGACTGTCCCACTTTTTTGTCTTCTTTATGTATCTACAAGTTCCTAAGAAATACATAAAATATATGCAGTTGCTGTCTTGTTCAGTGGTTTAGCTATCTAGCTGTAAAGCTAGAGGTTGGGAGTTTGATCCCCCACTGAGTCTCCTGTGAGACTAGCCAGCCTATATATCCTATTTGCTGGCATATACAACCCACTTTTCCCCCCTTAAAATACAATGGAAAATGGAGTGCATCTTGTACTATATATAGTGGCCTATAGTGAACTATTTTTGGTAATAATGGGGTGTGTCATACTCCAATGCATCTTATATGCCGGCAAATATTCACAGGCAAGCTCTACAGTCCCAGAGCATCCCCAGAAGAAATTTCTGTATGTTTTCCATGTAGAAAAACCTGAAAAGGGTTGCTGTAAGTCAGAATTGGCTGAATAGCACACAATTAATTAATTATGTCCCTTTAAGGACCACATAAATTAAGCAGCAGAAGCCCTTGAAAACTTTTCCTCCTGGAAAATAAAAGTTTATTCCAATACATACTTGTGTGTCAAGCAACAGAAATGTGGTTTTGAAAACGGAGTACACATCAGTATGGGCAGAATGGAGAATTTGATTTGGTTTGCACGTTTAAGCTTTTCAATCTCATTTACATTTCCTGGACTAATAACATCAATCAGAACCCAGTTACCTTTTAGACTTCTTGAAACTTTTTAATTCAGTCCTCAGCTCAAATACTCCATGCAAAAATGCATACATTAGCAAACGCTGTATAAAAAATGCTTATATTAGGAAATAACATGAAAACTGCATATATTAAGGGAAACTGCATATTACAATAAATGTAAAATGTATGCTTGTGTGTATTTTAATTGCAGATTGATGCAAAAAATTGGACAGAATGGAGCTAACTGACATGGGCTGGAAATAGAGTGATTTGGCCATCCTTAAGGTCCGCATTTGTTTTTGGAAGGGAAAGTTATGAAAACTGGGAGGAGGTTGGGAAGATAGGTAAAAGAATACTAAACACAGTTAAATGTTAAAGTGTAGCAGTTTAGAGATGGGAAAATAAAATATAGAACATTTGGCATAAGCCTCCTGCCCCCCACAATTAAAAGTTCTAGAGCTCAGGGACTGATTTCTCTATCTCTCTCTCTCTCATGCTCTCTCTCTCTCTCTCTCTCTCTCTCACACACACACACACACACACACACCCCTCTAAGAAAGTCACTGTTTCCATATCCAAAAAAGCTTCCTTTAATGAGGAAAAGCTTGCCTTAATGCAGGGGTCGGCAAACTTTTCAAGTCAGGGGCCATGTCATGCTCCCTCAGACAGTTCAGGAGGCGGGACTGGTAGTCCCCCTGCCATAAATGCTGCTGTAAATGCGTCTGCGTCTGCCGTAAATGCGTCCACAGCCACTTCCAGCAGCAACGGTTGGAGCAAGGGTGGAGGTCAGATGTTTTGGTGCTGCAGCCGGATTTGGTCCATGGGCCATAGGTTGCCAACCTCTGCCTTAATGTCAGGAAGCCCATATGCATTTCTGTTGATATAGGCACATGAGACTGAGAGCTTTGCATGCACAAAGGCATAACATTGTACAAGGAGAAAGTTTGGTGGTCTCAACATGTATTCACATAGAAATATACATGTGGGTACGCACGTAAACACCTACCACTCATGTCAATTTTAGTTATCTGTTTCTTGGACCTAGCCGCCTGGTGTTCTCAATGGTGATATGAGGGGTGCAACTTAAAGAATACTGAGAAACTCAAAATCATATTTTGCAAGGGATAACTGTAAACTCCCCATTTAGCAGAGTAGCCCAGTACCTGTCTGGGAGATGAGAGAGTTTGGGACATCAGAGACCCCCAACAGTATCCATTATGAAAGTGTTCAAATATTGGTTCTACTTCACAAAATTCTAACAGTGTCTTTCACAGCAGACTGACAATGGTTTCCATAACCAGCACAGCACTTTCGGAGTGGCTATTACTACAAAGGCAGTTGTTTACTGCTGTTTGCATTGCATGTTTCTCCTAGTAATTGTATCCCAGGAGACATCTTACCTTAAGAGGGGGAAAAGCTGCAGCTTATTAAATAACTATCTTATAATCATCCCAGACTGCAGGACATGTAATAATGGTGTAATAATGGGCTGAAGCTACAGGAAGCCAGATATAGGCTGAATATCAGGAAAAATGTCTTTACTGTTAGAGCAGTATGACAATGGAACCAATTAGTCCCATATTAGTCCCATATATTTGCCATTTCAATGTAGCCTTATCATTCCTACTTATTTTCTCTTTTTTCCCTTACAGGGACAAATTGGCTAGTGAAGGCCTCATTCTCTATTCATGAGTAACTGAAATCTCCTATGAAAATACTACATTATAAAATATTTCAGTTTAATTTAATGGCAACAGCTTGCAAATTCTGGAAGTACAATGCATGCCTAGAATCCATTTACTCTAGTAAGAAAAAGTATTCATCTCTCACCAGGCCTCCTCTTTCCTCTGATACACACATAGTAACAAAGGCAGAAGACACAAGGTTATCTGGGCCTTTTCTTCTGCTAGTTCCAAGCTTGCTGGGTATATGTAGGAAAATGCCATAGGAAACAGGGATGTTGTGGTAGCAGACAAGACCATGACTAATAAGACTTCCCTCTGATTAAAAAGCTTTGGGATTAATTTGTATTAGTAACACGTGGTCTAGAAATATGTCTATTCTAATCAGCTGGCAGCACATTGTAACACCTCATGCTATTTGAAAAGAAAAGATAGAGAGAACAGCTACAAGCATCCTAGGCAGCTGCAGTAAATTAAATTCACACTCATACCATATATTGCTTTTTTCTGTGGGAAGAATATGGAATAGAGTAACTCTCCAAACTTTACGCAGGTTGCAAGCCACTTGTGCAGTATTTTAATGGGGTTTTTATTTAAGACCTCCGCTAGATGAGAGTTTTGTCATGGTGCGGGGGCTTGAGCGGTCTAACTAGGCTATGTTGCCCATCTCTTAGGCTGGGATTAAAACTCACCAAAGCATACTCCATTGGATCCCTTGGGCAAGGTGAAAGCGGAGAGCACACGTCATGGTCCCCCTAGCCAACGGGTGATGTGATATCCAAATGGCTAAAAAAACACACACACATGCAAATGGACTTGATTTCTCAGGTCCATTTACATTTGCGGAATGTTGTTATGGAGATGTCCACCAATGTTCTAACTCCTCACTGAATAACAACTCCAAGGTATCCAAGGCCATTTAAGAGCGCATGGAAGCTTTTAGTTACTTCAGAATCTGCCTACCAGAGCTCAGGCAGGTTTACTGAAGTCGTAATTCACCATGTTTTAAAAAATTAATCTGAACTGTTTATTTGTTTCCAAGTACAGTGGTACCTCGCTTAAAGAGCATAATGATTGCCACGGGATTGCTCTGTAAGACTTTGCTCTTTAAACAAAAGACCATTGTAAGTGACAAATTATGACTTCGGGAAGAGGGGGATTACAAACCCCAATTTAGTTGTTAAGCGAGTTTTTGGTTGGTTTTAGTTGTTAAGTGAGGTGACCATTCAGAGAAAATTCTGCTCTTTAAGTGAGTTAGTTTCTAAGTGAGGCACTCTTTATGCGAGGTTTTACTGTTCCATTCAAGACACTGGTGCTCAATTATAAAGCTCTCAACAGATAAGGATTCAAACACTGGAAGGATCACCTTCTCCTGAATTATTCTGCCTAAATATTAAGACCATCAGATGAGGTGTTGGTCTAGTATCATTAGTTGCTGCAATCTCTATGTGATCTTCTCTGTAAGAATGTTTTAACAGTGAAAATGATACAATATGTTGACAAATTTATCCAGACACTTGAACCTGGTTTTATTGTCACTGCCTGCAGTTTTATGTTTTGTTGCCTTGTGGTTCCGTGTTACATAAAGAAGATTGGCATGTCATTTTCAGAGTATTATACTTTTTATTACTGAATACTACTCTGGAAGCATTTCCAATAAAAGGAGATCTAAACATCACTAAAATCAAATAAAGGTAAGACACATTCCCCCACAGCTGTCTTATGGAAACTGCTTGAAGAACATTGGCTGAGAAAGTCTAAGGACTGGGCATTTATAGAAGACCACAAAAGATTAATTCATAACAAATTCTGCACTGGAAAAGAAAAAAAAATCTGAGTTGATCTGAATATTTCTTGTGCTGTTTCTAATAATAATTTTTTAGCCTTGTGTGTAAACACAGCTGTTAGGTTTGTGGCAAGCTCTTTCAGATCTCACACTCAAAGCAAACAATGAACTTCCCACCACCACCACCCAAGGCCTGTCAGAGGGTTAATTATGATTACAGCACTCTCCTACAAAAGAATGGCTGTGCTGTTCTTGACTAAAGTGGCTAAAAGGTTGAAATTTTACCTTGTAAGCAGAAGGTCAGGGTTCGATTCCCCAGAGGGGAACATATATAATTTTTTAGGGTTAGACACCCTAATCACTCCCTGTCCAGTGCCCTTTTAGGGAAGCCAGCATGCCCCTGCTCTTACACACACACTTCTTTGATATGTTAATGAGCAATTGGTGATCTTTGCCTGGACTGCAATGATTTTGGTCCAGAACCAAGTCCCAGACACCCAGAAACAGCTCTACATTTCTCTGAACTCATCTGAATTGTATGTGTGTGCTGTTCTGGTTCATCTGTTTAACCACTATATAACACTCTGAGTTATAACACGCTGCAGTGGCTCAAGTGGCTAAGGCGCTGACTGGGAAGCGGAAGGTCAGCAGTTCAATTCCCGAGTACTGCAGGACAACCTAGCAGTTTGAAAGCAAGAAATTGCAAGTAGATAAATAGGGACCACTTCGGTGGGAAGGTAAACAGCGTTCCGTGCGCTCCGGTGTCTAGTCATGCCTGCCACATGACCACGGAAACGTCTGCAGAAGCAGACAATGCTGGCTCTTCAGCTTAGAAACAGAGATGAGCACTGCACCCTAGAGTCGGATACGACTGGCTTTCAAGCAAGGGAAACCTTTACCTTTACTAACACTCTGAGTACCTCTCATCTGAATTAGAATAGTATTTTAGGATTGTTGTGCTCTGCTTGACCAGGGAGGAGATCACTTCCAGTAGATTCTGGAATGGGGAGAAAAGACAGCACAAATGCAAGCGCAGCGCCAAAATGGCCGCCGCGCTCTTTGCGCCCCCCCCAACCCGGACTCAGACATCCGGGTAGTTAGGGGGCGTGGCCATCCCTCTTTAAAAGGGGTGGCCACAAGGCAGCCGAGCTGCCATTTTGTGAAAGCGACGGAGAGGAGAAGTTTTTTCTCTGTCGCTCTCTGCCTTTGCAGGGAAGCCTCTTTTTCGGTGGCAAACAGCTAGCGCACTATTCGCCCTTTTGGCTCCCCTGCTTTTCTGCAGATCCCTGGGAAGGGATCGACTTTAGGATGCCTCCTAAGAAGAAGGCTATGGCGACCTCAGTTCGCCCATCCAGGAGGCAGTAGTCGGGTCGGAGGACCGCGACTGCGCCCACTCAACAAGCCCCCGCAGCGGAGGCACCCACCGGGACCGGTGGGATGGGGCAGATCAGGCCGTGGCCTGCGGCTAGCCAGCCCCAGACCGGCCCTTCGGTGGCTCCGGCCCCCGGCCCGCACTTGCCGGCCATGGGGTGGGAGCAAGGGGGTGGGCAGGGCGCGTCCGGGTCTTCGGCCCTCGGCCCGCATTCCCTGGCCACGGGCAGCAATCAGGGGGGTGGGCTGGGTACCATCTCCCAGCAGGGCTTGACCCCGGCCCCTCATGGGCCGGAGTTTTGGGCATGGCCCTACTCGGGCCCAGGCACTTCGGCAGTGGGCCCTGGGCCATTGCCCGGTGGGCCACCTGGCCCACCTGCCCCCCTTTATGCAGGGGGCTCTGTTACAGTGGATGCTCTGCTCGCCCGCATCGCGGCACTAGAGGCATCCCTGGGGATTAACAATAACCCCATCGGGGGGGGGGCTGCGTTGCAACCTGGGGCCCCTTTTTGCCCGCAGGCGACTGTGGCAGCTGCCACCCTTCAGCAGGCAGTTGGTCGGGTTGAGCTGCTTGAGGCGCACAGGCCTGTGCCCGCCATGGCCTCGCAGCTCCCCGCACAGCAGACAGTATGGTCAGGTGGTGGTCGGATGGGTCTTCAGAGCTCGAGTTCGGTCACGAGTTCCGACGCCCACCGTGGGCCGGAACCCCCGGTGGGGGCGGCCCATGGGGTGCACCCGGTGAGTATCAGGTTCAAACTAATGTCCCCACACCACACTCCACTACGAGGGAGGGTGTCCAGTGGGCGTGGCCTCATCATGTTGGGGCGGGAGGGCAGCAGATCCTGGCTTACCCGGGTGCAGCTTGGTCGCATACAGGTTCCACATTAGGTGGGGGGGGGTTCCGCCCCAGGGATTGCACCGGGTGTCACAGGGACAGCACTGGCCCCCCTTTTGCCGCCCCGTATTGCTAGCATGCCGGTATCGGCATTGCCAACAGCTGGGTATTCCTTGCCCCTTGGGGATCACTTGGCGCAGGCTACAAGGGAGAAGATTTGGAGGGGAGAGTATGTAGATATTTTCTCCCTATTGAACAGGGAACCCACCAAGGAAGAGAGGGAGGGGCAGGATGAGAAGGATAAAGAGCAATCCCGTCGTCGTAAACCACCACGCACGTGGGCCAACTGGTTACCCGCATATCTTATATACATGGCGGTCTACCTCAGGGCCCGGCCTGACCTGGCCATTCCTATGGTCCAATACTTGGACAATATATACAGGGCGATGGTTGATTTCCCTGGCCCATCGTGGGTGGCTTACGATGAGGAATTTCGGATGAGAGTGCCCCTACACCCTGAGATGAGGTGGGATGAGCCCTGTCAGAAGCTGTGGCTTCTGTACATGACCCCCACGCGCCCGGCACCTGGGGAGAGGTACCATTGCGGACACGCGGTCCAGCGAGCCGCTCCAACGCAGGCACCCCGCCAGGTGGCGGGGCAGGGGGTTCCAGCCCGCCTGCTGTGTTGGAGCTTCTCGGCCAATGGTGCGTGCAATAGAAAACAGTGTCGATACAAACATGAGTGTCCCTCTTGCGCTGGCCCCCACGCCGCCGCTGCGTGTCCACGGGCAGGTGGGCCACGGGGCAGAGGTAGAGGTGGACAAGGAGCGGGCAAACCTGCCGCTGATGGACCTGGTCACTCGAAAGGCCCCCTCCCCGGTTAATGTGGCCATGTTGGAGCGGTGGCTCTCAGTGTACCCGAGGAGGGAAGATGCTGGCTACCTTCTTGAGGGTTTCCAGCTGGGATTTCACATTCCATTCCATGGGGAGAGGTGCCCACAAGATGCCCCTAATTTGCCTTCCCTTAGAGGTAGGGAGGAGGTGGCTGCCTTAAGTATTGCTAAGGAGGTTAATGCAGGTAGGGTTACCGGCCCCTTTCACGTCCCCCCCTTTCCCAACCTGAAGGTTTCCCCTTTAGAGTTAGTGCCCAAAAAGACGCCTGGGGAGTTTCGTTTAATTTACCACCTGTCATACCCCGCGGGCCATTCGGTCAATGATGCCATCCCTGATGACCTTTGTTCGGTAAGGTATACATCATTTGACCAGGCCCTGCGCATGGTTCGCTCTTGCGGCCAGGGTGCACTTCTGGCTAAGTGTGACATTAAGTCTGCATTCCGGCTTTTACCGGTGCACCAGGCCGACTTTGAGTTATTGGGCTTTAAATTCCAGGGGAAATTCTATGTGGATAAAGCCATGCCCTTTGGTTGCTCCATCTCCTGTTCAGCATTTGAACGTTTTAGCACTTTCCTTCAGTGGGCCTTTGTTCGCAGGTCTGGGTCCCGGTCTGTAGCCCACTACCTCGACGATTTCTTGTTCGGGGGTGAACGGGGCTCGGACACGTGCACGCGTCTCCTTGACACATTTCAGACGCTAATGAAGGAACTTGGTGTCCCTTTAGCGCCCGAAAAGACCGAGGGCCCATCAACCAAGCTCACATTTCTGGGTATTGAAATTGACACGGTTTCGCAGGCATCCAGGTTACCCATGGACAAGGTTTCCCGGATCACTGCATTGATTTTGGCCTTACTGGCCAAACGCAAGGTGTCACTTCGTGAGCTCCAGGTTCTACATGGTCATCTTAATTTCGCCTGCAGGGAGGGAGGGCTTTTGCTCGCCGCTTGTGCGATGCCATGGCGGGCCCATCCAGGCGCTATCATAGGGTCCGACTGAACAAGGGCATGAGGGCTGACATGTTGATTTGGCTTCAGTTCCTTAAGGACTTTAATGGGGTGTCATTTTGGAGATCTGACCTTTTGGTCTCCCCCCGGTTCCAGGTTCAGTCGGATGCATCAGGGTCCCTGGGTTATGGGATTTACTTTGAGGGGAGGTGGGCCTACGGCCGATGGCCTACAACTTGGAGGGGCACGGATCGTTTACGCGATCTTACGTTCCTCGAGTTCTTTCCGATACTGGGAGCTTTGATGCTATGGGGTGCGGAATGGGCCAATTCAGTGGTTCATTTCTGGTGTGACAATGCTGCGGTAGTTCACATTGTCAATTCCCAGACATCTAAATCACCCAGGGTCATGGAGCTGGTGCGACAGTTTGTTTTGCGCAGCCTACGCCTCAATGTCCTATTCAGGGCCAGACATGTACCAGGTATTAATAACGATATTGCTGATGCTTTATCCCGCCTGCAGATCCCCCGGTTCCGCGCCTTGGCTCCGGATGCAGAGGAATTTCCCTCGCCGCTCCCGGTCGAGATTTGGACATTTGGCAGGGAGAGGTGAACTGGGCGATCGGCATGTCGCTGGCGCCCCGCACGCGTAAGGCGTATCACCATGCATTCAGTCAATTTCAGGCTTTTCGTACACATTTTCTGTTGCCCGAGATTTGGCCCATCCCAGTAGCACATGTACTTCAATTTATAGTTTACCTACACAGTCAGGGCCTAGCTCCCCGCACCATAGCATCCAGGCTGTCAGCACTGGCATTCATGGCCAAGGTTGGGGGTTATGCTGACAGCACTAATGATTTCCGTATACGACATGTTTTGGAGGGGTGGACACGGGAACGTGGACGCTGCCCGGACAATCGCCACCCAATTTCCCCGGGGGTTCTTACCCACCTTGCACGAGGCTGGCATGACCTGTGTTTTGACAGGTATGAGGCAGCTCTGTTTCATGCGGCCACTACGGTGGCCTTTTTTTGGAGCGCTCCGCATCAGTGAGCTGGTGCTACTGTCTAAGGCGGATGCGACGCGTAGGGCACTGGAACTCGAAGATGTCTATGTCTCCAATGAATGGGCTCAGTTGAGGATACGTTCCTCGAAGGTCGATCAGCACGGTGTAGGCAGTGGTGTAAGACTGCTACGATGTTCCATTGCAGACATCTGTCTGGTTGGTGCCCTACGAGAGTTCCTTGCACTGCGTGGCACGCACCCTGGCCCGTTTTTCTGCCACCAAGATGGGTCTCCCCTTACTAAATTCAATTTTGGAAGGTGACCGGTAAGGCACTGTCCAGTGTTGGCCTCCCCGGGGCTCGTTACGGCACCCATTCTTTTAGAATAGGAGCTGCTTCTACTGCGGCTGCATTTGGGTACTCTGGGGCTGATATACGCCATATGGGGAGGTGGGGTTCGCAGTATTTCAAATTATATGTTCGCCCTCTTCAATTATGAGTACCAGTTAAGTCACTGTCCTGTTTCCTTTTTTCCTTTACAGACCCTGTGTGTCGACGCACACCGGTGGCAGTATGGCTGGTGGGCCATAGCTACGTGCACTGGGCAGCGCAGTACGCTGCGGCGACAGAGTGGGGACCCCAGCTGGGACTAAGTGCATCCGCATGTCTCAGATGGTACGGTAAGCGTGGAATGTTATGGCGGGAACTGTTGCCATTCCTTTTCTCTATCAGGGATGCTGAACCGCCTGATGTCCTGGTGTTACACCTTGGGGGCAATGATTTAGGCCAGGTCACTGGCCTTTCGTTAAAACACACGATCTGCAGTGACCTGGCTTATTTGCATTATGTGTGGCCTGCCACCACCCTCCTATGGTCGGACATTATACCGCGTCACGCTTACAGGGGAGGTATTAACCTCCAGGCCCTTGACCGCGCTCGTCGCTCGGTGAACCGGGCAGTAGCCCGGTTCTTTGCTGACAAGGGTTTGGGGCGGGTCATCCGACACCCCACCATTAGTCTACAAAATTGTGATCTTTACTCAGGGGATGGGGTCCATCTGTCGCCTAGAGGTATGAACCTCTTTCTGGAAGATTTGCAAGCAGGCCTGTTGACCGAGCTGACGGTCTGGGGGGGGGGGGGTTTGAGTCTTTATTAGCCTCCCCGTGTGGCGGGTAGCACTGGTAAGGTAAATATTTATGACCCACAGGTATCTGGCAGGTTCGCAATTGACTGGCCAACACTAGATAGGCACAAGTTGGTTAACGTTGTCCGGTCAACGACGAACCAGGCAATGGGGTGATGGCACGAGCTATTCAGCATGCATCACCCCGTTATTTTACGGATGCGCGTCAGAGGGTGGGGACAGTAGTTAGTTTATTGACTACGGTCAACAATTTGTTTGTTGTAAACAAACAAATGGATACAAATGGATACATTGTAGCCAATTGCCATTGGCAATTTTGGGAGGAACCTTACCAGTGTTACTGCGGCCTGCTTGCCTTAAGAATTATAATTGGCTGAGTACCAATTGAAATTTATAATTCGGACTAGGGCATGAATCAATAAATGTGGCCCAATGCTGTTATCCACTTATACCGGTGTCTGAGTCCTTTTTTGGGGGGTGCGCCTGCAATGACACTGTGCCCTTTTTCTTCTTCTTTCTTTCGATCAATGATTTAAATGGCAGTAAAGTGATTCTATAACATAGCAAAAATGGTGAGCATCTTCCTCCCTAATGGACCTCTAATGCCCACTTCTGAGAAGGAAAGAAAGATGATGATGGGTTTAGAAGAAGGAAAAAAGGTTGGAACCTGCATTTAAGTCTGTCTTTCTACCTTAAAGCTGACTATCCCCAATTCACCAGCTGTAAATGGAGTTGCAAAATGTGAATGCCATATCTAATAGCTTTCCCATCAATGAGAACTGAACACCTTTCCTTCTTTTGCTTCCACTCACCCATTGAAACAGCCTTCTTAACATTGGAATCCTAAGTCTTCCTGTCTTCACTCTCACTCCATGTTCCAGGCTGAATCCCTGGTGGCATTTAATGAGAGTGAATTCTGAACTTGGAAAATTAAACCCCTTTTTTGTAAACGGCAACTCATTGAATGCCCTGGTAAATATAGCCACTGTTGGACAGAGAGGCTTTGGGATATGTGGTCCAGAAAAGTCATCCCCTCCTCCCAAACTCCAAGCATGAGAAAGAAAGTGAACTGCCAAAGCAGAACTGCAGAGAATGGTCCAAAGATTGCATTGCTAGATAAGTTGGGAGGACTAAATGTAGAAAAACACAAGAACGATATTATGATGATGATGACATTTGCAAGAATATTAATAGCTAAAAACTGGGAAATATACAGATATTTAGGATTGGAGGAATAGTATAAAGAAATGTGGAATATGGCGATTAATGATAAACTAAGATAGACTAAGCAACTCTCTTTTTTCTCTACAGAATTCCCTTGGAAAGAATGGAAGGAACAGCAGAAAGGTGAAGGATTACACAGAAAATAGAGCTATGATCTTTTTTTCAATAAAAGATAACTGCAAATCCTCCAATGCTGAGCTATTAGTATCTACTAGCCTTTATAACGGCATTGGCAAATAGGAGCAGAAACACGGAAAATGATGATGCTAGTTGTGGGCTTTCAATGAGGATAGAATTATCACAGAATAGACATATTTCTCCTAAATGTAGTATTCATCAGGAAAGAGCAGAAATAGTACAAGGATGGACTGTTACAATGTTGTTTGGACGAATGCCATCTTTCCTGTGCAGAAAGCACACAAGAACCAAAAACCTGTGCAGGACTGACATCTTTTCTGCATAGAATTTACTGGAAAAAGGTATCACATTATGCTTAAATTTGGCAGTATCTTGCATTGAAAACAGGTGGGGAAAAGAGGAGTAAAGGGGAGAGTGAGATTAAAAACTTATTTTCATAAGAAACTGAGAAATCTCAATAATGCACAGTATGTAGATTGGTGAAAATTTGCTCAGAACAAGTAATTTTGCAAGTATTCATCACATCCCTAAATAAAATGATATTACTAACTCTTTAGCAGAGTCAAGCCATAGATTAGCTTGTCTCATGTCTAGGAATGTTAAGGACTGGCCATCCATTTCTTCTGGAGGTAATGTATGAATGGTTTAGAACAGAGATGCCCAGTTATTTTTGAACTGCAGCTCCTACGATTGCTCATTGTTGGATAACACTGGCTACGGTTGCTGTAGGTCATAAAAGAGAGCATTTTCCAATTCTCCTATTGACTATAAAGACAACATGTAGCAATGACTGCAAATTTGAGGAGCCTGGCTTCTATTCAAAACTGCTAGGAATGCCAATTGATGCAATGCTAATCAGTATCTAAGTGGACTTAGCAGAAGGCTGGTTCTAAAGCCCTAAAAAGCTCTAGCATAAAAGCCAATACCTTACTTACCGCCTCCACTTCTGCCGGGTCATACCAGACGTTAATGTACGGATGCTGTAAGGCTTCATCCACGGATATCCTCTTGGCTGGATCAATCACGAGCATCTTTGACAAAAGGTCTCTGGCTTGGCTAGCTGGAACAATGAAACCGAAACAGAAAATGTGTCAGAATGGAAGAGAACATTAACCCAGAAAATGTAGCTTCAGAATACTTACAGCAGGGGTTCGCAACCTATGGCCCATGGACCAGATCCGACCTGTGGTACCAAATAATCTGGCCCCTGACCTTGCTCCAGCCGCCGCCACTGCTGGAATTGGCCGTGGAATCATTTACAGCCATGTAAATGTATTTATGACAACCATAAATGAATCTGCGGCCATTGTAAATGCATTTATGACAGCAGCAGATGCATTTTATGGCAGCGTTTGTGGTGGGGGGAACCACTAGTCTGGCCCGTTCAGCTGTCTGAAGGGCCATGGTCCGGCCCGTGGCTGAAAAACATTGAAAACCCCTGATTTACAGCAAGGTGCTTCTGCTTGTTTCTGAATATTAGCTAGATTGGGGAGGGGGGGTGGTCTGCAGCCTTGAGGGAAACCTGGGCTTCTGGGAACTGAAGTCCAAAAACACCTGGAGGACTAGCCTGTTTCCTCTAGACCAGGATTTCTCAACCTTGGGCCTCCAGGTGTACTTGGATTTCAATTCTCAGACGCCCAGGCTCCCCTTCAGGATGCAAATTCCTCACCCCAGAGCTCCAGACAACAATTTAAACACAGATGCTTTTAAAAATATCTCATCTTCTTTCTTTTTCAAATTACTCCTTTTGAAAGCAACCAACATATGATATCAACTCACCAGATCTCATCACTCTACATGTGCATTTAAATCAAATTTCACCCAAAAGAGAGAGCGCTAGTCCAAGAAGTTTGCTTTCATGTTGAACAGCAAAATGACAAGCCTCTCCACCCAATCTAGTGCAGAGAAGGCAAGGCTGGTCAGTGGATTTTGTTAGCACAATGCAGAAAATCCCAAAAGTACCTCTCGCTCTCTCTTTTTAAACCTGGCAATCATATTAAAAGCATTTTTTTAAAAAAAATTCTGCTCTTTCATGACACTAACATTCTCTTTTATGAGGCAGCTGCCTAATTCTGTCTAATGGTAGGGTTGGCATTTCCAAATGCTTTAATGTAATGGTTTTCCATTCTGTGTTGATGCGATATCCTAATGGCTAAAAAAAAAGGTATGCAAGTGGACTTGATTTTTCAGGTACAGTACATTTGTGTGTGGGGAATGTCATCACAGAGATTTCTACCGGTGACTCCTAGCTGAATAACGGCTCCAAGGTATCCAAGGTAAGATTGTTTCTTAACCATACAAAGTAAGTACAGCTCACACCAGAACAACTTTTTTTCAGGTTGCCTACTATTTTCTCCATCCACCGGTGTAGACCCACCCAGACACCAAAGCCATGGTGCAGGGCATTTCTAAGGTATGACAACCATCCATATGACATCTTCTGAACTTCAACCTAACAGGATCCAGAAGCTACTTGGTCATCTCCTTTCAGCACACCAATCTGCCACACAAATATCTGTCCCTGCCCACAATATTGACAGCAACAACCTTTGGGTAGTGGGTAGCAGCAGATGGGATGGGATGCGACTCTAGCGCCATGGTAGATTCTATAGAAGGTTCCAGAGAAACAGGTTCCAAAGCATTCCTTCAGTGTTTGGAAGTTTCTGCCCCGCTCCAAACTGTTGAAGCCCACAACAAGTTTTCATGCGATTACATAAATCTACAAAGCAGGCAAAAGTACATTAAACTTACTGAAAACAAATACTCTCGAATCAACCTCTCTCCTCTACCCAGAAGTCATAGCCTGCTGCTTGTTTCCAATAGATAAGAGGCATGAGTTCAGCCTAGAGCTAGCCATGATAATTGATAAGGCTGATGGCATGGTAATCAGCTTTGAATGGACAGCTGTGAACCTCTTGCAATCATGAGACGAACATTAATACAAATGAAGAATTTATGAAGAATTGGAAGCCACTATTAAAGATAAAATTTAAACACTTTCCTTGGGGACTATAGCCTCATCAGAGGTATTATTTCTAGACAGGAGATCAATACACTCCATCACATCTGAGTCTCAAACAGGAATACATAATTCAGAATCACAAAAATAGCCTCTAGGTCTCTAAGAAGTGAAATCAGAATAGAAGGGGAAATGCTGCACCCTTACAGAAGGAGAAACAAGACACCAATACCACCCCCCACACACACACATTTTACCATTTGCTAGCACATATTCAGGGACTGTTAGTTTATATTTTACCCTTTTGAAAAGTCAATACAAAATTTAAAAAGTAACACTGGGGGGGGGAGGATGAAAAGAAGCAGGCCAAATATGATCCGGGGGCTATATATGCAACCTCTGGACATTTCTACAATTCAATTATAGAAAATTCCATGTATAAAATACAATTACCTACATCCTTCTCTGACAAAAACCCTTGCAACTCAGCCTTTCGTACAAGCTTTTTATCTTAATACAATCACATGAAGTTATTGTTGCACTAACAGTCATACAAAATTATTAGGAATTTCATTTACAGGGAGTTGCAAACAGCCACACTACATAGTTTCACAGAATTCTTTACCAAACATCTACAAAGACACTGCTAGTTGCATCTGAAAAGTTTTCAAATCAGGGCTCTAGTAGTTTTGGTTGATGTACTTCATATTTGAAGACAATGACAGATTGCATCAAAATTGTATAACTACAAAGAGGCTGAGTTACAGGGGGCTTTACCAAAGAAGGGAATTAATAAAATAAATTCAGATTATCTTTTACATCCATTCATGGTGTATTAAGGGAACACAGAAATGGGAAATTGCATATAATTTATATATAAGGGAGGAGATAGTTTTATGTTATACATGGAGTTTTCCATAGTTGTAAACTTATTTCCCTGATCCGTATATAGGGTAATTACCTCTGGCCATTTCTGCAGCTTCAACATGACTCCAACCAGGAATGAAATTTTGCACACCCAAAATGCCATTCCCAGAAATTTCCAGGAGCACTGATTTTGTAATAAAATAAGGTACAATCTCCTAGCAGTTCAAAAGCAAGAAATTACAAGTAGATAAATAGATACTACTTGGTGGGAAGGTAAACAGCATTCTGTGCACTCTAGTGTCATGGCATGCCTGCCACATCTCCATGAAAACATCTGCAGCATACCTGTCAAGTATCCTGTATGGGAGGGAATTTCCCGTTTTTCTGCGCTCGTTCCTCCCCTTTCCCGCCGCCATCCAGTATTTGAACGGTGGGGAAAGGGCTTACTGCGCATGCGTGGCCACCATGTGCATGCTCAAATGGGTTACTGTGCATGCACGGACACTGTGCACATGCACAAATGGGTTAGTGTGCATGTGCAGCCACAGTGCACATGCGCAAATGGGTTACTGAGTGTGCGCGTCCATGCATGCACAGTCATTTCACATATTTTGCAGAGCCACACTTGACGTGTATGGTCTGCAGACGCAGACAGCACTGGCTCTGTGGCTGTAAACAGAGATGAGCACTGAACCTAGAGTCAGATATGACTGGATTTCAAGCAAGGGTGACCTTTATCTTTACTAAGTTACAATACCCACAACACTCTAGTCTATTCAATGCAGCAATGAAACAGAAGCCAACTTCCATTTATATTTAGCTTTGAGGGACTGCAGTGGCTCAAGTTGCTAAGATGCTGACTGAGAGGCGGAAGGTCAGCAGTTTGATTCCCGAGTACTGCAGGATGGAATGAGCTCCCATCTTTGTCCCAGCTCCTGCCAACCTAGCAGTTCGAAAACAAGAAATTGCAAGTAGATAAATAGGGACCACTTCGGTGGGAAGGTAAAAGTGTTCTGTGCACTCCAGTGTCTAGTCATGCCTGCCACATGACCATGGAAATATCTGCAGAAGCAGACAATGCTGGCTCTTCGGCTTTGAAACAGAGATGAGCACTAAACCCTAGAGTCGGATACGACTGGCTTTTGAGCAAGGGAAACCTTTTCCTTTCCTTCTAAGGTGTTGTTCATTGTCAGGACTGCTCCCTGGGCCCTAAACTACCCCTGCTCTCAAGCTAAAAATGCATAAATGCGAAGCAATAAGATCACAGTGCTGTTCAATCTATCACAAAGGTTGAACTTTAGACAATTTCAGTTTTGTACAAATAATGCAACTATCAAATTTGGATGGATCCCTCTAAATGATTGGTCCCTCAAGATACAAGGCAAATAATTCTTTTCAGTCATCTGGTGAATGAGATTCACAATTAGCACGTTTCAGGTGTCAATATATATCATGACATTACAACCATAAAGTGGATAAGTGTTACTATCTTCATTCCTTCTATCACCATCTTTATTGCCCTACATGACCGGGGAAAGTTTCTACACCAGGGAGATTGCTTTTTATCTGATTTAGAACCCTATAAAATTGTAGTTGTACATCACACAGGAAGTCTAGTAGACAGGATGGATTTTAAAGAGACCTACAATTTTAATAGTTATGTAAAAACAAGAATTTCTATGGGCACCACTCATCTATCCAAATTCCCACCTTTACACAACTATTAAAAGGTACAGATCTCCTGTCTTATTTTATGTATACCCAGCTAAGAACCTACACAAGTAGAGCATATTCCTTGCTGCAAAACATTTCTCCACCCCACCCTAGCTCCTGGAAAGAGGCAAAGCTAGTTTAGTGATTTATTGCCTCCTGCAAATGATAGATTTGTAAAGAGCATGGAAAAGTAATGTTTGCAGAATTCAGTTCCTGAAATACTACAGCCAGGAATCATCAGCAGTATGCTATAGGCATGGATGTGGAGTTCAACCTCCACTCCAGCTCCTTAATCCACTCCTGAAAAGAGTCTCCCAAATGCAAAACATGCCCCCCCCCCCCCCGGGCCTGGGAAATTTCCCCACTCCACCCCACCCCCGGCTCTCTGAAGTTGTCCAATCCTGGGTTATATTTGACAAGAAAATGTCTCAGTATAAAATGCTACTGGTCCAGGTATTACTTTATGCAACATCATTCCTCTTCCCTCTCCTCTTCCTCTGTTAACAATCCATCTACTGTACTACCATTTTGTGGCCACTGAACATCCTGAGATCCTACTGGGCTTTTTAGGATGTGATTGCATACTTAAGAGTTCTTCTATCCCTTAAAAAGGGGGATATTTGTAATTCTGCAAATTTTGGAATTCTCACAAACCAATTTACTCCTCTTTGTGAATGGATTATCTATGACTATAAGCAAACACACTCACAATCTGAATGGTGAAAATAAGAGAAATGGTTGTGACACCACAAAAGGCAAAGTAGATTCCGTCATCCTCTCAAACGGAACAGCCTCCTCCATGAAAAGGATTTCTAATTTATGTTACACATTCTGTCTGACATAGCTTTTCCTCCAGTCTTAGTACAACCATCTTTAGATTGCCTAGAGGATAACAAAATATATTAATCCACGTTGATCCATGTGTTGGCAGCAGTAACTGCATTGCTATTCCCAACAGGAAAAAAGAATATCTGCATCAGCAGTTGACGCTGTCAGATTGCTGCTGCCACACTAGCCTAAATCTGTTCTATTTGCAGTGAAGTAGCTACTTTCCCTACAATAAAAGCCATTGAATGAGAAACAGATTCTATGGTGGCTATATATGCTTTACAATTCATATCCCTTGGGATGCAAGGCCCCTGTGGGAACAGCAAGTAAAACAGTGAATCTGGCCAACACAGGCCTGTCCATCAGTTATTCTGACAGACGGAGCTTGATTAATCTCCTGATGAAAGCTCATTTTGATGACAGACATGATGGAGGAGAGAGGGAGTTTTTCTCTGATTCAAAATCAGCATTCCGGCATCTGTTAGTCAAAAAACACAGATAATCACAAATCTGAGTGTGAATCCAATCCTCCTTTATCACCATCACAACCAGTAACATAAAAATAAAACAAAAAAAATGCTATCAATAAATTAAATACTTCATGCATGGTATTCTTCTCCTGTTTCTTTCTTTTCTTCGTAAATGTCATCTATAATTTGTATATGAAATTCAAAATCTTTTACCTAGTCATCATTCGTTGTGTGTTTTTAAAGGACCAGCCAAATATGAACACTAGCAACAGAAAAGATTCTCACTTTGTGCTTTGTCTTCCAAAAAATAATAATAGAGAATTTAAAGCTATGCACATTTTTTTCAAAATAAGGAAGTAAGGAAATAAGTAAAATAGGATGGTCGGTTTAGACTAACATGCCTTCTGATAGTTTATTTGGCATTGCAGAAAATGTGGGAAACAGAAAATGCAAGTTGTAATTTTGCTTTTAAAAAGTCTGGGTTAGAGCTGGGGTTCCCAACCTACAGCCCACAGGATGAACCTGGCCCGCAACGCCATTCCATCAGACCCGTCGCCTTCTCTCCTTCACCCGGAAGTAAAAGCAGACACATTTAGGCTTGCGTGGGGCCGTGCCCATGCATGCAGAAATGCACCTGCGACTGTCGGAAATGTGGAAGTGGGTGCATTTACGACAGCTGTAAATGTGTCCGCTTCCAGGGGTGTGGTCCAGCCTGCTCAGCTGACTGGGGGCATGGTCAGGCCTGCAGCACAAAAAGGTTGGCCACCCCTGGGCTAGAGTTAGACAATGTGAATGATCTCTAAGAAAATGAGCATAAGGAAGTTAACAGGCATAAAGTATGCCTATAAGCATTTTTTGTGTGTGACAGCCAAATGTCAAAAGGTCACCCTGTGCTACAACAGATGGCAACACATGCTTTCAGAATGTCATACACATTTTTAATAACAAAGTATTTGAGGCCTTGTTGCCAAGAAAGATGAGGCATTTAGGAAGTACTGTACTATATAGCAATACAAGAACTCAGGGGGGAATTGCATGCAGAATGTGCTCATAGCCTTTGTCCAGGGAAGTGATGGTGAAAAGACATCTTAATTATCATTCTCTGTGCATCTGCTTTAAATGCCAAGTCAGTCTATTATTCTGTTTCATCACTGGGATAGAATGCCATGAGGTGGAGGAAGTATAAAAAGAATTCAAAGATTCTGAAAGACATTTGGGCAAGCCTACAATCGCCCCCCAAAGAACAAACAGCCTTACTGAATGGTGGGGGGGAAAGGATTTCTGGCTAATGACATGCAAATTGCAGCAAGTTAAAAACATTATGTGTCACTACTACAAGCAACCTTAAGAATCCATATGAGCCAAATAAATACATGCTTCAAGTTTGCAGAAGGTTCCAGAAGTGTAATCAGAATCCTTTTCTATTTTAAACTCACATCAGTCACTTTTCCTGAGAAGCTTGCCATTCTATGGTAAAAAAATTGGTTCTATTAGTTTGAATTCATCTCTGTTTTTGTTATGGTAGACAACAACAACATCTCATCTGGCAGCATTGTAATCCTGACAGCATTTGGTTGCCAGGCTGCTAATGCTTAACATGGCAGTTGCCTGCTAACCGACTAACAAAGACAGAAAATCAAAGCAATTTAAATTTCCTGGGGCTTTTATTCACAGGCTTGTTGAATTCAAGATATGTTCTCTCTGACAAAATGGGACCCAAACTAGTTCCTCAGCCATATGCTAAGTGGGACACAAACAGCCATCCCCAGTGTTTAAAGGGTTCAAGAAGACTGAAAAGAAGAACCATCTCAATACAGCTGTTCTATTGGGAAGATACAAAGGTATACTATATGCCCAAATAACCTGTCTCTGTCCCCAGAAAGCGGTTGAGTCATGTAGCCTAAAGAAAATCAGGTTCAATTTCTCTTGAATAGTGTTGCTGCTTTGTCAGCCATACGAGTTTCTAAATTCCTATTTTTGGCACTCAAACATCGCAATATTAAAATTGACAGTATTGACTCGGGCCTATTAACATAGAGGATTATATCCTGAAGGTAAAGTTTGTTAGGCTTAAATGTTGGTTTAAATCTCTGTGTGTTGTTTTGCACTGACTGACGGTTGAATAAAGATATGTGTGTGTGTATGTTGTGACTTAAATGGGCATAACAAAATCTGTAGATTTCTTTAAAATGTTGATTAATGTAGAAATAGGAGAGCGAACGCTTAGAATTACTATGAACACAACTGACGCAAGGTGGAAACAGACTGATCCGTCCATACTTTTACTATCCCCATAGTGTCTTCCTATTTGCTGTTTAGGCTGGAGATGTGAAGAACAAGGTCCCAAGCAAAGAATGCAAGTGCGGCGCCAAAATGGCCGCCGCGCTCTTTGCAGCCCCCCCCCCCCACCGGACGAAGGCATCCGGGTAGTTAGGGGGTGTGGCCAGCTCCCTTATAAAAGGGGTGGCCACGAGGCAGCCGCGCTGCCATTTTGCGAAGTGACGGAGCGGAGAAGTTTTTCCCTCTTACCTCCGTCGCTCTTTCCTTTTCGCCGGGAAGCCTATTGGGTGGCGTTTTTTCCTTCTCTTCTCCGGCTTCCCAGCAGATCGTTGCTATGCCCTCTAAGAAGAAGGCAACTGCGAACGCGGTTCGCTCCGCGCGGAGGCGCCAGCCGGGTCGGAGGACCGCGACTGCGCCTCCTCAGCAGCCCCCCTTGCCAGAGCCCACCGGGACCGGTGGGATGGGGTTGATAGCCCCTTGGCCTGAGGCGGGCCGTCTGCATATTGGCCCGGCAGGGGCCGCGGCCCCCGGCCCGCATGTAATGGCCACTGCCCCTGGCATGGCCCATTCTTCGGGGCCTTCTTCTATTAGTACGCAGCTTCCTGCGGGGGGTTCCAGCCATGGGGGGGTGGTTGGGTTCCCTGCCCTGGCAGGATATGCCCCCGGCCCTGCAGGGGCCGGGCCTGGGCTCTTGGCCGTATTCGGGCCCCGGGGTACAGGGACCTGGACCGGCGCCTGCGGCCCGTGGGCCGGCTGGCCCTTTGCCCCCCCCCTGGGATTAGGGGGCTATGTTAATGTTGAGCCCCTTCTGGCCCGTGTTGCGGCCCTCGAGGCATCCCTCACGAGGGTTGACCACCCAGGGGTCCCTTTTGGGGCACAGGTTGATGCTTCGTCTGCCGGGCAGCGGCAGGCGGCGGGATGGGTCGAGCTGCCCGAGGCGCGTGGGCCGGCGTCGGCCACTGCCTCGCAGCTTCCCGATCAACAGGCTGGCGCGGAGCAGGCCCCATCAACGAGCTCAGTTGCGATCGTGAGCTCCGACGCCCCCAGTGGGCCGGAACCCCTGGTGGGGGCGGCCCACGGGGGTGCAGCATGTGAGTATGCGGTTCAATCTAGTGCACCCACACACCTAGCTACCTTGGGGGGAACATTTCAGTGGCCGGGCCTCGCACGGGTGGCGCGATGGTTCAGTCGCCGACGTCCCTGTTTGGGGTGGCACCTCCTACTCAGTCGGGAACGTGTTAGGGGTGACCGGGTTGGTCCAGGCTCCTTTCGCAATGCCCACAGTTCCCACCGTGCCGATGTCGGCATTGCCGACAGCGGGGTATTCCTTGCCCCTTGGGGATCATCTGGCCCAGGCTACTAAGGAAAAGATCTGGCGTAGGGAGTATGTGGACATCTTCTCCCTTCTTAACAGAGAGCCCACCAAGGAGGAGAGGGAGGGGCTTGATGAGAAGGATATGGAACAGGCACGTCATCGTAAGCCGCCACGCGTGTGGGCCAACTGGTTGCCAGCGTGCCTCATATACATGGCGGTTTACCTCAGGGCCAGGCCAGATCTGGCAATCCCGATGGTCCAGTATTTGAACAATATACACCGGGCGATGGTTGACTTCCCGGGCCCGTCGTGGTTGGCTTACGATGAAGAATTCCGTATGCAAATTCCCCTGCACCCAGAGACGAGGTGGGACGAGCCCTGCCAGAAGCTGTGGCTTCTGTACATGACTCCCATGCGCCCTGCGCCTGGGGAAAGATACCATTGTGGACACGCGGTCCAGCGAGCGGCCCCAGCACAGATACCCCGCCAGGTGGCGGGGCAGGGGGTTCCAGCCCGCCTGCTGTCCTGGACTTTCTCGTCCAATGGTTCCTGCAATAGGAAGAATTGCCGGTTCAGGCATGAGTGTCCCTCTTGTGCTGGCCCCCATGCTGCTTCCGCCTGCCCCAGGCCTGGAGGGATGCGGGGCAGGGGTAAGGGTGGACAAGGGGCTGGCAGGACTGCCGCAGAGGGAGCTGGTCCATCGAAAGGCCCCCTCCCCAATTAATGTGGACATGTTGGAGCGTTGGCTCGCATTGTACCCGAGGGAGGCAGATGCAGTTTACCTGCTTCAGGGTTTTCGACTGGGTTTCCGTATTCCTGTCACGGGAGATAGGTCCCCCCAAGACGCCCCCAACCTTTTGTCCCTTAGGGGAAGGGAGGAGGTGGCTGCTGCCAGCATTGCGAGGGAGGTTGGTGCGGGCAGGGTTGCTGGCCCTTTCCCTGCACCCCCGTTCCTCAACCTGAAAGGGTCACCCTTGGGCTTAGTGCCCAAGAAATCACCGGGTGAGTTCCGCCTGATTCATCACTTGTCCTACCCAGCCGGCCGATCGGTCAATGATGCTATCCCTGATGACCTTTGCTCGGTCAGGTATACATCTTTTGACCAAGCGCTGCGCATGGTGCGCTCATATCGCCCAGGTGTGCTGTTAGCTAAGTGCGACATTAAGTCTCCCTTTCGACTCCTGCCGGTCCACCCAGGTGGCTTTGAGTTGCTGGGTTTCAAGTTCCGGGGTGAATATTGTTTCGATAAGTCCATGCCTTTTGGCTGTTCCATATCATGCTCGGCATTCGAGCGTTTCAGCACCTTCCTACATTGGGCTTTTGTCCGCAGGTCAGGGTCCCGGTCTGTAGCCCATTACCTGGATGATTTTTATTCGGGGGTGAACGGGGCTGGGACACGTGCACACGTCTCCTCAACACATTTCAGACGCTAATGGAGGAACTTGGTGTTCCTTTAGCGCCCGAAAAGACCGAGGGCCCATCTACCCAGCTAGTCTTCCTGGGGGTGGAGATTGACACGGTAGCGCAGGCTTCTAGGTTACCAGGGGATAAGGTGTCAAGGATAGTGGCCCTTATCTCGGACTTGCTGGCTAAACGCAAGGCATCACTGCGGGAACTACAGGTGCTACATGGTCACCTCAATTTCGCTTGCAGGGTGGTCGCACCGGGCAGGGCATTGCTCGGCGCTTGTGCGACGCCGTGTCAGGCTTATCCAGGCCCCACCATAGGGTGAGACTAACCCAGGGCATTAAGGCAGGTATGCTTATCTGGCTCCAGTTCCTGAGGGAGTTCAATGGGGTGTCATTTTGGAGGTCTGACCTTCTGGCTTCCCCTCGTTTCCAGATACAGTCCGATGCCTTGGGATCCCTGGGTTATAGGATGTACTTCAATGGGAAGTGGGCCTATGGTGGGTGGCCACCAGCCTGGTCGGGCACAGGTCGCCTGCGTGATCTTACTTATCTGGAATTTTTCCCATTCTGGGGGCTTTGATGCTATGGGGTGAGGAGTGGGCCAACTCGGTTGTTCATTTCTGGTGTGACAATGCGGCCGTTGTCCACATTGTCAACTCACAAACCTCCAAATCACCCAGGGTCATGGACCTGGTGTGCCAGTTTGTATTGCGCAGCCTGCGCCTCAATGTGCTGTTCAGGGCCAGGCATGTCACGGGTGTCAATAATGATATCGCTGACGCTTTGTCCTGCCTGCAGATCTCCCAGTTCCGCGCCTTGGCCCCGGATGCGGAGGAATTTCCCTCGCCACTCCCGGACGAGATATGGACCATTGGCAAGGAGAGGTGAACCGGGTGATCGGCATGTCGCTAGCGCCACACACGCGTTAGGCGTATCACCACGCACTTAATTCTTTCCGAGCATTTTGTGCCCAATTCCGGCTGCCAGACACCTGGCCGATCCCAGTGGCCCACATCCTTCGATTTATGGTTCACCTACATACCCAGGGCATCGCGCCTCGTACCATAGCATCCAGGCTGTCAGCGCTGGCTTTCATGGCCAAGGTAGGCGGTCATGCGGACTATACCGCTGACTTCCGTGTGAGACACGTTTTGGAGGGGTGGGTGCGGGAGCGGGAGCGTGGTTCTTACCCAACTAGCTCGGGGCTGGCATGGCCTATGTTTTGATAGGTATGAGGCAGCCCTGTTTCATGCGACTACAACGGTAGCCTTTTTGGAGCACTCCGCATCAGCGAGCTTGTGATGCTGTCTAAGGCGGATGCAAGTCGTAGGGCACTGGAACTCGAAGATGTCTATGTGGCCAATGATTGGGCTCAGTTGAGGACACGCTCCTCTAAAACGGATCAGCACGGCGTAGGCAGTGGAGTAAGACTGCTACGATGTTCCTTGGCAGTCATCTGTCCGGTTGGTGCCCTACAGGAGTTCCTTGCACTGCGTGGCACGCACCATGGCCCGTTTTTCTGTCACCAAGGTGGGTCTCCCCTTACTAAATTTCAATTTTGGAGGGTGCCGGGAAGACACTAGCCAGTGTTGGCCTCCTGGGGCTCGTTGCGGCACCCATTCATTCAGGATAGGGGCGGCTTCTACTGCAGCTGTTTTTGGGTACTCCGGGGCTGAAATACGCCGCATGGGAGGGTGGGGGTCACAATGTTTTCAGTTTTGTGTTCGCCCTCTTCAACCGTGAGTACCAGTTTAGTCACTGCACTGTTTCTCCCCCCACTTTTTCCTTGACAGACCCTGGGTGTCGTATTACACCGGTGACAGTATGGCTGGTGGGCCATAGCCACGTGCACAGGGCAGTGCGTTACGCTGCACGGGGCAGCGCGTTACGCTGCACGGGGCAGCGCGTTAAGCTGCACAGGGCAGCGCGTTACGCTGCACAGGGCAGCGTGTTACGCTGCACAGGGCAGCGCGTTACGCTGCGGCGACAGAGTGGGGACCCCGACTGGGACTGGGTGCATCCGCACGTCTCAGGTGATATGGTAAGCGTGGCATGTTATGGCGGGAACTGTTGCCATTCCTTTTCTACATCAGGGATGCTGACTCGCCTGATGTCCTGGTTATGAACCCTGGGGGCAATGTCTTGGGGCAGGTCACTGGCCTATCGCGGAAGCTTGCGATTTGCAGTGACCTGCCCTACTCACATTATGTGTGGCCTGCCACAACCCTCAATTGGTCGGACACGATACCGCGGTACGCTTACAGGGGGGCGTTCAGCCTCAAGGCTCTCGACCGAGCCGACGCTCCGTGAATGGGGCTATTGCCCGGTTCCTTTTCGACAAAGGTGGGGGACGCGTCATTCGCCTCCCCGCCATCAGTCTGCAAAATTACGAGCTTTACTCAGGGGATGGGGCCCATCTGTCGCAGGGAGGTATGGACCTCTTGTTAGTGGACTGGCGAGCAGGCCTGTTGACCGAGCTGACGGTCTTGGGGGGGGGGCGGTGAGCCTTTTGGGAAGCCTCCCCGTGTGGCGGGTAGCACTGGTAAGGTAAACATTTATGACCCACAGGTATCCGGCAGGTTCGCAATTGACTGGACAACACTAGACAGGCATAAGTTGGTTAAACGTTGTCCGGTCAACGACAAACCAGGCGACGGGGTGATGGCTACAGCTAGACAGCATGCATCACCCCGTGATTTCACAGATACGCGTCAGAGGGTGGGGTCATTAGTTAGATATTGACTACGGTCAACAATTTGTTTGTTGTCAACAAACAAATTGATACAAATAGATACATTGTAACAATTGCCGTCGGCAATTTTGGGTGGTACCTTACCAGTGTTACTTCGGCCTGCTTGCCTTAAGAATTATAATTGGTCAATTACCAATAGAAATTTATAATTCGGACTAGGGCATGAATCAATAAATGTGGCCCAATGCCCTTATCCACTTTCATCAGTGTCTGAGTCCTTTATTGGGGGGTGCGCCTGCAAAGGGGTACATTTACCTGCTCATCTTTGCATGCACACCCAAACACTCTCACACACTGTAATTACAAATTCTAGTATTATTCATTTCCCCACAATACTTTTATCAACAAAGTATCGGATATCACATCCTATGTAGTCATGATAATATAATGAAGTCTAAAGCCAAATTGGAAGATTTTTGTATATATTCTAGTTGAAAGGATTCTGAGAGCTCTCAAGAATGTATAGATACATTTCTATGCTTCCCCATCCAGAATGTATCACTCAAAAACCCCTGTCAAGGCTGATAAAAACACCACTGCATAGAATTTTCATATATGATCCTTAAAATGCCAAGGGCATCTCCTGAGCCAGTCATTTGATTAGGCAATTCTAATTCAGGATGAAAAATGAAATACTACATCCTTCCAGTTACCAACAGAGTTTTAACAAGGGTACTTTTCCGACATTTCCTATGCTTTAGATAAATGCTACATGATTCAGGAACATAGATGAAAGTAAGAGCTAGATCTGACCAGCAGAGGATGAGAGACTTCCTGGCTGATCCTATGGATGCTTTTTTGCATTCCAGGATAAAAGAAAAGTTAGACAAGACTCTTTTAAATATATAACTACTACAAGGCATGCCTGTTCTCATCACAACTCTTCGTATATGATTTATATCCTTTCTTTGTTCTTACCTTTGAGTTTGTTGTGTTCTGAATCAGCTGGAAAGAGAGAGTCTGGGAAAAGTTTGGGGAAAGTGAGGCCAGCATATTTAGGTCGGTTTTCCACATAGTTCCGCACGGTTGGCTGGAGTTTCTTCATGAATTCTGGGCAAGGGGTTCCCAGCTGTTCAATTACTTTATTCCACTGGTCAATATCTGAGCAAGAAATTGTTAAGGAAAGAAGCAGCACAGAATCCCCAACCCAGTTTTTTTAATCATTCCATGTTATTTTGAACTTATCTCTAAATCCATATTGATTAAAGGAGACCATCAGGATTCAATTCACAAAAGTTTACATTCGGCACTTCAGCTAGGGAGAAGGATTATATTAAAGCAGTTTCATAACCCCAATAAGCCTAAAAATGATTTGTACAGGGCTGCAGTCCGACTCATACATTGACTTCATAAATTGGTGGTCACAATTCCCATTCCTGCTACTGCATTGATTTATTGGTGCTTTAATCACATGGTAGCCCAAGCATAATAAGGACTGATAATGACAATCTCTGTAGCCGCTAAAAAGAGGGCATAATAGAATGAAAAACACTCCTGTGATGACGGCATTAAATGATCAAAACATCCACACTTCATCAAGATTACGCAGGAGTCAGAAAAGTGGCAAGAGTTTTGCACTGCAAACACAAACTAAATATTTGTAAAAACATTTCAATAGCTGGACATCTGAGAGGACAAACAGAATTCACAGAGCACAGCACTCCAACTTACCATGCTACACACAGAACCCAACAGGGAAAATGTAACCACCTGACTCAGACAGGTCAGAAGAAGTGTTTGCAACAGCTTTATCACTAGGGGCTGCGGTGGCTCAGTGGTTAAGAAGTTTGCCTTGTTAGCTATAAGGTTGGTAAGTCGGCAGTTTGAGACCTGGGTACTGCATGACAGTTTGAACGCCCAGCTCTGACCTAGCTCCTGCGAACCTAGCAGTTCGAAAGCAAGAAATTGCAAGTAGATTAATAGAGACCACTTTTATGGGAAAAGATCTTGGGGACATGAAAGGAACCTTATTCAAGCATTCCCTGAGCAGAGTTTCTCCAGCAAAAATCCTTTCAACCCAGAATAATTTCTAACATGAAATTATTATTATTAATGGCTGTACAGTAGACCCTCACATAACGACGTTGCTTGGTTCCTCAAGTACGTCGCTATAGGGGAAACGTTGTGCGGTTTTCAATGGCTGCGCCATCTAGCGGTAAAAAACTGTCATTATCTGCACAACGACATTAAAAACATCATTAATCTGCACAACGATGGTTTTTCGTCGTTGTGCGGATAGTCACATGGCGAGTGACGACACTGTATCTGTTCAATTTAAAAAGCCTGGAGAGATACAAACTAGTGTGACTTCTTTATAAGACCTCTCTGTAGAATTTTATTTCTCCTTTTGCACTTCATTATTCATGAAGCATCCTTTGTTATTTAGAAATGTGTGTTCTTCTAAAGAATGAAATATTACACAATGGAAAACTCTTCTACCGAATCAGTCCCTGGGGGGGTAAATGCCAAATAATTTGCACAAATATATGCAAATGTTTGTGCTTTTGCTCTTAATTGTACTACAAATGTTCGGGGAGGGGTTGTCTCATTCATTAGTTCCACAATGTGGAAGTTGGACAAAAAAAATATTCTGACTGTAATTTTATGCAATCACGCAAGCATTAGTTATACTTATAACTGTCTGTGAATATGTATACATGCAAATGTACATGCATGCACAAACACATATGTACAGCTTGTGTTTTATAGCTACAGAAAATGGAGGTATGATTCCCCTCCCCCCCAAAAAAAAAACATTCTAAGATATCAGTGGCTACCAACCATTATGACTTGCATTGGGAGATACGTAGAAGCAGAAACCTGAAGAATGTGAATGGAAAGGTGATTCTGCTCATAGACTTTCAATTAGCTCCCCAGGTAGGAGCCATGGTATCAGAAGCACATACATGCAGAATCAGGTACATGGGGCGGTTCATGTATGTATGCAAAATCATAATATGGCCATGAAATCCAGGAGAGACAAACAATCTTTCACATAACACAAAAAACATCCAGAGCTTTGGATGCTTCCATGAACAGTGCCATTGAAAAGTATGCAAAGCCAAGAAGGACTGAGACAGGAACCATCCCCCCAACCAATTAAAACAATATATTGTGAAACTTGGTTTACCATTTGTAATTTAAAAAAGGAATCTAGTCACACCCACTTTACTCCTTTCTTCAAGTGAACAAGTAGACAAACCAGGAAGGGGAAAGCTTTGACTTATATCCATATTTAAGGTTATGGTTTAGTGTTGCCAAAATGCCACTATTATAAAGCAGTTTATTTTTGGCACATGGGCATACTGAATCACTATTCTGGGTCTGGATGTCATGCAAAGCTATTTTGTTTTCCACAACACTTTGCCACTGATCTCAAAGTGACAAAGTATTGTGGAGCAAAAGATTTTCAAATAAAGATTACAACGTACAACAGTTGAATGGATGCATCAATTTCCCAGTCCCGCTGGCTTATTTAGCCGATATTGGGTTTTGTCCCATTTGTTTTTTTAGATGGTTTTAAATGGGATTTTAAATGGCCATGTTAAACTGTTTTTATTGTCTTTGTTTTTATTTTATGTTGTTGAGCCGCTTCGGGTCACTTTCGAGTGAGGGAAGCGGGACAGAAATGTTTTAAATAAATAAACAAACAAATAAATTCAGATACATTCAGAAGTGCCAATTTTATAGGCAACAAAGAATGGAACCAGAGTAATGACTATATGTATTTAGGTTTTGTATATTGTTTGAGACCATAATGGTTTTCTACACTGCACGGGATTACACTGCAACCTTTCAGTTATCACTAAGACTGTGACCCCAGCCAGTCACCAGCTGAGTTCCATTCTATTGCTAGCTTCTTGATTCCTCCATTTACACCACAAGAAAACAGGAAGACTTAAATTCCACCCTTTCCACCTAGCCTTCTCACCTTTCTTTTTCTACACTTTTTGTGACCCATGCCTGATGAAGACATGTCAATTTCAAAGGCTTCCCCTCTTTCTTGTGGAAGAGTGGAATGTTTCAAACATTTGGCCATCCTAGCAAACGTATAATCCTTTGTATGGATTTTGGAATTTATCTTGTGCCAACATGTCTACCACTGTTTAAATATCTCCATGAACATGATGGAAATAACATGAGATTTTAAAAAGAGGTAAGAAACAAGGAAAAGCAAAACTGACAGTTTTGAGGTTTTGATCTATTAACAGTTTTGATTAATTGAGGCAGAAGTTGTTGACTGTCTCCTTACCTTCGATTTGAATTATTATGCATTCAACCATGTTTATGATACCGAGTTGGTTGGTTAGCACACTTCCCCTTTTTTGTGTGTATGAGTGGCTTCTCACCTCTAAGAATTTCAAGGCAGGAAGATATATCATGGCTCTCTATACTGGAGATAGTTGTAATTATTAAATTTGACCAATGCAAATGTTCCAGGAATTTGTTTTGTTCAACATTTTGCCTGTTTTAATATGCCATTGTCATTGTAGCTTATTATTATACCAAAATTTACAAACCTTCTCACAAATTTAACGGGGAATTGAGAACACCTGGAACACCTTCCTTACCATCTGAGGCTGCAATGGTTGGGCCTCTTCACACTTGAACGACAGCATCTAAGAGGTGACCTGATTGAAGTTTATATAATCATGCACGGTGTGGACAAAGTAAATAAGGAAAAACTGTTTTTTCTATCGCATAACTCTAGAACTAGGGGGCACTTCATGAAACTTTTGGGTACTAGTTCTCAAACAAATAAGAGAAAGTACTTTTTTCACCCAGAGGATCACTGGTCTATGGAACTCCTGCCAGAAGAAGTGGTGACAGCTGTCAGTCTTGACAGCTTCAAGAAAGGATTAGACAAGTTAATGGAGGACAAGGGTATGAATGGCTATAATTATGGATACCTAAGAACAATCTCCAGGTTGGAGAGATAGGCAGGATATCTCTCAATGTCTTTTCCAGGGAATCCTAAGCAGGTGAAGGCATCTGCTTGGGAATAATACCCTGAAGCAAATGGTGAGCCACTGTGTAAGACAGAATGCTGGACTGGATGGGCTGTAGCCTGTTCCAGCAAGGCTGTTCTTATGTTCTATATTCTTATGAGATTTTTAAATAGCCAAGTGCAGGAAAAAATGAAACAGACATTCATCTACCCTGGCTATACATATAGAGGAGAAAGTGAGATGCAATAGTAGAAACTGGTTTTGCAAAAACGAAGTTTAAAAACAGTCTAAAAAGAGCTGAGTGATTCTTTACACAATGCAAATGCAGGAACAAAGGGATATCTGTAGTAAAAGGAAACTACAGGAAGCCAGATATAGGCTAAATATTAGGGAAAACGTCTTAACAGAGCAGTACGACTGTTAAAGCAATACAACAGTAGTATGACAGCAGTACGAAAGGTGGTGAGCACTTCAACACTGGAAACAATCAAAACAGAATTGGACAACCATCTGACCTATCTGCTTTTATTCAGATTCCTGTATTAAGCAGGGGGTTGGACTCGATGGCCTAAAAGGCCCATTCTAACTCAGTTATTCTATGATTCTATGATCACTTTTAAAAGTGGTTTTTAAATGCTATGTGTTTTCATTTGAGATGCAATTCTGGACTGCTGTAATTAGAAGCATTTGATGAACATTTATTGCAAGGTCCTAAAATGTATTCGTTCAAGAAGGTGTCCAGAAAATAAGTACTAAAGAGAATGAAAATATCAAAAACTCATAAACACATAGAAACCTTAAAATATTTTGGTTGTGTAGTTAGAAACAAATATGCAGATTGTTAACAGCTGGCACAATAAATAGAAGTGGCTGTGGATGGCTGGTCCTCATTCCCCTCCTCCCGTTGGACTTGTGCTGCGGTGGGGAGACCATGGTAGTGCTGTGAGGTAACACTGTTTCTTTATTGATATGCTGCTCTGAATTTGAATTTTGTATATTGTAGTTTGGGAGATTTTATTGTTTTGTTGTTTGTAATTGATAATTCTTCTGTACTGATATTTTGTATTATTTCATTGTTTTCATGAATTATGCTATATTTATATTCTTGTACTACTTTGTTTGTTCTTGTGAACCGCTTTGAGTCACCCATTGGGATTGAAAAAAAGTGGTATATAAATCAAACTTCAAATCAAATGAAATCAAAATCAAAAAAATCAAATCATTACACAAGTTTTCGTGATTTCAGACCATTTCTTCAGGCAAGCACCAGTTTCTTGTGGGTACTGCAGGAAAATTATAAATAAGAGATCTAAAAGTTCATGGCAGCTTTTAATGTCAGGCCTTGTTTTTTACAGATGAGTTTGTATTTTAAAAAAAAAACTTACAAATATCTAATAATGAGAGACTTTTCACCACAGTGTGGAAAGCTACTCTGTAAATGAAAACAAAAGAAAAAGAAACACAAAAAATATCGCACAGCCTTATAAGACATGGAAAGCACCTAATAGGACTCCCACCACCACCATATTTGTTTAAAATGCCAATGTAGTTAAGAACAAATTTCAGACAAATCATCAGCTGTTCACAGCTGGTTTCTAAAGAGTTATTTCTATAGCAAAATGCTTTTAATGGTTTAATTGCAGAGGCTATGTGAACAAATTTTAATAGGTATGCAGCTGTTTGAAGGAAGCCAGTTTTTAAAATGCATATATAGGATATCTTTGGTAGGTATTTCTTCTCTTTTAATGTTTTTAATACATTTAAAAGAGACATTTTCATTAAGCAAATAAAAGACTTCATCTGAATCCATTGGAGTGATGAGTGTCATAAGTGGGGGGCGGGGGGAGACAGAAAATATACTATAAGGTGAGGAATCTTCTGTTAAGTTTACTTCTTGTGCCAGTGGTGGGAGAAAAACAACATAGGAAGATATAACCACTGGAAGGCACTACTACTTTTCATCAAAAAGGATTGCACTTCAGTCTACTACTCATTTTATTATTTATTTATTTATTTATTTATTTATTTATTTTAATATTTATATAGCCACACAACTCACAAAGACTCTGGGCGGCATACAATCTTAAAACCCTTAAAACAAGAACAACCCCATTTGCTCATGTCTTATAGTCCAACAAGCTATACTCAGTCCACCATCTATGTGTTATGGCCATGCATGTTTTTTAGTTCCCGCTGTCTACCATTTCCCCCTAAGAATGGTAGGCAAGAACTCAGAAGATCATGCCATGGAAATTCACTGTTGGTTGGCAATGATAAAACCACAGGATTATAAATATCTTGAAAAACCTACTAGAGTCGCTATTACTCAAAAATGACTAATGGCACATAACACATATGAACACAATCTTTTATAGCCTGGAAGCATGTGCATAGGCACACATACAACCTTTGTCAAGCCATCTTGGTTGAACTACCATGTCTGGCTTGTGGATGGATACTGGTACACTGCATGCTCAGATAACACATACCTGTCCCTCTATTGAAAACATGACTTCTAGGAGAAAAATCAAACAATACTGGGTCGAACCAAAGATCCCAGTACAAACAAGTGTGAGTGTATGACATGTCTGCACGCAGTAACTGTGAAACAGCCCTTGCCAGGGCCAATGAACATTTCAATCTAACTACTGTCTTACTGAGGAATAGCACTTGGGTGGCACAGAACTTGTCATATTAAACTGCTATGATACCACAGGGCAGAGTTTGGACACATTCTTTTTCGGACTAAACAAGTGCCAGAAAGCTTCAGCCAACATGGCCACCAACTATGATGGCTGGTGGATTGTTGCGATTTTAGGTCCTAAGGTGGTACTTTCAAATTCTGCCATGGATTTATGGTGTAGTGGATAATAACAGATTGCAGAACTGCATTTTGCTCACCCAGAACATGAGGGGAAATGTGTTTTTTGGAATAGACAACTAAAAGCCACGTGGTTCTTGTACACAACTTGAAGGTAGGTGATACCTTTATTAGCCCTTACAGGTCTTTTCCAGGATTGGCACCACTTCATTGTATATAATGGACAAAAAGCATATGAAAGTGATGTACCCCCAAAGATTTAAACTATCAAGGGGGGTTCTAAATCTTACAGCAATACAGATGAATAAAGCTTGTAGAATTAGTAGGCTGATGTTGTAGGTGTCTAGAGAAGACTTACTTCACCATGACTGAAACAATGATTTATCTTCATTCTCTAAAGAGGGATGAAGAGTTCAAACAATGTAACAACTTATATCTTGGTATTAAGATAAACACTGATATGACTGGAAAGGTTACCTGATAGCACACTGAAATTAATCATCTCAGGGATAAATGTCAGCTGTGACAGACCCCCACAGACTCAAACTAACAAGGGGTATTATAAACCTTACATTGCTATGGGGACTTTGTTCAAATGTCATATATTTGACCTTGACAATGGCAAATGTCCATTTCAGACCTGTTTCTTAACTGTGAGTTTCATAATATAGATTAATTGGAATTAATTAATTAATTCCAGAGTCCCACAGCTAATATGGGACCTGGGGATGGCTGTAGACCAAAAAAAGGAACCTTTTTTCAGACAAATAATCGGGGAGGAGTTCTGATACAGAGGAGAGATATAAAAGGGCACTGATGTATTCCTATGCAAATTATGATATTTTGTGAACAAGTTTTGATAGTGACATCAACATGACTAAATGCATTTGAATGCATCTCTGTTTCCCTCTAAAATGATTTCTTGAAGAGGCTACTTGATATCAAAAAGTTTACTTTTCCTCAACATTATTCTTCTGTTTTTGTCATTTTGGAGCAACTACTCTACTCATTAAGCCTATAAAAATTCTAACAGGTCAAAGAGGGCCTAGTGGTAATTAGTGGATGTGATGCAATGTGATGAATTAAAATAAAAGAGAGCCAGACAGGGAAACGTATAGATAGACAGTCTGTGAATGAAATATGCTGTAACATGACAGATTACTTCCTACTCTTTGTCACATGCTTTAGCTTTCAGAACCTGGACAGATTTTCAGGGGAAATTGCTTAAAATACATAGCATGCACACCTTGGTAACCATTACTGTAACTTGGAGAAACAAATTGCACCAGAGATACGGCGGGTCTGGTTTAGGAGATGTTCGCATATATGAATTGAGATTTGCATGCATCAAAACTGTCAATCAGAATAAATTAGATGATTGCCAGTAAGTGGCAAATATGAAAACTAACCAATTTCCCACCTGGGACTTTATGATTATGGATTAAAAACCAAGGAAGATAAGAAAGGGATGCAAGGGCAATGGTACAGAAAAGTCTTGCTCTCGTGGGTCCTATATATTGGTGAAAAAACCCTATTGATATTTTACACCAGGGCAACACAAATGGCTCATCTTTTGGAAATGGAATTAACTCAAGTTAAGAAATTGTTGGATACATTATCTGTTGGGCACCGAGTTCAAAAACCAACACAAAATAGATAACGTCTCTGGCAATTTCTTAACTTGAGGTAATTTGTCTCTAAATAATATAAATTTTGCATCATGCAGGTTCAAGGTGGTGGTGCTGACCTTCAAAGCCCTAAATGGTTTGGGACCATCCTACTTGGCAGACCATCTATCCCACAGAAATCAGGCCCACTTCACCCGTTCTTCTCTAACAACTCAAATCCAAGTACCAACCCCCAGGTTGGCGAGAAAGTCCATTACCCATCAGAGGGCTTTCTTGGTGGCAGCTCTGGCTAACTGGAACTCTCTATCTGGGGAGCTGCATTTGATGGACACTTTAGGGACCTTCAAGAAACAACTGAAAACCTTTATTTTCGAGGAGGCCTTTGACAGCTTGTTGAAGTCTAAATCGGAGACTCTCCAATCATTTTTGCCAATTGGGCAAGTGGTCCTCAGTTCTGATTGGATGAGGGGGTTGATCTATGGTTTTATGGTGTTTGTTTTGCTTTTTTTAACACTGTGAGCCACCCAGAGTGGGAGTGTATCCCAGATGGGCAGGATATAAATCAAATAAATAATAATAAAAATAAATAACATGTATCTATAAAACAGAGATGTGGGTTTGTATGTGCTCAATAGACTCTCACACCACTGTGCCGATTTTGTTTAAACTTGGCACATACCTACCTTGGCCTTGTAAGATCAGCACTGGGGGGTCCGTGAGACCCATTTGGGGGAGTAAGCCCCCAAAATTTGGAAAAGGAGCGGGAGCTAGAGTTCCCATGGTGCCTTGGGTGTGCTCAGCGGTTAATCCCTCAGAGAGGGGGGAGAGGGAGGGAGTTGGTGAGAGGCCAGCTGCCAATGGCTGTCTGACAAGCCCTGTATGGGCAAACAGGAAGGGAGGGGGAGGGAGAAAGAGAGAGAAGTGCTGCTGGAAGTGCCTTTACCTCAGCCGGAGGACACAAAAACCGCTTCACCTCAGCCAGGCCAGGCCGGGCTGGGCAGGAGAAGAAAGAGAAGGAGAAAAGGAAAATTGAGGCCCCTCTTTGTCCCAATGCCCTCAGCCAGGCTTGCCATGATGGCAGCTGCTGAGGGGTTGGGGTGGCCCACACATCGGGCCTAGCTAGGCCGGCCCTAGGCCTGCTTCGCCTCCCCACAATGCTCTGCTAGGCCAGGCCGGGCCAGACAAGAAGAGCCAACTCCGTCAATGCCACAGTCAGCAGGGGGTGCCCCATGGCCATGAGGGAGCAGCTTGAGTGGCCGGGAAGCCCCACTTCGGGGTGTAGTGGCTCTCTGGCTGTGGCCTGGCCCGGCCCTTCCATGGCTCAGAAGGAGGCGGAAGCCGCAGGGCGGACCTGGCCATGAGGGAGGCGGCCACGGCAGTGACAACGGACATGGCAGGCCATGGGGTTGCATGAGGGGTGGAGCCAATGAGCCCCCCAAAGTCCTGGCTGATGCCCTGGTGAGTGCATCCCTGAGGAGACGGAAGAGGAGGAGGAGAGGCCGAACCCCTTCCTACTCCAAACCATCAAGGCCTGCTACGTCCCTTTGAGGCCTGCTCCAACCCTTTGAGGCCTGCTCCGATGGGTCAGAGTAGGCCTCAAAGGCCTGTTGGGCCTTTTCCTGTCTCCTGAGAGAGAGAGAGACAGGCCGCAGCTCCCATTCCCACTTTGCTCTGTGTGTGCGTGTGTGGCCATTGTGAGGGCGGGTGGATGGTGTGTGGAGAGGGATGGTGTGTGTGTGTGTGTGACTAGCCTTTGTGTGGTGAGTGGGTGTGGAAAGGACATGTATGTGTGTGTATGGGAGAATGGGGAGGGCTGGTGTGTGTGTGTGTGTGTGTGTGTGTGTGTGTGTGTGTGTGTGTGTGTGTGTGTGTAGACAGGGTCTGGAGTAGGCTAAGGGGTCTTCTTTTTGTTTTGTTTACTCTGATATCCTTGACCCACATGCTACCATTTAGAATGCTTACATCTGTGCAAGCATACCAGAGACTAAACAAAGCAAAAAAAAAACAAAAAAAAAGTTGTGGCACCTTACATACTGGGTCCCCTGGGGTGGGGGGGTGGGGTGGGGGACAATACACACACACTGCTTCTCTCTCTCTCTCTCTCTCTCTCTCTCTCTCTCTCTCTCTCTCTCTCTCTCTCTCTCTCTCTCTCTCACACACACACACACACACACACACACACACACACACACACAAACACACACACACACACACATCCTGCCTTGCCAGGAATTTTTAATGTGTGTGTTGGTGGTTGGAGTGATATTGTATGGGTGGTGGTGGTTGTGCACACCCAAAACCACCCCTAACCACCAACACACACTTTAAAAATGCCCGGCTGGCCGGGCACAAATATGCTAGTATGCTATAAAAAGACCAACAACCAGGTTTGATAAAAAGCTGCAAAAACATCCTAGTAGCCTTCATTAATCAGTGTCTTTCCAACAAACACAAGCATGCCTGGCAGTGATTGGATCTGTTACTTTACCCACTGTTTAAATTTCCCAGAGTGCCCCTGAACAGTGCTACTTCTGGCAAGGAAGGGTATCATGGGGAAATGTGAAGGAACAGGGACTTACCAGACCAGATTTCAATGCCAAGGAAATCTGCATTTCAAGGAAATAGGTTGATAGAACAAACCAATATCATTACTAGCTGAATCATAGTAGGTATCAGCACCTCTGAGCCCTATCTGGGTATCTCTGGTAGTTGCCCATGAGTGTTTGCTGTTTGTGCCAATTCCAGCACACAGGTGCATTCATCATAGAGTTGGTGTTTGCTGTAGCCCCTAAGTAACATTTCCAAATTCTGCTCTGAGGGAAATGTAGCTTTGTTGTTGGATAGCATGTGAAGCAGACATCATTAAACTCAGCTTCCTACAGATTTGACACACTTCATGATATTTTACAAAACCAAGTGAAAAACCAAGTGTAACAGCTGCTGTAGATGTTCTGATCTCCAAATGCAACTATTCCCCTTCAGAAATATAACTAACTCGCCATTTTTACTCATTCAGCAAAATTGTGATAGTTTTACTCCTTCTTAGCTCATGTGAGGCTAACAGGAGTTATTAATTTCTTTGACTGCAGGATTGATGCATCATTACTAAAATTCCCAGCAGACAGGAAAAATAGTTGAACTATTTAGTTATTAACTGCAATTCCCAACCTGATCCATCCTAAGAAATTAAAGCTGGTAACAGAGCTCAAAAAATTACCCTTTTGGACTACCTTTTCTGAGAAACCTTCAAGGGTTTCTGGGAGTTGTAGTGTGAAACAGTAATTGTTCCAACCTCTGACCTGAAGATGGACAATACAACCATTAAAAATTCCATAAGAATACAACTGAACTTCATTTATCCAAACTGCAGTGAACTTATTGTCATCCTTCATCCTCATGCATTTACTAGTTTAGTGCCCAGCTTCGCTTGGGGATCCGGATGGGCGCGCCCGTCCCGCACAGGGGACCCGGTTCACTGCATAGTTCGTCCTGGTCCCCCACCTCCGCTGCCCCCCTTCACCCTCCCCGGTACCCCACCCTGGGTGCGCTGCCTGGTAGCTAGGCCTCGCTTACCCATGGTCCGTCCGGGTCCCATGCCTGCGCTCCCACCAGCCTGTTGCCATTTCCTTGCCCTGCACCTTGGGCATCCCGCATGGTAGCCTGGCCTCACTCGCCCCTCCCCCCATGCCCCATGCGGGCGCCCCTTACCTCTCGGGCCTCGTCAGGTCCTTTCCCAGCTGCTGTTTCCAGTTCCTCATCCTGGTGGGCCCTACAATGTTCCCCATAGATGGTGGCGCCTAAGGAAGCTGTGGCCGCTATTGCAGCCACACCACAGTGTCCAGCGGCGGCGGCAGCGGCGGCACCGCTGTCATCCTTGGTGTCCACGTTTCCCTCCCCACTGGCACACGTGCCCAGTCTTTCTAGCCGCTCCTCTGAGCGGCTGCATCGTGGGTGTCCATTTCCGCAGCTCCCTCGCCGGTGCGCATGCGCATTATGGGTTTTTTCTTTTCTTCCACCCAAGGCACCATGGGGCTTTTTTTCCATGCAAGGCACCCTGGGGGTCGTAGTCCTTGTACCTTTTGCTTTTTCAGGGCACAGACCCTGAACCGGGACCCTGGACCCCCATGTTGCCAAGCCAGCATGCACAAGTCACCCATGTGCCAAGTTACCGTGTGCTGGGTGCAGGGGTGTATTCTCCACATACAAGGTGACACCTTCTTTTTATATATATAGATATCTCAGTTCTTTTAAACTACAATGCTATGTGCAGTTACATATATGTAAGTCCACTGCAGTCAGGAATGTTTACATTCATTAAGTAATAAAAGGTAATTATAACTGCCATGTTAATTCCATGAACAAAGGTAAAGGGGGGAAATAACAATCAGGTTTTTTTAAATTAAACAAAATAAACACTCTCTCATACTGACCTGATCTTTCAAAGTATTGTCACTGATCTCTTTATTAAAATGTTCTGGACATCCTTTGTGTTGCTTAGCTACAGAACATTCCCAATGAGTAGAAAAGTCACTTTTTGGAATATAACTCTCAGAATTTCCTAGCTGGTAAGGCTACAAGCCATACTGTCTGGGGGATTCTGAGAGCTTTTATCCAAAAAAAGTTACTTTGCCAAATCCTTTCATTCCAGAAACATAGATGAATGGAATCTAATAAATCAGGAGGCAATCCATGTAATTCTGAATTTATGGCAGGCATTCTACTGCATTGCACATAACTTTTAAATAAGCATTGTAATGATCGATCTTCAAACTGTGTTTATTCCATTAAGAGGGGCAAAACAGTGGTCGACAACTGTAAATGGGCAAGAAAATAAAAGGGAATGGGGAAAATGGTACCTAGAGAGACCCACGGGTGAGGAAGGATACGATCAGTGCCAGGAAACAACACAGCACCTTTAATCATTTCTCCCATGATGCACCCTACTGACCACATGTCAACTGAAAACAAAAAAAATGAAATGAAGGTAAACAAGAACACAGCAACAAAACAACAAATAAATGAGAAAACTTATCTGGTTGGGTCAACAAAACAAACATTATTTGCTGGCTAAGGCTTTGGGAAGGAATTAAATCTGGCTGATGTGAGCCTCAGAGATCAGATCTAAAAGCTCTGAAGTTCCTTTCCCCCAGAAAGCAAAATTCAAACCGAAATGCAATACACCTGCCTATCTTTGCTTCCATCTTTCTCTATCCTTCCTGCACCCTTGCTTTGCTTTCCTACCGATAAGGAGCAGAAATAGTTGTTCAATTTAGCGACCAGAGAGAAAATACAAGAATACCTCTCAGGGACGGGCAGGACATTGAGATGTGCAGATAATTTGATTTTGGACTAGAAATACAAAGCTATAAAGGGGCCTCCGACCTCATCTCATGTCTACCCCAGTGGCAATCTGTTCCTATAAACACAACTCAAATACTTTCATTTCACTTCCCTGACATTTCAAAACCTGCAAGAAGCGATCTACCAACAAACTTTCAAAGAACATTCCCATGTATATCCCCAGAATATTACATTTTGTGGGTACAGTGGAATGAGTGATGATTTCTCTTTATGACAGAGGTTTGATTTCTAACAGTATTTTGAGGGAGATATTTCATTTCCCAAACAAACATCCTTCTGAGGGTGAAACTGGATAAAACATCAGCTTTGCAATTTGAAACAAATGTTTTACTTCCAGTAGCATAGTTCTTTCAAAGCCAAGTGCCTGGGTAAACAGACTTGCAAATGAAGCCTGTATTTTCCAATGGTGACCAGTCAGAAACTGAAAGCAAGCTAATTTTGTAACATGCAGAAATGCAGAATATTCATGCAAGAAGAAACAGAACAAGCTCTGGTTTTAATATCATGCCAACTGCATTACCTATTTCATGGTGATGGGTCAGGTCTTCCCTTTTTAAAAAGAGAATGCCCCTTTCATTTGGGCAATAAAAACTTCTTTGTCTACAAAAGATGGCATGCATTATTGTGAGTCTGGGGAAGTTTTGAGTTCAACAGAGTCTGAGGGATGGTAGCTATGGAGAAGAATGGTTAATTTTAATTGGTAAATATTTCTATACTTGCCTTCATGCACAAGAGTAATGCAACATGAAGAAAAAACAGAAAGAAGGAAAGACAGAAGGAAGCATTTACTGAACTGAATAAATCCTGAGGCTAGCTTGCTGTATCTTACTATTGCTTTGCATTTATAATTAAATGACTATTTTTAAAAAATAGGCCTCATCTGCATACTTGTAAGTATGTTAGTTTCTATTTTAAGGAGTAGTACAAATCATATTCGGTGTTTAGCCCATAGCATAGAAACTAGTATTTTCCTTTACAAGCTCAAACTCTAGCTGCTACGTCAGCAAGGCTATTAACACATCCACTATGTAGAAAATGCAAATAAAATGTGCTGATGATCCATTAATCAGCCATAGCAAATACCTTTTGGAATCTTCAAGCTCATAGTCACTAGATCTTAAGAAAATCAAACTTAGAATAAGGATTAAGGAATTATACATTTTTTTTGTCAGCATGCTGAATAACTCTGTCTTAAGACTGGGAACATGTACAGGAAGGCAGAAAACATCCCATCCTTGCTGAAACCTGGTGTTTCTAAAAGTTACTCTTTTGGATTACAGCTTCTAAAATTCCCTATGTACCTTGACCATTGGGAATTGCAGTCCAAAAGAGTAACATGTACAAGCTAAGAGTAGGTCCTACTCTTGTTTTTCCATACTGGAAGGCATAGAAGACCTATGAAGTTAGTAAATATGAATCTGATCTGTATGTTGGTCCTAAACAAGCAAATAATAACATTGTGCATAATTAGTAATCTGATTGTTAACACACTGATTGTTAATACACAAGCATAAAACTACAACAGGATTTTGGCAAGGGAATTCTTGAATTGTAAGCCACTGGTTTCTTTTGGGTAGAACATGGCAGCTATCCCAGTGTTGTGTTGGTAAATGTATATGTTACCTTCAGTTCTATGGATGTTTATGTTTAGTTAACATTTTAGAGCTTTCAGTGGCTTTTATAGAACTTTTTCAAATAATCTCACATTACCATTCTTCAGCACAATATTTATTTTCAGTATATTGTCAATACTTACAGATTTTATTAGATAGAATGACATACTGGGACTCTAACAAAAGACTAATTTATTTCCTTGAGGGGCATAAATAAATATGTAGCGATCAGAAGTGCTAAGATTTAGTTAGGGCTGTCTGTCCAGCAGAGAACATGTTATATAAAACATATTCGGGATTGCATGTAAAGGTAACAAATTCAACTGAACAATTTTAATGTAATATTTATTTTATTATATCATTCAGTACTTACCCTATTCGATACAATACTACTTTATTTTAATTGTATCTTATGTAATCAAATTTTATCCAATATATTTTATTGTAGTTTAATATATTGTATTTCCTTGTATTCACACCATATTTATTACAATAGATGCGAATACAGTATTTTGATATGGTCAGTCAACTAATCAATTAATAAAGAAAACCTGAACCTTCAATTCAAAGGTACAGTGATACCTCATACAACGTCCAAACTTGGTTCCACAAGTTTAGACTTTATACGGATTTGGACTTTGTATGAGAGATGCAAAATCTTAGCCACGATGCCTCATACAACGTCCAAATCCTTGCCGCGATGCCTCATACAACGTCATTTCCATAGAGATACATTGTACTGTAACAGCATAGACTTCAGGGCAAAGTCAAGGAAACAGACAGGAAACTGACAGAACTTTAAGAAATCATTGTCTGAAGGCTAAATACATTACAAAAACATGTCAAACAACCCCAATTGTCCAAGAACCTGAAGAATGCTTTAAAAATCCCAAGAATGCTTCTAAAAATTCTGATGAAAAAATTCAAAAAAAATCCAAAATCACGCTCCAAACCACTCCTAAACACTCTTCGCTTCGTGCAAAACCCACAAGAGCCATGCACGCATGTGTCCTGCCTTTTATACTGCCCAGGCACAATGCAACCTGGGGAAAAAGCCAATGCCTCATACAACATCGAGCGACTTTGTATGAGGTAACTTTTTTCAAGAAATTAGGCGATGTTGTATGAATTCGATGTTGTATGAAACGGACTTTGTATGAGGTATTACTGTATTATGTTTCTGAATAGGAGCTCCTGCAGAACAAGTGGTTCCCAGAGGAATCTGCTTCATTGGTTCCAGCACAGCTCCTCTGTTATGTCAACCTTGGAGTAGTCAACTGCAGAGGGTCTAGGGCAGGGGTGGCCAGTCTTGGTGCCCCAGGTGTTCTTGGACTTTAATTCCCAGAATCCCTGATCACAAGGTTTCTCCAAAACTACCAAGACACTCACAAATGCAAAAGGGGGGTATGTCATGATGGTGGGAGATGATGAATCCAGATGTAGTTAGAAGTCCATCCTGTTTTTAAAAGGAGGTATTTGGAGGTATTAAATGGTGCAAAGGTAGCCTGGACCTACCCTTCTATTAAGTCAACAATTTATTTGGGGGGGGGGGTTTCTTAAGGAGAATACTGAGGGAGGGATGAGACTGCTATTGTATGTTAACCAGTTTCCTCATCTTTCTAGTATGCCTTTTTAGGAGAGGGGACATCATTTTCAGAGCAGTCAAACAACCAGGATTCTTCACTCAACCTGTACCAATGTACAGGCTGAGTGACTAAGTGAGTAGTGAGCAGAATTATGGCTGTACATAAATTCCAAAGATCCTCATTGGCTAATGCTTGTAACATCACTAAATGGCACAATTTGAGTTGCATGACATTTGATGACATTTAACAGTATCTGTATTCTTCTTGAATTGTTTCATAAATCATTAATTCCTAGCTTTTCTCACAGACTTTCTTTCCAGTGCATCTCTTAGCATCATGTGCCTATTATGGCAACTTTTACATTTGCATTTAAGCAAAGAGCAATGCATGAAAAGGACCAAATAAATGCAAATTTTCTTCCTAGAAACTTAGTGCTCCTAATCAAGAGCTTTGCTTCAGTTGACACACAAAGCAGCAATACAAGCAGGTTCTTTCATTTGCCAATATATATACATGGGAAGTGGTTCCATGGACAGAAAAGGTACGTGTACACAGCTTCCCTTGTTATGTAGGTGAACACAGAAATCTTTGTGGCTATGCTTGGGCACAATACACTTGTGTATTCCTTTCATAGGTGGCTAAGAGACCATCACAACATTATACCTAATGTTGTGATTATGAGTCAAGTTTTAGTTGGGATCACTCCATTCACATAAGTTATGATACAGATGGTTTTCATGCATATGCCACCCACCCACCCACCCACCAATGTGTGGAACTGGACCATTCATATGAAGTTAATAATATCCAGATTTGATTTTCAAATTAAGTCTGTGGGCACGAGGAGATCCTATTCTTCTGTCTTTCAATTGCTACATTTTGCAATTTAGGGCAGGGTTGAAATGACCTTAAGTATGTCAGGAAAATTTATCAGCAAAAGGCAGCTAATGCTAATTAGAGCTTATGATCTTGTGTCTATCATATCAAAAGTAGTGCTAGTTGAAATCTTTTTGTTTCTTTTGAAACAAACAAGATACAATGTAAATAAGTGGTTTTTTTTCCTTTCTCAGGATAAAAGCATTTCTTATATTCCTACAACACCTAGGTAGAAAACCTTCTTTATTTAATTCTTCCTTGCCTCACCTTCTTTTTTTCTTTTTTGTTAGATTGCAGTTGTTTTCATTTTCTAATATTGCTCTTACCACCTCGAAAGATGGTAAAAAGAATATCACCAAAGCTCAAATGAATAGGGCAAAGCAGGGTTTAAGGTCTGAGCAGAAATTTGTTAATGATACATTTCTCATGCACACAAATACACAAAAAGAAATGCTTATTCCTGGAAATCTGTCCAGAATTTCCATTTCTAAGAAGCTGCAAAGGACTACTGTATGTCTGCTAGCCAACAAATGGGTAAGTCAAAACATTCAGAGTAAAATGTTGTATCGACCCATCTCTGGAGTCTATACAGCATCAAGGTAAACCCAGACTAATGATGCATTAGCAAGCAAAAGATTATGATGTCACCACAAACATAAAATAAAGAGTACAATTTTCAAAACCGTTTAGGCAAAAAGGGAGACAGGAGTGTTTGAAAGGAACAAATAGGCTTTTTTTATAAAAGTGCAATTGACACGAAAAGCTTATAAGTATGTGAATAGTGGTCCATTATTTTATACCAGAAATATGGTATTGACAAATGTTAAGTTTGCACACAAAGATCTGCTTTATTATCACTCATCACATAGCTTTTATAAAATCATTTGTTGTTGTTGCCCAGATTACTCAAATGATAATTCCCCACCTCTCTAGGATTCTGCTTTTTTTATGCTTCTGTCTTTGCTTTCTTCTCACATACTGTTTGCTTAATAAGAAATAAAAAGTCAGGGGTTAGGCTGTGATGGGATGGGAGAGAAATAACTCAGTGAAAGTTGTAGCAAATGGTATAAGGATACAGTCCCTTCCTGGGAAGAGGATTTTGTGGCGAACCATTTCTCCCATAATGCATCCTACTGACCATATATCCACTAGAAACAGCAGAGACAGGGAAATGAAGAGAGAAAGGGGAAGGAAAGGATAAGTTATCTAAGACACTTTGGTTCCTAAAGAAGGGGGAAAGAGCAGGTTGATAAGAGAAAAAACAGTTTTATGCACCTTAATAAAATAAAAATTAATTACACACAAAGATGTCATACACAGAAGGAGCACTAAGGCCAAAGATATCAGAAAAATTAATTTTTGCTCATGCTTTCAAATTTATTCTTAAAAAAACATTCCAAAATTATAGACTCTTTAAAAAAATGTTGTCACAATCAAAATGTAAGGCAAGTCACAAATAAAGCACCTAAATCTAGTACAGACATACTTTGGAATTGCCTTATCTCTGATGCATAACACACATTTACCTTGATGGTGCTTCAACCGCCACTGAAAAACATTTGTTTAATCAAGCATCTCCTGATTTAATATGTAAGTTTTTTTATCTTACTGCTGATTTGTACTTGGCCAGAATCCTATGGCTAGATTTGGAGTAGAGTAGATGAACTGACTAAATGGGATCTGTATAAACATTAACAATCAATTCAATGAATGAACTCTTATCTGGGGCTAGCAGCGACACTGGCCAACATAAGAACAGCCTTGCTGGAACAGGCCACAGGAGCCCATCCAGTCCAACATTCTGTCTCACACAGTGGCTCACCATTTCCTTCAGGGTATTCCCAAGGAGATGCCTTCACCTGCTTAGGATTCCCTGGAAATGGCATTGAGAGATATCCTGCCTATCTCTCCAACCCCAAGGTTGTTCTTAGGTATCCATAATTATAGCCATTGATACTCTTGTCCTCCATGAACTTGTCTAATCCTTTCTTGAAGCTGTCAAGACTGACAACTGTCACCACTTCTTCTGGCAGGGAGTTCCATAGACCAGTAATCCTCTGGGTGAAAAAGTACTTTCTCTTATTTGTTTGAGAACTAGTACCCAAAAGTTTCATCGAGTGTCCCCTAGTTCTAGTGTTGTGCGATAGGGAAAACAGTTTTTCCTTATCTACTTTGTCTACACCGTGCATGATTTTATAAACTTCAGTCAGGTCACCTCTTAGACGCTGTCGTTCAAGAGTGAAAAGGCCCAACCGTTGCAGCCTCAGATGGTAAGGAAGGTGTTCCAGTCCCCTAATCATTCTGGTTGCCCTCCTCTGCACTTTTTCCAGCTCCATAATATCCTTCTGGAGGTATGGCGACCAGAACTGTACACAGTATTCCAGATGGGGCTTCACCATAGATTTATAAAGAGGCAAAATGACACTTGCTGACTTATTTTCTATACCCTTCCTAATGATCCCTAGCATTGAGTTTGCTTTTTTCACTGCTGAGGCACACTGGGTTGACACCTTCATTGAGTTGTCCACCAGGAAACCAAGATCCCTTTCCTGGTTTGTCGCAGAGAGTTCAAAACCCATCAGTTTATAAATGTAATTGGGTTTTTTGCCCCAACATGCATCACTCTGCACTTACTAATGTTGAAGCTCATTTTCCACTGTTTTGCCCACTCCCCCAGTGTCAAGAGATCCCTCTGGAGCTCATCACAATCTCTCACAGTTTTCACTACCCTGTATAATTGTGTCGTCAGCAAATTTGGCTACCTTGCTTTTTACTCCTACCTCTAGATCATTTATGAAGAGGTTGAAAAGCAGGGGTCCCAGTACTGAACTTTGGGGGACCCCACTCTTTACTTTCCTCCACTTGGAGAAGTGTCCATTTAGTGCTACCCTCTGTTTCCTGTCCCTTAGCCAGTTGCTGATCCAGAACAAGACCTGTCCCTTTATTCCATGACTGGTAAGTTTATTCAAGAGCCTTTGGTGTGGGACCTTGTCAAAAGCCTTCTGAAAGTCCAGATAAACAATGTCAACTGGATCCCCCTTATCCACCTGCTTGTTGACACTCTCAAAAAATTCCAACAGATTAGTGAGGCATGATTTGCCCTTGCAAAAGCCATGTTGGCTCTCCTTTAGCAGCGCCTTCTCTTCTATGTGCCTATTAATTCTATCTTTTAGGATGGTTTCCATCACTTTACCTGGGACACATGTCAAACTGACAGGTCGGTAATTTCCTGGATCACCCCTGGATCCTTTTTTGAAAATTGGTGTTACATTCGCTACCTTCCAGTCATCAGGCACAAAGCCTGATTTGAGGGAAAGATTATATATTTTGGCTAGGAGATAAGCAATTTCATCTTTAAGTTCCCTGAGAACTCGTGGATGGATGCCATCTGGTCCTGGTGATTTGTTAGTGTTTAGCTTAACAAGACACGCAAGGACCTCCTCCCTGGTTATTTCTATTTTGCTTAATTCTTCGCTTTCCCTCCCTACGAAGATAGGCTCTGTTTTGGGCATGTGGTCTCTGTCTTCTTCAGTGAATACTGAAGCAAAGAATTCATTGAGTCTCTCTGCAATCTCTGTTTCCTCTTTAATAACTTCTTGCTTTCCATTGTCATCTAATGGTCCAATGGCCTTCCTAGTTGGGTTCTTACTTCTAATGTACTTAAAGAAGTCTTTGTTATTTCTCTGAGTATGTTTAGCTATACGCTCCTCAAAGTCTTGCTTTGCTTTCCTGATTGTTGCCTTGCATTTGTTCTGCCAGAATTTATGTTTCTGCCTGCTGTCCTCATTCGGACAAGCCTTCCATCTTCTAAATGAGCTTTTCTTGCTCTTGATCACTTCCTGAACAGCTCCTGTAAGCCACTTTGGAGTCCTCTTGGACCTGGCAGTGCCCTTCTTCCTTTTGGGTATGCATTGCAATTGGGCCTCTGTTATTGTTTTTGTAAACAGCCTCCATGCCTCTTGGAGTGTTTGGACTCTCTCAATTTTCCCTTTCAGCTTCTTTTTTACTAGTTTCCTCGTCTTTGGGAAATTTCCTTTTTGAAAATTTAAGGTCTCTGTGTTAGATTTTATCAGTGACTTGCAGTCTATGATCAAGTTAAACATAATTGAGTTGTGGTCACTGTTCCCTATTGGATCAGTCACATTAACATCTTGTATTACTCAGGATCAAGTCAAGGATTCTTGTACCTCTAGTTGGGTCTTCAACCATCTGTCCCAGGGAACAATCATTTAGCATATCTAGGAACTTTATCTCTTTATCATGTGCTGAACAACAGTTCACCCAGTCTATGTGAGGGTAATTGAAGTACCCCATTATAACCAGGCTTCCCTTCTTGGATGCCTCCTTTACAACATTCTCCAACTGCCAGTCTCCCTCAAGAGTTTGGGTCGGAGGCCGATAGTATATGCCTACTGTTAGACCATCCTTGTGGCCTGGTACTCTTACCCACAGAGCTTCTAATGGTGACTCCAAATCACCCAGATATTCCAATTCATATGATTTTATCACTTCTTTGACATACAAGGCCACACCACCTCCCATTTGCCCCTTCCTATCCTTCCTGTAGAGTTTGTAGCCTGGGATAACTGTATCCCATTGGTTATCATCCGTCCACCAGGTTTCAGTGATACCAATAATATCAATATTCTTATCTATTGCTAAGTATTCCAGCTCCCCTATTTTGTTCCGGAGGCTTCTGGCATTTGTATACAAGCATTTATATATGCTTTCCTGATACAGACTTTTGAGACCAGTTGCAATGTTAGACTGCCTCTTGCATCCTTCTGTTAGAGTGCTGGTGACTAGCTCCTTGCTCTGCTCAGTAATTTTTGCATCCTCCTCACTACTCAAGTACACACTTTCCCAAACCGGATGCTGCCCAGCTCCTGTCGGCTTTCCCCCAGTTATCAGTTTAAAAGCTGCTCTGCAGCCTTTTTGATGCTGAGTGCCAGCAATCTGGTCCCATCATGGTTCAAATGCAACCCATCCCTCCTGAACAGATTTGGCTTGTCCCAAAATGTTCTCCAGTTCCTGACAAATCTGAAGCCCTCCTCTTGACACCACCGCCTCATCCACGCATTGAGTACACTAATCTGTTGGCCATTGCAGTTCATTTTAATAAAATGCTTTAATGTTGCTGTTTTAATGAATCCAGTCCACCAACTTGAAATTCATTAATATGGAAGGGTATATAAATATAGTGCAACTGAATAACATACATATTTGAATACTAATAATACCAATAATGGTACTTGAGGGTAAGTTCAACTGGGCTCAGTGAAACTTAGAACAGAAATATATATTAATTGCATTGTAACTACTGTATTTGATATGGCTGCTGGTATATTTCATTCCTTTCTTCATGCATGGCCCTGTCTAGACATTCAGAACCATGTGGGGCAAATATGGGAACCAGCAGATTACACTAGCCCTGGTTACACTGATCTCAACATTCATTAGAGTCTTCACATGAGTTAGAATCTGAGGAGATCAGGGTTCCAGTTCACATGGAAAACCTACAAAGGTAGCAGAGATGCTCCCATTCAGACTTGTCACCCTCTGTGTATGAGTGGAATCAGCAGGAAAAGGAACTAGGGTTGGAGAAGGGTGTGATAAACTCTGACCCCTCCTTCCCCTATATTTCCTCTACATATTTCTGAATGTCTAAACAATGCTTTGATGTTCATTGACCACATTTTTCAGCTAAGCTACTCCTTTTTAGCAATGTCATGCACATTTTTTACATTTCCCCATTTTTCTAATAGGAGAAAATATCAAATTATAGGATAACATGTGCACATTTTGGAGCAATAAGACAGTAAAATTTACCGTTATAAGTAGGTCACTTTAATTCATATTAAGAAAAATTAGAAAGGTCAAGTTAGGATTCTCATTTGTGAGAACATAGAAAACACTCTGAAAATGCACCACTTCCCACATTCCGTGAACCTCTATTGGTGTATCTTTACATATTACTTTTCCCTGCAAGTGACATCCATGGGTAGCTTGCTCATTACAATGTCAAATGCAGATTGCTATTTCTTGAATAACAATTCAAGAATGAAACTGTAGTTCTCCTCCTCTGGCATCTGGAGCAGTGTAAGCTACATTATCTTTCTTAATTATGTTACCTTCCAGTTGAGAGTTCACGTACATGATACAGCTAATAACTGGCATGATGATTGTATTGGTCTTTTCCACCTAGTTAATGCTCCTTCTGTCTCTGGGAGAGGTCTAGACAAGAAAGATGCACATTATTGGAACCAACTCATATAAGCGATCGTAAGGGATTCCATAGCTATTCCCATGAGGCTGTGTGTGTGTGTGGCTGTCCCCCTTCAATATATTCTTGCATAGTATCATCTGATTACATAATTATTCTTCTGAAATGTACTCTAAGATTTTCAAGCAGAAGTTGATAAGGCTGGGCTGTGGAAGGGAAGGTATCCAAGTATTTCTTCCCTCCAAAAATAAAAAAGTGATGGTTATCCTAGATGTGGTGACTGTCCTACTCAGGAAGTCTCTTCAGATCAGCTAGAATACATAATAACTGGGGTACTAGCTCCTGTGGTGATGTTACTTGGGTATAGAAAGCTGCCCTATTTCACACAATCATGTTTCCATGCTGTAAGTAATTACAGAGGCTGGGATTAGTGAACTCTCATCAACACATGGGGATGCCAAATGCTTTACAGTAAAAATAGACAAAGCTTATATGAAAGAAAACTAGAAAAACACTCTGAAGTATGCTAACTTAATAAATAAAGTTAGATTTCAATTAAACTGATAATTTAAAGGTAATCACTTCAGACATCCTTTAGCTAGGACTTTTCTAGAGTTTCACCCTTTAAAGCCCTAAAATTCAGAAAGCAACTGCTAAATGTTTTAGCACCAGAAGAGCAACAGGCAATTGTCAGCAGCATTGCACATCCTTCATGAACCAATGTACACATACTATATGTGTCTAATTGAGCGGGGGGGGGGGGGGGTGGTGATGGTGGTGGTGGTGGAGAGATGAAGAAGCAATGGTTTTACCCCTCTGTACCAGTGACATATCAAATACATGAGGCTAAATATACATTTGTAGTTAGGACAGAAAGCTGCATCCCGGAAAATACTGCGTTCCAGATCAAAGCCATAATATTGACCCAAATTCCAGACATGCCTTGAGCTCAGGGAAAACCACAATAAAAATGCAGAGGAATCCAAAACCCACATTTATTTTAACATGTTAATGTTTAGGCCAAGATTCTCTGGGGAAGATTGGTGAGGGAAGGGTAGGAGTGTTTTAGACTTTTCTCCATTCACTTATACTCTTCTGCAATCCTTCCAATGGGGGTTCTCCTACCTCTTTCCCAATCTTCCCCAAGTCTTGAAATATATCTGAAGAGAAGTTGTAGAGGGCTGAGAAAGGGAATAGTTGTCCATGTTATACATAACTATAATCCAAAATTTTGAAACCAAGGGCCAAATTAGATATGAGGAGACCAAGGGCCAAATTAAATATGAGGAGACTAGTGTCTGCTCTAAGTCACATATAAAGCATGTGCAGGGACATAATGGAGGGGAATGGTAGAAATAGTCACAAATGCAGCTGTTTATATACCTCCCTATAGTGCTAAAATACTTTGTGATGGATAGAAATGCAGGCTTGTGTTTTTTGAATCTGTAATGGAGATTTCTGAGTGTTGTTCTCTGAAGGGGAGAAGATATGTTGCATTATGGGTTGTTACTGGGCAAGAATTGTATTGTAGAAAAAACAATATTGTGTTCTGTGGGGAAATGAAACTTTAATATATATTTTTGACTGTGTAGTGATTCATTGGAGTTCTTCAGAGGAAGGGCCAAATTGTCTGAGGGGAGAGAAAGGAATGGCCTCTTTGTCTTTTTGTCATGCTCCGTAAGTAATTTTTTGGGGTTCTTCAAACTCAGCAATCATGTAGTCTTTTGAACTAGAGGGGGGCCCTCAGGGCTTCAAAACTTAGAAAGGTTTTCATTATTTTAATGTGCTATTTGAACTGAAGATGCTTCATTTGCCTAGAATTAATTTTGCTTCCTGAAACTTTGAGATGTAACTGACTTTTGGTAAAATACAATATCTTTTTCAATTGAGGACTGGAGTTGTTTAATTTTCTATCCGCTACCTTTTTAACTGCTTGACTCAGGTCAGGATCTGTAAGAAGGCAAGCCAAATCCTGATTTGCTTATCTTCAGGGCATCAATTCAGGTGCGTTCCCACTGACTTGTAGGCCAAGGCTCTACTTGGGAGTAACAGGAATGCCACACACTCTCTGGGTGGTTCACAAGGTAATTAACATTTTTGCCCACAAGAAACTGGTTACTTATTTTACTGGCCTCAGAAAATGGAAGGCTGAGGCAAACTTGAGCCCACCAGCATCAAGCTCAGATTATGACCAGAGTTTTGACTATAGTATTGCAGCTTAATCACTGTGCCGCTTTCCTCCACCACTTCACTTTTTTGGCCTGACTGCCCTTGCCACTCAACTCCTGGCTTTAATGAGAGAAAAGTAATTGGTGCCCAGAGTTTGCAGTGATGGTGACCTCTCCAGGGTGCTGAATCTATTTTTGTGGAATAAGATTCAGAACCTCAGAGAGCTCTGGTAAATTTTAGACCAAAACATATCTCATCATTCTTGCCTGATAGTGAGACATCTCGTGGCATGAAAATTCTTTGTGAAGATGTCTTGATAAGTCAAGTCAGTCTAAATCAGTGGTTCCAACATGGAGCCCATGCCCCACAGGAGGACTTCAATTCCCAGAAGCCTAAGTCAATATATTGTCAGATCAGTACTTTGAGGAAATGACTTAGGCTCCTGGGAATTGAAGTCCAAAAACCAAAGGTTGGGAAACACTGGTTTAAATCAAGGAGCACCAAGAATCTGGTGAGCACTCTTCACCATCCTGGCATGGAGTGCACATCGGGATGTACACACTGGCTTGGTCTACATGTTTAAGGAGAGGGTCCATGGCTGCTTTCCCTTCTTATGGGTAGAGAACACAATTACTTTCTTATCCATTGTCAAAGGCATGGGTGGGAGTATAGAATAGCTACAAAATCTCCAAATTGCCCCAGAGAGGTGAGTTAGTCATGGGTTCTTCTGTCCAATACATCCCTCTTTCTCAGTGATGTGTGATGGCCAGGATTCCATGCAAACTATATCATAGGTGCTTCAAGAGGCATATTCCAGTACCAGGACTAGAAGAGCCAATATAATTTTGTAGCTGCCATTATCTCTCACTAAACTAAGAAATGCAAAGATACAAATGAAGCTATACAGTCCAGGTGATAGTCTGGCATTTTCAACGATATGGGATCATGTTACAGAAAGTGGGAACCTAGACCCCCTGCAATAACACACATATCTATCTTCTGAATGTTTTGGCCATAAGAATTTTTAGTACATCAAACAGATTTCTTCTCTTTTGCTCTCCCCTCTTTTTCGTGCTTTAAATATAAACATAAACAAACCCAAAGCAAGCAAAATTCTTTGGTTAAACACAACAAGCATAAAATACTTCATTTGGGGAAAAGAACAGAGTGGGTGAACAGGACAACAAAAGCATTCCTGACAATTCTACAGCAGTTCAGAGTCCTTGGGAGCAAAATGCAGCAAAAAGGGTTTTATACACATTGGTGCCAAGAGAAAATGAAAGCACAGAACTGGTCTTAGATAGGCAGGATAAATTGGTGAGGAGACCTCAACTCAAACTATGCCAAAATAATATTTTTCCCTTAGATTTAAGCTGAATTAAAGGCTAGTTGAACAAGAAGAGAAATTGAGCAAACAACTTCTTGCTCATTTTCTCTCTATCCTGTCTAGCGCACAAACTGAATTCCACCACATCTTTCTGTAAATTCAAACCAATGTAACATACGTTAGAGCCCAATCATAATAGGCAAAAGATGTAATTTAACAGGGTGTATCAGGTCACTCTACACAATGATGTCTCTATTTAATTCAGCAGAGGAGACTGGCTGAATGAACAACCTTACCTATTGAAGCCTACTCATTCAAAATTTCTTTGAGCTCATTGGAGCATCTGCAGTAGCCTTGTATCAAAGGCAATATCTCATCCTTAACCTCTCTGAGCAGATGCAATAACATTTCTGATTTAGGAACGTTCAAAAGCATTTTCCCTTTAATTATAATCTACAAAAAGAAAACTTTTACCTTAAGTTGAGCATAATGATGAAAATGGCCATTGGCATCAGCTGTTGCAATTAAATCAAGAGATGCAAGGTGTGCTACAAACGTGCCCACGTTTTTATCAAATTTAAATTAAAAAGAAAATCAAGCGAAAAAGGCTGTCTAATTGCCATCTCACAGATTACATTCAGATGTTAGTTAAAGAGCTGTATCATGCTAATTGGAGTTTACAAATTAAAATATAAGAGTTTGGAGAATTAGCAATTTCCTTAGGATATTTAGTAGCAAAAAGGTATATTTATCTTAAGAAGACTTGGGAAAGGTTACATGGGCAGCAGACGTAGCAGTCTAATGGAAATAATGTATTCCTGGGTTTTCTTTTTTGTAGCTTGAGTTGCCTAACATTTATGTAGCACTGACTTCCTGGTATAACATCTCTTTAAATCATTTTGGCTTTATCTCACTGTTGAAAGTTACTTCACCTGTTCTATTCAGTTGTTGATATGATTTTATCGCTCTATTTTGAAATTTTTGTCACATTGTTTTATACTACAGGTCACCATCCATATCTTAGGTTCAGTATCATAGGTTCAGTTTTAGTTACCACAGGTATAAACATTTTCAACAAAAAACCTGAAAAACGTAATATATATTTCAATGGAACATTACTAGAGCTGGCCACTAGAGGCCACTGTCTGCAATGTAAAATATAAGGTTTGCTGTTATCCACAGTTTCAGGTATCCATGGTAAGTCTTAGAGTATATCCCTCATGGCTATGGGGGTCAACCTGCATCTTCTTCTCTAGTATAATATATGTTTTAGAGTGTCATGTAAACAGCTTAGAGAGCAGTGGTTCCCAACGTGGTGGACTTCAATTCCCAAAAGCCTAAATCAGTACATTGGCTGATCAGTGCTTTGGGGAATTGACTTAGGCATCTTAGAATTGAAGTACAAAAACCAAAGGTTGGGAAACACTGGCTTAGAGGTTTTGTCACATGAAGTGGTATATAAATACCATTATAAATAAACAAAAAACTTCCTTAGTGTAAAAGAAAAGCACAAAATTGTCCTACAAATGGACTGAAGCCCAAGGGTAAATTTTACAGCAGAATCTCCTGTGCACACTGGGAACCCTAACGTAAGAACTGTGTCCATGGTTTCATTTCATGTCACTGTAGTATCAGAACAGTCATATGTGGGTAAGATACACTTAATCTGCAAGGAAAGTGCAAGTTCTAAAGATATTTGGTGCCCAAACTGGCATTAACATTAGCCTCTGAGGACACATTTTTATCCTGAAGGGTTCAACTCAAGTCCTATTTATTTTGGAGCTGTAGAAATAAATTCTTCCAAGTGCTCAGTTTAGAGCTCTAATCTGTCCAGTATGAGAGACACATTTCATGTTCATGTCTGATTGTTCCACCATCATTACAAAATACATATTCAGCAACTTTCTAGCTAGCCCTTCTCTCACAATCTCAGGAGTTCAAATGAATTAGATTCTAAGGCCTGGGTAGCAAACATTTTGCCTGCTGGATATTCTGGACTTCAACTCTCAGAATTTCCATGCTGTTTTGTCAATGATAAAGTAATGTGGGAGTTAGAGTCCAATAATATCAGGTGCTGATTTATGGTCTTAGGAGGGAAGAAAACAATATTGAGAGTGCTTCTGAGGAGAGCAAGGGTGAAAAAAGGAGCAATTCTAAGTTAAGCAAGGCTTAGATCACTAAGAAATTACAAACAAGATAATTCTCCAGACTCTTCATCAGACAATAACCCCTACTTTTGTATCAACTTTGCTAGCTGGTGTCTGGGAAAAATCAGATGCTTCCTTAGTCTGATTTTAGCCATCTAGTAAAGGTGTGACTTAACCAAGGACTGTGTTGTAGAGGGAAGTGTATTTCTCTGACATGGTATAACCAGGACTATCTTCATGGTTGATCACCATGATGATAGCCAATATTGGGAATCAGATATGGCATTGGAAGAAGTAATAGACAAGCTTCACAATCCGAGGATACCCCAGAAGAAGGGAATGTTAAACCACTTCTAAGTATTCTCTATGTACAAAGCTCTACAAAGGGTCGCCATAAGTCAAAATTGACTTGATGTCATGCAATTATTCTCTAAAGGGATAAACAGGCCTAGGGCAACATAATACTATCAGGAGCCATATTTGAATTGTTAAAGGAAAGGAAGGATAGCCAATGTCTTCTTTGAGACTACATATTCAACAATCCCCCAGTCAACATGGCTGTTTGGTGTGTTTGGGGGAGCTGTAGTCCAAAAGTGTACTCCTCCAAGATAAGCTACCTAATGCACTCTCCTTAAAAGAGACACTCTAATCATATTGTCCCTTCAGTTGGTCTCCATACTGTTTCCTAATTTTTATAATACCTGCACCACAATCTATGTTTTGGCAACTCTAATTGTATTAACCCCCATAGTTGTGTTTTACAACTATGTTGTCAGTGTTACAAACTCTGTAATGCAACAATTGGGAAAATAGTTTATTCCATGCTGGAGAAAAGCATCACTGGATAATATCTGCCCCAGAAGGGTTTGTTAAAAACACAATAGTTGTCTCAATTGTTTTAATTCCTGCACAGCTGTCAATCCTAACTTTTCTCCATTCTACAAGCTTAAAAGATGCATGTGTGTATGTGTATAGCCTACCGTTCTCCTTGTAGCCCATTCCCAAGATGACTTCTGGTGCTCTGTAATATCGTGTGACCACATAGGGAGTCATCATGAAGCTAGTGCCTGCAGTCCTGGCCAGTCCAAAATCCAAGATCTTCAACGTGCAGTCTGATTTTACCACAATATTACTTGGCTTTAAATCCTGAAATAAAAAATGAGGTAAGGGATGAGCCCTGCTTTCAGAATCTACCAGGTATAAAATTCCTTCAAGATCTGCTACAGTGAAATGGAATAAGATGATGAAAATCCAAGAGAGGGTTTAATGTTTGATGGTGCAAACAGCAGAAGCCTGTTTAATCATTAGGAGAGGCAATTATCAGGATAGCTGTCTCTATCATCAGACAGAACGAGACACCCACCTAAAGTAGTAAGTGCTAGGTGATACAAAAGAGCAATAGGGTATTCTAGTTTGTAGATTTTTTTTAAAAAAATTATCATTAATTAAATGCTTCCTGCTAAAAAAAAATAGGGAGACATGTTTAAAAGATTGTCTGCCTCCTATGACAAAACAAGTTGCCTCATTTTGGGTACTGTACACCTCAAATTGACGGCCATGTGCTACTCCACCTCAGATAACAAAATGCCTTGGGCTAGCCCTGGAGACAACAAAGGCAATCTTCTCTTCAAAAGGGTGTTCCAATTTATTTCACTACAGGTAAAACTTTGACTGAAGTACTCGACCAAGACAGAAATCATTGGAGATCCCTTGCTGCTCGATATGCTACATAGCATGTAAGGATCAAAGTCAAAGGAAAGTAAGTAACAGGTAAAAGTGAAACCATAGATGGTCACACACCAAAAGAATGAAAGATGATATTGCAAGAGAAGCTTCCACTATATTTGTTATGTTTTAACTGTGTATTTTGTGTAGGAAAATTTGTGTTAATTTAGGAGACAGCTTTAATGGTGGTGGGAAATTGCCTTACCCTGTGAATGATTCCTGCAGAATGAAGGTGTTTGATGCCACAAAGCATTTGGTACAGCAGGTAAGACATTCGCTCATGGTCTAGTTCCATCTGAATTACCTGACACAAATTGGCATCCATCAGCTCCATTACTAAATAACTAGATGGGAGAATAAAAGCCATATAATTACTACAAGCTTCAGATAGGATACTTCCTGTATAGCATTCCTTTTTTAGTGGTGATACCCACCACAATTCACTTTACCAGTCAGAAGAATGATAGAAGAAGAAAAAACAGTCAGAGAACCAAATCTACAATCAAGATGAAATTACGTGCTATCTGAGGAACCAGTTTGTTTATAGACAACATATGCATTGTTACTGTTCATGAGAATAAACAAATCCTTCAGTAAATGGAGGCAGTAGGAGGAACATGGTGTGTGTGTCAGTTCTTAAAAACTGCACATACAATCATAACAATCCCCTTCCTTCCTTCCTTGGAGTCCACTCTGAATATACTACGTTCATATGGACCTCCAAAGCAGCCTTCCAGGAAATCAAACCATTTAATGAAATTTCCTTACAGTTAGTGTGCAACTAATGCCCATGCTGGGTGGGATTTATGAAAAATATAGAACAAAATATTCTCAGGGGAAAATATTCAATAAGACTAGTTTAGAGGTAAGCAACTGTCTTCCACCTGCACTCCTCTTCACAGAAGATCTTGGGGACAGCAGAACACTCATGATACTACTAAGCTTTGTTCTCTCCCTAACCACAGGCCTTTTCCTGGGCTTCAAAATCTGCACCTTAGCTACACCTCCATAGTCAGAACGTTTCTTTCCAGATCCTTGACTATACATTGGCAGCTCTTGATAACTGTTTTTCCCTTCTAAAATAGATTTGCATGCCATCTAAGCAGGGGACATGTACTCCCAATTCACTTCAATAGCAATTACACATCTAGTGGTTAAGACGCTCAACTTGATGACTGGAAAGTCAGCAGTTCAACACCCAGGTGTTGCACAATGGAAGCAGCCACTTCCTGAGCAAGCTATCAACAGAAATAAATTAAACTAAGCTCCCTAGAGGCATTTTGAGTTCTTTGCATATGTACATATGGCCAGGCTGCCTGCTCCATCCACTGGATTTGCTCCTGCATTTCCCCAAGCCCCTCTGTTATGATGCTCTGCAGACCATCTTCCATTTCTGCTCTTCAACACTAAAGTGAAAAAAGATTTTTAAAATACTGAAAGCCAGTGGAGAAATAGCCTTGAGTTTTGCCAATTCTGTCTTGAGCTTCTGTAGTAGGAGGTTTCTAATAAGCAGCAGTGCTTCTGATTCGATTCTTGCCAGATTTTTAATTTCAACCACAGTGTACAATGCCTTTCTTCTCTGTTCCCTTCCCTTTCCCCCACAGTAGAGTTTTAGGTTTGGCTCTTGTTGGCTTTACTTACACATCCTGGAACTCCTCCAGAGATTTCTGTGGTGTGAAGACATTTAATAAACTGATAATCTGAAAAGCAGCAAGAGAAGGGAGGAAAGGGGAGAATGATAATAAAACATTAGCACTTAATCAGATTATGTCATCTTGCTCTACTAAAATAACTGTTTATAATTGTTGATTTTGCACCAACCTATCCAGCTATAAGAATTAAAAGGGGGGCATGCCCCATAAACATCTAATTACAGATTGCAAAGAAAAGGATGACATTTTTCAAATTTTAGTTTTGTTTGGAATCTTTGCTCATTCATATTGACAAAAGTGGAACAGATTTCCCACCTAAAACTGGATCTTCTACAACCAAGTTTTCAACTTTTCTGGAAAAACAAACATAATTTGTGAACCAATAAGACCTCAGTGGTAGTGATGTATTCCAAAGTAAGGTGAGGGAGAGGCAGGAAGGGTGGTTGTAAAGAAAGCAGATAGGCTTTTGAAGAACAGCCACCTGTCTGTTAAAAACAAGGTTCTTTCCCCCTACCATTTACCACTGTTGTTGACCACTACCAACCTCTAATACTTAAGAACAGCACTACCATGAAGTAAAAGATGGCTTGTGCCTCACAGAGAAGGAAGACGTTGGGATTCCTGGTGTGGTGTTGACAGACACAATTCTGCCTCATGCCTGGCCTACTTAGTAGTCCCAAAGGTAGTTTGCTGCAATGAGGCATGGTGAAAGTGTTGTCATTCCACTGTTAATCTGATTGGTTTTGGTATGTCAAAAAAGGGGGAAGGAGAGAAAACAGGTATCATTTCCCCCTCTGCCTCAGACAGCAAAATGTCCAAAGTCAGACTGGCTAAATAATGCTGCTGCCATATGCTGAACTGCAATTAAAAGGTATTACTCTTTCTATTGAAAGGTGGATGAATACTTCTAATTTAAGTGTGTTCTGCCATTAGTAGCTGGGATATCCAGAGAGCTATAGTTTAGTGCAGTGGTCTGCAAACATGGCTCTCCAGGTGTTCTTGGACTTCAATTACCAGAAGCCCAAGTCAGCACACCTACTGATCAGGGCTTCTTGGGACTGAAGTCCAAGAACATCTGGAGAGCCAAGTCTACAGACTCCTGGTCTAGTGAAGTAACTTTTCCATCTCTACAGTGTTCTCAGAGTAACATTACAGTATTTATTTCTCAGTCTCCACATTGGCACGCAGAGAGAATTCAGATGGAGGCTTAAACTACAATTCTGATGAAACGTTAGCCTTGGAAACTATATACATCTCTAGATGTAAAACATAGACACCAACAATGTAATTCATTTTAAGTTTTAGACACTGTAGAAATTTTAGCAATTAAAAGAAAGAGATTACACACTTACCAGCTGAAAATGAGAGCTTGGAAATAACTCACCACCAAGGATGAATTACTTTCCAGTTCTGATCCCAGCCAAATAACTTGTACATTGGGTTGTTCCTTATTAATGTGTTACTTGTAATTCATTCCTTTTTCCAAACATGGTCAAAGTTAACTGTTGCCTAAAAGCTTTTGCAGTTGTCAAGGCTATCACAGAACAGGGCTTAAAAACCACTGATGTAACTAATGATGTAAAGAACAGGAGGGAAAGAATGACCATAGTACTAAATTATTTCTTAGAAGTTAACTTTCTGAGCTCTGGCTCAAATATATAAACTGTGAACATATTTTATTCAACTATTAATTAAAAGAAGAAATTAGTAGTTCCTGAGCCTTAAAGATCAAGTCTGTTTGAGACTGGAAATTGTCCACAACATGTTACCTGATGCTCTGGTCAGGTAGAAAACAGGAATTTATTCCTCACTACCAGATAAGGAAGTTTGGCAAGAGGATTTGAAACAGTGGGATCAAAGAAGATTGCTGGCCAATTAAAGCAATCTTCACTCCTCACCTGTTTTACCCACATATGTAAGTTATGACCTAGACCTATGTACGTTTTGACCTAGACCGGTGATGGAGAACTTTGCCACTCCAAGTGTTCTTGGAGCTCAATTGCCAGAAGCCCGTCAGCACTCCTGCTGATCAGGGCTTCTGGAAATTGAAGTTCCAGAACATCTGGAGTGCCAAGGTTCACTATCAAGGACCTAGACCAGTGATGGCCAACCTTGGCACTTCACATGTTCCTGGACTTCAATTCCCAGAATCCATGATCAGCAGGAGTGCTGACTTGAGCTTATGGTAATTGAAGTCCAACAACACCTGGAGTGCCACAATGGCCATAAACATCAACATTATCCAATACTTAGCATATACCAGTTATGTTGCTGTGGACTGAATACTCAGAGTGCAGTCTGATCTATTGTGGCATAAGAGAAGAGAAGCTTTCATGAGATTTAAACAAGCAAAATCTCCATAGCAACAGCATAATCAAATATGCTGAATCCAGGGCTCAGTGGCTATAAGCAACTCATTTTCTTATAACTGGCAAACAGAGAACACTGCTCAACTTTTGCCCTTTCCTTGCTCAGCTTTTGCCCTTTCCTTGACAGCCCCTTTTGACAAAAGACTATCGTAGCCCTGATCACATCCATACCACGTAAACTTGTCTTCCAAATGACTGGCCATATGAAGTGGCTTTCTCATAAATATGTAACATCCTCTCTTTCAGGTTTCACAACCCCACCACCAAAAAGGAACTTACATTTTTGTGATTCACACATTTCATGAGGACTAGTTCCCTATAAGCTCGCTTTGCGTGTGTTTGGTTTTGAAATGGCCTGCTGAGCTTCTTGATGGCCACATTTCTGTCGAGAATAGCATCATATGCAGCACTGCAAATGTAAAAAAGGCAACAGCAAAACTATTACACTGGGTGTCTCCCACTCATAGGTTATCATCAACAGTTCTTCCATTTTTTCCTCTCAGCATGATTTCATGAATGGGTCAAATTTCTTTATACCAATGGCTCTCAGTCTTTAATCTGTCAAAAAAAAATCAACTTTAGCTCCCCAAAAGCCCTACCTAGTGTGGTTAAGAATTCTGGAAAATGAATTTCATAGGATATGTAGTTCTTTGGAGGAGGTATCTAATAGAGCCTATGAGAAGTTCGGTTTCACTTACCAGTGATAACTTTCGTTCTTCGAGTATATAGTTTGTGAATACACACTCATGGGTTATGCGCCTGCGCAGAACGGAGATCGGAGGCTTGAAAAGCTATTGGTCTAAAGTTTTGGCGGTAAGACCGCCCACCGTACCGCCCACCCTGAGGCGCCCGCGCGCCATTTTACCTCAGTTCCATACTTAAGCCAAGCACAGGATAAACCAATTGATCTCATCCGTGCAGCTCAAGAGGGGAGGCAGGGTGGGTAGTGTGTATTCACAAACTATATACTCGAAGAACGAAAGTTATCACTGGTAAGTGAAACCGAACTTTCTCCTTCGTATAGTTTGTGAATCCCCACTCATGGGAGATTAGCAAGCTCACACTCACTTGGTCGGTGGGCAGTCGGATGAGATGATCCCACGATGCGATGAAGATGCAGTAGGTCGACCCGTCAGGGGCGATGAGTCCGGAGCCCTCTGGTGAGGACGACACGGCCAAGCCTGGCGTCTGCAGTGGCTCTGGTGTCCACCCTGTAGTGCTGGAGAAATGTAGAAGGTCTGGACCATGTGGCAGCCTTACAAATGTCCTCAAGCGGTGTGCCCTCCAGGAAGGCAGTGGATGTGGCAACCGCCCTGGTGGAATGCGCCCTGACATGCGGTGGAGGTGGCAGTGAGGCAGACTCGTAGGCCAGGTAGATGGTAGAGGTGATCCATTTGGAGAACCTTTGCGCAGAAATGGGTTCACCCTTGGACTTTCCCCCATAAGCTACAAAGAGGCGTTGAGACTTCCTGAACTCTCTTGTCCTGCTGGTGTAGAACAATAAGGCTCGTTTCACATCCAGCGTGTGCCAAGTCCTTTCTTGGGCGTTAGAGGGGTTCTGGAAGAAAACTGGCAAGGAGATATGTGCCATGTGAAACTTGGAGACTACCTTGGGCAGGAAGGTGATGTCCGCCTGGAGAACGACGCGGTCGTTGAAGAATTGGAGAAATGGTGCGTCTGCTCTCAGGGCAACCAGTTCTCCAGCTCGTCGTGCTGACGTGATAGCCACAAGAAATGCCGTCTTCCATGTGAGGAGGCGAACATCGCTGGTGGCCATGGGCTCGAAAGGGGTCCTGGTGAGCGCGTTGAGCACGGTAGACAGTGACCATTGAGCCGTAGGAGTCCTGACCGGAGGGAAAGCGTTCCGTAGTCCCTTGAGAAAACGCTTCACCGTTTGGTCACGGAAAGCCCCAGCAGCGGGCGAACCGGCTGGGGAGTGCGCCACCACTGCTGCGAGGTGCACTCGGATGGAGGTGATGCTAAGGCCAGACTCCGCCAAATGGAGGAGGTAGGTTAAAACGTCCTGCAGTCCCGCCTGCGGGGGGGCCATGTGCTGGGAGGCCAGGAAAGCACAAAAGCGCCTGTATTTGGAAGCGTAGGACCTCCTTGTGGAAGGGCGCCGTGCTAGCTCAAGGATCCTGGACAGTCTGGGGTTATCCTCCACGCGGTGAGGTGGAGGCTGGGCAGGTCCGAATGGTGCAGCTGGCCATGCTCCATTTGGAGAAGCGTCGGTGACTCCGGCAGTGTGCGATACTGTGACGACATGCGCAACAGTAGCGGAAACCAGGGTTGGCGCGGCCATGCTGGCGCCACCAGAATTGCATTGGTTCTGTGTTGGTACATCCTGGTGAGTAATTTCTGGACCAGAGGAAACGGAGGAAAGGCATAGAGATAGTCCTAATCCCACCGTTTCATGAAGGCATCGCCTTCGGAGTTCAGTCCGATGCCTGCTCTGGAGCAGTACCTGCTGAGCTTCCTGTTGGACTCCGATGCAAAGAGGTCGATGCTCGGCGTTCCCCAGGCCTCGCAAAGCGACTGGAACACCCCGTCGTCCAGCTCCCATTCGTGGGTCGTCGAGGTGAGACGGCTCAGGTGGTCTGCCAAAACATTCAGTGTGCCCTGAATGTGCACTCCAATTGGGAAAATGTGCCTCTCCAGGCACCATTCCCACAACTGCACTGCAAGGTACAGGAGGGTGGTGGACCGTGTTCCTCCCTGCTTGTTGAGGTACGCCACCGCCGTGGTATTGTCCGAGGCCACTTGAACCGCCTTGCCGGTGAGCAGAGTCTCGAAGGAACGCAGGGCCTTCCAAATGGCCAGCAGTTCCAAGTAATTTATGTGGTGCACCGTTTCTGTGGTGTCCAGGTGTCGTTGACCGTGAGAGTCCCGCAAGCAGCGCCCCAGCCGAGGTTGCTTGCGTCGGTCAGTATCTGCAACGAGGGTTGCGGGGGTAGAAGCTCTTCCCCGTGGCCACGTTGAATGGTGTAGACCACCACAGCAGTTGGTCCCTCAGTTCTGGAGACGGGGTCAACCGTTTGGACTGGCTCTCCCGAAGTGCGTCGAACTCGTGGAGGAGCCACGATTGCAGGGACCTGAATTTCAACTTGGCATGGGGAATCACTGCCGTCGTTGAGGCCATCAGGCCTAGAAGTCTCTGAGCCTTCTTCGCCCGGATGCACGGTTTGGTGCGCAGTTCGCTCACCCCCTGCGCAATATCCTGTAAACGTTTCTGGGGGGCGTAGGCTCTCGTAGCAAGCGAGTCGAGTACCGCTCCGATGTACTCGACGCGTTGAGAGGGAGTCAACTTCGATTTGGTGAAGTTGATCCTGAGGCCGAGACTCTCCATGAGGTGGACCGTGTATTGTGTGTCCCGAACGGCTGACGATTTGGTGGGGGAGACGATCAACCAGTCGTCGATGTACGGGAAGACCCTGATGCTCCGTTGGCGGAGGAATGCAGCCACCGGAGCCATGCATTTGGTGAAGACCCGCGGTGCCGTGGCCAGACCGAACGGTAGGCACCGGTACTGGTACACGGAATTGTCGATGCGGAAGCGGAGAAACCGTCTGTGTTCCTCGAGGATGGAGACGTGGAAGTAAGCATCCTTGAGGTCTATGACTGTGAACCAGTCCCCTTTGTTGATGAGGGGGAGGACGGTCTGCAGGGTCACCATCCGGAACTTCCTGGTGTGGATGCATTTGTTCAGGCGGCGCAGGTCCAGGATAGGGCGAAGGCCTCCGTCCTTCTTCTGGACCACGAAGTACCTCGAGTAGAAGCCGTTGTCCCAGTCGGACGGAGTTACCCGCTCGATGGCTCCCTTGGAGAGAAGGGTTGATATTTCTTCCTCCAAATGGGGGGATGAGGTGGTGAGACGATGTCTTCCTACCCGAGGCACCCGCACGAACTCGATGGCGTAGCCAGAGGACAAGATCTTTAAGACCCACTGGTCGTCCGTGATGCCCGACCATACCTGGAGGAAGTTCCGGAGGGGGAGGTACAGGATGTGGAGCGAGAGAGACTGTGCCGTCGCAGCTTCAAACGCGGGGCTTGGACCTCGCGCCAGAACGCTTGTCCTGTCCGTAGGGTCGGTAGCGGGGTTTGTGCTGACGCCGCTGTTTGTAGGAGCTGGATCTAGGCTGCTCCGTCGGTCCTTGCTGCTGCGGGTTGCCCTGGAATCGCCGTGTGAAGGGCTGGAACCTCGGCCTGGCGGGCGGAGCCGGCATGGTGAGCCCCAGGAACTTGGCCGTGGAATTGGTCTGGCGCATCTCATTCAGGACCTTATCGGTATCCTGACCGAAGAGGCCCTGCCCGTCGAAGGGAAACTCCTCGATGAGCTTTTTCATAGCGTCATCGAGGGAGGTGTCCCTGAGCCAAGCATGGCGACGGAGGTAGATTGCGGAGGCCATGTCCTTTGCCGCATAGTCGTTGATATGCCGGGCAGTGCGCATCAGCTGCTCGGCGACGAAGTCCCCCTCGGTGGCCAGCGCGTCGATCCGCTTTTGGGCGTCGGCGGGCAGTTTCGCCGTCTCAACCTTCACCTGCTCCCAGAGGTGAGATTGATACAGGCCCATGGCGGCCGAGTAGTTGGCGGCACGGAAGAATAGGGAGCCGGTGGCGTAGAACTTACGTCCCACCGCGTCCAGTTTCTTTCCCTCCGGCGTCGATGGGACCGGGAACCCGCTGGTGGCCGTCCTATGCTGGAAGGCCTTGACCACCAGGGAATTCGGCAGGGGGTGAGCCTGCAGGAACTCAACGTTCTCGTCCAGGACTCGGTACATGCTGTCGAGCCTGGACGAAACGGAGTGCGCCGCCAATGGTTTTCTCCATGTCGCCCTCGCCGAAGTCATCATGGAGGGGAGCATGGTTATGTGGACCGGCCGTACAGCACGTCTGTCGAGCTTCGCGGTCATCTGATCCTCACCCTCCAGCGGCGGTTGATCGACTTTAAGGTTGAGTGCGGTGCCCAGCCTTGTGAGCATGGCGGTCAGCGAGCGTTGGTCCTCACCACGCGGTGGGTCCACCGAGCCGATAGCCTGCTCCGGCGTGCGCTCGGCGTCGACGTCTCCCTCGTCCTCCTCCGACGACGAGCTGGACTCATCGGAGGACGAGGGAGGAACTCTTTCATCCACATCGGGACCGCGCCAGTACGGCCTGGGCGGGCCGGCGGGATGGGAGTCCACCGCATCAACGTCCGGACCACACCATGACGGGTCCGGCGGAGCGGACACTCGACCCACGGGAGGTCGGTGGGGCCACGGCAGGGCCGGGATGCCCGGGGCTTGCGGTGGTCGAAACCGGAGCCGCAGAGGCCGCAGGCATGGAGGTCTGGAACTTAGTCGCAAACGACGCCATGACCTGGAACATTTCCCGAACGAGAGCCATCTGGGATGCATCCGAGTCCGCTGACGGTAGAGCCCCGGTGGCCGGGGGGATGGTGGCCCACGAGACGGTGGGCGTCGAAACGGTGGCCGGCATCGGCGTCGGCGAAACGGTCGTCGGAACGGTGACGACCGCGTCGTCTGTCGGCGTCCTGGGCCTTGGAGAGACGGAGGCCTGCCTCGGCGAGCAGTTTCTTCCCCGAGGAGGAGAGGGGAGCACCTGAAGTGGGCGAGCTGGAGCCCCAGCCCTGCGTCCTTTATCAGGTGACCCGGAAGACGACCGTCCTCCCCAGATGGAGGATCCCGGAGAAGGACATCGGGCAGTCGAGAACGGCGGCGAAGGCCCGGGAGAGGCGGGTGTGCGCGGGGTGGGAGGAAGCGACCGTCTCTTCTCCGACCCACGCTTGCGCTTCTTCTCACCGTTCCTGTCCTTCTTTTTCTTCTTCCTAATCGGAAGCACGGAGGAAGAAGCCGGCGGCGGCTGGGAGGCAGCGGCGGATGTGGAAGCGGACGCGGCGGGAGCCAGAGCGAGCTCCATCAGATGAGCCTTGAGGCGATTGCTTCGGTTCTGCACCGCGAGGCGCGTAAACTTTTTGCAATGCGGGCAGGACTGGCTCTGATGCGACTCTCCCAAACAAAAGAGGCACAGGCTGTGGCCGTCGGAAGCCGGGAACTTCTTAAGGCAAGCCGTGCACTGTTTAAACGCTGCAGCCATCAACCGCGGAAAAATTCTTCCAGTGGAAGTTTCTGGAAGCAAGTACCCCGAAGGGCGGACCAGCCGCCACCCCCTTGAGGGGGGAGACGGTGATCGATGCGAAAAAATTGGCTACTGAATCCACTCGAAAGAAGAAACAGCGCCGGGGTGGCAATCCTGCCCGTGGGACAAGATTGCCGGCAAAAATTGATGAAATTAGCTAAAGCTTTCCCTCAGAAGGGCGATAAAAATTGAGAAGCTCTCGACGATCGTCCTGCTGCTACGGCGGAAAGAAGAGAACTGAGGTAAAATGGCGCGCGGCGCCTCAGGGTGGGCGGTACGGTGGGCGGTCTTACCGCCAAAACTTTAGACCAATGCAAGCGCGGCGCCAAAATGGCCGCCGCGCTCTTTGCGGGGGCCCCCCCACAGGACGAAGAATCCGGGTAGTTTAGGGCGTGGCCAGCTCCCTTATAAAAGGGGTGGCCACGAGGCAGCCGCGCTGCCATTTTACCTCAGCGACGGAGCGGAGAAGTTTTTCCCCTGTGTCTCCGTCGCTCCTTACCTTGCGGGAAGCCTTTTGGCGGCGAATCTTCTTTTCGGCTTCCCTCTCCTGCGGTTGAGATGCCTTTGAAGAAGAAGGCAGCTTCGAGTGCGGCGCGAGCTGTGAGGAGGCGCAACCCGGGTCGGAGGACCACAGCTGCGCCTCCCCAGCAGCCGCCTGTCCAGGCCCCCGGCGGAATGGGGTCTATCGCCCCTTGGCCGGACGCGGGGGATCGGAATGCGGGCGCAGCAGGGGCTTCGGCCCGCGGCCCGCGAGCGGTGGACACCGCTACTCTCCCTGCCCAGCCTGTTGGGCCTGCCTCTATTCCTCCTGGGCCTTCTAGCCTGGGTGGGTGGAGTGGTCCCCCACCTTGGCAGGCTCCTGCACCGACCCTACCGGGCTTCGGTATTGGGCAATGGCCCTATTCGGGTCCTGGGGTACAGGGACCTGTACCCGCGCCTGGAATTGGCGGGCTGGCCGGCCCTTGGCCCCAGATCGACGTGCAGGCCTTACTGGCCCGCCTTGCGGCCCTCGAAGCGTCTTTAGCTCGGGCCAGCCAGGCTGGGGCTCCTTTTGGCGTCCCTTTTGCGGCCCCGTCGGCGGGAGGACAACAGGCGGCAGGCAGGGTTGAGCTGCCTCAGGCGGGTGGCGTGGCGTCGGCCACTGCCCCGCAGCTCCCCAGCCAGCATACGAGTGCAGGTCAGGCCCCGATGATGAGCTCTACGTCGGTCGTGAGCTCCGACGCCCCCAGTGGGCCGGAACCCCCGGTGGGGGCGGCCCGCGGGGGTGCAGCATGTGAGTATGCGGTCCAAGCCAGTGCACCTACACACATTCCTTCTATGGGGGGAGCTTTTCAATGGCCTTGGCCTCGCTCGGGTGGTGCGGTGGCACAGCAGCCGGCACTCCACTCGGCGACGGTAACTGCCACCCAGGGCACCGGGGTGGGTAGTTTTTCTCACAATCCGGGGAATGTACTGGGGGTGGCTGGGTTAGCTCAGGCCCCTTTCCCGGTGTCTGTGGTGCCTTTTTCGGCCTTACCAACTGCGGGGTACTCCTTGCCACTGGGTGACCACTTGGCACAGGCAACCAAAGAAAAGATTTGGCGGGGGGAGTATGTAGATATCTTCTCACTCCTGAACAGAGAGCCCACCAAAGAGGAAAGGGAGGGACAGGATGAGGAGGATAAGGAGCAGGCGCGTCGTCGTAAGCCGCCACGTACCTGGGCCAACTGGCTGCCGGCTTATTTAATTTACATGGCAGTGTATCTGAGGGCGCGGCCGGAGTTGGCTATTCCGATGGTCCAATATTTGGACAACATATACAGGGCAATGGTTGATTTCCCGGGCCCTTCGTGGCTTGCTTATGACGAGGAATTCCGTATGCGGATTCCACTCCACCCGGAGATGAGGTGGGACGAGCCGTGCCAGAGGCTTTGGCTTCTGTACATGACACCTACGCGCCCCGTGCCAGGGGACAGATACCATTGCGGACATGCGGTTCAGCGAGCTGTCCCAGCACAGGCTACCCACCAAGCGGCGGGGCAGGGGGTTCCAGCCCGCCTGCTGTGCTGGGCTTTCTCGTCCAATGGTTCCTGCAATAAGAAGAATTGCAAATACAGGCATGAGTGTCCCACATGTCCGGGCCCCCACGCAGCCTCTGCCTGTCCCAGGCCTGGGGGGACACGGGGCAGAGGAAGGGGCGGACAGTGGGCTGGCAAGGCTGCCGCAGATGGAGCTGGTTCACCGAAAGGCCCCCTCCCCAATTAAGGTGGACATGTTGGAGCGTTGGCTCACAGTGTACCCGAAGGGGGAGGATGGGGAGTATCTCCTTCAAGGCTTTAAGTACGGGTTCCGCATTCCTTTCATGGGTGATAGGTCCCCTCAGGATGCCCCCAATCTTTTGTCCCTCAAGGGGAGGGAGGAGGTGGCTGCGGCCAGTATCAGAAAGGAGTTAGATGCGGGCAGGGTTGCTGGCCCTTTCCCTTCACCCCCGTTTCCCAACCTTAAGGTGTCGCCCCTAGGATTGGTTCCCAAAAAGTCTCAAGGTGAGTTTCGCCTTATTCATCATTTATCCTACCCAGCCGGCCGGTCGGTCAATGACGCTATCCCTGATGACCTTTGTTCAGTCAGGTATACGTCTTTTGACCATGCGCTGCGCATGGTGCGCTCGTGTGGCCCGGGTGCCCTGCTGGCCAAGTGCGACATTAAGTCGGCCTTCCGCCTCCTGCCGGTGCACCCGGGTGACTTTGAGTTGCTGGGTTTCAAATTTCGGGGCGAATATTATTTTGATAAGGCTATGCCTTTTGGCTGTTCCATATCATGCTCGGCCTTTGAGCGCTTTAGTACCTTCTTAGAGTGGGCTTTCGTCCGCAGGTCAGGGTCCCGTCTGTAGCCCATTACCTGGATGACTTTTTATTCGGGGGTGAACGGGGCTGGGACACGTGCGCACGTCTCCTTAACACATTTCAGACGCTAATGGAGGAACTCGGTGTCCCTTTAGCGCCCGAAAAGACCGAGGGCCCATCTACCAAGCTAGTATTCCTGGGGGTGGAGATTGACACGTTAGCGCAGGCTTCTAGGTTACCGGAGGATAAGGTGTCCAGGATAGTGGCCCTTATCTCGGAGTTGATGGCCAAGCGCAAGGCATCACTGAGGGAACTGCAGGCGCTACATGGTCACCTGAATTTCGCTTGCAGGGTGGTCGCTCCGGGCAGGGCTTTTTGCTCGACGCTTATGCGACGCCATGGCTGGGTTATCCAGGCCTCACCACAGAGTTAGACTTACCCGGGGTATCAGGGCAGACATGTTTGTCTGGTTACAGTTCCTGAGGGAGTTCAATGGGGTCTCATTTTGGAGGTCTGACCTCCTGGCATCCCCCAATTTTCAGATTCAGTCTGATGCCTCAGGATCCCTGGGTTATGGGATGTACTTCAATGGGAAGTGGGCCTATGGTGGGTGGCCACCGGCCTGGGCAGGCACAGATCGCCTGCGTGATCTCACATACCTTGAATTTTTTCCTATACTAGGGGCTTTGATGCTATGGGGCGAGGAATGGGCTAACTCAGTCGTGCATTTCTGGTGCGACAACGCTGCTGTTGTCCACATTGTTAATGCACAGACTTCCAAATCGCCCAGGGTTATGGACCTAGTGCGCCATTTTGTGCTGCACTGCCTACGCCTCAATGTTTTGTTCAGAGCCAGGCATGTCCCAGGGATTAATAATGATATTGCTGACGCTTTGTCCCGCCTGCAGATCTCCCGGTTCCGTGCCTTGGCCCCGGATGCGGAGGAATTTCCCTCGCCACTCCCGGACAAGATATGGACCATTGGCAAGGAGAGGTGAACCGGGCGATTGGCCTGTCACTAGCGCCACACACGCGTAAGGCGTATCAACAAGCATTTAATTCTTTCAGGGCATTTGCTGCTCAATTTCACCTGCCAGAGACCTGGCCTATCCCGGTTGACCATGTTCTGCGGTTCATGGTCCACCTGTACGCTCTCGGCCTCGCACCTCGCACCATAGCATCCAAGCTCTCGGCGCTGGCTTTTATGGCCAAGGTAGGGGGTCATGTGGACAGCACCTCTGACTTCCGTGTGAGACATGTTTTGGAGGGGTGGGTGCGCGAGCGTGGGCGTCGCCCGGACGATCGGCACCCTATTTCCCCAGGGGTTCTTACCCAGTTGGCCCGGGGCTGGCCAAGCCTCTGTTTTGATCATTATGAGGCAGCCCTTTTTTCATGCAGCCACAACGGTGGCATTTTTTGGAGCGCTCCGCATCAGCGAACTTGTGATGCTGTCTAAGGCGGATGCAAGTTGTAGGGCACTGGAACTCGGAGATGTATATGTTGCCAAAGACTGGGCCCAGTTGAGGATACGTTCCTCCAAGTCAGATCAGCATGGCGTAGGCAGTGGTGTAAGACTGCTACGGTGTTCTTTGGCAGACATCTGTCCGGTTGGTGCTACAGGAGTTCCTGGCACTGCGTGGCATGCACCATGGCCCGTTTTTCTGTCACCAAGATGGGTCTCCCCTTACTAATTTTCAGTTTTGGAAGGTGACAGGCAGAGCCCTCGCCAGGGTGGGCCTACCAGGTGCCCGTTATGGCACACATTCATTTCGTATTGGGGCAGCCTCTACAGCAGCTGCTTTTGGGTACTCCGGGGCTGACATACGCAGCATGGGGAGGTGGGGCTCGCAATGTTTTCAGTTTTATGTGCGCCCACTTCCACCGTGAGTACCAATCCTATCACCTTACCTTCCCTTTTTTCTTAATTTTCTTACAGACCCTGGGTGTCGTGTTACACCGGTGACAGTATGGCTGGTGGGCCACAGCTATGTGCACAGGGCAGCGCGTTACGCTGCGGCGACAGAGTGGGGACCCCGATTGGGACTGGGTGAACACGCCAGTCTCACATGGCATGGTAAGCCTGGGATGTTGTGGCGGGAGCTGCTGCCTTTTCTGTTTTCCAGCAGGAGTGCTGACCCGCCTGACATTCTCATCATACACCTTGGGGGCAATGATTTGGGTCAGGTCACCGGCTTATCGCTCAAGCATGCGATTTGCGGGGACCTTGCTTACTTGCACTACGTCTGGCCTGCCACAACCCTGGTTTGGTCGGACATGATCCCGCGCCATTCTTATAGAGGGGGCATTGACCTCCTGGCCCTTGACCGCGCTAGGCGCGCGGTCAACGGGGCGGTGGTGCGGTTCCTTGCCGACAAGGCTTGGGGACGGGTCAGTCGTCACCCCGCTATTAGCCTACGAAATTACGACTTGTATGCAGGGGATGGGGTCCATCTGTCGCGAGGAGGTATGGACCTCCTGTTGGGTGATTGGCGAGCAGGCCTGTTGACCGAGCTGACGGTCTGGGGGGGGGCGTCAGGCCTTCTTTGAAGCCCCTCCGTGTGGCGGGTAGCACTGGTAAGGTAAACAGTATGACCCACAGGTATCCGGCAGGTTCGCAATTGACTGGACAACACTAGACAGGAACAAATTAGTTAAACGTTGTCCGGTCAACGACGAACCAGGCGACGGAGTGATGGCGATAGCTAGCCAGCATGCATCACCCCGTGATTTTACGGATACGAGTCAGAGGGTGGGGTCATGAGTTAGATATTGACTACGGTCAACAATTTGTTTGTTGTCAACAAACAAATTGATACAAATTGATACATTGTAACCAATTGCCGTTGGCAATTTTGGGGTGGTACCTTACCAGTGTTACTTCGGCCTGCTTGCCTTAAGAATTATGATTGGTCGTTTTACCAATACAAATTTATAATTCGGATTAGGGCATTGAATCAATAAATGTGGCCCTATGCTGTTATCCACTTTCAATGTTGTCTGAGTCCGTTATTGGGGGGGTGCGCCTGCAATAGCTTTTCAAGCCTCCGATCTCCGTTCTGCGCAGGCGCATAACCCATGAGTGGGGATTCACAAACTATACGAAGGAGAACTATAGTTTCCAGGATGCACTGGGGCAGTTTTCCTTTCTGTATCTTAATAACAGTAGGACCAAATGGGTCCAAGAAAAGTCAAGGAACATGGAATAAAGGCCTTGTTCCAGTTGAGTAAAATGCAAGTGTCTATGGTAGTGCCTCTGTGGGTTGGAATTCCCAGAATTTTGCCTGGGGATTTCTTGCAGTTAGAATTCCCAAAAAAATAATGCCCCAAGTTTGATTTATTTGTTCATTCAAGATATAATTTATCCTTTCTCATATTTGCTCAGAGATGCTAATAATTTACATTGAAACTCACAATGGAAATCCCAAGTTACAATTACATAAAATCAGAAATGTAAAATCATAAGTAATGTATAACGGCAGGTATCTTCTTCTGGAGAATTATCATCTTCCACAAATCCTGCTGCTCCTAATTTCTCTGCTCCCAATGTCAATTCCACCAGAAGGCTTATCTGTTTTTGCACACGGTGACTGGAACTGTGTGCCCGTGTGTGCCTGTGTGTGCGCGTGCATGTGTGCACGCACAATATGCAGCTGAGTATTTAAAAATTGGAAAGCAGACTCTGCCTGCTATGTGACACAATCCCTTTATGTCTTTGATTTTCTTCAAAACAATATAATGCATAATAATGAAAGCTTTTACCTACTCCGCAAAAGAACAACCCGGCTTAATTGAATAATGTACCATGTGTGTGTGTGTTATTCTCTTCCATTGAAGATCCCATCATCATGAAAAGAGCATGCCAGTTATATTTAATAAATCATTTGTGCCAAGAAGGGGAGGGGAGAGAAAAGGCAAGCATAAGGTATTTACTTTCTTTCTTTAATATCATCGTCATATCTTATAAATAAGCACATTTTAAGGCTACAATAACTTTAAGTTTTGACTCCAAGGTATCTTATTCAGAGAGACAAAGGCCAGATTCTACTGTTATATTGGTAGAATTTGTGTAACTTACCTTGGGTAATAGACAAGATAAAGGTAAAGGTTTCCCTTGCTTGAAAGCCAGTCGTATCCAACTCTAGGGTTCAGTGCTCATTTCTGTTTCAAAGCCGAAGAGCCAGCACTGTCTGCTTCTGCAGACGTTTCCGTGGTCATGTGGCAGGCATGACTAGACACTGGAGCTCACGGAACACTGTTACCTTCCCACCAAAGGGGTCCCTATTTATCTACTTGCAATTTCTTCCTTTCGAACTGCTAGGGTGGCAGGAGCTGGGACAAAGACAGGAGCTCATTCCGTCCTGCAGTACACTGTACTCAGGAATCGAACTACTGACCTTCTGCCTCCCAGTCAGCGTCTTAGCCACTTGAGCCACTGCAGCCCAATACCAGGGCCCATTTCATTCACATGCCTTGACCCTCATCCTGTCAACCCAGTGAAAAAAGCAAACTCAATGCTAGGGATCATTAGGAAGGGTATAGAAAATAAGTCAGCAAGTGTCATTTTGCCTCTTTATAAATCTATGGTGAGGCCCCATCTGGAATACTGTGTACAGTTCTGGTCGCCATACCTCCAGAAGGATATTATGGAGCTGGAAAAAGTGCAGAGGAGGGCAACCAGAATGATTAGGGGACTGGAACACCTTCCTTACCATCTGAGGCTGCAACGGTTGGGCCTTTTCACTCTTGAACGACGGCGTCTAAGAGGTGACCTGATTGAAGTTTATAAAATCATGCATGGTGTGGACAAAGTAGATAAGGAAAAACTGTTTTCCCTATTGCATAACACTAGAACTAGGGGGCACTCGATGAAACTTTTGGGTACTAGTTCTCAAACAAATAAGAGAAAGTACTTTTTCACCCAGAGGATCACTGGTCTATGGAACTCCCTGCCAGAAGAAGTGGTGACAGCTGTCAGTCTTGACAGCTTCAAGAAAGGATTAGACAAGTTCATGGAGAACAAGGGTATCAATGGGTATAATTATGGGTACTTAAGGACAACCTCCGGGTTGGAGAGATAGGCAGGATATCTCTCAATGCCATTTCCAGGGAATCCTAAGCAGGTGAAGGCATCTGCTTGGGAATACCCTGAAGGAAATGGTGAGCCACTGTGTGAGACAGAATGCTGGACTGGATGGGCTCCTGTGGCCTCTTCCAGCAAGGCTGTTCTTATGTTCTTATGTTTTATGTTCTTATGTTCTTTCACACAACAAGAATAATTCCTGGCACCTCATCAATTAGTCACTATTAGTGCGGCAATTAGGCAAACACCAATCCAATTCTAGGAACTAGGTATCATGTTTCTTCTGGAAAAGTGTTTCCAGAACATAGCAAGGTAGGGTGTTTATTATCTCTAAAGATCATTTCCTGTACTCCATCCCTTTATATTATATTACAAAGCTAAGTATTTATGGAACTGGTGGGTAAAACCATTCCAAATGCATTTTCTCTCTACAGAATAAACTCTCCAATACTGCGATTGCTATTCTCTCTCTCTCTCTCTCTCTCTCTCTCTCTCTCTCTCTCTCAACACATACCACATGGCTCCATCTTCCCCTGCTCTTCCCTCATTCCCGATTGATGCTGGTTAGGCAACTCAAACTAAAGATGAGTCAAGCCAAGTCTGGCCTTGTCAGCTTCAGTGAAGCGGCTGCTTCAAACAGCAGAACTGCTGCTACCACTGTTACCTCTCCAGTAGAGCCAGAGAAGTGGAATTAAAGGAAATAACCATATAAAAATAAACATGGTGCTCTCTATGCTGAGAATAGCTGTACCTTTTAAAATTGTCTCATGCAAAGCAGAGGAATATTCGAACCACTTGTGTTTACGTTTGAGAAGTGCACATTTGGTAGGTTTCACCTACAATGCAAACTGAACACATTTCTCATACCTATATATCAGGGATTCTCAACATGCGGCCTACGGGCTGGAGGTGGCCCACAATGCCATTTCATGTGACCCACCACCACTTCCACCACACCAGGAAGTGCCATGTGGTGGAGGAAAGGCAAAATGTCTGGCCCCCAAAGCTATCTAAGGGAGCATGACCCGGCCTATGGCTTTAAAAGGTTGAGAACTTCTGCTATATATATATTAAATTGTAATGGCTAATGCCATTGTTTTGGAAGAGGATGATATTCTGCTACTCTAGGCTGGCTCCTATTGCTGCAGTTTGCCTGGACATTAATAGGGAAACCATCTTCCCCACACTTCTGAAATTCTGCCTGGGTGAATGCACATCTCAAGACAAGCAGAGGGAAATCAAGTAACAAAACCAATGGAAAATTAATGGGAACTTTTAATGAAAACTGGCATCTCCCTCTGGCAATCAGCAACTTGGATTTTCTTCCTCTGTTTATATATTGGCTTTCATCCCAAGCACTTATCACAAAACACCTTGTCAATATTGCATTCAAATGCCTAATGAATAATGTAACATTGTTGTAGATTTTTCTCCCTCTTACACACAAACACACACAGAGCATACACTCTTTGATTTTAAAGTACATTATTTTGTTGAGGTCTTTACGCTCATTGCTACTACTGTTATCAGTTATACAGATTATGTATAATTCTACCTTGCATTTCCACTAATACGCAGTGTTAAATGCAGATTACTATCATAAAACCTTTAAAAACCTAAAGAGAAAAATACATGCAGTGGTACACAACATTAAAATCCTTAAAACAAATTAAGGCCACAAGCATTTAAAATAACCACAATAATGAACCACAATAAATTAAATATACTATAAGCTTTTAGAGATATATAATTCCTTTGGACACGGGGAGAACATGGCTCTAATAATTTTGCCATTCATTATAATTATGGCATTCAAAATGTAAATTGGCGATTTTGCTAGGTCAATTTGTTCAAATCCTTTCACAAAACTCACTTTTACACTATCTGACACATTCTATCAACACCTGTACTCCACTGCAATGGATTGCTCTGTTCACACATAACACAGAACCTGTACATGATTATCTCCATGTGACTGGAGAAGAATTTCATTGGATTCAACAGTTGAGATTTAAATAGCATTTTTGTACTTCCTGAGACTTGTGAGAAGAAAAACAGCTCACTGCAAGAATTGGAAAGGGTAAAGTACACAGAAATGTATGCCTATATTTTACGACATGAATAGCTTTGCTTTATTCATATCAGAGTGCTACCCATTTTAAACACATATCACATATAAATAAAGTTCAAATAAATTGAAATATCAACATGATTAGACTTTTTGAATAGAAGCAGGCTATTTCAATAGTGTTATCTCAGCTGTTTATTAAGTCTTCTTTTGTACATGTAGCATTGATGGCAAACCTTGGCACCCTAGGTGTTCTTGGACTTCAATTACCAGAAGTCTTTGTCTTGTTTACTCTCTGATATACAAACATACAAAACTCTGTGCATGAGGTAAAATGTATAAATCTATGCATATTTAAGTAGAATCAATAACTGTTTCCATTGAGACATATGGGCCACCAATGCATATGAATTTTAGTGCACCAAGAAAACAAATGGCTGCAGAGGCTCAAGTGACTAAGATGCTGACTGGGAGGCAGAAGGTCAGCAGTTCGATTCCCAAGTACTGCAGGATGGAATAAGCTCCCGTCTTTGTCCCAGCTCCTGCCAACCTAGGAGTTCGAAAGCAAGAAATTGCAAGTAGATAAATAGGGGCCACTTTGGTGGGAAAGTAACAGTGTTCCGTGCGCTCCGGTGTCTAGTCATGCCTGTCACATGACCATGGAAACGTCTGCAGAAGCAGACAGCGCTGGCTCTTTGGCTTTGAAACAGAGATGAGCACTGAACCCTAGAGTCAGATACAACTGGCTTTCAAGCAAAGGAAATATTTACCTTTACCTAAGAAAACAAAGTCTTACAACTCAATATAAAACAAGGTTGCAAAGAGATTGAGAATTAGAGTGATGTGCATTCCTGCATCAATTACATTGCTTTCAAAGCTCTACCCATATCAATGTGAAATGTGGAAAGAAATACACCTCCACCCCTCTTATCTTCTTTTAGTGTGTCTCCATGGTCAAAGTTTAGATTCTTTTAAAGTTTTCTTGAGAGAGAACCTTTCATTTATTTGCACATGGATGGAAAGAAAATCATTCTTCTATTCAAATTGAATAAGGGATACAATCTCATGAGTCACACAGTATTTGCTAATGAATGTTTGGGGGGGGGGGGAGGGGGAAACTGCCTTCCCATATGGTATATTTTAAAATTAGCTAAGCAGCTCATTAGTTGTTATGATCTTAGTTTTTGGATTTCCACTCCATATTTCCATTTCCGCATACTGTACAGCATTCCAGGGAAATGCCATTAATTAATTCATATCCCTCCCATCTAGCATAAATAACCCTGGGTGGCCTCCCTGAAGAGTTCCACCTTCACCAATTTGCAAAATGTTAACAGTGAGGGGGCCTGGCAGACTTTAGCTAGCAATGAATTCCAGGCTGATGGAGGCACCATTGAGAAGGTCCAGCTTCTTGTAGAAGTCCTTCAAGCCTCTTCCAGGGTGGTAACCCACAGCTCTATCTCCTCCCTCGGTCAGGTGGCTGACGCACCTTGCACACCTGGGCCCTACTGCTGACATTGCTGCCTACCACCACAGAAGGCCCGTTACCCTAGCAATAGCAGCTACAACAGCCAGTTGGGCTTCTCAGAGCCCTCTGCCAACACCCCATGGTGCTGTGTTAAGGTGAAATCTTAAATCCCTCCCTCTGAAATCCCTAGATGATTACTGTAGTGCAATAGGAATCATTTAGAAATTTCTAAGAGAAAAATGAGTATAAGTGGGTCCATACAGTTCGAACCCTCACTCTTCAAGAGTCAACTGTAATATACAGGTGAAACTCGGAAAATTAGAATATCGTGCAAATGTTCATTCATTTCACTTAAAAGGTGAAAAATATATATGGGATAGACTCACTACATGCAAAGCGAAATATGTCTTGCCTTAATTCGTTATAATTGTGGTGATCATGCCGTACAGCATACATGAGATTATGTGATGATTATGGGGTACATGAGATTGGGGGTTGGGGTTTTCATAAACTGTAAGCCATAAGCATCAATATTATAACAAAGTAAGGCTTGAACTATCTCGTTTTGCATGTAATGAGTCTATCTCATATATTTGTTTCACCTTTTAAGTTGCATTACTGGACTGAATGAACATCTGCACGATATTCTAATTTTCCGAGTTTCACTTGTAATTTCTGCCATTTTACCACAGCCTTGCTTCTTGCTATAGGTTTGCTATTGGTAAGCTGAAATCCTATTGCTTGGTGTAGTACATAGTGCTAAAATAGGCCCATTGTAACAGTGGCCATTTGGTGAGTCAACTCCTCTCTGATTTCCATTGATTCAAATGGGCCTATTCTAGCTACAAACTACTGTGGTTTAGTAAATTGCAACCAAAATAGGCATAATCAACATATGCATACATTTTCCTATGCCAGCTCTACACTGAAATGTTTAGAGATCCATTATCATAAACTAAACTCTGCATGGATTCCTGCTATCCATTTACACATTTGTATTCATTTGGAAGTGAAATGCAAAATGTCCAATGGCTCCTTTCATGTAACTCCATATTCACATCCATAGCCTATTTGTAAAAAACAAAACACAACACTATCTTCCCTTTTCAAGAACAGGATACTAGACAAGTATGTACAAGCTTGATCAAAAAGATTCCAAAAAAACCTTCACATTAACCCAAGAAAAATACAGTTTAGCTCCAAGAAAAATATAGCATTCAGATTAAAGTATATGTGCCCATTTCTCTAGCACAGATATTCTTGGTAAACTTTATTTTACTCTGGCACCTATATAGCTGTTGTATTTTTTAAGATTCCCCCCCCACACACACACACAAGAGTTATAAGACAGTTATGATTTTGTCATAAAAGCAATAGCTTTAGACTGTGTTATACACTGTAAAAATGCTCTTTAAGTTTACAATTAAACATGAGCAGCCGGGGGACCCTGAAAATGTTGTAAATAAATTGGTGCTCAATAAATTATGTTTATAGTTGGTTTTGTGAAATTAAATGTTAGTTTCTCCAGTTAGTCTTTTTTTAAAGTAAATAATTGTTGAAATGGCTTGGTTCAATGAGGACAAAGACTGCTTTCATTTCCCAGAAACGGGACTGCGGTGGCTCAGTGATTAAGAAGCTTTCCTTGTTAGTTGGAAGGTTGACCAGTTGGCAGTTCAAGACCCAAGTGCTGCATGACGGATTGAGCTCCCATCTCAGTCCCAGCTCCTGCCAAGCTAGCTGTTTGAAAGGAAGACATGAAAGGAGCCTCATTCAGGCATCCCTTGAGTGGTTCCTCCAGCAAAAATCCTTTCAACCCAGAAAGCACCTTTGTGTGCTTCTGACATGATTTTTTTAAACTAAAAAGCTACCTTGTCAAGCTCGAAAGTGCATATATACGGGCTAATTTTGTGTGCAAGAAAGATGTTTTTTTGAGGTGTACCTGTCTTACAAAACAAATACTGTAGGAATCACAGTAGTTCTGCTGGAGGGCAAACAGGGAAAGTAGCAGAAAAGCTGCAGCGTATACCATTCTGACTGCATTTTTATTCCGGTTCTGGAAGCTAAGCCAGGTTAGTCCTAGAGAGCATGTACATTGGAGACCATGACAGAATGCCAGTGATCTCTAGGAAGGGATTGGGGGCGATCCTTTCTTAAGCCCTGTACGATCCACACTGTGTCAGTTGACTATACTGGACCTAGAGAGATCAGTGGTCTGGGTCAATATTAAGGGAGGTCCTTGTATACCCAGGGTAAAGGTGAAGGTCACCCTTGCTTGAAAGCCAGTCATATCTGACTCTAATGTTCAGTGCTCATCTCTGTTTATAGTCAAAGGGCCAGCGCTATCTGCACTTGTGTACCTTCCCACCAAAGTGGTACCTATTTATCTACTTGCAATTTCTTGTTTTCGAACTGCTAGGTTGGCAGGAGCTTACACAAGAGCAAAACCAAATTAAAAGTTGGAGGAAGGAATTCACTGGACAAGGAACATCATTAAAGGAGGATATAGCTGAGGAACTCAACCTCCCCTACAACGATTGGAGGATCCTGAAAAGGCTGAGGATTGGGGTGCCTAAACGTAAGACCAACAAGTGGGGACTGCTGTCAGACAACAACACATAATACAGATATAGAATTTGGAGATACAGAATCTGGCTCATTTACTGGTCTAGTAAGCAAAGATGGAGGAAAAGCGGCAGAGGTGTAAGCTATACACAGGGAGGGAGGAGGATACACCCCGAAAAGGAAACAAAAGCTGCAAAAATGGATAAATTTAATAGGGTATACAAAGGATAATAATCACACACGAATAAGCCAACCAGAAAGAGACAAAAATACACTATAGAATCTAAGAGAATGTACAATCAGAGTAAACAATATCACTAACAGATTTTATCCACCTTTGCACGGACTCTATGTTTAGGTTTCACTGTTAGTGATATTGTTTACTCTGATTGTACATTCTCTTAGATTCTATAGTATTTTTGTCTCTTTCTGGTTGGCTTATTCGTGTGTGATTATTATCCTTTGTATACCCTATTAAATTTATCCATTTTCGCAGCTTTTGTTTCCTTTTCGGGGTGTATCCTCCTCCCTACCTCATTTACTGGTCTGCCGAGGTAATACATCTCATCGCTTTAATCCTCTTTCCTCTGTGTTTGAATTTTCACACAAAGGGGTGAAAACAGTCATTTTAGTTCCCTTTGAGATCTAATGGCTGTTCTGGTGACCAAAGTATAATTTTGCAAGCAGCTCCTGCTGCAGCTCAGATTTTCAGGTGTTCACATGCACTTCAATCAGAAATGAGATTCTTGCAATTCCCCTGGAAACAGCTGGATCAAGATTTGCAATCAAGCCACCCTGCTGTCTGTAACACCGTCATCCCATACTTACCCCTTAACTGTCTATGCAGCTGCTTCTAGGATTAAATAAATCCATCTCTGGTTCTATTTTCCGCTTTTGCAAAGCTTATATGGTCAGACAAAGACCTGGCTTGGAGTTTACAAATGGATGAAAAAATATTACAGTACTTTGCAATACTGGGATAATAATACTGAACTGACGCCAATGCTATTTCATTACTACCATTTATTAACATTATTTTAACATGAGTGATACTACTGTATTTCTGATTACCCTTTGTGATTAGTTTATTACTACCAGTAATAAACTATTGATTACTATTAGTATTTTATTATTACCGGTATAAAGTATGGGGCAAGTGGGGGGGGCTGGGATGATGGCCACCCCAGGGTGGCTCATATAAGCAATACTCGGGCCTTCAGCTTCAGTTCTTCTTAAGAATTTTTATAATGTGGTTGCTCGGGAAGGGCATGCTAAATTTTAGACAATTCATATTTTTAGCATTTTTATCTCATTGTTTTGTATTGTTGTGATTTTTATACGTGTAAACCACTTGGAGTCGCCTAGGCGAGAGGGCGGCAGCAGAAATGTGACTTAATAAATAAATAATAAATAAATAATATTATTAACAATCAGTTAGTTTTGAACAGAACTAAGAAGACAAAGAGTTATCAATATGATAGCTTCTTCAAATCTTCTTCCCCCACCCCCACCCCCCAATAACCAGCCTCCACAGGCCGCCTTAGAACTATGCAAAGCAAGCAAGGAACTACCAGATAGCTGGGCAGAACCACATGACTCTCTACTGCCTGGCCAAGAACAACCATGGCCGGTGTGAAAAGCTTTAAATAGACTGTGTGCAGGGGTAGGAAAATCAAGGACTAATCTGAGAAAGTGGAGTTTCCCTGTAGATGATAGCCTGTGTGAATGCGGAGAAGTACAAACTATCTCCCATATGATACAATGCACACAATGCTCCTCAATGTGCACTGAGAAGGACCTGATGTTGGCAAGAGGAAATGCTGTTGATGTGGCCCAATATTGGGCAGATATCATCTAGCCCTTTTAATTCTATTTTGTTTTAGATGTGTTAATTTTAGCTTTATATATTATTATATAATGGTGGTGCTAGTGCATCTGAAATGAATAAAGAAAGAATCAGTATGATTGGAAAAATCCCAAGAATTGCAACAGTGCTCCCAAACTATGAAATGGGTTTCTGGCAGAAATTAGATTTGCACCAACTCTGGTGGTATTCCAGAAATTGGTAAAAACACTCCTATTTCACCAAGCCTTCCATTTTTAAGTTCATCAATTTGTTTCTTCTACACAAGTAGGTTTTATTTGTTTGATAGTGATGGAAATTGTTTGGGCACCTATCTTATTTAGTTTATTAATAATGATAGTTCTCCTGAAGCTTAAGTGTGTTTTATCTATCTTTGTTTTTCATCCTTTATTTATATTCATTTTTTATATTGTAACCATGGGTTTTGATATGTTCTAAGCTGCCAAGTCATGGGTTATTCAGTGGAATTAAGGAAGGACAGACGGAAGCAGCATTTCTGACCATGTATAATTAACTTACAGAATTTGCTGCCAGATGGCAAGGAGATGGACACAAGTTAGATGACTTTGAAGGAAGGAGATTAGATAAACGCATTGAGTTAAGTAATAAATAGATATAACCATATTTAGAGGCAGAAACGCTCTCCCTTTCTCTCTCTGGCTGCCAGTTATGGAGGCATCTAAGAGGCAACTGGGTGTTCAGAAAACTAGACCAGATTAACTTTTAATCAGATCCAAACATGAACTAGTAAAATGGGGGGGGGGGGGTTTGACCAATCAGCCTGCAGTTGTTGTTTGTTGGGACTGCAGTGGGTCAAGTGGTTAAGACACTGAACTTGCTAACTGGAAGGTTGGAGTTCGATTACCGGGTACTGCATGATGGAGTGAACTCCAGTCTCTGTCCCGGTTCCTGCCAACCAAGCAGTTCAAAAGCAAGAAATTGCAAGTAGATAAATAGGGACCACTTTGGTGGGAAGGTAAACAGCATTCTTTGCACTCCAGTGTTTAGGCATGCCTTCCACATGTCCATGGAAACATCTGCAGACACAGACAGAGCTGACTCATTGGCTATAAACAATGATGAGCAATGAACCCTGGAGTCAGATATGACTGGCTTTCGAGCAAGAGCAAATTTTACCTTTACCTTTTGGTGCTTGTTGTGGGTTTATGTGTGTCTGTGCTAATTTTACACAGAGCTCTTTTGCACAAAATGCACATGTCAAAATGAGAAACAACGTTTGGTGCTGTGGTCTCTCTCATAGGAGTAAATCTTGGAAGGACTAGTGATTCCGGCTTAATGGGTTGTTTTCTAACCATGCCGAGATAGCCTGTCTCAATGAAAATCTGAGAAATGGCAGGATTTTTTTCCCCACATTCCTGTCATACTGTCACTGGTAAAAGTTCTATGAAATCACTGATAAACAATGTATGGATTAGCTGGGACTTCAATTGTATTAATTGTTGTCTGAGTGATGGGCTACCATTTGGAAAACCTGGTTTCAGCCATAGAACCTCAGTGGGACATGGCAATGGTAAAACCTCTCCTTAAATACATCACATATTGCATGTCAGATGCCCACCTGAAGGCACATAACAGCAACACTCTACTTGCTTGGCTAGGCTGGCCTAAATGAGGAAAGAACTGACTTTGAAAAACTGCTATAGGACAGTACTGTATTTCTTTTGAAGGTGTCCTCCCTTTGAAGGTTTATCTGTCTAGCCCAGTCCAGTCTTATTGAAAGATAAAAGAAGCACAAGGAGATCCTCCAGAACTTATGTGGGAGCAGCTAAACTGGGTCAACAGCTGGATGAAGAATCAAGTGAGCACCCATCCCTAGTTCTAACACAGCACACTAACATCAAGTCAGGGGAAGTGGCTCTTTGAACTTGGAAGGGCACCTTTGGATCGGATCCAAATCATTAACTTCAAATTATGCTGTTAAGTTATGTCTATCAATTCCCATGATGAATAGTTTAATCAAGTTCCCCAGGTTTTGATGAGTTTTGAATGAATGTTGCCTTTTGGCCCTGTTTTGGCTGTGCAGCATCCCAACTGTTACATACCAATGCTGCAGACATGGCATTGCATTGCGACGATTATTCATGTAGATTACAATTGAACATTTGGCGCTGGCATCTGTTACTTGTTTGATAAGAGGGCGTCAGCAACCAAGTTTTGTCTGATGTATCACGTGATAGATATTCAAATCGATAATAGAATAGGGAAGATTCAACTACATTGGAAACAGTATTGAGCTTCAAAGGCATTCTTGTCAGGAAAATGTCACTTTCAAAATTTCAGTCATAATTTATTGCTACAAACACATGGGAAATGGGGAAATGAAGCCGAAAGCTGCAGGCGAGATTGGCAAAGAATTTAGCTCTTGTTACCTCCAGCTTTAGCTGTGAGATGTGTCCTTACTGAGATATCCAGATGTTGGGAGTTCAATTCCCTACTATGCCTCAGAAGAGTCAGCTTTTGTGGCTCTGGGCAAGTTACACAGTCTCAGTACACCCTCAAAAGAAGGGAATGGTACACCTCTCAGTATTCCATACCAAAAAGAAAAACTTGGAAAGGTCAACAAAAGTTGGAATGGAATTAATGGCACACAATTATTATTACTTCCAGCTTTACCAGTTGCAAAATTTAAAATTATGGACATACAGTAAAACCCCGACTTACAAATGCTTCAAGTTACATAAAATTCGACTTACATAATGATTTTATGCTAAAACCCTGTCCTGATTTACACGATTTCCTACGGGTTTGCTTCAAGTTACATAAAGATTCTTTTTCCTATGGGTTTGCTTCGAGTTACATAAAATTAATTTCCTTATTTCCTTAGATTTACATAAAAATTTCATTTTTCCTATGGGTTTGCTTTGAGTTACATAAAAAATAATTTTTCCTATGAGGTTGTTTCAAATTACAAAAAAATTCAATTTAAGCAAAAGCCTACAGAACAGACTTTTTTTTCATAAATAGGGGTTTTACTGTACATGAAATATAGTTAAAATTCAAAACATATTAAAATGTTGAAATGTTAACAGTTTAGACTATTTTTGACCAGAAATAGGCTACTTCAATATTGTTATCTTGGCCATTTTTTAGATCTTCATTTGAACACATACAGTGGGTAGGCATAAATTGCATGCACATAAATGTTGGATTGATTTTCTCCACAGCCACAGAAAATTTGTCCTCTATCCAAGTTTACTTTATCATTTTTGATCTTCCTACTTTACCTTGAAGTCTAGTAAGTAACTTCCAGATGGTCTGGCCAGAATCTTATCCTGGTGAGAAACAGTCTTTGGCATTCATCCATTTAGAAAGGTCTGTTGTTTTTGTCTCAATAGATTTAGCTAACATCTTCTGATTTAATATTTAGAACTTGAGATGTGCCTAGAAAAACTTTCCTCGGTTTTTAGCTGTTGTCTAGGGGATTGCTGTCTGTGGTGGGTTTGATGCTATTTTACCATATTTCATTCATTATTTGCTGCTGCTCGATGTACTTCCAGAGAGGCAATGGCACCCAAATAACAGACTTTTTAAATAACTGACATAGTAACTGTAATAGGGCTATCAAGGTCACTAAGCTATTTAAGGTGTGGTCTTATCAACTCTACCATCTTCCATGGCCAACTAAGGATTCTAATTCATTTGCAACCCTTGAGTCATGTTCTATACTCTGTCCAGTACGCCACATTGAGTATACACTGTTGATTCTAATAATTTTATGTGTAGATAATGCTGTTTCATCTAAATAAGGATTCAGATTTTGACTATGCATAGGCTACAGAGAGAATACTGGTGTCTAAGCCATGCTGAAATGTAAACACTAAAACAGTGAAGCTGAGATTTCCAGTAGTCCATCTTAAATGCTCACAATTGTCAAACCAATGGCACCAGTATGTTTCTGGTGCAACCTTTACACAAAAGAATACATTGAGGCTATGTATTTGGTCTGAAAGTAGTGAAAAGACTAATGCCAAGAAATGGGGCCTGACAATACAGATGTGCAAGATATTGGGTGCCAGAATTGCTTATGTCCACAACTATAACAGAAGGACAACACACAAATATAATTGCAGACATAGCAATCAGAACTTCTACTGAACAAGATCAGGCACAGGTAGGTTGGTTAATTTTAGATGACAGTCACCATGTCATGGTGGACATAGCATGTTAACAAACAGTAGGTAGATATGGTAACAGTTTAGAATCCCACCCAACCCTCAATCTCCTGCCACACATGTTAAAAACATAAGCAAAAAATCTGGAGAAAAGACAAGCAAATGAATTCTGATATACTGAGAGCCAGTGTGGTGTAGTGGACAGAGTAATGGGCCAGAACTCAGGAGACCTGAGTTCAAATCCCCTCTCAGCCAAATAGAGGTAGTTATGGTTCAAAAAACCCATTTCATACACTTTACAAGGGGTTCCCAACCTTTTCAAGCTGGGGGCCGGATCACACTCTCACAGTCAGCTTTGAGGGCCAGATGGCCATTCTGCCCTGCCTGCACAATGGGGGGTGGCCATTTTGTCCCAACAGCTTTAAAGGGGTGGCCATTTTGTTTTTCAAATGCCCTTGGAGGAGTGGGGTGGCCACATGAAATGATGCAGTGGGCCAAATCCAGCCTGCAGGCCTTAGGTTGGGAACCCCTGCTTTAATATCACACATAACTTGAAAACTCTATTAGTCACTACAAGTTGTGTGTGAGTTGATAGCACATAACAAGCATATGTCTAAAAGGCCGAAACTGTTGGGTTACAAAACAGTTATTTAATGAGACAATTTTCACTTCTGAACTGTAGCAGCATTATTTCTTTTCCAATTGATTCTCTTTCTGCTTCAAATGAAATGAACCTTTCATTAAGTAGCTTTGCTTTCATTAAGTAAAACAAAGGAATCTTTCAGTTCTAATTTTTGAACAGTTTCTTTAGGTTTAACACATATACTCTGGACCACCCCTTCCCTGCAATGCTGAGATGAAGTTTTCTGTACTATTTCAAGCAAACACAATCTGGCTTTTAATGTGTGGCAATGTTTCATTCTGAAATACTGCAGCCTCGATAGAACAAAGATAGATGCTCATTTTTCAAGCAGCAGCAGTTGCATCCAAGTAATTATCTGTTGCATCTCAGGAAGGGGCAAGTGAAATAGGATGAAGAAGAATCATTAATAAGATTTGCATTTTTTTCCAATGTGTTATAGAAAATATCAAGGGGAGAGCAATTTGAATAAGAGATGGGAAGAGATTAAACCTTTCAAGTGCACAAATTACACGAATGAAAATGCTCTCCCACAAAACTGATCTTTGACTTGCAGAGATGCAACATTATTTTTCCAACCCAGCAAGACAGCAGCTACAATGCTATTGACATAAGTTACACCACAGATTTATGATGATATTATTATCTGTGGCCATGCCACAGCTGTTATGGAAAATTAAATGCTTTCCATCCCCTTTCCTGTTCAGATCCAAGGCATGTCTGGGGAACCCTTCAGCCTAGAAGCCCTCTAGAAGCTGAGGAACAGGGTAAAAATGATTTAAAGCTGGGAAATTGTTGCCACCACTCCCTACCCCATTCCATAGCTCCCAAAAGCTTCTTAGGATAAAGGTGATCCTTAGCGATCCTTGGAGCCTTGAGGGATTGGTATGGGGAGTTTTAATTTTCTATCATTAGCAACATATCTGTCCATAGGTAAAGGTAAAGGTCACCCTTGTTCGAAAGCCAGTCGTGTCCAACTCTAGGGTGTGGTGCTCATATCCATTTACAACCAATGAGCCAGTTCTGTTTGCAATAGCAGGCATTTCCGTGGTCATGGAATGCATGCTGTTACCTTCCCACCAAAGTGGTACCTATTTATCTACTTGCAATTTCTTGCAAGGTTAGCAGGAGCTGGGACAGATGATGGGAGCTCACTCTATCACACAGCACCTGGGTCTCGAACTGCTGACCTGCCAACCTTCCAATCATCAAGTTCAGTGTCTTAATCACTAGGCCACTGCAATCCCCCAATCTTGTATAATTCTTGTTTAGAAGGAAGTGCAAGAGATTGGCATTTTCTATTTCACTCTGCCTCTAAATCTCTGGCATTGGCCCTGAAATATCAGAGCAAATGAAACTGCAGACATAGCAAGTTTAATCAATCTGTGCTGTTGCAGAAGGAAAGATGCCCGGTTAAAAACATCATGAGGCAGATGAAAAAGTTCAGAAAATAGGAAGGTTAGGCCAAGCCTCGTCCTGAAATCCTTTAAACATTTTGTACTAAGTTTATACAGCAGCCAACTTTTTCAAGCAACATGAACTTCTACTTGAAATATAATTTGTATCATTAGTATTGTATTATATTTTTGTATTATTTTGCTTTGATATTGAATACTGGTTTTTGTTACATTGTTTTTTGTGCCTTGTATATTGCTTTATATTTTATAATCATTATTTTTTTTACTATGTTGTAGCTGCCCTGAGTGATGCATCAGTAGAGCGGGGTATAAATAAACCATTATTATTATTATTATTATTATTATTATTATTATTATTATTATTATTATTATTATTATTATTATTATTATTATTATTATTATTATTATTATTATTATTATTATTATTATTATTATTAAATTTTCAAATATCATTATATGCAAATCCGAATATTTCTGTGGGGAAAATGGTTTTAAAATACTAATGGACTGAAGAGTTATCTCAATTCACATTATCCTCAAGACAGATACATATTCCTCTTCGAAGATGTTGCTTGTTACCCAAACACTGGAGAATTTACTCTTTTTTTTTGCACTAGCACTCCCCAAATCCCCAAGGCAACATGGCAATTTGCTTTATTTTTTAAAAAAAGATAACTATTCTGATTTCTGTTGTTATCACCACACATGCATGCATTATCTAAAATTAAAGAACTGACAGTAAACATACTCATATTTAAAGGAAATCCACTCAAATCAATAGGATTAAAGATAAGTGCAGCTTTATAAAAAGGGTAACCAAAATTTTGATCTCAGGGACAGCAACGTAAAAATGATGTAATTGCATAAATGTGTGAGGAAAATACTAAACTCTGTACATGAAACATGCTCAGAAGATGTAACGAAGATATATGGCTTTTATTTCAGATATGTTTGTTTCGTAGAAGCTGTATTTCACAAAGCTGCATCCTAATCCTCAAATTTGTCTACATCTTCTCCACCACCACCAAAAAAAGTAAGTGAAGCATAACAACATAAAAGTGAAATATGGGCCCACTTTCACTAATCCTCAACAGCATCAGTAACAGCTGGGTAAGGGATTTCATCAGACTGGAAGGCAGGATTTGTCAAATGATTACATCCCAGACTTTTTCCTTTTATTGCACTACATGTCAACGCCTGAAAAAGAAGCAACAATAATTCTTATCCCACTGGCTGCATTTCTCAGCTGTCCTTCATGTAAAGAAAGTGCTTTATCTTATCTTGAGTTTCTGTTTGCCAGAGCAAGTTAGGATGTTAGATTTTTCACTTTAAAAATTATTCTTTGTAAAAACTGACAGGTTCAGGCTCAGAAGACACTGCAGACTTTATAACTAGGCTGTAGTCCACAATGGAATACAGTTCGTTTTAGCCCCACAAAGCATGGCTACTTGTAATTGAGTACAGGTTATCCCCCCATGTCTGTGAATTCAGGACCCACGATTTCAGTTATCTTGTTGTTGTTCAGTCACACAGTCAATTCCGACCCTTCGCGACCCCATGGACCCTCACTCGCCAGGCACCCCTATCATCCACCATTCTCCTCAACCCGCCCAACTCTGTGCCCATTGCATCAACAATACCATCTAGCCATCTCATTTTCTGCCACCCCCTTCTTTTTTTGCCCTCAACCTTTCCCAGCATCAAGGCTTTCTCAAGTGAATCCTCTCTTTTCATTTGATGTCCAAAGTACTTTAGCTTCATCTTCATTATGTGACATTTCAAGGAGCAGTCAGGGTTAATTTATTCTAAGATTGATCTATTTGTTCTCCTCACTGTCCAGGGAACTCTCAAAACTCTCCTCTGACACTACATTTCAAAGGCGTCTATTCTTCTGCGCTCAGCCTTCCTAATGATCCACCTCTCACAACCATACATTATCACCAGAAATACCATTGCTTTGACTATGCAAATTTTTGTTTGCAATGTTATGTTTCTACTTTTAACTATGTTCCCCAGATTTCTCATAGCTTGCCTCCCAAGAATCAGTCACCTTTTTATTTCATGGCTGCAATCCTCATCTGCAGTGATCTTACATCCTAAAAATGCAAAGTCTGTCACTGCTTCTACTTATTCCCCATCAATTTTCCAGAGACTGATAGGGGCTGTTGTCATTATCTTGGTTTTCTTGATATTGAGTCTTAAGCCAGCTTTTGCACTCTCTTTTTTCAACCTAAGCAGGAGCTTCTTTAGGTCTTCCTCACTTTCTGCCATTAGGGTAGTATCATCTGCATATCACAAATTGTTGATGTTTCTCCCAGAAAATTTTAATTCCAACTTGTGATTCATCCAGCCCTGCGCTGTGCATTATGTGCTCTGTATATAAGTTAAATAAGAAGGCTAATAAAATGCAGGCTTGTCTTACTCCTTTTCCTATTCCAAACCACTCCATCATTCTGTATCCTGTTATCTATGGGTTTAAAAATATTCTACAAAAATCCTGGAATACATACCCATATATACTCGACTATAAGTCATCCCGAATATAAGTTGAGGTACCTAATTTGGACCTCTAAAACTAGGAAAATAGATTGACCTGAGTATAAGTTGGGGGTGGAAAATAAAGCAGCTGCTAGTGAGTTTCAATAATTAAAATACATGAAAATACAATAAAATTAATTAATTTAGACATTTGTATAGGTATGTTTTTGAATTTTTATGGTAGTGTTAGTGCGCTTTTTTTTTTACTGTATGTTTGAATTTGCACCACCACAGTTTTGGGACCCTCAGGCCTGGGGTCATTGACCCGAGTATAAGTCTAGTCCCCTTTTTGGACCTCATTTTGGAGGCTAAAAAAATAGACTTATACTCAAGTATATACGGTATGTATCTCTATGGTGCGTTACCAGAGATTCAAGGCTGCTGTCAGCAAAGTAAAATATAGGGTTCACTGTTATCTGTGGTTTAAAGTATTTGTATTAGGTCTCAGAATATCTCCCCCACAGTTACAGGGGGTAAGCTGTAAATGACACTGTATTAAGTACCACACAGAAACGAAGTTATAATTCTATTTCTATCCCATTGCAAAAGTGGTATGAGTAGTCCCAACATTTACACGAGGGAGCAGAAGCATCACTGTTACCACAATTTTCCTGCTGTGGCCCTGTCTTTCTTCCTACAACCTCCCTCCTCCACCACAACTGCTGTCTTGTCTTATCTCTTCTATGCCCCACCCTTACCTACCAAGAATAACCTTTACTCTATACAAGATGAAATCACTACCTGCCTCTATACAAAGCAATGTGTCCACTGCTTTCAGGGATGATAAAGTGATGGAGGAAGACAATGTGATATGGCAACGTTAACAACCACACGATGGAGCAAAGGAGGTGTGCAGCAAAGCAAGGTGGCTACAGTTCTCCCTGCTTGCAAAGAGCAAGACATTTTCAGTCATTTTTAACATTTGCAAAAAGATATTACAGGTATTAGAACTTCTGCATAGCTACACACACTAGCTGAAGTCCTGTTGCTTAGCATAGTAAGTTGCAACCCATTGAATCCATGGGTAACTCATTTTAAAAAGATAAATATCAGAATAGAGAGACCACTTCAGCATTGCCAGGATGTTTGTTTGTTTGTTTGTATCCCACCTATCTGGGATATTCTCCTACTCTATTAACTCATGGTGGACAAGTTCAAGGCCCCTACACTTCCTCTTTGCCAAATTGAATAGAATTTCCAATAGAGGACTGCTCACTGACAGCCACCCTTCAACTATAGCACTGTCCTCCTGTAAAGTAAGATATGAAGCTATCCCAAATGGAGGGCAGGGTAAGGAATGCCTGCAATCTTACCTCTGAACCTCTGCTTCATTTTTTGGCTGCTCTCACTTGCATCATTTACAAATAACTGCATCTTTAAGGAATTCTAAAATATGCATTTAAATAGGTAAATCACCTAGAGTAGGATAAAATCTTAGATAGATATAAAAAGAAAGGAAGGAAGGAAGACAACCTGATTACAGCATCCACAGTACGAATGCACAACCACCATGTTTAATGCTGCTCTCAGCTAGAAATGAGATAAGGCTGGCACCTGATCTCTTCTTTCTCTTCCCGAAAGCAGCTGTCACAGCTAACACTTGATGCCTAGTAGCATTCAGACAACACTATATTTGATTATCTTCCAATAAGGCGACATTGGCAGGGATAGAATAAAGGGGTGGAGAGAGCAGCAGCTGTTCACTTTCTCCTGACACAAAAACTGCATTGCTGTTATTTAACATGTGAGAAAATAAGGGCTATCCTATTCTAGAGGACATTGCTTTTTCAATCTACTTGGTTGGTACAAGCATATAATAATTCTGCTGATTCTGATTTCTTGATCAAGGCTTATATTTTGAACCAGCCAAGGACTGAAATATCATCATTAGCTCTGTACAATTGATTTCTTCATTGTATTACAGTATATCAAACCTTCAAGATTTTATTGCAATATAAACAGTTCAAATAATTCAGGTTTGTTTTCAATCACTAACTAAAGAAGCTGATTCAGAATAAACAGAGCTCTAATATCACTCATTCTTTGTAATTAGTTACCCGTAATTAATGTCTTTCTCTCAATTGCTAAGATATAAATGTTTTAGGCACACATAAAACACACTAGAAGCAAAACTTCACATCCAGCTCCATTCATCATGATGATCAAGAGGTGTGTTTCTGTTCATTCATCCTGAAGACAAATATTTTTCTCAGACTTAGACACAGGTGAATATCAGTTAGAGGCTCGGACTGCTTTATAAAATGGAAAGCAGGTCACCAGGCTCACTTGTTGTCCCACAGGAACCCGGACTAATTACCTCAACCAGCAGACATAAACCGTAACTTCTCAAATTTCCTGCTCTCAGTTTACTATTCTTGAAGAAGCAGGGTTTTTCCTTATGACTGGATCAAGGCATTAACCTTTATGGCTAAAAGCAGGTGTGGGGAAAGACTCAGGGTAGCCATCTTGGTAGGTCAATCATACAATCAGTCTGGCTACAATTGGGTTATCTGAGAGAGGTTCACATCCATAAGATCTCTCTGCATGGAAGGTCCTCTTCCTAGTTTTGTTGGGTCCTGGAGAAAGGCTGGAATACCACATGGCTCCCCTATTTTTTCTTCATCTCTCTTGCTGTTGCTGCAGCCAGCTAAACAATCCTCCTATCTTTCTTTCTGCCTCCGTGTTTCCCATTCCAGCAGCAAAATACTGCCAATACACGGCAAGACAGAAAATGCTTGGTACCCTTTGAATATATCATTCTTGAGGGGGTGGGCACCAGCTCCCCATCACAGACCAGCTGGGTAGCAATCTTGGTTTCTTCCTGACAGTAATTATATGACATCACAACTCCAACATAGGAAGAGGTAACTTCGCTGTGGCACAATTGCAACTTTCTAATGGTTTCTATAGCTATGAGGGTTTGTCCTCTTTAAATGGCGGTAGAAGAATATCATTACATGGTTTAACTGCTGGCTTATGCTTCTGTCCCATCCTGCTGCATTGAGATATGTTGCAGATTTTAGTTAAAAGTAATTATGCTGGTGATTTTCAGCAAATAAGAAACTGAGAATGTTTTAAAATACTAGAACTGTTGTTATTTTACGGGTCCTTGAAGAATTTTTGCAACTAACCACTTTTGAGAAGAAATTTTCCAAACTCTGGCAAAGCAGGAGTATATAGAGACTTGAACCTCTCGTATTTCAGGATTTGTGGGGAAGGAAGGAGAAACACATGGCATTTGAGTAGGATTTTTGTCATTAAAAGCAGCCCCCATCCTGACTGTTAACCTCTTAATTTGGCATTTTGCTAAATATATGTTATTTCTCTGGTCAGATTTAGAGCCATAATGGCTGGTTATAGCTTCTGCCAGAACCACTGTTCACACCCAAGCATCAAGAGAACAGATGGCCATTTCTCTGGTTATTTAATCATATTTGGAAATCCTCTTCTTCCATGCTATTCAATTTTCCACAATGCCCTCTTTTGGCATGGAATAGCACATATAAAATATAAAGCTATCAGGATGTCCTTCTGTAAAAGCTGGAGCAAAGAGCCAGCTCTATATTTTTAACTTGAATGGAACATAGAACGAATTCTTAAATTAATGGTTTTAGCTTTGATATAAACTATTCTACACATACAAACAGCTTTCAGAGACTAAGAAACAAGAACAGAAGCTTAGGATAAGGTCAGCCCAATACTTCTGTTTTTTCTAGTGCGCTGAATTAAATAAGCAGTAAAAACCAAAGATGACTCCTCTGGCCACCTTATACAAACCTGAGGTATGCTTTTTCTTTGTGAAAAACATAAAGTGACATCATTATGCAGTAAACCTCCACTTAATATATACAAGTTGCAACATTTCTGAGAGCGAAGTACTTGTACAGTAAAACCTTACATAAAGAGTGCCTCGCTTAGAGACTAACTCGCTTAAAGAGCAGAATTTTCTCTGAATGGTCACCTCGCTTAACAACTAAGTTCACAATCCCCCCTGCCAGAAGTCACAATTGGTCACTTACAATGGTGTTTCACTTAAAGAGCAAACTCACTTAAAGAGCAATCCTGTGGAATGCATTATGCTCTTTAAGTGAGGTACCACTATATATGCATTTTCCCCTCCTGTCACTACCATCTGCTCTTTGTTTTTCTGTTCAGGGAACAGAGTGTCCTGCAACCAGCCATCTCAGACACAAGAAGCCTGGGCTATCTCCATCTGCAGCACTTGACTGCTAAGTACAGTGGTACCTTGGATAAAGTCCGATTCAGATAAAGTCCGATTCAGATAGAGTCCAATTTGGATAAAGTCATGGTTTTCATGCACACGTGATGCATCGCATGAAGTCCAAAACCACTAAAAAATGGAAGTTATCCGAGGTATTTGGTATAGCAACCTCAGATAAAGTCCATTTTTGGACGTTATCCAATGCATCGCCCATTTGATTCAGATAAAGTCCAAAATCAGATAAAATCCAAACTTGTGGAACGGAGTTTGGATGTTATCCGAGGTCCTACTTTACTTTCTTTCCTTACAACAGTGGAAGTAGGGAAAAGACAATCAGAACATCACCACGACATCACCACAGCCTGCCATAACTACTCTGAGTCATCTCTAACTAGAAAACCCTGAAAAGTGTAGCATAAGTCAGAATTGACTTAATGACATAAAATATAAATTAACCTTAATACATATTTTACCAGAGGACTGCAGAGGCTTAGTGGTTGGGATGCTGAACCTGATGACAGCAGTTTGAGACCTGAGCGCTGCAGGACGGGGTGGGCTCCTGTCTCTGTCCTAGGTCCTGCCAATCTAGCAGTTTGAAAGCAGCAAATTGCAAGTAGATCAATGGGTACCACTTTAGTGGCAAGGTAGCAGCATTCCATGTGCTCCAGTGTCTAGGCATGCCTCCCACAGGACCACAGGAACATCTACAGATGTGGATGGCGCTGACTCTTTGGCTGTAGGCTGAGTTGGGCACAGTACCCTAGAGTCAGATACAAGTGGATTTTGGAAAAGGACGACTTATATTTTACCAAATATATCTGCATCCAAGTGTTTAAGGAGATGTGAGGTAATTATCCAAACAGACATAACTGTAGAGAGCTGTAATGTAGTTTATTAAGAGATATATTTGTTAGACACCATCAGTTGATGTTGATTGATCATTGCTACTGCTGTTGAATTATGTATTGTTGTTTTAAATGTTATACATTGCCCAAAGTAGGCAATATCCCAGAAGGGCAGTATAAAAATTGAATAAATAAATAAAATAAACTAACATTTCAGGAATTAGTACGCCACTAGTCTGGCAACCTTAGTCTTGGGTACCCTGGCATTTGTCCAATCATGCTGGATGCAGACTCCTGGCCTAGCTCCACAGCTACTGAATCTAAAAGTCTGTTTAAATGTGGTGAAAAATAGGAATCATTATACCAACTCGGTCTTCTTCTTAGAATTCTTCACACTACTCGCTTGGATTGATTGCTACATGTAAAACTAGGTTTCTGCTAAAGAATGTTACAACTGCTTCTGGTCTCACAATAAGGAAATTAATGCCATCCTTTTCACAGATCCTAAAGAGCCATGGCAATTGGAGGGCTTTATCTCAGATGAAAGGTTGAATGCTTCCCAAAAGCAATATGTTGGCCTCTCAAAATTTAGGTGGTATCACTCCTTCCAGGAAACAGGTTTGGTAAGAGAGAGCTAGAAACATAGATATATGTAAGTCTTTGCATACCTCCTCTTCTCCACCCCATCCTCACTGACCTACCCTTGCTATTTAATGTAGTCTTGAGAAGAGCCTGGAAGCATTAATGCTAAAATGAATATTTCAACACTGATGTTAATTCAAACATTAATTCAGCTATCTTGATTGGTTTTACCAGATACTGGCTGAAATCCTGTTGCACAGTTATGCAAAATATGTAAATGGCCACAATTTAAAAAAAAAAAATTCCATGGGCATTACCTGTTGCATGCTGAATTGCACAACTCCAGATTTAATAGATAATACAATGGAAATTTCTTAACATATAGTAATTCATCTTCAAAGTTATGCCTTTGGTGAAAAAGCACAACAGGATTTCAGCCACTACAAAATGCATTCATTATGTTAATCCTTTGTGACAGAATACTAACAGATTATTGTTATTTTTTAAAAGTAATTTAAATAATTAAAAAATGGACAAACTCCCCAAATTACATTTTAACCAACACATTAAAATAACATGAAACATTAAGTGTTACTCAATCTGTCAGTACCATGGAGCTTATACCAATGATATAAAACTAATTACAGTAATAAATTAATTTTTAACAAATTAGTTCCAAACTCTGATTTTGTGTCATCTTCACTGCAAGAAAACTGTGAAGGACTGCAGATGGTACACCTTCTTCACAACCAGAGAAAAAGAAACCCACTCATATACATATACGAGGACAAAATTCCTGAAGAAACTTACCAAACTATTCCCTGAGCTCCAGAGCCGATTGGTTTTAAGTTCTGGTAGCGTTTGAGAACTGTGAAGGTTGAATCACCCACTTCCACACTGTAGAACTGGTTGTCAACTTTGCTTTTACTCATGTTGTAATATTTGGCAATATATGACACATCCACTTGTTTTCCGAATCCCTGTCACAGAGACGAAATGGGGGGAGGAGAGAAAGAAAACAAAATGCCAGTAAACTATTGGCATAATAATGAAATAAAACAGACACTCAGGATCTCGGAAGTGACCCGTCCTGTCATTTCTGGCATGTCTGAAGATTTCATTCTGACAGCTAGCTCCTTTAATGACTTTCACATGATCTTTCTAGAAACTGCATCTAACCCTAGTTCAGAAAGGAATTGTCCTTTAGATCATTCAAATTCCCCCAGAGTAGAAAGTTTTGAAAAACTGAAGTGTTTGACAAGTTAGGGTATATGTATATTGATTTGATTAATGAATATCTCACCCTTCGACATACAGGGATTTGCACAATAGTTGACAAAATAACAACAGTAGCAGTAGCAGCAAGATAAAAGTTAACATCGAAGTATAACAATATAAGCAAAGTAGAATTGAAAGAGCAGAAGCCAAAAATACAAAACAAAAAGCAACTTATCAACCATTTAAGAGGTCCTGGAAAATAAAATACAAGTCTTCATTTAGCACCGAAATGACAGCATGGGAGATATTTAGGGGATGCAGTCTGCATAAACAAGATAATTATAAGGGAATGACTTCAAGGGAAGTCATTATGCTATGCTACTCTGCCTTGGTCTTGAATACTGTGTCTGGTTCTGGGCACCACAGTTTAAGAAGGCTATTGAGAATCTGGGATGTTGTCAGAAGAGGGTGGCCATCAAACCAAACCTTAGAAATAATGATTGAGGGAACTGCCTAGAGGAGAGGAGACTTAGAAGTAACAGGAAAGCCATCTTCAAATATTTGAATGGCTGTCTTGTGGAAGACTGTCCATCTTTGCTTTGCCCAGCTCCACAGGACAGGATCTGAAGTAATGGATCCAGATGACAAGAGAGTCAATTTCAAGCAAACATTAGGAAGAACCTCCTGCTGGTAAGAGCTGTCCAACAGTGGAACAGACTTTGCCCAGTTTTTTTTTTTTTTTAGGGTAAAAACTATGCTGAGTAAGAACAACAGAACACAAAATAAAGCATATGGAGATTGTTGTCATAAAGCCAAGGAGGGAAGAGCAAGAAGACAAACAGCTTCTGTGCTTTTCACAACAGTGCTTCAGGGGGCAGGTGGAAAGGGAGAATTAGACTGAACAAAACATGTTAATGTGTTTCTGGCTAATTGCCAAGGTAAGCTTCCTCTTAACTATGTTACCATTTGGATTTTTTTAAAAGCTACTGTTGTGTCTTAAGCTTTAAAATGAAGAGTCCAACGAGCGATGAATCAAACAACAATGCAACGGTTTATTCACTAGTCTTGGAAATAACACTACAGCTTAACTGGACATGATTTGGCTGCGCTCGTTCCCCTATTTCGCTACCCGGGATTAGTTCTGCACCTGCGCCTGCCGAAGGTAATCCACAAGTGTGTGTGCCGTGCAAGCGTGCGAACCAAGAGCTGATGCCCTATTAGCAAGCGGTGCTTATATAGCGTCTGAGCAGCCATTACCCCATGTTACAAGTTAGCAACCTTTTGTACAACCTTAATTAACCAATCAGTAATGCTATATACGAGCAGCGATGAATCCCTGCTAGGATCCAAAATAGTACCCAATCGGGTATAACACATTTGCATAAGAGCACGCCTTGAATTGGGGAAGGCGCACCAAAATTACCTTTAACTAGAATGGCGCGAATTGCCATTTTAACATGCAATGATAAGTAATAATAATACTAACAATTATCTCAATACACAACAGCTATACAACAGGAACATGTATTTACGAGCCAGATAATTTGGGGAGGGGGCATTCAGAAAGGATGGAAGGGGACAGAAACTGAAATGGCCTGCCAAGAAAAAGAAATTATGCTGCTTCATGCTTTGTGGGTATCCTTGCATTGTTGTTATGCAACAGCATCCTTATTAGTACTATCACTTCTGTTACGAGTAGGTGCAGTTTGGTGCACAGCCAGAGAGTCTTCTGAGATTGTGGTTGCTACAGGTGACAGGAACAAGTTTGCCATCTGTTTGTTATGAGTTTTTCATGCTTTAGACGCTTTGATCGTGAGAAGGGAAACAAACAGGATATCTCCTAACACATGGCAACCAAAGGGATGTCAGTGCTTTTATGTGGACTCTGCATGAAAGCAAAATCACATGCTTTGATAAATTGAGTTAAATGGTGTGCCTTCTGTCACCACTGAGTCAAATGAACTCTTGATGTCCCCAGAAGGACCGATTCCTTGAAAGAAAAACAGTATCCTATTTCTCTATGAATACTGTATAACTTAAAATCCCACAGCTGTTTTCAACTAGAGTAAACACATTCTGTCAATGGAACATAGGTAAGAGCTAGCTTAACAAGTCCCTTTCTATCAATGAAACTCTTCCTCTTCCTCTTTTTCTGCTGCTTCTGCTGCCACCGCTGCCATAACTGAATCCGAATATTGGCGATCCATGAACTGTCCTGAGAATATAATGCAGTGGCCTTTCATCTGCCTTCCACATCACAGCGTGACACCCGTACCACTGATCCAGTTCCATGAGTCACTTTCTGGTCCTGAGCCCTTTTGCAGACAAAGTCCTCCTCAGCCTCAGGCCCGGATTGATGAAGCTGCTGCTCTTCATCAAGATGGATTTAAGTGGGACTTAATCCACTTGGGGACCATCACCCTTCCCTGTAGACTTTGCCACCCAAGTCCTCAGGGTTGTCAAGTTAGTTAACCACCACCTAAAACTTGCTGTTAAGTCTCTGGCAGTATGGTCTACTCTATTACCATAGCAGGATAATCTAATCAGACTGTCGAAACTACTCTAGTTAGGTTAAACAACCAGAGCTAGCCCTATAATTCCAGTTTAGAAAAAGTATTTTGCTTGAGAAGTCTATCACTGTAGTGAATCAATTGACAATTATTCTTTAGTGAAGTAAAAGGTCCTACGATGCATGAACAAGTCACCTGGCACCATCTATTCCTACACCTTACAGAATAGCCAATGCTGAAATTCTGATAGCATGGACCTGCTGGGTTTATTATAAAGCAAATGTGAGCAAAACAAAATCCAGCAGACAGAGACTGAGATCAGGTAGGTGGACCAAGTCATCAGTTACAGCATAAGTGAAGAAGCTACCTTCCTTTGTCTTTCAAAGAACATGACAGTGTTTTGTTGCAGTGGCTAATTCATGTGATTGGCTAGAAGATGAACATACTTTTGAAAAAGTTGTTTGATTTTTACAAACCACTTGGACTCCATAGTTGATGATGGAAAGCAGGAAAAGGATTGTACATTCTTAAAGTTGGCATACCCACAGTTTCTCATTCTCTGAAATTGCAGACCAAAATCTCAACTGGAGGACAGGTTCTTACAATATCACAGGAGATGTCTCTGTGTAATAGCAAAAAAGCACAAAAAAGTATGTGGTGGAGTGTTGTGCGCACGCACGCAATGAATGTCAGAGACAGACAATGAATTTTCTATGCTACTTCCTAAGCAAATACCATAAGCCTCAAACATATATAAACATAATTTATTTGAGCCTTAGATGGGTTCCTATTACCAGTGGAAAGAGTAGATGGGGGGGGGGGCTTAGCACACATAATGAAACCAAATTTTGTCTTCCTCCACTGATCCTTGCCCTGAACCCTCTCCACAATTGGAGACCCAAGAAAGCACAACAATTACTTGAGACTTAGGCCAACACCCTCAGACTTAGCATCTCTAATACACACACATACACAGGGTTGGAGAAAAGTGTGATCTAGCACTTGCTACTTGTAATATATCAATCTCACATAGACCTTACTCAGATTTTTCTTGCACTCTGTTGTATTCCAGCTTTTCAAACCAAAGTGTACCAGTTTCAGAGGCCTATTCTTTCCACTTAGTAGTATCCATTGTGTGGAAGAGATAACTAATCCCGACCCGAAGAAATGAATTCTTTCATTGGTGGTAATGAAATAACAGACTGCAGAGTATATTACAGGCTATAGAAATGATTAATAATGATAATTATTCACAGGCAATGGTGACCCCTGAATAATTAAAACCAGATAACTGTGCTAATCTTTAAAAATTCCATCTCCACTGAGTCTTATTTGTCATCTCAGAGTGTAAACGAGAGCTACTAAATATTAGTAAAGTTTGGGTCAACGTAAAATGAAAAATATGTTTTGAAAAATATGTCACCAGGCTAATTACTATTCATTTTTGTTCATCAGTGCATGTGATGATGTTTTCCGGGTTAACAACCAGGCTCATAGCCAAAAATGTTGTGGTGATTGTTATACCTGTCAGGTCTCATCATTTTTTTGTTAATATCTGTTCAGAAGCACAAGCTATTTAGTTCCTCATTGACACTAAGGCCCTACTCGGCATTAAAAAAAAGGTGAAGTGAGAAATCTAGCCCCATCCTTTGGCTATTGTTGTCTCCATGTAGAGAAGGACAGTCTGAAGAAAAATTTCCACATGTCTGGCTATATGTGTTTGAAAATATTGAATTTTTTTTCACAGTGTTCAACCTCATGAGCAACAGAAGCTTTGCAGGCGCACCCCCCCAATAACGGACACAGACAACATTGAAAGTGGATAACAGCATCGGGCCACATTTATTGATTCAATGCCCTAGTCCGAATTATAAATTTGTATTGGTAAAACGACCAATCATAATTCATAAGGCAAGCAGGCCGAAGTAACACTGGTAAGGTACCACCCCAAAATTGCCAACGGCAATTGGTTACAATGTATCAATTTGTATCAATTTGTTTGTTGACAACAAACAAATTGTTGACCGTAGTCAATAACTAACTCATGACCCCACCCTCTGACGCGTATCCGTGAAATCACAGGGGTGATGCATGCTGGTTAGCAATCGTCATCACCCCATCGCCTGGTTCGTCGTTGACCGGACAACGTTTAACTAATTTATTCCTGTCTAGTGTTGTCCAGTCAATTGCGAACCTGCCGGATACTTGTGGGTCATACTGTTTACCTTACCAGTGCTACCCGCCAATGTGACCAAAGTCAACATTAGGAACACAGAAAGACCCCTATATCAAACCATAGCAACAGTGTGGGATGGGCAAAAAAGCCAGGACCCGGAAGCCAATATGGGTCCCAGCCAAAAATTCCCACCCGGCCCCGAAGCGACCAAAATATCACACTGTTAACTAGGGAGGGGGTGGAGGGGAAAAGACTTCTCCGCTCCGTCGCTGAGGTAAAATGGCAGCTCGGCTGCCTCGTGGCCACCCCTTTTATAAGGGAGCTGGCCACGCCCCTAACTACCCGGATTCTCTGTCCTGTGGGGGGGCCCGCAAAGGGCGCGGCGGCCATTTTGGCGCCGCGCTTGCATTGCAGGCGCACCCCCCCAATAACGGACACAGACAACATTGAAAGTGGATAACAGCATCGGGCCACATTTATTGATTCAATGCCCTAGTCCGAATTATAAATTTGTATTGGTAAAACGACCAATCATAATTCATAAGGCAAGCAGGCCGAAGTAACACTGGTAAGGTACCACCCCAAAATTGCCAACGGCAATTGGTTACAATGTATCAATTTGTATCAATTTGTTTGTTGACAACAAACAAATTGTTGACCGTAGTCAATAACTAACTCATGACCCCACCCTCTGACGCGTATCCGTGAAATCACAGGGGTGATGCATGCTGGTTAGCAATCGTCATCACCCCATCGCCTGGTTCGTCGTTGACCGGACAACGTTTAACTAATTTATTCCTGTCTAGTGTTGTCCAGTCAATTGCGAACCTGCCGGATACTTGTGGGTCATACTGTTTACCTTACCAGTGCTACCCGCCACACGGAGGGGCTTCAAAGAAGACCTGACGCCCCCCCCAGACCGTCAGCTCGGTCAACAGGCCTGCTCGCCAATCACCCAACAGGAGGTCCATACCTCCTCGCGACAGATGGACCCCATCCCCTGCGTACAAGTCATAATTTTTGTAGGCTAACATCGGGGTGATGACTGACCCGTCCCCAAGCCCTGTCGGCAAGAAACCGCGCCACCGCCCTATGGACCGTGCGCCTAGCGCGGTCAAGGGCCAGGAGGTTAACGCCCCCTCTATAGTAATGGCGCGGGACAATGTCCGCAAAACCAGGGTTGTGGCAGGCCAGACATAATGCAAGTAGGCGAGGTCCTCGCAAATCGCATGCTTAAGCTATAAGCCGGTGACCTGGCCCAAATCATTGCCCCCCAGGTGGATGATGAGAATGTCAGGCGGGTCAGCACCCAGGCCAGAAAAAAAAGGAAAGGCCGCAGCTCCCGCCATAACATCCCAGGCTTACCATGCCATGTGAGACTGGCGTGTTCACCCAGTCCTAGTCGGGGTCCCCACTCTGTCGCCGCAGCGTAACGCGCTGCCCTGTGCACATAGCTGTGGCCCACCAGCCATACTGTCACCGGTGTAATACGACACCCAGGGTCTGTAAGAAAATTGAGAAAAATTGAGAAAAAGACGGGAAGGTGACTGGATTGGTACTCATGGCGGAAGTGGGCGCACATAAAACTGAAAACATTGCGAGCCCCACCTCCCCATGCTGCGTATGCCAGCCCCAGAGTACCCAAAAGCAGCTGCTGTAGAGGCTGCACCAGTACGGAATGAACGTGTGCCATAACGGGCACCTGTGAGGGCACTCCCTGTCACCTTCCAAAACTGAAATTTAGTAAGGGGAGACCCATCTTGGTGACAGAAAAACGGGCCGTGGTGCATGCCACGCAGTGCCAGGAACTCCTGTAGGGCACCAACCGGACAGATGTCTGCCAAAGAACACCATAGCAGTCTTACACCACTGCCTACGCCATGCTGATCTGTATTAGAGGAGCGTATCCTCAACTGGGCCCAGTCTTTGGCAACATAGACATCCTCGAGTTCCAGTGCCCTACAACTTGCATCCGCCTTATACAGCATCTCAAGCTCGCTGTCGCGGAGCGCTCCAAAAAGGCCACCGTTGTAGCCGCATGAAGTGGGCTGCCTCATTTCCAAAACAGAGGCCAGGCCAGCCCCGGGCCAATTGGGTAAAACCCTGGGAAAATCTTGCATCCGCCTTACTCAGCATCTCAAGCTCGCCGATGCGGAGGGCTCCAAAAAGGCCACCGTTGTAGCCGCATAAAGTGGGCTGCCTCATTCATCGAAACTGAGGCAAGGCCAGCCCCGGGCCAATTGGGTAAAAACCCTGGGAAAATCTTGCATCCGCCTTACTCAGCATCTCAAGCTCGCCGATGCGGAGGGCTCCAAAAAGGCCACCGTTGTAGCCGCATGAAGTGGGCTGCCTCATCTATCAAAACAGAGGCCAGGCCAGCCCCGGGCCAACTGGGTAAAAACCCCTGGTAAATGGGGTGGCGGTCGGCCGGGAAACGCCCGCGCACGCGCACCCACCCCTCCCAAACATGTCTCACCCGGAAGTCATTGGTGCCGTCCACACGACCTCCCACTTTGGCCACAAAAGCCAACCCGACAGCTGAGATGCTATGGTGCGTGGTGCAAGGCCCTAGGCATACAGGTAAACCATGAACCGCAGAACATGGGCTACTGGGATCGGCCAGGTTCCTGGCAGTCAGAATCGGGTACATAATACTCTAAAGGAACTAAATGCGTGGTGATACGCCTTACTCATGCATGGCGCTAGTGACAGGCCAATCGCCCGGTTCACCTCTCCTCGCCAACGTTCCATCTCTCGTCCAGGAGTGGCGAGGGAAATTCCTCCGCATCCGGGGGCCGAGGCACGGAACCGGGAGATCTGCAGGCGGGACAAAGCAGCAGCAATATCGTTATCAACCCTTGGGACATGCCTGGCCCTGCAGGGAATGTTGAGGCACAGGTTGCATAACACAAACCAACACACTAGCCCCATAACCCCGGGCGATTTGGAAATCTGTGCAGTGACGATGCGGACAACAGCCGCGTTGCCATGCCAAAATTGCACAACTGAGTTGGCCCACTCCTTGCCCCATAGCATCAAAGCACCCAGGATAGGGAAACATTCCAGATACGTGAGACCATGCAGGCGACACTCGCCTGCCCAGTATGTTGGCCACCCACCATAGGCCCACTTCCAATTGAAGTACATCCCGTAAACCCAGGAATCCTGAGGCATCGGACCGCATCTGAAAGCAAGGGGGAGCCAGGAGATCAGACCCCAAAATGACACCCCGGTGAACCACCTCTGGATCTATGGCCAGACAAGCACGTCTGCCCCGATACCCCGGGTAAATCTGAGCCTGTGATGGGGCCTGGAGAATCCCGCCAAGGCATCGCACCAGCGCAGAGCAAATGCCCTGCCCGGTGCTACGACCCTGCCAGCTAAACTGGGGTGACCACGTAGCACCAAAAGTTCCCTCAGTGATGCCATGCGCTCGGCCAGCCAGACCGAGACAAGGGCCACTAGCTTTGGGACCTTATCCCACTGCCACCTAGAATCCTGCGCTACCGTGTTACTCTCCACCCCAGGAATACTAGCTGTGGAGATGGGCCCTCGGTCTTTTCGGGCGCTAAAGGGACACCCAGTTCCTCCATTAGCGTCTGAAATGTGTTGAGGAGACGTGTGTACGTGTCCCAGCCCCGTTCAGCCCCGAATAAAACCATCCAGGGATTGGGCTACAGACCGGGACCCTGACCTGCGGACAAAAGCGCAATCTAGGAAAGTGGTGAAACGCTCGAATACCGAGCCCCAATGGAATAGCCAAAAGGCATGGCATCATTGAAATAATATGCTCCCCGGGACGGGGTGCAGGGACAGGGCCAGCGACCCTGCCCGCATAGACCCTATTGTCAAAGCTAGCAGCAGCCACCTCCTCCCTCCCCTTAAGGGATAAAAGATTGGGGGCATCCTGAGGGGACCTATTACCCATGAAAGGGATCCGGAACCCCTGCCTAGAACCCTGAAGGAGAGAACCCGCATCCTCTCCCTTCGGGTACCATGTGAGCCACGCTCCAACATGTCCACCTTAACTGGGGAGGGAGCCCTTCGGTGAACTAGATCCATCTGCGGCAGTCTTGCCAGCCCCCTGTCTGCCCCACCCTCTGCCCCGCATCCTTCTAGGCCTGGGACAGGCAGAGGCCGCATGGGGGCCAACACAGTTGGGATACTTCTGTCTGTATTGCAAGTCTTCCCCTCAGAGGAGCCATTGGACAAGAAAGTCCAGCACAGCAGGCGGGCTGGAACCCCCCGCCCCGCCCCCTGGCAGGTGACCTATGCTGGGGCCGCCTGCTGAACCGCATGCCCACAATGGTATATCTCCCCGGGCGCAGGGCGCGAGGGTGTCACGTACAAAAGCCGCAGCCTCTGGCCTGGCTAATCCCGCCTAATCTCGGGGTGCGGGGAAATCCGCCTACGGCATTCCTCGTCACAAGCCAACCACGCTGGGTCCGGAAAGTAAACCATCCCCCGGTGGACATTGTCCAAATACTGGACCATCGGAATTGCCAGATCCGGCCGGGCCCTAAGGTACACCGTCATGCATATGATGCAGGCCGGCAACCATTTGGCCCACATACTTGGTGGCTTGAGACAACGTGCCTGCCACTATCCTTCTCATTCTGCCCCTCCCTCTTTCCTTGATGGGCACCTTGTTTAGGAGCGCGAAGATATCCACGCACTCCCCCCGCCAAATTTACTCTCTGGCGGCCTGTGCCAAGCGGTCACTCAGCGGTAAGGAATAGGGGCTTGGACCAACCCGGCCACCCAAAACATTCCCCTCAGGGTAGGGAACACCCCCCACCACGGGGCCCTGGGTGTTAGCTGTCATCGCCGGGTGAGGGTACACCGCCGCACCACCCGCGCGAGGCCAAGGCCATTGAAAAGCCCCCCCCATATTGGGAATGTGTGTGGATGTACTTGCTTACACCGTATACTCACATGCTGCACCCCCGCGGGCCGCCCCCACCGGGGGTTCCGGCCCACTGGGGGCGTCGGAGCTCACGACCGACGTAGAGCTCATCACCGGGGCCTGACCCGCACCTGGCTGCTGGCTGGGGAGCTGCGAGGCAGTGGGCGAAACCGCGCCACGCGCCTGCAGCAGCTCAACCCTCCTTGTCGGCTGTTGTCCTCCTGCCGGCAGCGCCTCAAAAGGAACCCCAAAGGGAGGGCCCCCGCCTGACTGGCCCGAGCCAACGACGCTTCAAGGGCCGCCAGGCGGGCCAGTAAGGCTTCCACGTTGACCCAGGGCCAAGGGCCGGCCGGCCCGCACGGTCCAAGGCGTGGGTACAGGTCGCTGTACCCCAGGACCCGAATATGGCCATTGGCCAACACCGAAGCCCGGCAGGGTCGGTGGAGAAACCTGCCAAGGCAGGGGGCCGCACCACCCCCCAAGGCTAGAGGGCCCCGGGAGAGGCTGCGACCCAAGAGCAGCAGGCCCAACCTGGTGGGCGGGTGCAGGAGCGGTGTCCACCGCTCGCGGGCCGCGGGCCGGAGCCCCTACCGCGCCCGCAAATTGTTCGCCCGCTCCGGGCCAAGGGGCGATAGACCCCATTCCGCCGGTCCCGGCAGGGGCCTGCAAAGGCTGCTGCTGGGGAGGCGGCACCGCGGTCCTCCGACCCGGGTTGCGCCTCCTAACAGCGCGAGCCGCACTCCAAGCTGCCTTCTTCTTCGAAGGCATCTCCACCGAAGCAAAGGGAAGCCGAAAAGGAAGAATCGCTACCAAAAGGCTTCCCGGTAAGCTAAAGAGCGACGGAGACACAGGGGAAAAGACTTCTCCGCTCCGTCGCTGAGGTAAAATGGCAGCTCGGCTGCCTCGTGGCCACCCCTTTTATAAGGGAGCTGGCCACGCCCCTAACTACCCGGATTCTCTGTCCTGGGGGGGGGGCCGGCAAAGGGCGCGGCGGCCATTTTGGCGCCGCGCTTGCATTCTTCTCTGAATTAGAAATGTGACAAAAAATCATTATAAAACTTCTATTAAAAAATCTTAGAAAGACAATGGCACCAAAAGGAGGTGGTATTCAATTGAGTTGCATGGCTGTTCAATCCACTGTTCATATCCTAACTGTTGATGATGGCACCTCCTCTTTCTTAACAGAGAGCTCTTTTCGATAAAACAGAACTCAGATTGGACAGCTTTTCAAAAAGAGATTATGACACTTTATTTGGAAACCTTTCAAATAGGGTACTGTCCTTCATAAAATAATATATGTGGATATCTAAACTGCAGTGGCTCAAGAGGCTAAGATGCTAACTGGGAGGTGGAAGGTCAGCAGTTTGATTCCCGAGTACTGCTGGATAGAATGAGCTCCCGTCTTTGTCCCAGCTCCTGCCAACCTAGCAGTATGAAAGCAAGAAATTGAAAGTACTGTATTTTCTGGCGTATAAGACTACTTTTTAACCCCGAAAAATCTGTGCCAAAGTCAGGGGTCATCTTATAGGACAGGTACTTAACTGCAGCTGACAAGTATATTCCAAACTCTATATTTTAACTGGAAAAGTTGGGGGTCGTCTTATACGCCCAGTCGTCTTATATGCCGGAAAATACGGTAGATAAATAAGGACCACTTCAGTGGGAAGGTAACAGCTTTCTGCGTGCTCCAGTGTCTAGTCATGCCTGCCACATGACCACGGAAACGTCTGCAGAAGCAGACAGCGCTGCCTCTTCGGCTTTGAAACAGAGATGAGCACTGAACCCTAGAGTCGGATATGACTGGCTTTCGAGCAAGGGAAACCTTTACCTTTAAACAGCTTCCAAATCAAATGTTATGGACTGCCCATGTGTTTCAGAGGCCAATACTTATTATCATTGACCACTTGTGTGAGTCTGTGCCATTTCAAATACAGTAAAACCTCACATAAAGAGAGCCTTGCTTAGATACTAAATCACTTAAAGAGCAGAATTTTCTCTGAATGGTCACCTCGCTTAACAGCTAAAAACAACCAAAAAACTCGCTTAACAACTAAATCGGAGTTCGCAATCTCCCCCACCAGAAGTCACAATCAGTCACTTACAATGGTAGCAATAGCGCTGTTTCCAAGTGCAACTCTCTTAAAGAGCAATCATGAGGAATGCATTATGCTCTTTAAGCGAGGTGCCACTATATTGAAATCAAGCCCTTAGAGGAAACAGCAACTTATGTAGTTCTAAGAAACAATTTTCTCCTTTATAATTCAGTGGGTGTGCATCTGAAAACTACTGCCAGATTTGCTGTGGTAGGAAAACTGAAGCTTTTCATGGGGGTGGGGAAGACATATGGAGCCACGTTTGTAAAGCTACCAATTGCCCTGGAAGCCACCCAGAGGGCACCATTAGCTTTAAAACTAAGGTACGTGTACCCTGTGCTGTGTACCTTGTTTTTAGTGACTGGAAGATTTCCAGGAAGATCTTATGCCTATTGCTAATTTAGAACAAGATTCCAAGAGTACTGGCAAAGTTTGCCAGCATCTGAAAGAATCCACAAGTGGGAGAAACGACAGAAGATTAGATTGAACCAAGTTAGAGTAGAAAAAAAGGAATTTTTTTGTGTGAAAGGAATATTTTACAACCAATCAAGTAGCTTTGGGAATTCAATCCTCTTCTTTATGACTGTATAAAATACTTCCATGCTGGTGTAGGAAGACATAATGGAGCACAGAGACCAATAAACACTCTTCTCATCAAAACACTACCAGCTGATGCAAACTCAAATGCCCTTCACTTACAGCAAATAACACATATCTACTGGGAATTCTGATACTTCATTCTCCTTTTTGTTTGCTAAAATAAATGACAGTTACAGGGATAGAGTTAAAGAAAGTTTTAATGAAATGTTTATGGGCTTTTATTTCTTAAATTTTATCAGAATACAGTAATACCTCAGATAATGCTAAAACTTGGTTCCACAAGTCTTAGTGTTATCCAATTTTTAGTGTTGTCCGATACATGCATCGGATAACGCTAAAATTCTATGGGATGCATCAGATAATGTCAAAACTCCATAGAGATGCATTGTAACAAGCACAGGCTTTAGCGAACATTATGCGATGCATCCCATTGGATTTTAGCGTTATGAAATGCAATTTCCCCCAAAAAAATTATCAGGTCGTTATCCAATGTTAGTGTTATGCGATGCAGTTGTTATCCAAGTTTTTACAGTATGTGATAGAGCATGTGATTCACTGTAGTTCAATGCCTCTGTCTGGGGACTCTGGACATTTGCTGCTAATAAAAAATGACCATCTGGCACAATGTAAGCAGAACTGGTCCATTTACGAGTTGAAATGAGACATCAAAGCAGGGTGTGCAACAAATTTCATTGCCCTACCTGTTGCTCACCTTCTTGTGTCACTTCCTGGTGCACTTCACCTTATTTTGCCATATGGCAAAGCAAAACACCTACCTGCTCATCTGCCCTATGTATAAAGCAGCATTGGCCCTCATGAGTGGTGGTGGTGGTGGTGGTGGTGGTGGCGCATGTGGAGCCAAACATACACAAAACACTTCAATTACTTGGTCTTGCAACCTCTTAATAAAGCAGCAATGACCACTTTTGCAATCACCATTGGGTTTACACATAGGACAGGCAGGTTGGGTGGCAGGAGTGATGCTGAAGTCACTTCAGCTCAATATAAGTCAAGACATATGAGCAAAGATGGGGAGATGAGGTGTGGGCAATGAGGCATAGTGTCTGTCATGATGGGATGAAATTAACAGAGGCAACAAGAGTGGTTCTTTCCTTCATATTTCAGGCAATGGAAAAGTGTAGGCCATCTCTGAGTAGAAGGGAACTTTACTGAACCTTCCACATCCATTTTTGATTCTTGGTGTATCAGAGAGAAAATGGTATCAGCCATTATTGACACATTAGTGAAGCTATGTTTAGTGATCGTATCAATGTGCCGAACCATAAATAAAACAACAATGGGTGTATTCTAGTCAGAAGAGCACCCATAAAGGTCAGTGTAAGGGCAGAATAATTTTGGGTGTTGACTGTCCAGTTTGCCTAAGAGCAATAGTATGTAATTTCTGAGTGAAATTAGAATCTCCCAATTTATTTTCTGGAAACAAGGAATGCAATTTTTAAACATCACATCCCCATGTTTTTGGGTTGTTGTTTTTTTTAGTGGATTCTTCTACTATTAGACAAAGTAAGGTAGTTTCCTCAAGCAGCACATACTGAGGTCCTGATAGAGTTGTTTGGACCTGGCAATACCCACCTTGTAGATCTCCAACCTAGCATGCTGCTATAGAATACCCCTCATCTCTGCTGTTGAAATAAAAATCAAATGGTAGTCTGAATTATCCCACCTTCCCTCCAATGAGTTCAAGGTGACTTAACTTGCTTTCCTCTTTCCTCATTTTAATCTCCAAGCATACCTACAAGGTGGGCTCAGGCTGAGACAGCGTAACTAACCTAAGATCACCCAATAAATTTCATAGCAGAGCAGGGACTCCCAAATCCCAGTCTAACCACTACACCTCACTGCAATGGGAGGTACAGCAGCCTTAACTTTCGTTTTAGAAACCCCTGGACTCTTTAGGCTTATTGTTTTTATTTCAGTAAAATTACTATGCCTTCGAAATCTAAATAAAACCGTCTAGGCAGAGTGTCCCATTTATGGCATGAGTACCTCAATGTATGCTTTGTATTGTGCTAAACAAGCGTTTGGGAGAGATAATAGTAAGTGCATTGTAAAGTGAACAATGATGTAGCCAGATGGCAAAGTATGCTTGACAATATCTTTTAATTTGGGACAATGTAACTAGAAAAGGCCAGTGCTGGGATGAAAAACATTTTATCTGACACTTGATGGTGCTACTGGAATATCATCAAGGCATAATACAAATATGGTACATTAGAAGAAAATCAAAACTATGGTAGACAAATACTTTTATTGGGATCAGACAAAACATTACAAATAGCTATTATGCCACACACACACACACACACACACACACACACACACACACACACACACACACACACACACACACACACACACACAGAGAGAGGTAATGGCAACCTTGTGTTGTCAGCTAATCTTTCTCACACTAAGTCAGCCAAAAGGAACTGCAGAATGAACTCACCAAAAAGTGCCTTCATTTTGGCACTTAAGCTTCAGTGGGGATTAGGGTGTAATTTCAAAATTAAATATGGAAAATGACATTTCAAATTTAACATATAACCTTTTTCCGACAAGACTTCTTCTTCCATGTCTAGGTGAGAAATGAAACTGCCAAAATGAAGGCACTTTTTGCTGAGTTCATTCTGCAGTTCCTTTCGGCTGATTTAGTGTGAGAAAGATTAGCTGGCAACACAAGGTTGCCATTACCAGTGTAGCCTGATTGTGGTTCTTGAGACTGATTTTTCTTTTAAAAAAGGAATTACAGCATGTGTATAAGACAGGGACCCTTGCTGTTTGAGGAGAAACCCTACTAAATCCAATGTAACTTCCATCTTGGTAGACAAATACAGGTTGTAGCTGAAGAGGCAATTTAAGATTAAAACAGTTCAGTCCAACTAACGATATGGATCCATCTTCTCTGAGCCACACCATGGACAGCATGCCACACAGAAGCTGTGTTTTGGGGATGGTACTGATTCACATCCCGAACACATCAATGTGTACCATTCTTGCAACTAAACAAGATTTTTGAAATAGATTCTTAACTTATGAATCTTAGTGCATTGAGATTTATGTATGATTGTACAGCAGACAGCTGGTTATTTTTAATCAGCGGATGTTCGGATCAATGATATCAAGTTATGAAATGAAACCAGCCAACATTACCATAGTCCTTTAGACAGTTATTGTACACAATCACCCTGGTCACTTCAATAGCCATTAAGCTGACATTGACAGAATGGATACACAGGGTAAGAGATGAAAGATCTTGTTCTAATACGGAAGAATCCTGCTAAAGGTAATGCACTTTATATGAATAATGTGCAGCATTATGTGGTGCTCTTCCACCTTAATGGAGGATGCCTATCAGGTCTTCTTCTAGTAAATTAGTGGTTAAAGAAACACCTGGGGGGTTAAGCCATGCATTCTTATGTCTGCATACAGGAGTCCAAAAAAGAAGAATATAGCTGGGGGGAAATAATCAAACTACTATAGTGATAATCAGTAGCAAGAATGTTCAAAGCTTCCATGAAATTTCACCACTTATTATTTTTAAAAAATTGTCTCCTCTCAAAACAAAATTCCTGGGTTTTCTCTAAATTAGACCCTCTCAACTCACCTGGAAATTTTACTTTGGTGAAGTTCAGAAGCAAATCTAATTGCAAGTCATATAATGTTTGCCCATAACATGCTGAGATGTTTTCACCAACTATGCCTCAACTGTATCTCCAATAATGGTGAAAGGCAATTATTCTTCACATCTGTACCACTTTCAAGGTGTATATTAATTGTTTGAATAAAACTCTTCACGCAAAGACAAGGATAGCACTTCAGAAAACACCACATGTAGCCGAGCATTCTTGCTGATATAGTCCATTTTGAACTCCAGAACAATTTTTAAAATGCACCAAAAGGGATACCTGTAATGTACATATCTGAGATAGTAGAAATCACAGGAATTAGGCCATGGAGTTTGGTGGGTTTTTTGGACAGGTTCTTCTTCTGCCATATCCGATTCCAAATATTGATGATCATCATGGCAATCAGCCATGAAGATTGTCCTGGTAATATAATGCAGTGGCCTTTCATCTGCCTTCCCCATCGCAGCATGCCCCTTGTACCACTGATCCAGCTGTGTGAGTCACTTTCCGGTCCTGAGCTCTTTTGGCATGCCAAGTCCTCTTCAGCCCCAGACCACTGTTGATGAAGCTGCTGCCCTCCATCAGGATGGATTCAAGTGAGATTTAATCCACTTGGAGACCATCACCCTTCCCTGTGGACTTTGGCACCCACTGGCGATTAAGACAAGTTTTTTAATACTGCATCTTTATCTAGATTTAAACTTATTAGAGTGCAGGATATTCATCTATGGGAATTATATCTTGCCCAAGGCCACAAAGAAACCTGCAGAAATTGAGATGAGATTTTCATGTGCATCTCACAATTTGAACTGCCATACTACCATACCCAAAACACTTAAGAATAAGGTCAAGTGATCATGTGACTGACAATCATCCAAAGATAAGAAATAATTAAATATACATTGCAAAATGTAATAATTTTTAACTAGCACCACTTGCTACAATTTAGGAATGCCCCTCAATAAGTATATATTTAGGAGCATTCCTAGTTCCATTTTCTAGTTTTATATTGTTTCTTCTGGGCATAGTAATTGACATTTTTAAAAATGTCATATATTAGATCAGTGTCATATTTCAAAATCCAACATTGCTTTCAAGTTATTCCCATTAAAACTAAATTTACAGGCTTTGCATCAAACTTCAAAAATTGATGATAAGACTGATAGTTCCTATACTGTTAACTACATATGAAAACAAATGCCAATGCTATTTTCACTTTGATAGAAAAACCTCTTCAGAAAGAGGTCGTCAAAATGCTGGACATGTTTGCAGGCTAACAAGCAACTCTTGCAGCTAATTCGAACAAATTTATGCTGTTTAGTTTATTGAATTTCAGTCTGCGTTTTCAGAGTTTAACTTATTGGGACTTCTATTCTCAAGGGCAATTAACTCCAAAAGACTAGCTTCAAGGGAGCTGCTTTGAATTAGGGACCATACAGACATGCACATCTGGAAGCACTATTACGTGTTGCACCATTCAGTGCTGGAGACTAAGAGATCTTAAATGGGTGGCTATTCTCACTGGACAAGAAAACCTAAAACCTCACCAAACTAACATGGAAATATTCCATCTATTTTATGCATAGCGAAAAACACTCATTAATATTACACTTAAAAGTCCCTTAAAATTGCTTACAGCAACAGCAAAATATGTAACAAAGCCAAAATCAGTAATCAAATAAAATTAAAAATGCATAAAGAAAAAAAAAACATTTCAGAAGCACAAAAACTTCATCGATAATACAAAGAATATTGGAGGAGGGGAATAGTCTGATCCAGCATGGCTGTTACGTTTTTGGCAGTGCCTGTTTTAGTTTCTGGCTACACACACATATATAGAAACAGTCAAATAAGATTTCAGGCTGGAGTTTGGAAAAACAGTGGAAACCTAACTCAAAGATGTCCTTGCTGTCCAGTGTTAGTATTAGGAGTGTGTTTTCGTGTCAGAGATTACTCTGGTTTGAAAGGATTTTTGCAGGGGATGCCCAAATGAGGCTCTTTTCATGCCCCCTATCGTGCAGCTCTCCGGGAATCGAATCCCATGCTTTCGGTCTCCAAGCACAGTGCTTTTACCCACTGCGCCATCAGGGAGCTGCTAGTATTAGGTAGAACCTCCTTTCTACTAACAGTCTTCTTCTGTCACCTAATCCTGATTTCTGTTGTTTTAAGGTTGAACTACAGCCCTGCTTTGACACTTTCTTCTTTCACTCTGACTAAAAGTTGTTTCTAGTCATTGCTACTTTCTGTCAGTAAGTGGGTAACATCTACATATCTTAAATTATTGATGCTTCTTTTACCAGTTTTCATTCCTCTTTCATCTGAGTCTAGATTGGCTTTTCATATGATATGTTCTGCAAACATATTGAACAGATAAGGAGAGAAAATGCTCTCTTGTCTGACATCTTTGCCTATAGGAAATCATTCCGTGTCTCCATATTCTGTCCTAATGGTAGCTTCTAGTCCACAATACAGGTTATACAAGAACAATAAAATGCTGAGGCACACTCATTTCTTTTTGAACAGCTCATAGTTTCTCATGATCCATACAATCAAGCCTTTGTTGCAGTCTACAAAGCATATACTTATCTTCTTCTGAAATTCTTTGCAGTGCTCCATTAGCTAGCAGATATTTGCAATATGATCTTGAATGTCTTTTCCTTTTTGGAATCCAGCTTGAACATCAGGATTTCTTTCTTCATATAAAATAAATTGTTGCAATACCTTGAGCATCTCTTTGCTCACATGGGAAATTAAAACAAAGGTTTCTACACTTCCTGTACACCTTGGTATCTCCTTTCTTAGGATTTGAAATGTGGTACCCAGATCTCGAACTGCGAACTGCGAACTTGCCAGACTTCCAGCTAACAAGGCGATCTTCTTAACCACTGAGCCACTCTAGTGGATGCTAGATAGCAATCATACCTGCAGTTTTTCACAAGTTGCAAGAATAGAATTTTGACTAAAGATTTATGCTTACAGTTTTTCCTCATACATATGAGTTTTGTAAGATAAAAGAGCATACCTATAACTTCTAATATATATGTCTCCAACAATTATGGAGTCTTTCATGTATATGGAACATAGAAGCAAGCTGATATAGTGGATGTGGTTGTCTAAAGCAAGATTTACCTCACCATGAGTGAAACAATGCTATATTTTCTTCCTATGAAAAGAGATGAAGTATCTAAACAATGAAACAACTTATACCTTGATATCCAGATCAATTTCAATTTTATTGAAAAGGTTATCTAAAGTTTTCTAATTTATTGTGTACCTCATACATCTCCAATGGAGATTAGGTTTTTCTTTGCTTGTTGTATGTGTAAATTCTTTTAATATTGTACACTGCCCAGAGTGAGAAAATCACACAGATGGGTGATATATAGATGTAACAAACAAACAGTTCTTACATTAGACATAACACTTTCAGAGATATATATCAGCTGTGACAGACTCAAATTACCAAGAGTGTTAGAAATCTTAGTGCTCTGAGCACTTCATTCACATGTCATACATTTGACTGACAGCTAAGATCTTTCAACAGATGAAGAAAATTGGGGGGGGGGGGGTGTTAGGTGAGGAAAGAGAACATAAGAACATAAGAACAGCCTTGCTGGAACAGGCCACAGCCCATCCAGTCCAGCATTCTGTCTCACACAGTGGCTCACCATTTCCTTCAGGGTATTCCCAAGGAGATGCCTTCACCTTCTTAGGATTCCCTGGAAATGGCATTGAGAGATATCCTGCCTATCTCTCCAACCCGGAGGTTGTCCTTAGGTAGCCATAATTATAGCCATTGATAGCCTTGTCCTCCATGAACTTGTCTAATCCTTTCTTAAAGCTGTCAAGACTGACAGCTGTCACCACTTCTTCTGGCAGGGAGTTCCATAGACCAGTAATCCTCTGGGTGAAAAAGTACTTTCTCTTATTTGTTTGAGAACTAGTACCCAAAAGTTTCATGGAGTGTCCCCTAGTTCTAGTGTTGTGCGATAGGGAAAACAGTTTTTCCTTATCTACCTTGTCCACACCGTGCATGATTTTATAAACTTCAATCAGGTCACCTCTTAGACGTCGTCGTTCAAGAGTGAAAAGGCCCAAACGTTGCAGCCTCAGATGGTAAGGAAGGTGTTCCAGTCCCCTAATCATTCTGGTTGCCCTCCTCTGTACTTTCTCCAACTCCATAATATCCTTCTGGAGGTATGGCGACCAGAACTGTACACAATATTCCAGATGGGGCCTCACCATAGATTTATAAAGAGGCAAAATGACACTTGCTGACTTATTTTCTATACCCTTCCTAATGATCCCTAACATTGAGTTTGCTTTTTTCACTGCTGAGGCACACTGGGTTGACACCTTCATTGAGCTGTCCACCAGGACACCAAGGTCCCTTTCCTGGTTTGTCGCAGAGAGTTCAGACCCCATCAGTTTATAAATGTAATTGGGGTTTTTTGCCCCAACATGCATCACTCTGCACTTACTGATGTTGAAGCTCATTTGCCACTGTTTTGCCCACTCCCCCAGTGTCAAGAGATCCCTCTGGAGCTCTTCACAATCTCTCACAGTTTTTACTACCCTGTATAATTTAGTGTCGTCAGCAAATTTGGCTACCTTGCTTTTTACTCCTACCTCTAGATCATTTATGAAGAGGTTGAAAAGCAGGGGTCCCAGTACTGAACCTTGGGGGACCCCACTCTTTACTTCCCTCCACTTGGAGAATTGTCCATTTAGTGCTACCCTCTGTTTCCTGTCCCTTAGCCAGTTGCTGATCCAGGACAAGACCTGTCCCTTTATTCCATGACTGGTAAGTTTATTCAAGAGCCTTTGGTGTGGGACCTTGTCAAAAGCCTTCTGAAAGTCCAGATAAACAATGTCAACTGGATCCCCCTTATCCACATGCTTGTTGACACTCTCAAAAAATTCCAACAGATTAGTGAGGCATGATTTGCCCTTGCAAAAGCCATGTTGGCTCTCCTTTAGCAGCGCCTTCTCTTCTATGTAACTATTAATTCTATCTTTTAGGATGGTTTCCATCACTTTACCTGGGACACATGTCAAACTGACAGGCCGGTAATTTCCTGGATCACCCCTGGATCCTTTTTTGAAAATTGGTGTTACATTCGCTACCTTCCAGTCATCAGGCACAAAGCCTGATTTGAGGGAAAGATTATATATTTTGGCTAGGATATCAGCAATTTCATCTTTAAGTTCCCTGAGAACTCGTGGATGGATGCCATCTGGTCCTGGGGATTTGTTAGTGTTTAGCTTAACAAGACATGCAAGGACCTCCTCCCTGGTTATTTCTATCTTGCTTAATTATTCGGTTTCCCTCCCTACGAAGATAGGCTCTGTTTTGGGCATGTGGTCTCTGTCTTCTTCAGTGAATACTGAAGCAAAGAATTCATTGAGTCTCTCTGCAATCTCTGTTTCCTCTTTAATAACCCCTTGCCTTCCATTGTCATCTAATGGTCCAATGGCCTTCCTAGTTGGGTTCTTACTTCTAATGTACTTAAAGAAGTCTTTGTTATTTCTCTGAGTATTTTTAGCTATACGCTCCTCAAAGTCTTGCTTTGCTTTCCTGATTGTTGCCTTGCATTTGTTCTGCCAGAATTTATGTTTCTGCCTGCTGTCCTCATTTGGACAAGCCTTCCATCTTCTAAATGAGCTTTTCTTGCTCTTGATCACTTCCCGAACAGCTCCTGTAAGCCACATCGGAGTCCTCTTGGACCTGGCAGTGCCCTTTTTCCTTTTGGGTATGCATTCCAATTGAGCCTCTGTTATTGTTTTTGTAAACAGCCTCCATGCCTCTTGGAGTGTTTGGACTCTCTCAATTTTCCCTTTCAGTTACTTTTTTACTAGTTTCCTCATCTTTGGGAAATTTCCTTTTTGAAAATTTAAGGTCTCTGTGTTAGATTTTATCAGTGACTTGCGGTCTATGATCAAGTTAAACATAATTGAGTTGTGGTCACTGTTCCCTATTGGATCAGTCACATTAACATCTTGCACCAGATCCTGAGTATTACTCAGAATCAAGTCAAGGATTCTTGAACCTCTAGTTGGGTCTTCAACCATCTGTCTCAGGGAACAATCATTGAGCATATCTAGGAACTTTATCTCTTTATCATGTGCTGAACAACAGTTCACCCAGTCTATGTGAGGGTAATTGAAGTCCCCCATTATAACCAGGCTTCCCTTCCTGGATGCCTCCTTTACAACATTCTCCAACTGCCAGTCTCCCTCAAGAGTTTGGGTCGGAGGCCGATAGTATATGCCTACTGTTAGACCATCCTTGTGGCCTGGTACTCTTACCCACAGAGCTTCTAATGGTGACTCCAAATCACCTAGATATTCCAATTCATACGATTTTATCACTTCTTTGACATACAAGGCTACACCACCTCCTGTTTGCCCCTTCCTATCCTTCCTGTACAGTTTGTAGCCTGGGATAACTGTATCCCATTGGTTATCATCCGTCCACCAGGTTTCAGTGATACCAATAATATCAATATTTTTATCTATTGCTAAGTATTCCAGCTCCCCTATTTTGTTCCGGAGGCTTCTGGCATTTGTATACAAGCATTTATATATGCTTTCCTGATACAGTCTTTTGAGTCTAGTTGCATTGTTAGACTGCCTCTTGCATCCTTCTGCTAGAGTGCTGGTGACTAGCTCCTTGCTCTGCTCAGTAATTTTTGCATCCTCCTCACTACTCAAGTACACACTTTCCCGAACCGGATGCTGCCCAGCTCCTGTCGGCTTTCCCCCAGTTATCAGTTTAAAAGCTGCTCTGCAGCCTTTTTGATGTTGAGTGCCAGCAATCTGGTCCCATCATGGTTTAAATGCAACCCATCCCTCCTGAACAGATTTGGCTTGTCCCAAAATGTTCTCCAGTTCCTGACAAATCTGAAGCCCTCCTCTCGACACCACCGCCTCATCCACGCATTGAGGCTTCTGAGCTCTGCCTGCCTGGTAGGTCCTGCGCGAGGGACAGGCAGCACTTCTGAAAATGCTACCTTGGAAGTCCGGGACTTCAATCTTCTTCCTAACAACCTAAATTTGGCTTCCAGGACAGACCACTTGGCCTTCCCAACATCATTAGTACCAACGTGTACCATGACAACTGGCTCGTTCCCAGTTCTCTCTAACAATCTATCTAGATTTCTTGTGATGTCTGCAACTTTTGCACCTGGCAGGCAAGTCACCATACGGTTATCATGTGCATCACAAATCCATTTCTCTGTATTTCTAATTATTGAATCGCCTAGTACAAGGAGCCTCTCTCCTGCAATCTGTTCATCTACATGCACCTCATCAACCATATTAAGGGAGAGAACCTCAGTTTGTTCCTGTTGTTCATCTTCCTGGATCTCATCAAGTGTGATGAAGGAGAGGTCATCAGGTGGAACCAGTTGTTCCTCTGTGTGTTCCTCATCAGGTGTGATAAGGGAAAGAGCCTCAAATTTATTCTGTAATTTCAGACTCTCAGAGTGATCCCCTACTCTTCTCCTCCTTTGAGTCACATTCCTCCAACCATCTCCCTCCTGAGTTAGTGAAGGGCCTTCTCCCTCAGAACTGTGCCCTGTCACTTCTTTGTCCAGCATAGTCTGCTCCGCTCTGTCCAAGAACAGCTCAAGCTCCTTAATTTGTTGGTGGTTAGATATGCGGGCCTCTAGCTGCTGGACCTTCTCTTCTAGTAGTGCAACCAGCTTGCACTTGCTGCAAGTGTAGTTCTCCATATGCTTTGGCAAGAACACAAACATGGCACAAGAATTGCAGGTAACTACAGCTGTTCCCTCAGAATCCATTTTAACAAGTGCAGTATTCTGGGCCTCAAAAATGTACACGTTTACTACCTTTCTACCTAGTAAGACTATAATTTTTTTTCCTAGTTTGTAATCTCGTGCGCCGTTAGGCACGCGGGCCTCTAAAGCAGCTCTACTCCAACTGCAAAACTTACCAGTGCTCACTTCCTTTGTTTGGCTCTCCTCAGCAGCAGCTCTGCTTAAGAGCACATGCAGAGTCAAAATGGCTGACCCTGAAAGAGCTCAGAGCTTTTAAAGGCTAGTGTGGCTCCGCCCCTATGAGTCACAGTTCAGGGAAGGGTCTGGTGTGGCCCTGCCCCCCTGCTTCTGGAAGCTTCAAACTGCTTCCTCTGTTTGAACAGAGGTGGCTCTCAGCAGTTTCAATTATCAATTTAAATTAGTAGAGGCCTCTAAAGCAGCTCTACTCCAACTGCAAAACTTACCAGTGCTCACTTCCTTTGTTTGGCTCTCCTCAGCAGCAGCTCTGCTTAAGAGCACATGCAGAGTCAAAATGGCTGACCCTGAAAGAGCTCAGAGCTTTTAAAGGCTAGTGTGGCTCCGCCCCTATGAGTCACAGTTCAGGGAAGGACCTGGTGTGGCCCTGCCCCCCTGCTTCTGGAAGCTTCAAACTGCTTCCTCTGTTTGAACAGAGGTGGCTCTCAGCAGTTTCAATTATCAATTTAAATTAGTAGAGGCCTCTAAAGCAGCTCTACTCCAACTGCAAAACTTACCAGTGCTCACTTCCTTTGTTTGGCTCTCCTCAGCAGCAGATCTGCTTAAGAGCACATGCAGAGTCAAAATGGCTGACCCTGAAAGAGCTCAGAGCTTTTAAAGGCTAGTGTGGCTCCGCCCCTATGAGTCACAGTTCAGGGAAGGGCCTGGTGTGGCCCTGCCCCGCTGCTTCTGGAAGCTTCAAACTGCTTCCTCTGTTTGAACACAGGTGGCTCCCAGCAGTTTCAATTATCAATTTAAATTAGTAGGTGCCCGGGTTCTCACCATGGGCCAGATTAATGATATGCATGGGCCGGATTAGGCCTGGGGGCAGGGGTTGTGAACTCCTGGTTTACAGCCAAAGGGTCAGTGCTGTCTGTTTCTGCAGACGTTTCTGTGAACATGTGACAGGCATGACTAGACACTTGAGTGCACGGAATGCTGTTCACTTTCCCTCCAAAGTGGTCCCTATTTATCTACTTTCAATTTCTTGCTTTCAAACTGCTTAGTTGGCAGGAACTGGGACAGAAACAGAAGCTCACTCCATCATGCAGTACTTGGGTCTCAAACTGCTGACCTTCCAGTCAACAAGTTCAGTGTCTTAACCAGACTATGTAGACATAATACTGTTTCTTTCTGTAATATGTGATACTTATGGTACTATTCGTGAATTAAAGACCTTCTACTGAAATTTATTGCTACCCCTCAGTCTACTATAATATGGATCACAAATATGGAAGTACAAGTATATACTGTACCTTGTTTTACCTGTAAGGAACACACACCTGACAAAAGGCAACCTTCACATCCAGGGTAGGTTCACTGCAATAGTATAAGAAATGGCGGCTCATAAATACCTGCAATTGAAGGAACACTAATATTAGTCTCTGTCTTCTTTTTAAAGTCTGGAATTACAATAATATTAACCTCATTACATAAACATTACTTGTTGGAATTGGTTATATTGGATCAACAATTAGGGGGACATACCTTGGAGTCGTTATTCGGCGAGGAAGAAATCTCCATGACGACATTCCACACATGCAAATGGACCCAAGAAATCAAGTCCATTTGCATGCAGGGGACATAGTCTCAGAAAATCCAAGGTTTGGAAGATGTGGGATTTTTTTTATTAAAAAAAACACCTGATACTTTCCTTCTATTGGTTCTTAATTACATTTTAATCAAAATGTGGAATTTTCTTTCCTGTCCCTCTTACCAACTGCATTTCTTTTAATTTTTTCCCCTTTATTCCAATAAGAGCCTCCCTGTATTCCAATAATAATGTACTGCAAATTCAGTTCCAAATTATGGTGACCCTTGCACTGGAAAAATGGAATATAAATTGAATAAATAAATAAAATTTATTAGGAAACTTTATCCCATGACAGCAGTAATGAAGGCAAGCTCTGCTTTAGGGATCAGATGGCCATTTGATCCAATAGATCCACCACCAAATTATGAATGGGAATTAGATTAGCCTCATATCCTGGCATCTTGCATTATCCATACCAATGTCAGCAATGTCACAGTAACACTTGAAGCCGATTGGCTCATTGTCTCTTCTCTCTCCTGGGAAAGAGGGTGTTAAAGGGAAGAGACAATGAGCCAACTGGCTTCAAGTATATTTGCATTCAAGATAAAGAGGATATTTCTGTGGTCCTGTCTTAAACACAGATTTTTTTAGAAATGAAATTGAGGTACACAAGGCTAAGACAGTAGACAATTAACTGATATAAGTGTAAAAAAACAGTTCCATTTAAAAATCACCATATTATGAAATTATGTGGGAGCGAGTGGGGAAAGGGACTTAAAATTACAGTATTTATCTCTTCCACTGCAGTTGAGGTTTGCCTATGGGGGTGGCTTGCTGTATTGTTCCCCATCAGGGGCACTATATATAGTTTAGTTTGTCTTTACTTATTAATGTTGGCATATTAAGACCATAGCTGTCAAGTATCCTGGTGTGTGTGTGTGTGTGTGTGTGTGTGTGTGTGTGTGTTATATATGGGAGATTTATGGGAAAATACAGGTGGCAGGAAAGAGGGGTAAAATATGGTAATTTCTGAGCCAAAACAGAATACTTGACAGCTATGGTCTTAATATGCCAACATTAATAAGTAAAGACAAACTAAACAATAAACTGCAAATCCAATACTCCCTGAAAAATAGAGCCATTCAAATACATTTACACTTGAAACATCAAATTGATTCAAGAGATTAAAGAAATGTGGCTAATTATCTAAGAATATAAATAATTTTGGTAGTTTCCTCCAAGGCATGGCAAATTCTACACTGATCCTTCACAAAATGAATAATAAATATACTTTCTAAAGGTAAAGCTCTATTGCACAGCAGTAGGGGATCAGATAGAGAAGGAAAATTTTGTGTTTGAGTGTAATTTGTTTATCTCTAATGATAAACTAAGAAACCTGGCTTTAACAATTACAGTATAAGCACACAGCTTACTGTGCATGTGCAGAAAATTCACTCCAGCTATGCTTCCTCTTTCACATGTGCAACTGAACAAATCAGACAGCCTTTTACATTGTATTTCTATAATCCAAGATTCATGGTTTACCATTAGGTGCAAACGTAGCCAAACAATTTAAGCATGGGTTATAATATATCTATTATTACAAAAGCTGTAACAGTAGACTGTAACAGCAACACACATCATCTTCTGAGGATGAAACTCTGTGTCCTGTACCCCACCATGCAAAAAACATCTGATATACAATTTAGCACCAACTGCCATTCCTTATCCAGCAGTCGTAGTGGTAACTGTTGCCTGTTACCCGTTGTGCAAGGGAGGGGGAAAAGCAAAACATCCTACAGCCATGATGGTGAACCTTGGCACTCCAGCTGTTCTTGGACTTCAATTCCCAGAAGCCCAAGTCTCTGTGAATCCACACGAATGGGTTTACTGCACATATGCGCAGTAACCCCCTTTTGTGTGGATTCACAGAGACTTGGGCCTCTGGGAATCGAAGTCCAAAAACAGCTGGAGTGCCAAGGTTCACCATCACTGTCCTACAGTGATCTCACCCTAAACTGCACCATGTGTTAAATTTTTAATGAATGAATTGCAATTGCCTTCCAAATAAGCAAGTAGATGACCTTTCCAGCACTATGTGTTGCAGTAGCTCAGACTGCTGTCTCATTGCTCAGTGACTCACTAGAGAAGCTTCTTATCGCACATATTGTTTGATTATTTTCCCCATGTATCTTTAAAAAATACCTTTATGGATCCTGGAAACTGAGCAGATAATTATGCCCTCACGCTACGGGTGTACCGAGCATCTAAGCCCTGTTAGGCAGGCCTAGAATAATGTTATTGAAGCCTTCCTGTGACACCAAATGGTGATGATTCAGATAGTCTTCTTTCAAATATGCTGGCTTTGAGGTACATTAGAACAAAAAAAGAGGGGAGGAATTCTTCTCCTCGGTGACTTTCGTTTGGAATACATCGCTCTGCATGCTAAAGTAGATACCCTGCAAGCTACACATGCAGTAATAATCACGTACTGGTCTTACATACACAAAGAACTAGTAAGACAGTCTTCTCGTAAGCTGATGTCCTTCTTCTTCAGCCAAAGCACATGCAGATGATGCCTTTGTATGTGATTTTTCCTTAATGACTATTTTTCCATTCTATATAACAATAGCAAACATTCACTGAGAACAGTTCCTAATGTGTCCAAAGGAGTATTATTCATATACAAAAGGGAAAAGTAAGATGGGCTATTCCAGTGTATCCCAAACTATGTTGCATGGAACATGGGTGAACTTCAATTCCCAGAAGCCTAAGTCAGTACACTGGCTGATCAGTGCTTTGAGAAATTGACTTAGGCTTCTGGGAATTGAAGTCCGAAAAATCAAAGATTGGGAAACACTGGGCTATGCAATGATGTCTCTAAGCTGATTCAAAGTGAACCCAATACTTTACCTCTTTACTCTCAATGTACAAACACTTCTAATCATATGAAGTTCTTGAATAATTGCCACAAACAGTGAAATATCATTCTAAAAAAAGAGCACATAAATAAAATGTCTCATTATACACTAACTCCACCCCCAGGTTTACTTCCAAGAAGTCTTTGTGTGACATGCATTGTAAACTACAGCCTAAAAAAAGGACACCTCTCTCACAAATCATCCAGGCCATCTCTTCCTTTTGCTCACAGTAAAAGAGCTTATGATTAAAAAGAGAAAGTTGCATTTCATAATTTCATATGCCTCCACACTGAGTAAATGTGTGCCATCCTGGAAAAAAATTCAATAGAAAGCACTGTTCCTTAGATAAATGTCAGTGGTAAAGCTGCCTAGAGGTATATAATAAGCTACAGTGAGCATTTGTGTATAATATACTTCCAGCAAACTACAATACCCTTCAAACTAATATGGCTTTACCTTCATTTGCTTTCAAAATATTCCTTCTGCTTTATAATTGGTAGAAACAAATGTCAGACTGCCTATGTAGGTGAACTTAGCCCTCAACACAGGTACTCTTATATCTTCAATCAATGATCCAGTAATTTATTCATATAAATTTTTCTTCCTAAATGACGTTATGTTGGATATGCTGGAGCAAAACAACATTGTGAAATGTTACTAAGTCAGCACAGATTTGATGACCAAATTATGATCCCAACTACAATTAGGACTGTTCATCCATTTGCTTTGTACCATGTCGTTCCTCATGAGAAGGGCACTAGTAATTCACATCAAAATAATCAGATAACAAATTGTACATATCTGAAAAGCTAAAATCACAGGTTGCACACATGCTATTTAGGATGCCTCCCCAAAAGGCCAACTTTGTGAACATTCAAGTTGCAACATGAAGGAGAAGTTAAAGTAAAGTGACAAGTGACTTATATTGCTGTATTCTGAATATGTCTGGATTTATCTTGATTTACAGTGATACCTCATACAATGTCCAAACTTGGTTCCACAAGTTTGAACTTTATATGGATTGGGACTTTGTATGAGGCATGCAAAATCCTAGCCGCAATGCCTCATACAACATCCAAATCCTTGCCGCGATGCCTCGTACAACGTCATTTCCATAGACATACATTGTACTGTGACAGCACAGACTTCAGTGCAAGGTCAAGGAAACAGACAGGAAACTGACAGAACTTTTAAGAAATCATTGTCTAAAGGCAAAATACATTACAAAAACATGACAAACAAGCCTGATTTTAGGGGACAAACCATACAACAAGTTTTTAACTTTTGAAAACTTTATGAAGTGCAGGTTTAAAAATTAACATGTCCCATCATGCAGCACAATGTTAATCTGCAGCCATGCGGCTGATTATCCATTTTGTACAAGCCACTGTAAACAATTACTGGATGGAAGCAAGGACAAAATGGATGCCAACATGTCCCATCATGCAGCACAGTGTTAATCATCCAAATAGCAGCAAACACCAAACAATTAAAATCATGCTCAAAACCACTCCTAAACACTTCGCCTCGTGCAAAACCCACAAGAGCAATGCACGCATGCATCCTGCCTTTTATACTGCCCAGGCACAATGCAACCTAGGGAAAACACCAATGCCTCATACAAAGTCGCAGCAACTTTGTATGAGGCAACTTTTTCCAAGGAATTAGGCGATGTTGTATGAATTCAATGTTGTATGAAGCGGACTTTGTATGAGGTATTACTGTATTTAACTGGACTTAAACTAGCAGGTTGGAATTCCCTTCATATTTATCTATGTTTATATCCATTTCCTTATCCAGATAAGATATGGAAATTGATATGGTGCAATGAAACCTTATAGGATTGCATGATGGAACTTTTCCCCTGAAGATAAACCCTAGAATGACAAAGAAATAAGGCCAATGTGAGCTCCTATCTTGGGATGCCACTTAGGAAAATCACATGTTCATTAAACTTCAGGTTAATCATCAATCACAGTAACCCTTCCCTTCTATCTGTACCTGGGGCCACTTTTTCCTGCTTATTTCCAAGAACTCCTCATCATTGGTATCTCTCTCAATCTGAGGACACATACTATCTGAAACAGTGTCCTTTCAGGAAGCCATAAAATGACACCAACCAATAGATCTATGGTGTATGGCTCAAAGCTAGCGTGTGATTCATCTAAATAACAGCTGATGTCCTAGAGCTGTGATGGTCAATCTTGGCACTCCAGGTGTTACTTGAACTTCAATTCCCAGAAGCCCTGTTCAGTAGGAGTGCTGACTTGGGCTTCTGGTAACTGAAGTCCAAGAACACCTGGAGTGCCAAGGTTAGCCATCACTGTCCTAGAGATTGAAATGTTTATATACAACAGCCAACAGAACTGATAGCTTGTGCTGAAAAGTATTGAAAGCTGGTTTGCTGCTGGCCTTGGTGCTGAACTTCACCACCAGCAATCTAGTTTAACCAGCTCCTGTTTAACAATTCACAGCTGTCACTGCACTGCCTACCAGGGACTGGCCACCAAATGTTTTGAAATACTACTCTCTTGATTCCCTATAACCAGCCATGCTGCCTGGGTCTCATGGGAATGGTGGTCTAAAACATCTGAAGAACACCTGGTTCTCTAATCTTGGCTTGCACAAGCACTTTCATGGATTCCCACTTGTAACCATAATACAGTACAGTCCCCAGTACTTTCACATTTGCACCAGAAGCTATGATTAGAATGGAGAGAATATCTAATACTGAATGATTCTTCCTCATTTTATTTAATCTAGGTCAGTAAAAAAAATTTATAGGGACACATTCATGCATGCAAATCCCTTTTCATCAGTAATAAGATGCTTCAGATATTTTTATATCCTAGAATTTTTGCTAGTCTATTAATATTTTTATTAATACACATGTGTTTGTACACATTAATATATAATGAGTATATCTAGTCCCTCGATACTCGAAGGGGTAAAAGAGGAAGCGAAGAAGAAGAAGAGTATATCTGGTCCAACTATTATTAAAATTCTATTTTCCATTTATTTCCTTGAGCAGAAGCCCCACTGACTCTCAGTAGATTGGGTTGGAAATTCTAGCCCTGAAAAATAGCAAGAATATAATTCCTACCGTTATAAATACGTATACCTCTCTGGTTGCACATTTACATACACGTGTAATTATCCCACAGAAAATGCCAAACATAACTGGTTACACATAATGTACAGCTTTGCAGAAAAACTTTGTAATGATTTACAACATCCATAAGATCAGTAGCTTCTGGCCTAATCTACAATTAGATACTAGTTTTCTCAAGGAAGTTTTTTAAATTGTAAAACTGAAGTTTCCACACAACTGAATTATATTTTATTGCAGAACCATAAAATACTAGCAGTTTCCAATCTACCTCTAAGCTAATTCGTTTATTCTGATGTGAGCTGGAAATTGCTAGGTTTCCAGGAAATCATTCAGTAGGGAAAACAAGATACAGTATTTTACAAGTCACATAAAGAGTCTGATTAATAAAACCTGAAAGTTATACTTTTCAGTGGTGCTATGAATTACAAATGTGAGAAACAACTAATGGAAAAGAGGCTGATTCCTGCTTCCCCATTTTATTGGAAGGAATGTCAATAACCCTATAACAAATACTGTCGGGAACTCCATAGAGTTACTCTCAAAAACCCCATGGTATATAGGTAAGAAGAATCCCATTCCCTCCACCACACCAGGAAGTGCCATGCGGTGGAGGGAGGGCGAAATGGCCGTCTGGTCCCCGAAACTGTCTGAGGGAACGTGACTTGGCCCCCGGCTTTAAAAGGTTGAGCACTCCTGCCATAAACCATGATTCATCTGATCAAGAGTGAAATATCAAATTCAACCATACAAGCTGTCTTGGGCTTTGAGATCTACAGGAAGGTGCTTTTCTCAATCCCACCACCTTCAAAATTATTTTACCCGATATGTTATTTGGAATGATTTTTACTGGCATTCTCTTTTAATAGAAATTATTTAACTATGTTTTTCTGTTTAGAACATATTTGTTCTTTAATTGTATTAATTTCTAAACTACAGTATACCATAAGCAGCTTTGATTTCCACTTTCAGTTACAAAGTTCATTTCATAGCTCAAGCCTGAAGGCTTTGCTCAGACTGATCCTTCCCCATCCAGTCACATTTAAGGACGCCTGCTCGGAAGCATGGAGTCATTAATTCTAACATTTTAAAATATCATTGCTAATCACACAATCCAGAAGTATATGATTCTAAATATGAGAAGTGTATTGGGGGGGGGGGGTGAGACAAGAAGAGGGAAAATTGCATATGAAATGAAGGAATTTTATAAAACCAGCCAAAGAAGACAGAAGGAAAAGTTGCTTCTGGCTGAATTTCTGCCAATTCAGATTGGAAGAGAGGAAACTTTGGAGACTGTTAAACAGTGTCTGTCCCTTTAAAAGGAAAATGTACCAAAACCAAAGTCTCTATTTTTCTTCTCATTCAGTTAGTGAAGAACTATATAGAAAGAGCAAACAAATGCCTGTGAACCTTTGTTCTTTCTGGCAAGCTTCTACTAAGCATGCTCTAGTTATAAAATGGCTGGTTTTATATTAAAATGCAGTGGCATAACTATTGAATATTTCCACAAACATATGATGAATTTGCTGCAAATTAAAAGAAGAGGTTAAGGTGTTTAATATCTTTTTTAAGATTTAAAAAATTATATGTTTGAAATATATTTCAGCAATTTCTGAATGTGCTGCAGACAGAGGTCACTAGTGTTTGAATGGGGATGGTAGTAAATCACTTCTTAACTTAAAAACCTATAATTTTAGAACGACTTGACCAAATATCACCTAATTTGGCACTAAGCAACATCAGACTGTCTAGTTCATTATGCCAAACTTGGTGCTGATCCAAAAACCAGTTTAAAAGCTGTAAGTTTTTTGTTTAGAGGTCCTCTATTTTTCCGAACTGTCCTGTGGAATGCTAATTAGCTGCGCTGCACAGTATGATGTGATGCATTCTCATGAAACAATAATGCTACACCCAGTAAGGCAGGAGTTCTCAACCATTTTAAGCCGGGGGCAGGGTCATGCTCCCTCAGACAGCTTCAGGGGCCAGACAGCCATTTGCCCTTCATACACCACATGGCACTTTGTGGTGTGATGGAGGTGGTGGGGGCCACATGAAATGGTGCTGTGGGCCGCATCTGGCCCACAGGCCATAGGTTGAGAATCTCAGTTGTAAGGCATACCATGAAAAGGATGGGGAATTCACATTGGTGAAACCATTGGCAATTCACACAGGGGAAAGAAGTTTTAGGGAACCTGAGAACCCAGAGCTCAGTTTTCTTCTCTCAATTATTGTTAAGAGGGCAGGGACATTACATGCACACCAGGCCACAGGATCTTATCAGCTTTTTGCCTGGATTGCACAGAGCTAGCTGTAATCAATTCCTGGAAGGCAAAATGGCTTTCCAGTGCTGTAAAATTGCAAGGGTTATCCATCACTTCTATTCACCTTGAGAAAACCAGCAATATACAGCAAAGTGTCCAATGAGAGAATACAAGCAAACGGATACATCTCCCCTGAATGTGAGATTTGTATGCTAAACAGGGATGCTATATCAAGGATGCTATTTTATGTGTTACAAGTGTATCTGAAGGCTATTTGCCAAGTATCAACAAATACCCTGGGAGTCTGCTAAGGCTGTCCCTTAAGATTTACGGATATTGTATTAAATTGTTATGGGAGCCTTACATAAAGCAAATCAATTTACATCCAATTTCTCTGGTCCCACTTGCTAGGGTTTTCCATGCTAAGGAATGTGGACTGACATAGATGGGGCATTATGATTTATAACAGTGTGAAATTAATAGCACATCAACTGTATCAATCAGGCAGCCTGGCAAAGATTCTTCCACTCAAGCCAAAGGATGCTCAAAGATTTCACCCAATCTACAGTTCTAAGAGGATAAAATTATTTTTTACCTATCAAAATAATAGGAAAACCATGAAAAACCATTATTTTTTGCTTTTTAAAATTTCTCCAGATTTTGTGACACAATTCTCAGAGTGTTTTTTAAAATTACCAAAATGCATTATTTAGAAAAGGGCACAGTTATACTAAGTGAGAAGCCATCCTGGACAGGTCAATCATGTACTGATTGATGCTCTCCAAAAACACACTTTTTAGTTTTTCTTTCCCCTTTAATCATGAAACTAGAACCTTTTTTTATAAAAAAAAATAAAGCTACAAAATTTCATATTAACACCAAAATTAAAGCAATACTGTCATTACCTGTTGCTCCAATTCCACTCCACCCACCCTCTGAATCTTCTCCATTGCCAAGTGTAAAGGTAAAGGTTTCCCTTGCTCGAAAGTCAGTCGTAGTCGACTCTAGGGTTCAGTGCTCATCTCTGTTTCAAAGCCGAACAACCAGCGCTGTCTGCTTCTGCAGATGATTCCATGGTCATGTGTCAGACATGACTAGACACCGGAGCGCACAGGATGCTGTTACCTTCCCACTGAAGTGGTCCCTATTTATCAACTTGCAATTTCTTGCTTTTGAACTGCTAGGTTTGAAGGAGCTGGGACAAAGACAGGAGCTCATTCTATCCTGCAGTACTCGGGAATCGGACTGCTGACCTCCCACCTTCAAGTCAGTGTCTAAGCCACTTGAGCCATGCATATTTTCCCTTCAGATGTTTTTAAACACATCTTCAAATCATCTGTTAGTAAAGGTTGATTTTCCTTGACTGATATAGGAGGGAGTTAACCTATTATTATTATTATTATTATTATTATTATTATTATTATTATTATTATTATTATTATTATTATTATTATTATTATTATTATTATTATTATTATTATTATTATTATTAAGAAATGTGCTTACAGACAACCCATTCTTACCCTGACAGTGAAGTATTATCCCATTTATATAAATCTGTAGTTTGGCAGATATTCAAGAGTGAAAGTGTCAGTAAATGCATTTTCTCTTTTCTAACAATTTAAGAATGTAAAATACAAGCAAAAATAAGAGAAATTAATTGGGGGGAAATGTGCACTTCACATCACTGTGATGACAAATGTTCAGCAGGATTGCCCTATATGCAAAAGATCAGCCGTTACAAACTCTCAATGTGGTTTTCATTAGTGTAATTCAATATCAGATATTGCAACAAACAGTAACAATAAATTTGACACCAAAAGGCTTGGTCAAGGTCAGTGAAGCCAATGTTATGCAATAGGGCCTTGGTAGCTAATGACACTCCAGCTGTTCTTGGACTTCAATTACCAGAAGGCCAAGTCAGCACTCCTGATGACTTGGAAGTTCCAGAACAGCTGGAGTGTTAAGGTTAGCCATCACTGCACTAGGGGAATGAACTGTGGCTGTGGCACAACACATGCTTTGCATGCAAGAGGTTGTTCGTTCAATCCTGGTGCCTTTAAAAACTCCAGCCTAAACAAGGTACTAAAGTCGAACAAAAAGAAATACAATGAAAACATTAATAATAATAATAATATTAAGATGATGGTGATGGCGTGCTGTCAAGTTAATTCTGACTTACTATGATCCTCTCCAGGGTTTTCTAGATAGTACACAGAAGTGGTATATCATTCCTTTCTTCTAGGGGTGCCCTGGGACTGTGCCTTGATTACACTGATTGGTTTTTCTCCCTGGAGACACAATGGAGAACTGAATTCCCAACCTCTTGCTCTGCAGCCAGATACCAAAATAACTGAACTCTATAGATAGCTATTAAAATATAATTATGGTTTTTTTTAAAAAAATGCATCTTTTAAATTAATAGTCCCCAACAAGTCCTATTCAGCCACAATCTAGTCCAAAGCCTATTAGAATATAAAGACCTTTCAAAAAAGACAAAGGAAAACCAATGAAGAAGCATTGAAGCATGCGAAATCAAGAGAACGCTTCACCCAAGGGTCTAAAGATCTGGACAGATTGAGAAGATAGTGCTGAAATTCTGTTATTTAGTGTAATAAACCACAGCTAGAATAGTCCAACTGAATCAGTGGAACTTAGAGCAGTATTAACTGACCTAATCCACACTAAATCAACAGTCCTATTCTAGTTGTGACTTACTATGCTAAGCAGCAAATATTTAAAACAGTCTATTGCCAAGTGACATAGGTCTTTATAAATCTTAAAACTGAATTTGAATTGTGCCTGGGAACAAACCAGTATCTGCTGAAGCTGTCAGTAATAGCAATTTGACTTATATACCCTCCCATAGTGTTTAGAGCAGAGGTTCCCAACCTAAGATCCATTGGCTGGATCTGGCCTGCAGCGCCATTTCATGTTGGGCCCCCACACCTCCTGGGGCACTCAAGAAACAAAATGGCCACCCCTTTCAAGCTGTTAGGAGACAATAGCTGCCTCCATCATGCAGACAGGGCAAAATGGCCATCCAGCCCTCAAAGATGACTGAGAGAGCAAGACCCGGCCCCCGGCTTGAAAAGGTTGGGAACCCCTAGCTTAGAGCAATCTCTGGGTAGTTTACTAAGGTAATTAGTATTTTGTCCCCAACATGATGGGTACTCATTTTACTGACCTTGAAAGGCTGGAAGGCTGAGTCAACCTTGATCCTATTGGGATCAACCCACATGGAGTTTTGGCTGCATTGTCTCATGTTTTCCCCTTAAACCATCTGGTCAGCTGCCTGGCTATAGCATTTTTGACCCATTGAAGTTTCCAGACCCTTTTTAAGGTTTTTAAAAATTAATACACATGGCATACTACTGTAATTCAAGCAGGTTGTTACCCAGCTTAAAAGGTTGAGAACTCATGCTTTAAATGCTAGTTTTAAAGCTTTCTATAAATTCTACAATAAAGTTGTAATATGCAAGGCAACAGAAAGAGTTTAAAACTGAGGAGCCCTACCAAGAAAACCCTACAATTTATTCATTTTTCTCATCTACACCTGCAGGGATAATCAGTTGCCTTGAGGTCTAATCTGATAATGATCTGCCCACGACAATGAAATCACTACTAGCTGTCTTACTGATGAATCAACATTTTCTTGCACCAAAGAGAACACAAGACACAGAATGTATCTTGCTATATGTGTTGAGCCTAATATAAACTGACATTCTTGATGATAAGCAAGGTGGCAGCGTACCAAGAGAATTTCAACCCTATCTTAAGAATCCAAGAGTAGGAAAAGACTTTAAAAGTTAAGAATGAATTTTCCTGTTATTGCAAAAGAGAATCCATGTTATGCATGTGACTATCTCTGTCTTAGCTGTAAGACTGTGAAACCTAGAAACCCAAAATAGGATCCTAATAGTATGCATCTAAAGATTACCTTGTTTTTAAACCCATTGTTTAATTAAATTGGACTGTTTGTGTATTTAAAGCCTGCAGTTACCATCTTCAGTCATAGGCAGTAGACTTCTTTAACAAACATATAGATTTGAAATCAGAACATTTTGAAGTATTAATGACAAGTAGCACGGATACTTCTAACGTACTTATTTTGTAATCTAACAAATAGTTACAGAGCTACAGTAAAAGCAATACAAACAGATGGTAAGGAAGTTACTTTCTCGGTGTAAAAAGTAATATTTTCAAACATTACTTTTGAAGGCCATTTTAAGAGGCAAATGTTTCAACATTTATGCCATGGCTGTATCAATTCTACAAGTTCAGCGAAACATACCTTAGTTTTGTCTTTAGTAAATATTTTCAAGGTCTAACATCAGAAGCTGGAAATCCACAACCAATATCACAGCCAACCGGATTAGGTTTTGAGAGTAATATACATCAGCTTTATGAAATAATTTTCCAGAAATCAGTGAGACGCATCATCTGAGTTTAGAGAACAATACGTATCAGCTTTATGCAATTATTTTCCAGTAACCAGTGAGAAGTATTATCTGAGTTTATAAGTTTTTGAAATCAGTGAGAAGCATCATCTGAGTTTCCAACTTTTTATATTTTATTGGCTGTCTATGAAGATTTATTTGAAAGCATGAATGAACATTAAGAGAGACACTTCTAATAAAGATTAGACTTCTATACATTTCTGCATAAGTTTATGAACTTTTTGTGCTTCAAGCGGTTGTCTTTTTGTGTTCTAACATCAGAAGCAGCAACTAAAGAAAACCAGAGAGTACAGTATTACTCTATATTCTTCTGATCTGTTGACCTTTGAAAAGTAATGTTCCAAGTTCTGATTTTTCTCGCTGGCTGACCTTTGAAAAGTAATGTTCCAAGATCTGATTTGAGATAGTGGAGGGTAATCCAAGAGACAAAATCACAGTTTCTCCCTTCCCAACTGCTATGGAACAATCGAGTCTCCATGGCATGGACAGACACTTTCATCAGGGTGTTGTAGGAAGGAGTGGCTGAATCGAGGAATTCCTGCAGCTATGTTTCAATGTAATGCACCTCAAGATGTAGTTTCAAAGCTAATGGCAAAGCAGCAACTGAAATCTGGATAGCAAGGCACAACAGGGGGAGGAAGACATTGAAAGCGCGGCGCCAAAATGGCCACCGCGCTCTTTGCGGGTGAGTTAGGGGGCGTGGCCACCCCTCTATAAAAGGGGTGGCCACAAGGCAGACGAGCTGCCATTTTAGAAATAGCGATGGAGAGGAGAAGTTTTTTCCATCGCTGTTTGTCCTTTAGTCTTCGGCTGTTTAGCCCTTGTGGTTCTTTCCCGGCTGGGAAAAGAGGATAGTGCGCGCAGAGCCTTGGTTTGCTTGGCTACCGCGTGCTTCGGCGCTAGGTTTTTCGATCCCTGGATAGGGATCCTGCTTTTTCTTCTCCTCGGGAGACATGCCTCCCAAGTGAAAGGCCCCGGCGATGAAGCCGTGGCCAAGGGGGAGAACTTTCACCGGCCCTGCACCGGACGGGGGACAGCCATCGGGTCGGAGGACCAGGGCTGCGCCCCCGCGGCAGGGCACTGTGCCAGCCTTGCCCACTGATACTGGTGGGGCTACTCAGGCTGGCACTTGGCAGCCGGGCTCCAGCTCGGTGGCTGGCCAGCTACCGGCCGGCCCCTCAGGGGCTTCGGCCCTCGGCCCGTCGTTACCGGCCATGGGTCAGGGCAGCGTGGGAGGGCCTGGTGTGGGCATACAACCCGTTCCTCCTCCGGCCCCTCATGGGCCGGAGTTTTGGGCATGGCCCTATTCTGGCCCTGGCTCGCCTTTCGGGTTACCTTTCCAACTGCCTAGTGGGCCGTCCGGCCCACCCGGCCTGCCTTATGCTGGGGGCTCTGTGGCAGTGGATGCTCTGTTAGCACGTTTAGCAGTGCTGGAAGCATCCTTGGGCATTGCACAGCCTCCTGTAGAAGGGGGCGCTTCTCTGTCCTCCGGCGCCCCTTCGTTGGCACCAGCTACCTTGACGGCTGCAACGCTGCAACGGGCAGCCAGCCGGGTTGAGCTGCTTGAGACGCCCCGGCCGGCGCCAGCTGGTGTCTCGCAGCTCCCCGTTCATCCAGATCTGCAGACTGGGAGTAGACAGGTGTGGCCCCAGAGCTCGATTCCGGTTGCGAGCTCTGACGCCCGCCATGGGCCGGAACCCCCAGTGGGGGCGGCTCACGGGGGTGCACCTAGTGAGTATCAGGTTCAATTTAGTGCACCTACATCACAGCCCACTTCCAGTGGTGGGGTTCAGTGGCCCTGGCCTCGTCAAGTTGAGGCGAGTGGGCATCAGTTACCAGCCTACCCCAGTGTCCCATGGTTTCAAAATGGCACCTCGTTGAGGGCGGGGGTTTCCGCCCCTGGGACAGTGCCAAGCATCACAGGGGCTGTCCAGGTCCCGCTGCGTATGCCCTCTATACATAATGTGCCGGTGACGGCTTTGTCGACGGCTGGTTATTCCTTGCCCCTTGGTGATCATTTGTCCCAGGTCATGAGGGAGAAGATTTGGCAGGGGGAATACATGGTTATATTCTCCCTATTGAACCGTGAGCCCACTAAGGAAGAGAGAGAGGGACAGGATGACAGAGACAAGGAACTGTCTCGTCGTCGTAAGCCACCGCGCACCTGGGCCAACTGGTTGCTGGCATATCTTATTTATATGGCGGTATACCTTAGGGCCCGGCCTGATCTGGCCATTCCTATGGTCCAATACTTGGACAATATTTACAGGGCGATGGTTGATTTCCCTGGCCCATCGTGGTTGGCTTACGATGAGGAATTTAGAATGAGGGTGGCCCTACACCCGGAGATGAGATGGGATGAGCCCTGCCAAAAATTGTGGCTCTTGTACATGACCCCCACGCATCCGGCGCCTGGGGATAGGTACCATTGTGGCCATGCTGTGCAGCGAGCTGCTCCAACACAGGCTCCCCGCCAGCCGGCGGGGCAGGGGGTTCCAGCCCACTTGCTGTGTTGGAGCTTCTCAGCGAATGGCGTGTGCAATAAGCAACAGTGTCGATACAAACATGAGTGTCCCTCTTGTGCTGGCCCCCACGCCGCCTCCGCGTGCCCGCGGGCTGGTGGGTCACGGGGCAGAGGTAGAGGTGGACAGGGAGCGGGCAGAACTTCTGCTGATGGAGCTAGCCAGTCAAAAGGCCCCCTCCCCAGTTAACGTGTATATGTTGGAGCGATGGCTCTCAACTTATCCAAGGAGGGAGGACGCGAGATACCTCCTGGAGGGTTTCCAGTGGGGCTTTCGTATCCCATTCAAAGGGGTGCGAGGACCCCAAGATGCCCCCAATTTGGTTTCCCTGAAGGGTAAGGAGGGGGTGGCTGCCCTGAGTATTGCCAAAGAGGTAGAGGCCAGGAGGGTAGCGGGCCCCTTTTTCGTACCACCCTTTCCCAACCTGAAGGTCTCCCCTCTGGGGCTAGTACCTAAAAAGACCCCAGGTGAATTCCGTTTAATCCACCACTTATCGTACCCGGCGGGTTCTTCTGTCAATGATGCTATTCCTGATGACCTTTGTTTGGTCAGATATACGTCATTTGACCAGGCCCTAAGGATGGTGCGCTCTTGTGGTCCCGGTGCCCTCCTGGCAAAATGTGACATTAAATTGGCATTCCGATTGTTGCCAGTGCACCCGGGGGACTTTGAGCTATTAGGTTTTAGATTCCAAGGGAAGTTCTATGTAGACAAGGCCATGCTTTTTGGCTGCTCTATTTCGTGTTTGGCATTCGAACGTTTTAGCACTTTCCTTCAGTGGGCCTTTGTTCACAGGTCCGGGTCTCGGTCTGTAGCCCATTACCTCGACGATTTTTTGTTCGGGGGTGAACGGGGCTCGGACACGTGCACGCATATCCTCACTACATTTCAGACGCTAATGCTGGAACTGGGTGTCCCTTTAGCGCCCGAAAAGACCGAGGGCCCATCTACTACGCTCACATTTCTGGGTATTGAAATTGACATGGTCGCACAGGCATCCCGGTTACCCATTGAGAAGGTCACCCGGATCTCCGCGATGATTTTGGCATTGCTGGCCAAACGTAAAGTGTCACTTCGTGAGCTTCAGGTACTTCATGGCCATCTTAACTTTGCCGGCAGGGTGGTGACACCCGGCAGAGCATTTGCGCGGCGCCTATGTGACGCCATGTCTGGCCTATTAAAGCGCCACCACAGAGTCCGACTGACCAGGGGCATGCGGGCTGACCTTTTGGTTTGGCTCACATTCCTACGGGAATTTAATGGGGTCTCTTTCTGGAGATCCGACCTTTTGGTTTCCCCTAGATTCCAAGTACAGTTGGATGCCTCTGGCTCCCTGGGATATGGGATTTATTTTGAGGGGAGGTGGGCTTATGGCCAATGGCCTCCAGCATGGCGGGGCACGGATCACCTCCGCGATCTTACATTTCTTGAGTTCCTTCCAATCCTGGGAGCTTTGATGCTATGGGGCAAGGAGTGGGCCGACTCAGTGGTCCATTTTTGGTGTGACAATGCGGCAGTAGTGCACATTGTCAATGCTCAGACATCTAAATCACCCAGGGTGATGGCGTTGGTTCGCCAGTTTGTGTTACGAAGCCTACGCCTGAATGTGCTCTTTAAGGCCAGACATGTCCCAAGCATTAATAATGATATTGCTGATGCTTTATCCCACCTGCAGATCCCCCGGTTCCGTGCCTTGGCTCCGGAAGCATTTGGACATTTGGCGAGGAGAGGTGAACCGGGCGATCGGCATGTCTTTGGCACCTCGCACGCGTAAGGCGTATCAACATGCTTTCGTACAATTTAGAACCTTTTGTGTGCAACTTCAGTTGCCCGAAGTGTGGCCCATTCCAGTGGAACAGGTTTTACAATTTATGGTTTATCTACACAGTCAGGGTTTGGCTCCTCGTACTATAGCATCCAGGCTGTCGGCACTGGCATTTATGGCCAAAGTGAGGGGTTTTGCTGACTGCGTGAAGGATTTCTGCATACGTCATGTTTTGGAGGGGTGGACGCGGGAACGTGGCCGCCGCCCAGACACTCACCACCCAATTTCACCGGAGGTACTGACCCACCTTGCATGAGGCTGGCATAACTTGTGTTATGATAAGTATAAGGTGGCTCTTTTTCACGCGGCTACCACGGTGGCCTTCTTTGGAGCGCTCCGCATCAGTGAGTTGGTACTACTGTCTAAGGTGGATGCGACTCGTAGGGCACTGGAACTCAACGATGTCTATGTCACTAATGAGTGGGCTCAGTTGAGGATACGGTCCTCAAAAGTTGATCAGCACGGCGTAGGCAGTGGAGTTAGACTGCTACAATGTTCCATTGCAGACATCTGTCCGGTTGGTGCCCTACAGGAGTTCTTGGCAGTGCGTGGCGCGCACCCTGGCCCATTTTTCTGCCAGCAGGATGGGTCTCCCCTTACTAAATTTCAATTTTGGAAGGTGACCGGTATGGCACTATCCAGTGTTGGCCTCCCTGGGGCTCGTTACGGCACCCATTCATTTAGGATAGGTGCTGCATCCACTGCGGCATTTGGGTACTCTGAGGCTGATATACGCCGAATGGGGAGATGGGGATCCATGCGTTTTGCATTGTATGTTCGCCCACTTCAGGCATGAGTACCAGTTAAGTCATTATTCTCTTTTCTTCTTTTACAGACCCTGTGTGTCCCCGCACACCGGTGGCAGTATGGCTGGTGGGCCACAGTTACGTGCACTGGGCAGCGCAGTATGCTGCGGCGTCAGAGTAGGGACCCCAACTTGGACTGCGTGCAACCGCACGTATACGTTGGTATGGTAAGCGCGGAATGAGATGGTGGGAACTGTTGCCATTCCTGTTTTCCATCAGGGATGCTGAAGCGCCTGATGTCCTTGTACTGCACCTCGGGGGCAATGACCTTGCCCAGGTCACTGGCCTCTCCTTAAAATTCACGATTTGCAGTGACCTAGCTTATTTGCATTATGTGTGGCCGTACACAAGGCTGCTATGGTCGGACATCGTACCGCGTCATTCATACAGGGGAGGTATTGACCTCCATGCCCTTGACCGCGCTCGCCGCTCGGTGAACAGGGCTGTTGCCCGGTTCTTGGCAGACAAGGGTTTGGGGATGGTCATCCGGCACCCCACGATTAGTTTGCAAAATTATGATCTCTATGCAGGGGATGGGGTCCACCTGTCGGCTAGAGGTATGAACCTCTTTCTTGAAGATTTGCAAGCAGGCCTGGTGACCGAGCTGACGGTCTTGGGGGGGCCGTGAGTCTTCATAGACGCCTCCCCGTGTGGCGGGTAGCACTGGTAAGGTAAAGATTGATGACCCATAGGTATCCGGCAGGTTCGCAATTGACTGGCCAACACTTAAACAGGTACAGGTGTAATAGCTTTGGCCGGTCAACGACGAACCAGGCAAGGGGTGATGGCAGGAGCTTTTCAGCATGCATCACCTCGTGATTTGACGGATACACGTCATAGGGTGGGGTCAGTAGATAGTTTATTGACTCCGGTCAACAATTTGTTTGTGTCAACAAACAAATTGATACAGATGGATACATTGTAGCCAATTATCATTGGCAATTTTGGGAGGAACCTTACCAGTGTTACTGCGGCCTGCTTGCCTTAAGAATTACAATTGGATGAATACACTAATTGAAAGTTATAATTCGGACTAGGGCATTATTCAATAAAAGTGGCCCAATGCCTTTATCCATATACCGGTGTCTGAGTCTTTCTTTGGGGGGGTGCGCCTGCAATGAAAGCGCGGCGCCAAAATGGCCACCGCGCTCTTTGCGGGGGGGGCCCACCCGGACTCAGACATCCGGGTGAGTTAGGGGGCGTGGCCACCCCTCTATAAAAGGGGTGGCCACGAGGCAGACGAGCTGCCATTTTAGAACTAGCGACGGAGAGGAGAAGTTTTTCCCTCCACCCCCTCCCTAGTGAACAGTGTGATATTTTGCTCGCTTCGGGGCCGAGTGGGAATTTTTGGCCTGAACCACAATTGGTCCTTGGTTTCTGGCTTTTTTGCCCATCCCACACTGTTGCTAGTGTTTGAGCAAAGGGGTTTCTTTGACTTTGGTCACTTTAGGCGGGTAGCACTGGTAAGGTAAAGATTTATGACCCATAGGTATCCAGCAGGTTCGCAATTGACTGGCCAACACTTAGACAGGTACAGGTGTAATAGCTTTGGCCGGTCAACGACGAACCAGGCAAGGGGTGATGGCAGGAGCTTTTCAGCATGCATCACCTCATGATTTGACGGATACACGTCATAGGGTGGGGTCAGTAGATAGTTTATTGACTCCGGTCAACAATTTGTTTGTGTCAACAAACAAATTGATACAAATGGATACATTGTAGCCAATTATCATTGGCAATTTTGGGAGGAACCTTACCAGTGTTACTGCGGCCTGCTTGCCTTAAGAATTACAATTGGATGAATACACCAATTGAAAGTTATAATTCGGACTAGGGCATTATTCAATAAAAGTGGCCCAATGCCTTTATCCATATACCAGTGTCTGAGTCTTTCTTTGGGGGGTGCGCCTGCAAAGCATATGTGTATGGAGCATGTCCCCTTTTCCCTGCACCCACAGTAGAAAATTGTGAGGACTATGCACTGCTTGAAATTTTATTAGTACAACAGATTGCACAACTAGCATAAATCATAACATGGCAGAGTTATATCATTTGCTTCCCAAGGTTTGCTTTAGCTATGCTACTGCAAGTTACTTTATCTTTTCCCACAATTATGCACAACTATAGGAACAGAGTTTAAAGACGTTAATTTGCAATCCATCTTGGAGAAGTATAGAGTGGTGAAATCGGTCTCTACTGAAACATTAGCAAAACAGAGCTGTAATTTCCATAGGCTGAAGCAGATGCCAGATAAATGAATTTCCTGTCATTCGATGTAACAAATAGCATGATCAAGGCCAAGCTTACTCCTCCGGTTCTCAGTCAGACCTTTGCATTAAAACCACCACAGAGACACATTTCCACACTCAGTGGTTTCATGACTTGCTTTGGCTGCACTTCAATGGAGATAAAAATAAAACAACTGGTGCACTACACCAGATCAATGGGGAGGGCCACTTCCCATTGTTAAGAACAGTATAATTTCTAAAGCTGCGCTCTGCTCTTCAAAGGCCTGCAGCATCAGCAGAACATAAAGCAGCTGTTGTTGCTGACTGGGAGAGAGGAAAAATGGTAAAAAGCAGTATAGAAAGCTATTTAAACAGCAGAAGAGAAAAGCAAGATGGGCCCGACCAAATTTTTTTTAATGAACTGCTAGCCTTGAATTTTTCACAGGTACAAATTTTTAAAAAATATCTTAAGCAAACATTTCTTTAAAATTAAGGAGCCCTTGTGGTGCAGCGGTTAAACTGCTGTACTGTAGCCAAAACATTGTGAGCTCAATCCTGATGGGATGAAGGTTAATTTAGCCTTCCATTCTTCAGAGGTTGGTAAAATGAATACACAGCATGTTAAGTGGAAAAATGCTAATTACCTTGTGAACCGCCCAAAGAGTTCACTAAGAACTATACAGCGGTATATAAGTGAAGGAAGTCTTCTTTCCTTCAGAGAATGTTCTAAGATTCAATCTGCACACATAGCAAAATGAGGCATAAAGAATTATGGCAGCAAGGTATCAAATTATGAACTATCCAAGCATGGGGTTGGGACATTTCATCTTTCTGCAGAAGTGATTATATGAGAAAGGGCTATTAGGATGTGAGAACTGGAAGAGAAGAAAGGAGGAGGGGAAGACATCTTTCTCCCACTGCTTCTTTCCTGCAAACATTCTTAGTTTTATTTTGAATCAAATAATGCACCGAAATAAAATTTTGGACTATGTCAAAGAAAAGCATCAAAGAAAAGTTCCTTAAGGAGGCCTACAGTTATTGGTCATTCACACAACACTTAAAATGGACAAAATCAAGGCTGTATATGATGACAGGTCATCTTGTGGGGGGGAAATGCCCATGGCTTTATAGTACCTTAAGATAGCATTAATGCTTGAGCTGCCTTAAGTTTTTTGGACAGGATAAGTATTTACAGATGCCTTGACTTATTAAGCTGTCACAATCTTTTAAGCCACTTTAGAGCCCAGACCTGCCAACCATATTAAAATCTGTAGTTTAAAGGATTGCTGTAAATTTGGAGTGGATTTTTTAAAGTGTTTCCTTCTCCTAGTATAGTTTATACAAATTTTTTACACTAACTTGTGGAATTCAGAGCCACATGATCTCGTGGTGGCTTCTAGCTTAGATGGTTTTTGAAGAACAATAGACAAGTTCCTGGAAGAAGAGAGACCTATCTTAACGTTCAGAATTAAGGGAAGCATCAGATATAGGGATGAAGGACGTCTAAATCATAGCTTCAAAAACTTTACTTATTTGGCTAACTGGAGAAGTATAGGCATTTCAGCCCTGAAATTAATGTTTCAATGCTCTTTTCTGCATTCCAACTGTGAAAGATATACTGAAAACCTCCTATTCAGATGTGTGTGAGAAAGAAGGGTCCTTGCTTGCCTAAATTTAGGACCACCTATACAAATGCTCTTAGGAAACCACCAAACAGTAAGTTAATTCAATCAGGTATTCGTACTGTTTGTCTCTACTTCCTGAAACATTCAAAAATTCTTGTAACAAATCCTTCATCCACCACTCAGCTATACCAGCTGGTCAGCTCTGCTTGGAGCTCTTGACTCTATAGCAGTGGTTCCCAATGTGGGGCCCATGCACCACAGGGGGGGGGTTCAATTCCCAGAAGTCTAAGTCAGTACATTGGCTGATTGGTGCTTTAGGAAACTGGTTTAGGCTTCTGGTAATTGAAGCCCAAAAACCATAGGTTAGGAAACACTGTTCTAGAGATAGGTAAACCCATCAAGAAGAAAAGAGAAGATTCATCATAGGCTTTCTTTCCCCCTCAGGTTCCCTCAAAGATGGTGTGGGCCCTGAATATGAACCAGTGGAGGCAAACACACTTAGGCATTATCTGAGAAAGATAATTGGTCCGAATTGTGCCAATAAAAACTCAATATAAAACAGTCCAGAAAGTCATGGGAAAAGTCTCTGTAGTAGCTGAAACATCTTATGGATGGTGGGGGAGAAATATGAGAAAGATAATGGCAAAACCTTCACTTTAACAAAAGCAAATGTCAATCTGGATGAGCCTTTAGACTTAAATACGTCAGTGGCTAGGAGGGACCTTTGAAAAACTCACTCCGCTGACTTTCTTGGCTGTGACAGTAGCATGACTCCATCTGTGCCTCCCAAACTAAATGCAAAAATAAAATTTTGCAAGTCATATGTTTCTAGACTTGCAATGTATTCTGAGATGAGGGGGGAAATCACATGACAAGATGCACACAGGTGAAAATTGTGCAAAATGTATGTTATTAACTGTGTGCAATTTGTGTTTGCAATACTCATTCGACGTAGATGTAGATGTGGGTATAGATAGCCCCAGAGAACCAGAAGGTGTAACACATATTCTTATGACAAGTCTTTTTCAGTCACATCTGTCCAAATCAGACAATCAGTTTCGACTGCTGGTTTTCGAGGGAAACTGCATCCTCCTAACCATGAGAATGAATTGAATGGTGCTGATGCAGAGCAAGGACATTGCATCACTGTGTCATCTGTCTTCGAGAGTCCATTAGAACCTACAGCATTAGTTCATCCCATCTTTCTGCAAAGATGCCTCTTTTCACTTGATCTCCCTTGATCTTCCATCTCTCTTAAGATGTTCAGCAAACCTGTCCAACCTGTCAAATGCAGTCAGTATGTTTATCTCTCACAATTATTGAGATGGTGGAAATACCTTCCTTGGGCAATTCTCAGCCCAACTCTCTCCAAGCATAGCTAAGAGATGGTTTGGCATATAGACATTCTGCTCCCAGGGTAACTTTTACAATTTTTTTGGAAATGGCCAGAACAAGAATGGATATAACAAAATGCCTAACATGCCTGTATGATGTGTATGTCCATAGAAAACATGGGCGAGATCAATTTTGGCAACCTGGAGTCCCAATGGAAACTCTTGGAGCAGAGTGGGGCCTGCCCTCCACCACTGATGAGTTCACAGCTACTTTTACTTTGTAAAAAAGCTATGATTTTTACCACTACCATGGGATTTACTGCATCAACAGCAAAAATGCTTTTTATTGACTTGCAAGCAAGATTCATGGGTTTCTCTTCTAATAAGATGCATAGCATTCCGCCTCCACATGCCTCATTTACATGTTTAAAAGCAGCAAATGTTTTCCCATTATGACCTATTTGCTGGTAGATGTCAGCTTCCATAAATAATAGGGAGGCCACGGTAGTGTTGTGATATGATATTGTATATGATATTGTACGTATTGTTCTATGACTATTTGCGATGTGTATATTGACTTTACTGTGTAGATTGTTTTTTATTGTTTTTGTATTGACATATTGTTATTGAATTGATTACTGTATCCTATCGCATAGTTATTTTATTGTATTGCTATTCTCTGTTATATTTGGATTATTGTACCCTTATATGTTATTGTATTTTACTGTATTTATTGTATGCTTTGTACTCATATGTAATTTTGTTGGGAACCGCTTTAAGTTGTTTTAGGACAAGAAAAGTGTTATACAAATACAAATATTCTGTTTCTTTCTGATCCTTCTTTCAACCATGTAGGAAGCACAGAAGGCAGTTTGCCCCAAGTGTGGCAATTGCAACTTTTTGTTTTATTTTATTTTTCTGACTATAACCAGCGATAATAACTGTAAACAAAGATATCTTTTTCTACTAGAGATTCTTCAAAAGTGATTTTTACCATGAAAAGTGTTAGCTGTTGTGGAGATAGGGTGATGCTGAGAAGTTGGGTTATTCTCTCAGATATTTTACCTCACTCTGCTATGTAAGAGGAATAACCAAATTCCCTCATCACTTACTTTTAGCTTACTGTGGCTGTTGGTCTTCTTGTCATTTTTGTTCTCCACTAGGCTCTATGTTGCTACAACTGGGGAGGGCTTGAGACACAAGAAGGCTCATGAATCTGTAGCTTCACTTCCTGCCTTGCTGCAAATGGCACAATGGATCCCAAGGAATTCACCCACCAGATCTCTCTTCAATCTCTCTTCTTCATTCGTCACCTTTTGGTGCAATGAGACTGCATAAACTCAACACACATAAAAATATCTTCAATTGAGCCAATGAGTCATAGAATCAACTGAGAGTGAGAAGAGTCTTTAATTTAAAGCCAAATGACACAGAAAAAAACACATTTTCCCCAGAATTACCATAAGATTCCCCTTTTCTCCCACTGTGGAGAAACACTGCAATTCTCTGAGACTTCAGCTACCCTAATAGTGACTGATTAAGAAAACTGTAATCTAACCAAGTAGATAAATAGGTACCACCTTGGACCAGTGGGAAGGTAAATGGCATGCCTGCCACATGTCCATGGAAACATCATAGATGCTAGCTCTTTGGCTATTAACAGAGATGAGCACTGAACCCTAGAGTCAGATATGACTGGCTTTCGAGCAAGGGTGACCTTTACCTTTACCTAATCTAACCATAACTTGAAAACCCAAACTTGCCAACCTCATTCACTGCTTGCCTTGAAGGGACACAATCGATTCTTAAAGATTGGGAAGTTTTAAGGCCAACTCTAAATTTAAGGAGGTCCCCAACAAAAAAATCTTTTATGGATCATCTCCCATTTCAATGGCCCCAATTAAGTGGATCTGGTTGCAATGGCAGAAATGACCATTTCACTTTCTCACAATTTCTTGTACCATGGAAAAGAACAATATTACCTTCTCTGGCTCAGTTGTTAGGTACTAAGAAAATTTCATGGCAAATGGCCACAAGTAAGTCTTGCTAGAGCTCTGGAATGGTACCAAATATAATTTTGTAAAGTGTGGTGCTATCATTTCAACAGTGTTTACTCACAAAACTTACAGACTTTCATTTAAAAGATTTTTCTAAAAATCATTAGTTATTCAAGATATTTCTGTTTTAGTAATTCCAGACAGCTTCTTCATCAGAGTAACATAGCCTGACAGCTTTTCACAATGCATTGTTTTCGTCAAACATAACACCCTATCTTTCTGCTGAGTTACCAAGATATTTGGCCCTGTTTCCAGCCTGCATTATAAAGGGCAAGACCTTTAAAATAAAAGGCTGGCCAAGAGCAAAGTCCTCTCTTCAACAGAGACTGAGCCCTCTTCTCAACAAAGCAAGAATTTTGGACAGGTAACAGTTGACAAACAGTGGAACCTTTTGGTTTTAGGGTTAGAATTCTATTTCCTTTACATACTATAGAGGACTACTAAATACTATTATCTTAAATATTTCTGTCAGTCACTGTCATACGTGGCTGGAATACCATTATTTACATATATAGTAAAAAAAATCTAAACTGAGGCCGTCATATTGATTCTGCATTTGCTCTTAAGCAGAGCTGCTGCTGAGGAGAGCCAAACAAAGGAAGTGAGCACTGGTAAGTTTGGGGCATGCTTGCAGTTGGAGTAGAGCTGCTTTAGAGGCCTCCACTAATTTAAATTGATAATTTAAACTGCTGAGAGCCACCTCTGTTCAAACAGAGGAAGCCATTAGAAGCTTCCTGGAACAGGAAGCAGGGGGCAGAGCCACACCAGGCCCTTCCCTAAGCTGTGACTCACAGGGGCAGAGCCACACTAGCCTTTAAAAGCTCTGAGCTCTTTCTGGGTCAGCCCTTTTGATTCTGCATTTGCTCTTAAGCAGAGCTGCAGCTGAGGAGATCCAAACAAAGGAAGTGAGCACTGGTAAGTTTTGGGCATGCTTGCAGTTGGAGTAGAGCTGCTTTAGAGGCACGCGCCCCTAACGGCGTGTGAGATTTCAAACTAAAAACAAAGGAAGAATATATTATTACTAGATAGAAAGGTAGTAAACGTGTACACTTTTGAGGCCCAGAATACTGCACTTGTTAAAATGGATTCTGAGGGATCCTGCAATACTTGCGCCATGTTTGTGTTCTTGCCAAAGCACATGGAGAACTACACTTGCAGCAAGTGCAAGCTGGTTGCACTATTAGAAGAGAAGGTCCAGCAGCTAGAGGCCTGCATATCTAACCATCAACAATTTAAGGAGCTTGAGCTGTTCTTGGACAGAGCGGAGCAGACTATCCTGGACAAAGAAGAGACAGGGCACAGTTCTGAGAAAGAAGGCACTTCACTAACTCAGGATAGAGATGCTTGGAGGAATGTGACTCAAAGGAGGAGGAGAGCAGGGGATCACTCTGAGAGTCTGAAATTACAGAATCAATTTGAGGCTCTTTCCCTCATCACACCTGATGAGGAACACATAGAGGAACAACTGGTTCCATGTGAGGATCTCTCCTTCATCACACTTGATGAGATCCAGGAAGATAAACAACAGGAACAAACTGAAGTCCTCTCCCTTAATATGGTTGATGAGATTGCAGGAGAGAGGCTCCTTTTACTAGGTGATTCAATAATTAGAAATACAGAGAGATGGATTTGTGATGCACATGATAACCGTATGGTGACTTGCCTGCCAGGTGCAAAAATTGCAGACATCACGAGAAATCTAGATAGCTTGTTAGAGAGAACTGGGAAGGAGCCAGTGGTCATGGTACATGTTGGTACCAATGATGTTGAGAAGGCTAAGCGGTCTGTCCTGGAAGCCAAATTCAGGTTGTTAGGAAGAAGATTGAAGTCCCGGACTTCCAAGGTAGCATTTTCAGAAGTGCTGCCTGTTCCTCGTGCAGGACCTACCAGGCAGGCAGAGCTCAGAAGCCTCAATGCGTGGAAGAGGCGGTGGTGTCGAGAGGTGGGCTTCAGATTTGTCAAGAACTGGAGAACATTTTGGGACAAGCCAAATCTGTTCAGGAGGGATGGGTTGCACTTGAACCATGATGGGAGCAGACTGCTGGTACTTAATATCAAAAGGGCTGCAGAGCAGCTTTTAAACTGATAACTGGGGGAAAGCCGACAGGAGCTGGGCAGCATCCGGTTTGGGAAAGTGTGTACTTGAATAGTAAGGAGGATGCAAAAATTACTGAGCAGAGCAAGGAGCTAGTCACCAGCACTCTAGCAGAAGGATGCAAGAGGCAGTCTAACAATGCAACTGGGCTCAAAAGACTGTATCAGAAAAGCATATATTGCAAGCGCGGCGCCAAAATGGCCGCCACGCTCTTTGCGCCCCCCCCCCATCGGACGAAGGCATCTGGGTAGTTAGGGGCGTGGCCAGCTCCCTTATAAAAGGGGTGGCCACGAGGCAGCCGCGCTGCCATTTTACGAAGCGACGGAGCGGCGAAGTTTTTCCCTCTTACCTCCGTCGCTTTTTCCTTTACCGGGAAGCCTTTGGCTGCTAGATTCGTTCTCGGCTTTCCAGCGACCAGCTGAGATGCCTTCAAAGAAGAAGGCGGCCGCGAGCGCGGCTCGTGCGGTCCGGAGGCGCAATCCGGGTCGGAGGACCGCGGCTGCGCCTCCCCAGCAGCCGCCTTTGCCTGCACCCACCGGGACCGGTGGGATGGGAGCTATTCTCCCTTGGCCCGATAATGGGGGCTCACGCACGGGTCTGGTGGGGGCTTCGGCCCTCGGCCCGCAAGTGGTGGACACCGTTCCTGGTGTTCCCCATTCTGCTGGGCCTTCCTCCGTCGGGGCGCAGCTCGCTCCGGGGCCTTCCAGTCTTGGGGGGTGGTCTGGTCCCCTTCCATGGCAGGTTGCTACATCGGCCCTACCGGGCCCGAGTGTGGGGTCGTGGCCCTATTCGGGCCCCGGGGTACAGGGACCTGTACCCATGCCTGTAGTAGCCAGGCCGGCCGGCCCTTTGCCCCATATCAGTGTGGAAGCCTTACTGGCCCGCGTTGCGGCCCTCGAGGCGTCCCTGGCCCGGGCTAGCCACGCTGGGGCTCCCTTTGGGGTTCATTTCGACGCGTCGTCTGCTGGGCAGCGGCAGGCATCGGGAAGGGTCGAGCTGCTTGAGGCGCGTGGCATGACTGCGGCCACTGCCTCGCAGCTCCCCAGCCAACAGGCCGGTGCGGGTCAGGCCCCATCGACGAGCTCTACGGCGGTCGTGAGCTCCGACGCCCCCAGTGGGCCGGAACCCCCGGTGGGGGCGGCCTATGGGGGTGTAGCATGTGAGTATGCGGTTCAAACTAGTGCACCTACACACATGGCCACGTCGGGGGGGGGGGGGGCTTTTCAATGGCCTTGGCCTCGCGCGGGTGGTGCAGCGGTCCAGCCGCTGATGCCCCACCCGGCGACGACAACCAACACCCAGGGCCCCGTGGGGGGTGTTTCCTACCCTGTGGGGAATGTTTTGGGAGTAGCTGGGTTAGTACAGGCCCCTTTTCAGATGCCCGCAGTTCCGGCTGTGCCTGTGTCGGCCTTGCCGACGGCAGGGTATTCCTTACCTCTCGGTGACCATTTGGCACAGACTACCAAAGAGAAGATCTGGCGGGGGGAGTACGTGGATATCTTCTCACTCCTCAACAGAGAGCCCACCAAGGAGGAGAGGGAGGGGCAGGATGAGAAGGATAAGGAGCAGGCGCGTCGTCGCAAGCTACCACGCACGTGGGCCAACTGGTTGCCGGCCTACCTCATATACATGGCGGTATACCTTAGGGCCCGGCCGGATTTGGCAATTCCGATGGTCCAGTATTTGGAGAACATCTATAGGGCAATGGTTGACTTTCCGGGCCCATCGTGGTTGGCTTATGATGAGGAATTCCGTATGCGGATTCCCCTGCACCCCGAGATGAGGTGGGATGAGCTGTGTCAGAGGCTGTGGCTTTTGTACATGACGCCCACGCGCCCCGCGTCCGGGGAGAGGTACCATTGTGGACATGCGGTCCAGCGAGCGGCCCCAGCACAGGTTCCCCGCCAGTTGGCGGGGCAGGGGGTTCCAGCCCGCCTGCTGTGCTGGACCTTCTCATCTAATGGTTCCTGCAATAGGAAGAATTGCAAATACAGACATGAGTGTCCCGCCTGTGCTGGCCCCCATGCGGCCTCTGCCTGTCCCAGGCCTGGAGGGACGCGGGGCAGAGGGAGGGGTGGACAGGGGGCTGGCAAGACTGCCGCTGATGCGGCTGGTTCACCGAAAGGCTCCCTCCCCAATTAATGTGGACATGTTGGAGCGCTGGCTCACACTGTACCCGAAGGGAGAGGATGCGGATTATCTCCTTCAGGGTTTTAGGCAGGGGTTCCGTATCCCTTTCATGGGTGACAGGTCCCCCCAGGATGCCCCCAATCTTTTGTCACTTAGGGGGAGGGAGGAGGTGGCTGCTGCCAGCATTAATAAGGAGGTCGTTGCGGGCAGGGTCGCTGGCCCTTTCCCTTCACCCCCGTTTCCCAATCTTAAGGTATCGCCCTTGGGCTTAGTGCCTAAAAAGTCACCGGGCGAGTTTCGCCTCATTCATCACTTGTCCTACCCAGCCGGACGCTCGGTCAATGATGCTATCCCTGACGACCTTTGCTCAGTCAGGTATACATCTTTTGACCGTGCGCTGCGCATGGTGCGCTCATGTGGCCCGGGTGCGCTACTGGCTAAGTGCGACATTAAGTCGGCTTTTCGCCTCTTGCCAGTGCACCCAGGCGACTTCGAGTTGCTGGGTTTTAAATTCCGGGGCGAATATTACTTTGATAAGGCCATGCCTTTTGGCTGTTCCATATCATGCTCGGCCTTCGAGCGTTTTAGCACATTCCTAGAGTGGGCCTTCGTCCGCAGGTCAGGGTCCCGGTCTGTAGCCCATTACCTGGATGACTTTTTATTCGGGGGTGAACGGGGCTGGGACACGTGTACACGTCTCCTCAACACATTTCAGACGCTAATGGAGGAACTTGGTGTCCCTTTAGCGCCCGAAAAGACCGAGGGCCCATCTACCCAGCTAGTCTTCCTGGGGGTGGAGATTGACACGGTAGCGCAGGCTTCTAGGTTACCGCAGGATAAGGTGACAAGGATAGTGGCCCTCATCTCGGACTTGATGGCCAAGCGCAAGGCGTCACTGAAGGAACTGCAGGTGCTCCATGGTCACCTCAATTTCGCTTGTAGGGTGGTCGCACCGGGCAGGGCATTTGCTCGGCGCCTGTGCGACGCCATGGCGGGATTATCCAGGCCCCACCATAGAGTCAGGCTCACCCGGGGTATCAGAGCAGACATGCTTGTCTGGTTACAGTTCCTCAGGGAATTCAATGGGGTCTCATTTTGGAGGTCTGACCTCCTGGCTTCCCTCCGCTTTCAGATTCAGTCCGATGCCTCGGGATCCCTGGGTTATGGGATGTACTTCAATGGGAAGTGGGCCTATGGTGGGTGGCCACCGGCCTGGGCAGGCACGGGTCGCCTGCGGGATCTCACATATCTTGAATTTTTCCCTATCCTGGGTGCTTTGATGCTATGGGGCGAGGAGTGGGCCAACTCGGTTGTGCATTTCTGGTGTGACAATGCGGCTGTTGTCCACATTGTCAATGCACAGACTTCTAAATCGCCCAGGGTTATGGACCTAGTGCGCCAATTTGTGTTGCGCAGCCTGCGCCTCAACATTCTTTTCAGGGCCAAGCATGTCCCGGGGGTTAATAATGATATCGCTGACGCTTTGTCCCGCCTGCAGATCTCCCGGTTCCGTGCTTTGGCCCCAGATGCGGAGGAATTTCCCTCGCCACTCCCGGACGAGATATGGACCATTGGCAAGGAGAGGTAAACCGGGCGATTGGCCTGTCACTAGCGCCACGCACGCGTAAGGCGTATCACCACGCATTTAGTTCTTTCAGAGCTTTCTGTACCCAATTCCGGCTGCCAGGAACCTGGCCGATCCCGGTAACCCATGTTCTGCGGTTCATGGTTTACCTGCATGCTCAGGGCCTTGCACCTCGTACCATAGCATCTAAGCTGTCAGCGTTGGCTTTTATGGCCAAAGTGGGAGGTCATGTGGACAGCACCACTGACTTCCGTGTGAGACATGTTTTGGAGGGGTGGGTGCGCGAGCGCGGGCGTTGCCCGGACGACCGCCACCCGATTTCCCCAGGGGTTCTTACCCAGTTGGCCCGGGGCTGGCCAGGCCTCTGTTTTGATAGATATGAGGCAGCCCTATTTCATGCAGCCACAACGGTGGCATTTTTTGGAGCGCTCCGCATCAGCGAGCTTGTGATGCTGTCTAAGGCGGATGCAAGTCGTAGGGCACTGGAACTCGAGGATGTCTATGTTGCCAAAGACTGGGCCCAGTTGAGGATACGCTCCTCTAAGGCAGATCAGCATGGCGTAGGCAGTAGTGTAAGACTGCTACGGTGTTCTTTGGCAGACATCTGTCCGGTTGGTGCCCTACAGGAGTTTCTTGCACTGCGTGGCACGCACCATGGCCCGTTTTTCTGTCACCATGATGGGTCTCCCCTTACAAAATTTCAATTTTGGAAGGTGACAGGCAAGGCGCTGGCCAGTGTGGGCCTCCCGGGCGCCCGTTATGGCACCCATTCATTCAGAATAGGGGCGGCCTCCACTGCAGCTGCTTTTGGGTACTCTGGGGCTGACATACGCAGCATGGGAAGGTGGGGCTCGCAATGTTTTCAGTTTTATGTGCGCCCACTTCCGCCGTAAGTACCAATTTTTGTCACCTTACCTTCTTTCCTCATTTTTCCTTACAGACCCTGGGTGTCGTATTACACCGGTGACAGTATGGCTGGTGGGCCATAGCTACGTGCACAGGGCAGCGCGTTACGCTGCAGCGACAGAGTGGGGACCCCGACTGGGACTGGGTGCATACGCAAGTCTCACATGGCATGGTAAGCCCGGGATGTTATGGCGGGAGCTGCTGCCTTTCCTTTTTTCAGGCTTGAATGCTGACCCGCCTGACATTCTCATCATACACCTAGGGGGCAATGATTTGGGCCAGGTCACTGGTTTATCGCTGAAGCATGCGATTTGCGAGGACCTTGCCTACCTGCATTACGTCTGGCCCGCCACAACCCTGGTTTGGTCGGACATGGTGCCGCGCCATGCGTACAGAGGAGGTTTCGACCTCCTGGCCCTCGACCGCGCTAGACGCATGGTGAATAGGGCAGTTCCTTGTCAACAGGGCTTGGGGGAGAGTCAGTCGTCACCCCGCTATTAGTCTACAAAATTATGACCTGTATGCAGGGGATGGGGTCCATCTGTCGCGAGGAGGTATGGACCTCCTGTTGGGTGATTGGCGAGCAGGCCTGTTGACCGAGCTGATGGTCTTGGGGGGGGGGGCGTCAGGCCTTCTTTGAAGCTCCTCCGTGTGGCGGGTAGCACTGGTAAGGTAAACATTTATGACCCACAGGTATCCGGCAGGTTCGCAATTGACTGGACAACACTAGACAGGCATAAATTGGTTAAACGTTGTCCGGTCAACGACGAACTAGGCGACGGGGTGATGGCTATAGCTAGACAGCATGCATCACCCCGTGATTTCACGGATACGCGTCAGAGGGTGGGGTCATTAGTTAGATATTGACTACGGTCAACAATATGTTTGTTGTCAACAAACAAATTGATACAAATAGATACATTGTAACCAATTGCTGTTGGCAATTTTGGGTGGTACCTTACCAGTGTTACTTCGGCCTGCTTGCCTTAAGAATTATGATTGGTCGTTTTACCAATAGAAATTTATAATTCGGACTAGGGCATGAATCAATAAATGTGGCCCAATGCCGTTATCCACTTTCATTTGTGTCTGAGTCCGTTATTGGGGGGTGCGCCTGCAAAAATGCTTGTATGCAAATGCCAGAAGACTCCGGAACAAAATAGGGGAGCTGGAATACTTAGCAATAGATAAGAATATTGATATTATTGGCATTACTGAAACCTGGTGGACGGATGATAACCAATGGGATACAGTTATCCCAGGCTACAAACTGTACAGGAAGGATAGGAAGGGGCAAATGGGAGGTGGTGTAGCCTTGTATGTCAAAGAAGTGATAAAATCATACGAACTGGAATATCTAGGTGATTTGGAGTCACCATTAGAAACTCTGAGGGTAAGAGTACCAGGCCACAAGGATGGTCTAACATTAGTCATATACTATCGGCCTCTGACCCAAACTCCTGAGGGGTATACCTGTCAAGTATCCCATTTTTCCCAGGAATACCCCTTATTTTTACCCCTCTTCCCGCCCCCCTCCAGTTTTATTAATTTCCCTGTAATATCCCCTTTTTAAAAAAAAAATCCTGACTGGAGCCCTCACAGGCGATGCTGCAGTATGTTTTTCCTGCCACCAGAGGCCGCTGTGTGGCAGGCTTTTCGCTTGTGGAAGGGGAGAAAGAAGGTTGTGGGGGCCCTGTAGTTTCTATTTCATTTCCCTCCCTGCCACATGGTCATGGAGGGTTCATTTTTGCTGCTGGTCGGAGCCACCATGGGACGGGAGTCTACTCTAGGTGAGCAATATTTCATATATGCAGGGGCAAATCAGCTCTTGGTCTGGGGTAGAGAAGAGACTTCTCTCTCACTCTCATGGTTTATTGAGCTGTTTCTGCCCTGCCTCCTGGAGGATTTCGTTTCTATTCTAGAGTTAACTTGGGAGGGGGGATGTTGCTTGATCACTATATGAGAGAGAAAGAGAGCACCCCACCTTCTAACAAACCATCTGGAGGGAGATTAACTCCTCAGCTGCTGGGAGGCTTGGAAACTACAGAGGTTGCTTTTTACTTCTTTACTAATTCCCTTCCTTAAGCTGGATCCTACATTCTCAGGTGTTGGTGCTTCAATTGGTTGCAGTGAGGAACAAATAGATTGGTTAATTTGGGGGAATTAATCCCTTGCTCCTCCACCCTAAGGGGGAGGGGTGTCTAGCCATGTGCAGGGCTAGTTCATTAAAGCCAAGCTGCTTACAAGCAGTTGGTAACCCTAGGGGGTTGGTTTACTATTCTGTACTTAGCTTCCAGTAAAAAAATTTAATTAAAAATGAGTAAACAAGAAAGAAAACAAAACAAAAGTCCCCCAAGAAGATGGGAGAAGGGTTCTTTGGCCCACACAGCTTTGTGCCCATTGCATCTACAATACCATCTAGCCATCTTATTTTTGGCCACCCTCTTTTTTTGTCCTCCACCTTTCCCAGCATCAAGGCCTTCTCAAGTGAATCCTCTCTTCTCATTTGATGTCCTTTAGCGTCATCTTTAGCGTCATCTTTACTATTTGACCTTTAATGAGCAGTCATGATTGATTTCTTCTAGGATTGACCTATTTCTAACACCACATTACAAAGGCATCTATTTTTCTGCGCTCAGCTTTCCTAATGGTCCAGCTCTCACACCCATACATTACCACCGGGAATATCATTGCTTTGACTATGCAATTTTTTGTTTCCAAGATGATGTCTCTACTTTTAACTATGTTCCCCAGGTTTCTCATAGCTTGTTTCCCAAGCATCAGTCGCCTTTTTATTTCATGGCTGCAATTACCATCTGCAGTGATCTTTGATCCTAAGAAAGTAAAATCTGTCAGTCGTATCCAACTCTAGGGTGCAGTGCTCATCTCCATTTACAGCCAAAGAGCCAGTGTTGTCTGTGTTTGCAGACATTTTCATGGCCATGTGGCAGGCATGACTAGAGCCCAGCAAGTCACATGGCTATATTTGGCCATGGCCACAGATTTGGCCACACCCACAGAGGGGTGTGGCCAAAATTTCCCTTATTTTCAAATCCAAAACTTGACAGGTATGGAGGGAGACTGGCAGTTGGAGAGTGTTGTAAAGGAGGCATCCAAGAAGGGAAGCCTGGTTATAATGGGGGACTTCAATTACCCTTACATAGACTGGGTGAATTGTTGTTCAGCACATGATAAAGAGATAAAGTTCCTAGATATGCTAAATGTTTGTTCCCTGGGACAGATGGTTGAAGACCCAACTAGAGGTACAAGAATCCTGGTGCAAGATGTTAATGTGACTGATCCAATAGGGAACAGTGACCACAACTCAATTATGTTTAACTTGATCATAGACCGCAAGTCACTGATAAAATCTAACACAGAGACCTTAAATTTTCAAAAAGGAAATTTCCCAAAAATGAGGAAACTAGTAAAAAAGAAGCTGAAAGGGAAAGTTGAGAGAGTCTAAATACTCCAAGAGGCATGGAGGCTGTTTACAAAAACAATAACAGAGGTGCAATTGGAATGCATACCCAAAAGGAAAAAGGGCACTGCTAGGTCCAAGAGGACTCAGATGTGGTTTACAGCAGCTGTTCGGGAAGTGATCAAAAGCAAGAAAAGCTCATATAGAAGATGGAAGGCTTGTCCGAATGAGGATAGCAGGCAGAAACATAAATTCTGGCAGAACAAATGCAAGGCAACAATCAGGAAAGCAAAGCAAGACTTTGAGGAGTGTATAGCTAAAAATACTCAAAGAAATAACAAAGACTTCTTTAAGTACATTAGAAGTAAGAACCCAACAAGGAAGGCCATTGGACCATTAGATGACAATGGAAGGCAAGGGGTTATTAAGCAGGAAACAGAGATTGCAGAGAGATTCAATGAAATCTTTGCTTCAGTATTCACTGAAGAAGACAGAGACCACATGCCCAAAACAGAGCCTATCTTTGTAGAGAGGGAAACCGAAGAATTAAGCCAGATAGAAATAACCAGGGAGGAGGTCCTTGCATGTCATGTTAAATTAAATGCTAACATATCACCAGGACCAGATGGCATCCATCCATGAGTTCTCAGAGAACTTAAAGATGAAATTGCTGATCTCTTAGCCAAAATATATAATATTTTCCTCAAATCAGGCTTTGTGCCTGATGACTGGAAGGTAGCGAATGTAACACCAAATTTCAAAAAAGGTGATGGAAACCATCCTAAAAGATAGAATTAATAGGCACATAGAAGAGAAGGCGCTGCTAAAGGAGAGCCAACATGGCTTTTGCAAGGGCAAATCATGCCTCACTAATCTGTTGGAATTTTTTGAGAGTGTCAATAAGCATGTGGATAAGGGGGATCCAGTTGACATTATTTATCTGGACTTTCAGAAGGCTTTTGACAAGGTCCCACACCAAAGGCTCTTGAATAAACTTACCAGTCATGGAATAAAGGGACAGGTTTTATCCTGGATCAGCAACTGGCTAAGGGACAGGAAACAGAGGGTAGCACTAAATGGACACTTCTCCAAGTGGAGGGAAGTAAAGAGTGGGGTCCCCCAAGGTTCAGTACTGGGACCCCTGCTTTTCAACCTCTTCATAAATGATCTAGAAGTAGGAGTAAATAGCAAGGTAGCCAAATTTGCTGACGACACTAAATTATACAGGGTGGTGAAAACTGTGAGAGATTGTGAGGAGCTCCAGAGGGATCTCTTGACACTGGGGGAGTGGGCAAAACAGTAGCAAATGAGCTTCAACATTAGTAAGTGCAGAATTATGCATGTTGGGGCAAAAAAAACCAATTACATTTATAAACGGATGGGGTCTGAACTCTCTGCGACAAACCAGGAAAGGGACCTTGGTGTCCTGGTGGACAACTCAATGAAGGTGTCAACCCAGTGTGCCTCAGCAGTGAAAAAAGCAAACTCAATGCTAGGGATCATTAGGAAGGGTATAGAAAATAAGTCAGCAAGTGTCATTTTGCCTCTTTATAAATCTATGGTGAGGCCCCATCTGGAATACTGTGTACAGTTCTGGTTGCCATACCTCCAGAAGGATATTATGGAGCTGGAAAAAGTGCAGAGGAGGGCAACCAGAATGATTAGGGGACTGGAACATCTTCTTTACCATCTGAGGTTGCAACGGTTGGGCCTCTTCACTCTTGAACAACGGCGTCTAAGTGGTGACCTGATTGAAGTTTATAAAATCTATAATCTGTGCACGGTGTGGACAAAGTAGATAAGGGCAAACTGTTTTCCCTATCGCATAGCACTAGAACTAGGGGGCACTCCATGAAACTTTTGGGTACTAGTTCTCAAACAAATAAGAGAAAGTACTTTTTCACCCAGAAGATCACTTGTCTATGGAACTCCCTGCCAGAAGAAGTGGTGACAACTGTCAGTCTTGACAGCTTCAAGAAAGGATTAGACAAGTTCATGGTGGACAAGGGTATCAATGGCTAAAATTATGGATACCTAAGAACAACCTCCGGGTTGGAGAGATAGGCAGGATATCTCTCAATGCCATTTCCAGGGAATCCTAAGCAGGTGAAGGCATCTGCTTGGGAATAATACCCTGAAGCAAATGGTGAGCCACTGTGTGAGACAGAATGCTGGACTGGATGGGCTGTGGCCTGTTCCAGCAAGGCTGTTCTTACGTTCTTATGACATACTGGCAGAGGCAATAATGCTAGTAAAAATGGAAGGCAACACCAAATGGGAGTTGGATTGACTCAATCATGGAAGTCAATCATCTATTTTAGAAGACCTGAGCAGGGTTGTTAATGGTAGGGCCTTATGGAGGTCATTAATTCATAGGTAAAAGTAAAATTTGCCCTTGCTCAAAAGCCAGTGATATCCTACTCATTTCCATGCTCATTTTCATTTACAGCCAAAGAGCCAGTGATGTCTGTGTTTGCAGACATTTCTATGGACATGTGTCAGACATGACTAAACACCAGAGTGCACAGAATGGTGTTTACCTTCCCCCTGAAGTGGTACCTATTTATCTACTTGCAATTTCTTGCTTTCAAACTGCTAGGTTGGCAGGAACTGGGACAGATTACGAGAGCTCACTCTGTCATGCAGCACTCAGGTCTCGAAATGCTGACCAGCCGACCTTCCAGTCATCAAGTTCAGTGTCTTGTAAGTCACTGGCTATTTGACTGAAGCCCTTTGCATTTCTCTGGGTGGGGGTCACTGTATTCACCCTCTACACATTCTCCACATTTCACACTCTTTAATCCAAAGAGCTAGCTAGAAGCATAATAGGTCAACTGTCTCATCTTCCTATGTCACACATACAATAGTCCTGACATGCAGTAAGAAAATGCTCAAAAGGATGTATCTATTTTGGCCACACTGATGCATCAGCAACGTTAAAGCTATGGACCGTTCGTCCTTGAAAGTAAAGGAAAACATACTCTTCCTCTCTACAAGCACAATGGTTTGGTCTTTCAGAAATAGTATGCTAGTGGAGTCAGCATATACAAGATTGAAGAGTTGTGACTTTTTTGACTAGCAAGATGATTGTGACATATACCATCATCCCTTAAACCTCCTTGTTTCCTCTAAGCTTAGCTTCAATTCTTACAGTAGATGGGGAAGCAGTGGATCCCCCGGCCTACCTAGAATTATGTGCTTCCCCAATTTTAATGCAGATTATTTTGCAGTGACTTTGTCCTGATGGATAATTAAGATTCATTAACTTTACAAATATCTATTCGCCACAAAAAATAAAAAGAGAGCTGGTTGTTCATCGTATGGCTTAAGAGAGATGCCTACAAAGTGTTGTAGTTAAGGAATAGTGAGAGGAACAAACATTTTCCTCCCCAGGTTTAAGAATGATAGATCTATGTACTTCGTATTAAATGTGCTAAAGTCCATAGTACCAATAGCACTGGTGGTGCAGTGGTTAAACTGCTGTACTGCAACCAAAAGGCTGTGAGTTCGATCCTGACCTGTGATCAAGGTTGACTCAGCCTTCCATCATTCCTAGGTCAGTAAAATGAGTAATCAGCGTGATGGGGGTAAAATGCTAATTAATTTATGAACCACTCAGAGAGTGCACTAAGCGATATGGGGCAGTATATAAATGTGATTGCTCTTGCTTTAAACAACATTGTTCCACTCTACATAATGCCATTTACGTTTTTTTGTGCTTGTTTGTACTGTGTTTCCTTTTTTTGCCATTCTTGGTTTTACTTTTTCTCATATTCATTATCACTTTCTTGCTTATTTTTAAGGTTTTCTTTAATCCAGCACTAAATATGTTCTGAGACCAAAAGTATATTGTAAGAAATAAAAACTTTGATATGGAATAATCTGTTCTGCAACATTAATGCCCTCAGCTATGAGATTTAATTCTTTTTACTGAAGTATTTTGGCTAACATCAGATGGGGTGACGTGACTTGGGGAAACAGCTTTCCTCTTGCTCTGTGAACAAAATTGTGAAATGTATTCTCACACTTCCATAAACAAAAACCTGGCTGCTTTTATGAACTATATCCCCAAGCATGTCACAGGAATAGATCTGAAAAGAAGGAAAATGTATTTAAAGTGTTCATCAGGGAATGGAAGAATAAGTGAAATATGAAATGTCTCTCTCAGCTATTGCTAAGGCAACAATCTTTAGCACAATGTTGAACAGATTTCCAACAATAAATGCCACAAGCACTATATCCTGGGATATCATGGTTTGTTTGGTTGTTTGTTTTTTTTAAGATTCTGAATGACCTTGGGCTGGAGCAGCTAAAGTCTTATGTTAGAACCAATGCTGTGTCTCTACAACAAGAAAAAAATCCAAATCATAGAATAATTGAGTTGGAAGGTGCCAGAGCCATCCCTGCCACCACCACAAAAAGTGGCGAAAATATGGCAAAAAAATCTGAAAACACGGTGAAAATGTACCACCCTCACTCCCGCCACCACAGGAAGCGGTTAAAGTAGCCAAAACATCCAAAAATGTGCCAGACATGCACCCACTGCTGCTGCCACACCACCACCGCCAGAAGAGGCAGAAGCGATGGGAGGAACCACACCTCCAGCCCGTACATCAGTCTGGGGGGCATGGTCCAGCCCGCAGCACAGAAAGGTTGTGAACCCCTGCTCTAAGAGTTAGGCATTTCTTTCTGTGATATTCAACCTGTATCTGGCTTCCTGCTACTTGAACCCATTATTACATATCCTTCACTCCAGGATGATTGAGACCAGATCCTGTCCCTCCTCTTTATAGAACCCTTCAAGTATTGAAGAGTGCTATCATATCCATTCTCAATCTCCTTTCCTCAAGGATAAACATAGCCTTTCCTCACAGGGTTTGGTTTCTAATTTGTTAGCCTCCTCCTTAAAGTACAGTCACCAGGAACAAACACAATACTCTAGAAGAAACCTGACTATTGCCAAATAGAGGGGGATTAGTATCTCATGGATTTTGGAGATAATACTTCTGTTAATGCAGCCTGAAATAGTACTGGTTTCCTTATCCATGTCATTTTGTGTGCCAGAATTTACACATCAGTCAAAATGGCTTGCAGACAATACTTGTCAACTGGAGCCAGTCTGATTCCGGAAAATGTAAGATGGATATAAAATACAGTGATGTCATGGTCTCTGCACAAAGAGCAATTACTTAAGACTTCCTGAGGATGACTGCTATAAACTGCAATTAAGCAGCATTCTAATGCCACCGATTTGACACATGTTTATAGGCTATACAGAAGATCAATTCATGTGCATTGTTCATCTGTTCAAAGATATGCAACCAAGGTGGCTCAAGATATGTAAATAAATGGGGTTTATATCTCAAATGTTCCAAAACAGTACTGGCAAGGATGAAAATAGGAATACAAAAACGTTCAGATTTACCAGTAAGGAATCAAAAAAAAGTTAACCGATTGGTATAAGAATGCTCCCATAAAGAAATACTAAAAGCAAAAGGAGAGTAAGCCATTGCTTTATCAAAATTTCTGTACCAAAAATGCCAATTATTTGTAGGGAAAACTCACATGAAAAGAGCATCCTTAGGGACAGGGTTGTGATTTTATTTTGTGTATGCGTACAACCAACCCTACCATAAAGTCGAGTTTTCTTTCTGTCTCAGATGCTGAGTGACTGAGGAACAAATCGAAGGACAGATCCTCCCCAAAAAATGTGAGAAACATGAATAGGTTCGGAGATCTCCTTGGGTAATAACTGTGGCCTTGTCAGTTGATCCTTTCACTCCAGAAACACAATTGGATCACTTCTGACAAACACAAAGGAAGGGCAAAGCAAGCTGACCCTCATTCCAAGAGTTATTCTCTTAAAACATAACATTTCCAGGCACTGTTTTTTAATATTACTATTTGTTTTAATTTCTTCATCTGCCGTATCCAAATCCAAATATTGGTGATCATCATGACGACCAGCCATGAAGACTATCCTGAGAATATAATGCAATGACCTTTCATCTGCCTTCCACATTGCAGCATGACCCCCATGCCACTGATTCAGTTCAGCGAGTCACCTTCTGGTCCTGAGCTCTTTTAGCATGCAAAGTCCTCATTGGCCCCAGGCCAGTATTGATGAAGCTGCTGCCGTCCACCAAGATGGATTCAAGTGGGATTTAATCCATTTGGGGACCATCACTCTTCCCTGTGGACTTTGGCACCCAAGCCATTAGTCCTCAGGGTTGTCAGATTAGTTAACCACTGCCTGACACTTGGTGTAGAGTCACTGTCCGTATGGTCTACTCTATTACAATAGCAGGATAACTTGGCCAGACTGCTGTTTGTTTTAACTGGATTAAAATATTATAGTCTTCCATGCTTTCATTTGTAGCCTTTTTTAATTTTGTTGCGAGCTCCCTTGAGACCCAGTTTTGGGAGAATGGCAGCATATAAATCAATGAATAAAATACTAGTGAATCTGTTTTTAAGAATGTTGTATTGTGAAGGCCCTTATAGCATGAAGCAAGCCACTACAGTGTGCTTGGCTTTTTGAAAAGCCTCAAGCATGGCTCTTTCTTCCTTTTGCCTTATAGCATAAGTCTTTCTGGTGCTCAGTCATTATTAGCTGAAATTACTTACTTAACTTACTTAGTCTCATTTACAAGCCACTTTTCTCCCTATGGGAGGACTCAAAATGGCCTACCAATTAAGTTCTGGGTATGAATTTATTTTATGGCCTGCTAAAGGCAATGAAGGGACTGCAGTGGCTTAGTGGTTAAGATGCTGAACTTGACGTCTGGCAAGTTGGCAGGTCAGCAGTTCAAGACCTGAGTGCTGCATGACAGAGTCAGCTTCCATCTCTGTCCCAGCTCCTGCCAACCTAGCAGTTCAAAAGCAAGAAATTGCAAGTAGATAAATACTGTAGGTACTACTTTGGTGGGAAGGTAAATAGTGTTCCGTGCATTCCAGTGTCTAGTCATGCCTGCCACATATCCACAGAAAGGTCTGCAGATGCAGACAGCACTGGCTCTTTGGCTATAAACAGAGATGACCACTGAACCCTAGAGTCAGATACGTCTGGCTTTCAAGCAAGGGTGACTTTACATTTACTTAAAGGCAATGAACTATATGTTGCTAAATATATTGTGCACTTGGACATCCAACAATATGGTAATATGACATTGATGTCAACTGCACAGTCACATGGCAACACAATGAAATGCTTTATCAGACAAAGTCCCATGCTAGATCACATGACCTGGTCATGCAGTCCGGGAGATAATCAGTACCTCAATATATCAACATGACAGCTTCTGCAGTTGAAACTCCATGTACATAAATATTGAAAAGAATACTGGTCAATAACCTTAGTATAAAAATATCAGGCCCCTGATTGGCCAAACAAGTATTTTGAGCTCTTTTAATAATAAAGACAATTTATGTAATGGGTTTTTATGAGACATCAGAGCTTATTTATTAGTTGAGCTGAGAAAATTATGAAGCCATAAATACACATTAAATAATTTTAAATGGAAAAGTTTAATTACATTAAAATATCTCCACTGAATCTTCTGTCTGATTCACAACAGGATGTGAAATATGCGTGTATCATAGCTTATCAAGATTAATGTTGGTTGAGGCAGGTGAGCCATGCTCTATTTCACTATTTAGCCATCTTACTCCTACACAAGAAGAGCCTGAGGCAAAGAGGGAAAAATTGTGCCCCTCCACTTTACTCACAGGAGCCAACTATCAGGCAATTAGATCCAACATCAGCAGGACAGTATATTCCAGTAGACAATTGTGGAGGGCAAGTGATCTTCAAGAGAGAGAGATTTCAATGAATGGTGAGGAATGGACAGCTAACCCTTTCTACCATCAATATCTGCTGCTTGAGGTGGTTGTCTCATTCTAGTAGGATTGGACCCAACCTGTCTTCAGTAGGAATCTCAGCTTTGACTTTTGATGCCATGCAACTGGCCATCTGAGCTTTAACTGATCCTACAGTTAATCTTTCAACTAAAATAATTCATCTCTCATTTACATAGTTATCTCAGCTGTGTGCCTCCTATGGAGCTTTTGCTCTCATATTCTCTTTTTTCCTCTCTACAATGTCAAGGGCTAATCGACAAATGGAGATGTTGTTATATGCCATAAAGCGGCTTCTGACCTATGGCAACCCTACGAATGATTGTCTCCCAAAAGGTCCTTGAGTAGCTAGGATTTTATTACAGTATTAGTCTTTAAGGTGCCAGAAAACTTTTCATCTCACTGTAGTAAGGAAAAGTGCAACAAATTATACATTGCCTGCTTATTCAGCTGACCAGTTGGTGGCTGCTGGTGGCCAACTTCAAGGTCTTGGCTTTCCCTTCTTACAATCCTTTATCTTTAAACCAGACTTGGATTTGGCAGAATTCCAGAGAGAGAGCTAAACAAAGCTAACCTCTGTATGTCCATGCATGGTCATGCAGACAACAAACACACAGAGAAGTAGAACTGAGCTCTTTAATGGGAGGCCAGGTTAATAATAAAATAAATAAGTATAGCTGGAATTTGATAATTCCACTTAATAACCTAAAGGTTTCCCTTGCACGAAAGCCAGTCGTATCCGACTCTAGTGTTCAGTGCTCAACTCTGTTTCAAAGCCGAGAGCCAGGGCTGTCTGTTTCTGCAGACATTTCCATGGTCATGTGGCAGGCATGACTAGACACCGGAGTGCACGGAATGCTGTTACCTCCCCACCAAAGTGGTCCCTATAATCTTCTTGAATTTCTTTGCTAGGTTGGCAGGAGCTGGGACAAAGACGGGAGCTCATTCCATCCTGCAGTACTTGGGAATCAAACTGCTGTTCCGCCTCCCAGTCAGCATCTTAGCCACTTGACCCACTGCTCTCCCATTAATTAAGAATAGCCAGAATGGTTGGTTTGATAGCTCAGTGAGTGGAGTTTTGGGGTGTCTAGTTCAAGTCCCCACTGTGTCTCCCAGAAGAATAGCTAGCCCATTTTGCCTTGGGCAAGCTGTACAGTTCCAGAAGAAGGGACAGGTATATTAGGAAATTTAACAATCTCACATGCTTTCTAACAATGGATAGGATGAGAGGAAGACTCTCACAAGCTAAGATATCTTATCTCCTGAGTTCTTTCTCCCACATCTGGAATTCGAGGGAAGCCCAACACTTCAACCTCTCCTCTTCCTGTCTGTTTTTGCTTCCTTTATTCTTTCTTAGTTGCTGCAAAGTTTCTGACCCAGATGCACATGGTAAGATTGGGTCTCCACCAGCTGGATGGCTGAAAAGTCATCTTTTTACTTTTATTTCTATCTTTGAAACTACTCATCAGAACTGAAAGTAAAGATACTTTTCCTTTCTACCTAAGCAACTTTAGACTGATTTTTCTATATTAAGTGCTAGCTAGTGAAGGGGATGATTTAATGGGAACTTTGTTCCTGCTCTCTTACACTTTCCCCCTGTACAGTAAAACCTCGGATAATGCTAAAACTTGGTTCCACAAGCCTTGGTGTTATCCAATTTTTAACGTTATCCAATGCATGGATAACATTAAAATCCTATGGGATGCATCAAATAATGCTAAAACTCCATAGGGATACATTGTAACCGGCACAGGCTTTAGTGAACGTTATCTGATGCATCCCATAAGATTTTAATGTTATGTGATGCAATTTTTTTCCAAATTGCTTAACGTTATGTGGTTTTAGCGTTATCTGATGCAAACGTTATCCGAGGTATTACCGTATTGTGTTTTTCTTCTTTATGATCTGATCACTAAGAAAGGAATAATACAGTCAGCAGAGTAAACCACTTCTGAGAAAAGTACTCAGAAGTTCTCTGTACCTAGGAAATCCTGGAAAGATTGCCACAAATCAGAATAGATTTGAAAAGAGGAGGAAAATTACTAGTACTATTACTGGAATGGGTAGCACACATGTTAACCATTTACCCTTCTACATGAAAAAGGTGTTGAAAAAACAGGTAAGTCTTTCCCCCCTTTGTTTTAAAGCAACAGTATCACTGCAAATATGATTGCAAGCTTTGCATTGTGTTCAAGACTTCTTCATTGATTTCCTCCTTAGAAGTACAGTAAAAACCCTACTTATGTAAAAAGTCTGTAAAAAGGCTTTTATGTAAATCGTTTTTTTTATTTAACTCGAAGCAAACCCATAGGAAAAATGATTTTTTTACTTAACTCAAAGCAAACCCATAGGAAAATTATATTTATGTAAATCGAAGCAACCCCATGGGGAAAATGATTTTTTACGTAACTCAAAGCAAGCCCATAGGAAATTGTGTTATGTAAATCGGGACATTTATGTAGATTGGGACATGGTTTTAGTGCAAAAATCATTATGTAAGTCAAATTTTATGTAATTCGAGGCATATGTAAATCAGGGTTTTACTATATTGGCTTTTCTAACCAAGTTGTCTTGATGTCTCAGTTGGATGGGCCTATGCTCAACTGTCTATAAAAGGCGACCCTATGCTCAACTGTCTATAAAATCTCATCAACTGTATCAGTTCAAAGAATAATATTTCTATTTAGCAGAATGTTGTAATTTGAATGTTATCCTGAGGAAACATTGTCCTACGTCAATTTGTTTTTAAAATGTTACCAGTTAATTAACATTTTTGAAACAGTGGAGCCTGGGGCACAGCTGTTATTTTCATTGACATACTTAACAAAGGTCTATAGACTTGATAGTCTCCAATAATTTCTGCAAGCTAAGGAACTGTCTAAATCAAAAATAATGTGCAAATATCTATAATTACACACAAATAGCAAAACCAAAGAATCAATAGATAATTGTGAAATATAATAATCTGTACATTGTTGCTGGTACATTTTATAATGTTATTATTGAAAATACCTGTGGGTATCGAATTCTAACATCACTCAACAAAAGCTACACCAACAACTTGGCAGAAGCCTAATATGGCTGCCAGTGATACTGTAAAGGCATATTTAACTGCTCTGCAATCTATCTTCCTTTTCCCTTTTCCTACTGTTCTATCATCTTCTTTTAAAAAGTGAGAAGTTCTTTTTGCCTTAGCAGTTACTTTGCTAAAATGATACAAAGGGCTGGAATTTATTCCCAGTGTGATATCTTTGTGTAAAATTGTGATTTTGTGTTATTGTTTTGATTTGTTTTTACTGTTGTGGCCTTTTGTTTGGGGCTGTTGTGTATTTTTGAATTGTTTTTACTATTGTGGCCAGCAGGTGGTGCTGGTAGGGGTTTTCTTGTATTTTGACTGTTTTTTCTCTCCTGGCCTCTGGGTAGAGCTTCTTCCGGTAAGTAGTCTCTTTCCTTATTCATTTCGTTTCCGGTCGTCATGCAGGTAGGACATGTGTTGGTGAGTTGTCTTGTTTTCTGTATTTTGTGGGGGGGGGGGGTTGGGTTTTGTATTTTTTTGACTGTTTGTTTTGTTTTTGATTGTGTTTTTGTTTACTTTGTATTGTTTTTTGGTGTTGTTTTTGTGTATTTTTGGATGTTTTTGATTGTGTTTTAAGGTATTTTTTGTAATTTATGTATTTATTTATTTATTTTTGTTGTGGCTTTGGGGAGGTTGGTTTATTTCCGCGGGCCAGCCTGGCTGTCCGGACCGTGGGAATTCCAACGCCGCTTTATGTGGCGTTGGGGGGTTATTTCCGTGGGCTGGCTTCGCTGGCCAGACCGCAGGCATTAGGGAGGGGGGCTTTCTTGTGTTATGGTGCTTTGATTGTGTGGAGTCGTGAAAGTAGATTGGGGTTTCCCCTTTAATATCAGTGGGTGGGGGGTTGCGATCCCCCTCTCCGCTGATTCCACGGGGGTTGGGAGGTTTGTGGGGACAAAAGGGGTATGTCCCCCCAAACCAAACCACTTGGTTTCTTCTCTTTAAAGACGGAGGTTTTTTTGGGGGGGATTCAATCCCCTCTCCCTGTTCTACTGGGTCCAGAAGGGTTGGGGGGACAGATCCCTTTTGTCCCCACAAACCTCCCAACCCCAGATGAGCCAGCGGAGAGGGGGATCGCCACCCCCCACTTTACTGATATTAAATTGGAAACTCCGATCAGATTTTCCCTTTTAATATCAGGGGGTAGGGTTGGAATCAATCTCCTCTCTCGGGTCCCGTGGGTCCGTGAGGGTTGGGGGGACAAAAGGGGTATGTCCCCCCCACCCTTCTGGACCCAGGAGACCAGGGAGAGTGGATCGATTCCCCCCCTCCTAAAAAAAGCCTCCGTTTTTAAAGAGAAGAAACCGCTTGGTTTCTTCTCTTTAAAGACGGAGGTTTTTTTAGGGGGGGGAATCGATCCACTCTCCCTGGTCTCCTAGGTCCAGAAGGGTTGGGGGCAGATCCCTTTTGTCCCCACAAACCTCCCAAACCCAGGTGAGCCAGCGGAGATGGGGATCGCCACCCCCCACTTACTGATATTAAAGGGGAAACTCCAATCGGGACCTTCAGGCACTGTTGGTTAGGGAAAGAAGGGCGGTTGGTTTTTGCGTGGCTGTGAGGTGGTGAGTTTTTTTAAAAAAAATTCGGGCACCGGCTTCCTCAGCGTTCTGCGTGTTCATGTCGCGTAGGACTCTGGGGCTTGTAGTTATGGGTTTGTGATTTGTGGTTGTAGTGCGTTTTTTTCCTGCGGCTTGATTTTGATTGGCCGCGGCGCATTTCTCAATGTTCTTTGTCATCACACCTTGATTGGCTGTGGTGTGGCGCGGTGCAAAGAACGTTGAGAAATGAAGTTGTTTCCCTTTTTTCGCATTTGTGGGGCTGTTGCCCCACTGCCATTTTTCTCAATCCTTCATTGACCTGCGGACCCAGTTCGGCCGTGTGCACGAATGGTGGGTGCGGGTCATTAGGGTGAGGCTTAGGAACCTATAGCAAGTTCCAACGGTTAACCCTTGGTTTTATAGGTTAAGATTAAGGTATAATGTCTGTATGACAAGGAAAGTATAAAGTCTATAATGTTAAGGGAATGAACTGAGTCTCATGTTTCTTAGTTGAGAGCCACTTGTGTACTCGGTTCTGCAGAATAAAATATAGAAAAGTCTTGCCCTGTCTTCCATCTCCGAGGATGTGTGGCACTGACCTGCCAAGGTGTTAGAACTTCATTTTTACAAAGCTTTCATGAAAGGGGAGCTCAAAATGCTCCTGTTTATTTAAATTTGAGATCCTGGGGTAACCGATCAAGTGACTAATTGGAATTCCACTCTATATGCACTCACTCTTGCACTGAAGGTGAGTTAACGTAAGATAATTGGCCCATGTTTGCTCCTGCAATTTCCTGCTGAAGAATTCCAAATGGAGCCCTAATATTGTCCCTTCAAAGGAAATAAGAGCAAACCAGACAGAATCCATACTACAACCGTATTGAAATGCTGCAACAAAAACTCTGCAATGCAGCAATGGGGACCTTTCGGGACAAAAATATTCTCCCTCTTTTTTTGGCAGAATGTTTTTAACAGTATTGCTATCACCTTCTCAAAGAGCAATTTAGACAATTTGCCTTGAATGATGCACTAAAGGACAAGAAGCTAGAAAACCAAAATACCAATTAGTGATATTGTTTTCAAACACTTGCCAAAACATTCTTTCAGATCCCTGTTTGTTGTTATAAGTCTTTGGTGAGGCCTGCAATCTGTTTTAGAGTGAAAAATCACAGCTCAAGGCACATCTCTAATTCCTGTCAGTTATTTTGTATCTTCCTCTTTGTCTAAGACTATCTTTAACATCTCTAATAAGAGCTGTCAAGACTAAATATATTATTTCTATTTAGGGTAGAACATTTGCTCTTTGCATGCTTTTGGTCAAGTCCTGCGATTCCCTCACAATTGGTGATGTTGTTAAGAGCCAGAGGAACACAATTACTCAACCCTAATTTATCATTTAGTCACTGATCAGACTCCAAGGTGCTTAGCTTCAGCAAAATGGTTGGATCATATACTCTCACTCTAGGAATATAAAGTTTTACTTTTGTCCTTAAACATGAGAATGAGGGACTGCAACATCTTCCTCCTAGCAGAAGATGTGCAGATAACAAAAATATTCCTCATATAGTCATCAAACTTTTTTGCACTGGTGAGCATCATGTGTGTAAAAAAAACTGTGCTTTTTTTGACATTTATTTTGCACAAATTGTCCAAAACTAAGTTGACTACTATTTTAATAAGGAGAAGCATTGGATGGGTTGCTTACATCTTTCTTAATAATCAGTCATTTCTTCTGTGCAGGGAAGAGCCTTTTATGCCACTCTGAGCTGGCTGGTGTTCAGCATTTTTTGTGTAGTGACTAAGTGTGTTGAGAGAAATCTAGCTAGCATTCTTTTTACTAAAATCTCAGGTCATTCATGAAAGAACTATCAACAAACTAGCATTCTGTGCCCGGCTGTGCCAGGGTGGAGGGGTGGGGGGTGTTGGAGGCCCGCCACGTAGAGCAGTCCTACCTGTGCGTGAGGGGTATGGGGTGGGCAAGGGGTCCATGTGGCCATTTCCTCAGGGGGTAGGGCGGCCAGGTGACCGGCCGCATTGTGGTGATGCATACGTGCTCGCACATGCACATACACCCGCCTGTGTTGTTCAGTTGTGAAGGCCTTGCAGGCAGCAGTTGTTGCGGTGGCGGTTGTTGAGCGGGAGAGTGTCGGGAGCAGCCGGGCATCCAGTTGTGATGCGCGCGCACGTACATCAATTGTTGCAGTGGCGGTGGCTGGGCAGGAGAGAGTGTCGGGCAAGGCCGGGAGCCCTGCTGTGACATGTGTGCGCTTGTGTGCACATGCGCACCAGTAGCTTCATCAGATGCTTGGTTGTGACGCCACTGTGCTGATGTGCGCAGGCGCACTGGTGCCGTAATCGCGGTCCTATCCGGTGGGGCCGTGCCCCATCCATGACATCCAGACCACCTTCTTTGACCTCTTGGATGTGGCAAGTAGGTCCGGGATGATTGTCACATGGATAGGTCGCACGGGCGGGGGAGAGGGCATGCAGGACATAAAAACGTACTTCTTTGCTTTAGATATATAGATTTACCCTGCTTCCTGTTTCCTCGTGCTGCTTGTGAGAGAGCTTTAAAAAAAACATTTCCAATAATAAAATAAATTCTTAAACAGAGAGCTTGTCTACACCCACATTTAATTTCACATGAGGTAATTATTTTTGTTGCTGTGTGCTATTATTCCTCTTCCTTGCATATGGCCCAGATCTTTGCAAGGGTTTTTTAGCTTCCATGTTCAAAATTCTACAAGCTGTTCATCTGCCTATATTGACAGTCCTCTGGATTCAAGGCCATGGCCTCATCCTCTCTCCACTCCCACTCCCATGCCTTCTAGACTACATGTTGACTACAGGAAAAACAATCTCTTTTATGTCACCAGCATTTATTGATGCAGAAACAAGCAGCACTTCAAGTTACACACAGTTCTTCAGTCAGGCAGTGATTTTTTTAAAAAAACAACCTATGTTTTTCATGTTTGAAAAATGGACAGGCAAGCATCTCTTACTTTGCCTCTAGCTTGTCGCAGCTCCAAAATGGGGAGCAGGGAACCACCCCCAGGAAACTATTTTTAGCAGACAACAGCCTGCCATTACAATTTGCCCACCACATATCTGACAGCAAATGATTTCTGAAGTAACTGTCTCAGAGCACATGAGGTTTCACAGCTGCTAACAAAACACTTCCAAAAATCCTTGCATTATCTTATAAGTAATGATCTCCAGATGCTGAAAAGGTGAAGCTATATTTGTCACCTGCCAAACTGAAGGTGATTGTATGGATGTACTTATTCATTCCTGGTGTGCTTTCAAGTCAATTCTTATTTATGCCAATCCATATAAGGGTTTTCTATGTTGAGAAAGTGGTGCCATGCCCTTCTTCTGGGAGCACCTTTCCACTTTCTTCCCCACTTCCTTTCTTTCAAAGTTGTTTCTTTTAAACCCCAATCCAAGGCACATAGTTTCTGCTGCAGTGTTAATGATTCCGTTTTCAGTGTACAACAGTTACAGTGGCAGAGTATACTAGAATTATAACTCTGTGCCATTCATGCCAATTACATGGTGTTTTTGAAAAAAAAGTCTTGTTAATTTATTTATTTATTTTAGTTATTTCCATTTCTGTCTTACTAGTAAGCCTCTAGTTAGAATCAGGGCAGGAACACGAAGTTTAAATAAAGCCTAGCTAAGCCTCAAAGCCTTCTAATTTAGACCCTTTCATCCAGGCGCTTCATATTTATATGTTCGTAAGACATCTGCAGGGGACTGCCGTGCCTCAGTGGTTAAGATGCTGAACTTGATGACTGGAAGGTCAGCAAGTCAGCAGTTTGAGAACCAAGTGCTGCATGACGGAATGAGCTCCCATCTTTGTCCTAGCTCCCGCCAACCGAGCAGTTCGAAAGCAAGAAATTGCAAGTAGATAAATAGGTACACTTCAGTGTGAAGGTAAAATAGTGTTCCATGCACTCTGGTGTTTAGTCATGCCTGCCACATGTCCATGGAAACATCTGCAGACACAGACAGCACTGGCTCTTTGGCTATAAACATAGATGAACACTGAGCCCTGAAGTCTGATACGACTGGCTTTTGAGAAAGGGTGACCTTTACCTTTTAAGACATCTGCAAGGTAGATAGAATAAACAGAATGGAAAACTGTAGTATCAGTAGATCAGAAAATCCAAAAATTGCATCAATCATAGTGAAAGATATCTAAAAACATGTAGTAAAGTGAAATATACTAGGTAGTCAATTAAACTTCTGCTTGTGGATTTGAAAAGTGGGTGCAATTTTTCCTTATGCCTCTGGAAGCAAAATAACTCAAATGTACATCACATTGCCTATGGCTCTACACCAGGGATGCCCAAACTAAAGCCGGTGGTCCAGATCCGACCTGCACCACCAACTAATCCGGCCCATTCTGCTCCCAGAAGTGGAACTAAACATGCATGTGCAGGCACCAAATGCCCCCACGCATGCACTTCCGCTTCCAGGTGGGAGGAACCACATGACCGGCATGCTTGACCACGTGACAGGCACACAGCCTGACAAGTTTGGGCACCCCTCCTCTACACCAAGAGGAGTTGGACATTTTCTTTTTTGCATTGTTGTAATTTTAATGATATAAATTGCCCAGAGCGGGAAGAGATGGGCAGTATATAAATAAAGTAAATAAATATAACCTCTCATCATGACTGATTGATCGTTCTGCCTAAGATGGCTAGAGCTAAGTGCTGCAGACAGAATGAAACCACAGGTTATGTCAAAAGAAGTAGGAACACACTGAAAAGACGTCAGCACTAGTGACTAATTTAGAGTGGCAGAAAACAAGCTGGTACCAAAAAAAAGGCATGCAGGAGGGAAGAGAACGAGGAGTATAGAAGCACATAGGATTAAGAACCAAGTGTTCAACCAATGCAGCAACTGTATTTACAAAAGTAATCTCTATTCCTATGGCAAAAAGAAGCATACCTTTTTGTCTAAAGGCAGGAAAAGGAGATCGCCCTTTAAAATGCTGGTTCTTGACCACCTATGGATGGGAAGACTTGAAGCTCTGCAGCTAAATGCCAACTCCTCTTTCTGCTGTTCTCCCTCCTTAGGTTCTCTTGTCTGCAAAGTCTCCGCTTCATCTGGAGCTCAGAGAAAAAGCAGTGCAGGGAGTGTTTTGATTCCCCAGTTTCACACCTGCCAAACATTCGAGAAACCAAGAGAAGTTGGTTTAAGCTCTTCTGCCTGCCCATCCTAAAATTAAAGCCAAACCACTATGTAAAAATAGAGTACAATTATTAAATAGCACCATAAATGTACATTTCACATTTTTCTATCCCACATTTCTGCTATCATCACACAACACCGTCTACATTATCAGTAAATATAATGATTGCTGCAGTGGCTCACTGGTTAAGAAGCTCTCCTTGTTGGCTGGAAGGCTAGTAAGTCAGCAGTTAGAGACCTGGGTACTGCATGATGGTTTGAGCACCTATCACTGTCCTAGCTCTTGGGGACATGAAAGGAGTCTCATTTGGGCGTTCCCTTTAGGCATTTCTTCTGCAAAAATTCTTTCAACCCTGAATAATTTCTGACACGAAATTATTACAGTAAAACCCCTACTTATGAAAAAAAGTCTGTTCCGTAGGCTTTTGCTTAAATTGAATTTTTTAGTAACTTGAAGCAAACCCATAGGAAAATAATTATTTACGTAACTCGAAGCAAACCCATAGGAAAAAAAGAATCTTTATGTAACTCGAAGTAAACGTATAGGAAATCATGTAAATCGGGACATGGTTTTAGCTCAAAATCATTATGTATGTCGAATTTTATGTAACTCAAAGCATTTGTAAGTCGGGGTTTTACTGTATTATTATCACAATTGCATAATGTACTTTGGTTTTTACTAAAATCAATCTTTATTATGGTCCAAAATAGCAGAAGCAAGAGATAGAAGTTAAAATGGAGGTACTTAAAATATATTTTAAAAAGGAGCACTTCTGCTCAGAGTTAAGGAGTAGTAAAATTAGTATTTAAGATTAAAAGTGTTACAATTATTACTAAGCCTGTGATGTAGCGCTAGTGGTTTGTTTAGCTGAAGGGCCTGCCAGGATTGTTTTTTGATCTTACACACTGCGGGGTGGAGAACCTGGCAGAATTGTGGGTGAAGGTGGGCTTTTCATCAGAAAGCAGACAGTGGGTGTATATGTAGTTTGGCCAGCCAAGATACTTGTGGAGCAGTGGAGATATGAACTTGTTCCAGATGTCACTATAAAAAGGGCAGATGCGGAGAACATGTTCTGTAGTTTAATTTCTCCAGTGTCACTGGGGCATTGTCTCTCTGACGTTAGTTTCCTTTGGAACTCTCCCTCCAGAAGGGAGTTTTTAGTTTACTAAAAACTCAAGATCCACAAGTCGGTGTCAACTTTAAAATAACAGCTCAGCTAGTGGAGCCAACTGAATGCTATATCTTGTTCTGGTTTTCGAGACAGATCTGGGTTTGAAATAGCTTAATTGAAGATGGGAGTGCCACGTGACTATTAAATGACCTATCTATGATAAACACTGTAACATTCTCCCGAAAGATCCCAATCTACCTTCTGCACAGCCCTGATGGTGTAATTCAATAATTAACAATTAATCTATATTAATAATATTTATATTGTTAATGTGCATTACGTTATTCAGTTTTATTTTTTCTATAGCTATCAATCATTCCTTAACAATGTGCAACAATGTACAAAAGCATAATAAAACACTGTATAAATCTTAATATAATAAAGAGTCATGTCAAAATATCTCAAAATATTGTATTTGCCGGCTTAAAAGACACATCGGAGTATAAGACACATCCCGTTATTACCAAAATAGTCCACTATAGGCCAACATATACAGTATAAGTTGCACTCCATTTTTCCAGTGTACTTTAAGGGCGGCCAACCTAGCAGTTCGATAGCATGGAATTGCAAGTAAATAAATAGGGACCACTTCGGTGGGAAGGTAACAGTGTTCCATGCACTCCGGTGTCTAGTCATGCCTGCCACATGACCACGGAAATGTCTGCAGAAGCAGACAGCGTTGGCTCTTCGGCTTTGAAACAGAGATGAGCACTGAACCCTAGAGTCAGATACGACTGGCTTTCGAGCAAGGGAAACCTTTACCTTTACTGTTAATAGGTCTTATATGCCAGCAAATATTGTACTTCTAGATGCAGTCAAATTATTTATGTATTTATTTATTTGAAATATTTTAACCTTGGCTGTTTCTTTAAAAGGTCCAAAGTGATTTACTCTATTATAAATTAACAGTATAAAAGCTAAAAACAATTAGAGTATTAAAAATAAGTAAACAAATATATTAAAAATTCACAGATAAAAGCAATACTAAAAACAGTATCATCTTTTTTAAAATAAAAATTATAAGACAACGAATCATTAAAGGATGGTTTCAGCCTGGAAGTGTTGTCACAGTTGGTTTGTATGATCCCTGTAACCACCCCCAATTAATTATCTGGTTGCAGCATTTTGGAGAGGGAGGGGGAGAGAGAAAGAATGTTTTGCAAATACTCTAAACATGCTACTCCCCATCTCCCAAACCTCCTTTTCAATCTTTCCTAAAACTCTTCTTTCTTTCTTTATCAAAAGCTCAAGTAAGCACTCCTGCTGATCAGGGCTTCTGGGAAATGAAGTTCAAGAATACCTGAAGCACCAAGGTTGGTCACCCCTGCCCTACGGGACAAGATACCATTAAAGAGTCTGGGGGACTTTACATAGTTTGCAATCACATAGATTGGTGTTTGTTTTAAAGAAAGGCATACTAAAGGAAGGGAAATTTTCAGAAGTCTTTAGGGATGTCCTAAACTTTATTACAAAATTGAACATAATGCTTAATAGGGCTGCCAGATGAAAAAGGGACATCATTTCTACTATCTGAATAGCTGTGTGGAAGAGGAGATATCAACAGGTACAGCTTCTTGAAATCTCTTCTTCCTAGCAACTATTAAAGGTACACAGGGGTGTACTGGGCACCTTGGGAAGGCGGGGGACAGGGAGTGATTGGGACACCTATTGGGAGGGGGGAGAAATCTTGTGCCTGGGTGAATTATGTCACCCAGTGACTAATTCTGCCTGCCTCTGGGGGGGGCGCCAGTCACTGGGGGGCACTGGGCTGAGTCCCTGTATCCCTGTGGGCCAGCACACCACTGAAGGTGAAGGCATTTCTTCCTTACCACCACCACCCCAACCACCACCACTTTGGCACCCTAAAGCAAATAGGCCATGTGTTAATAATTTGTAATGCAAAAACTACTTAGGAAAAGAGATAAATGGCACCCCACGTTCCAGAAATATGCAAATACCTGGCTTCCTGATTTGGAATTGTAAAAGGATGCAGTCCAAAAAAAAGACCATCTAAGCCTAAGTCTGCACTCCTGCTGATCAGGGCTTCTGGGAATTTAAGTTCAAGAACACCTGGAGTGCCAAAGTTTGCCATCATGGATCTAAGATATGTCATGAATTCCTGGGACTCCTCTTTGTAGTTTCTCTACTCTGCATGAAAAAGTGATCTTGAATCATGAAAGTTCACAACATTTGATTTTTTAAAGTGATCCTAGAAAAGGTATCACCTTCCTTCTGCATTTATTTGATTTTATGTATCTATCACATGGCTTATCTTTGCTTATTGAAGTGATATAGTGAGTCAATTTTTTTTAAAAAAGACTTAGAGTCTAAAGAAACAAGATGAATCTAAAGAAACAAGTATCTGCTCATGAACCATTTATTTTTGTATTGCTTGTCACTTAGTGGAAGTAGGTAACCAAGCTGAAAGGGACAAACAGATCCAATGAGCATTTCCCTGAATCCAGCAACAGCTTTGAAAAAGATATTTTCTCCAACTTTACAGCAAAGAAGGGAGGAAAGGGTTAAATTTACTCCCATCACCACCTGATGTTCCATTAATGAACAGAGAGAGAGAGACTACACTGAGGCAATCTGCATGATTCAAACACTTTACAGATCAGATTCGAAGATACACTGAATACATGTAGCATTCTCATTTTGCTGGAAAAGGAAATACTGTACTTGATCAAAGAACATCCATGGCTCATTACTTCTTGCTCTTCTTGTCTGTGTAATGTCTCTACAAATCTTTCACAATAGGACTGGACAGCTTTCTTGATTTTGCATTAGGCAGACTTCCTTCTGACTAGGATAAACCTAATTAACCTTATTCTATATCATGCACATTGGATAGCTCTGTTGTAGAGGTTAGGAGTTCAATTCCTCGGAGAAGAACTGTCTGTGTGGCTTTGGGCACTCTGTACAGTCTCAGGGAGACTGCAGAAGTAGGGAATAGTACACTTCGGAGTACTTTCTAGCTAGAAAACCCTGGAGAGGGTTGCTATATTTCAGAATTGACATGAGGACATGCAATTATTACACTGCACAACAATGATTTTGCTACTGGGAATAACACATGTGATTTACATGATATCGAGTGTGCTGATTCCAAATCTTAATTCAGAATTTGCCTATCACGTACAGATTTTAAGGTGTGCTATAGCTGTTCAAATGGTCAGAAATTGGGCAATGTATTTTTACATGGGAACATTATAACAGTTGCAGCCACCACTATGGGTGCTGCCAACTCAGCCGAATCATGTCCCCTCGTGGCATGCATGTTCCAGAAGTGGCTGGGCATGTCTAGGCAAGTCAGAGAGCAGACATCAGAAATAGGTATATAAGGCGAGACAGACCGAGGGCTTGTCTCTAGTGCAAAACCATCTTATTCAGAGATGCCAAAACTTATCAGGCCACAGGCCGGTCATGAGGTTCAGGAAGCCGGTTGTTATGGCCCTGGGGCCGGACCCAGCCCCCAATGCCATGGGCATGTTTTACTTCTGCTTCCAGGAGCGACGAAGGCTTTGCAGGCTGGGTGAATTGGCACTGGGGGCCAGATCCAGCCCCCAGTACATAGTTTGGGCACCCCTGACCTTACTGGATAGTACAGCTAGACCATAGTGAGTCTGTTTTGAGCTAAAGATGAGTAGGTACAGCTGTGTTAAACCAGACAATTTTTGCTACATCTGTGACAAGTATACCCCGTGTGATCAGCGCAAGGAACTAACCAAGGGGATGAAATTTGTTAATTTAAGATCATGATGTCCTAGAAAGAATCAGGCATCAGATTTTGATTCAGTGCACTTGATTTAGTATAAGACACATGGATTAGACCAAGTACTGTATTTCCTGGCGTATAAGACTACTTTTTAACCCCGAAAAATCTGTGCCAAAGTCGGGGGTCGTCTTATAGGACAGGTACTTAACTGCAGCTTGTTTCCCCTTGCTTCATATGTCCGGCGCATATGGTGGGGGGTGCCGCAGCCGAGTCCCTGCTCTGTGCGGGGAGTATGAAGCAAGGGGAAGCAAGCTGCACACATCTTCCTGTACCTCAAGGAGGAGAACATGAGCGTGGATTGGCTCTCCACGAGAACCTGCCCATTCGACTCGGAGGGCTGCACGTCTTCGGGTTGAGCGTGGGTTAATTTTTATTTGGTGTGCATTGGAAGAGAGGTAGTCTTATACGGCAAGTATATTCCAAACTCTATATTTTAACTGGAAAAGTTGGGGGTCGTCTTATACACACAGTCGTCTTATACGCCAGAAAATACGGTAGCAGACAATATTTATTTATTTATTTAGTGGTGCAGTGTTATTATTAGAAGCAAAAAGTGAGCTCAATTGCAAAGAAAGGAAATGCTTTAAATTACAGTATGTCATATGGCTTTCTGAAATAACACTGTGATCAACCAAAACATGTTTTTGTGTGGGACTGCGGGAGCAGCCTAATATTACTGACCTACTTCCAAATATAAATGGGTATACTGGACATTACTGAACCTTGAAATTGGCCACTTCAGTTAAATGATGGCAATATAATATACATCTACATGTGCCATACGGTGCGGGTGTTTCCCACAGTGAGCTTTCTTTGTTCTTTTTTGATTGGATGGATGTATTGCAGCACATTCAGCAAATGTTAGAAAAATCTCTGATTTAAGCATACAGAGTATGCACTTTTAAACTATATTCCAGTGACTTGAAACTTAAGTCTGGCAGGGCAGTGCATTCCCTTCATTTCCAAATGATGAACAAAAAAATGCCCATATTTTCATAAAGGTACCAAATGTGGAGAGTATTATTTAAATCAGTGGAAAAAGTTCCACTAATTTTTACACTGGCAACATGGGGTGTAAAAATAGCTTAGGGGCGCACAGAGTCCATCAGCCACAGATCCAGTCTCCTAAAAGATTGTGTTATTTATGAACCACAGTCAGGCGTATCCTGGTAATGGTAACCTTGTGTTGCCAGATAATCTTTCTCACACTAGGTCAGGCCAAAGGAACTGCGGAATGGACTCACCAAAAGGTGGCTTCATTTTGGCAGTTTCACGTCTGGCCTGGACATGGAAGAAGAATTCCTTCTCTAATGTTGACTTTGGACAGAAAGGCTGCAAATACTGTAGAGCTATAGATACCCAGTTCTTTTTTATATATAATATTTTTATTAAATTTTTCAAACAATTACAATACAATACATAATGCGAAAAAATAACTAAAATACATAATATGCAGACAATGAAACAGAAATAAGGAAAAGAGAAAAATAAAAATAAAAAAATAAACTCCACCTATCCTGATACCATTTTATATCTTTCCTTATAATTCAAATGCACTAAAACCTCCTTTAAAAACAAGTTCACTTATTTATAACTTTGTGATTATTCTTTAACATTAACTAGTATTTTCCCAATAAGGCATTCAATACTATTTTGGATAGGAAACAAAAGCAAAAACAAAATTACACATAATATTACACCCAGTGTTTATTTACATTGCCCTGGAGAACTCAGAATATCTCGTTGTTTTACTTCCAAAAACCACTTTGATCAGGTACAGGTCTATTTCTTTCAACTCCCATAAGGGAGTGATCCACAAAAGGCTTCCAAATGTTCCAAAATCTATTTTCTTTCAAACTACCCCTTTTTTCTTTTATCTCCCAAGTCAATTTATCATTCAAAGCTAAGTTTCACATTTCTTTCATTCTTCAGTTTGTATAATTACATCATACCCAGTTCTAACTCTGGCATTGCCTGACAGTCTGAACCTATATACACAAAAAACACTGGAGCGTGAACTTAGATCATGAATATAAAACAGCAGTAGATTATTTTGCTGAGCCTAGGAGCCAACTTTCTTTTTCCAGAAACCCCAACAACTGAACAGATCAGCAAAACCACAAAAATAATTAACTGATTGATTAGTTTAAAAGGCTTCTTCTTCTCTTCTTTACTTCCTCTTTTACCCCATCGGGTGTCAAGGGAGATGCAAGGTTCTTGTTCTGGCACTTCTAGTGGCCTCCACCAGTGTTATTTGGTGTTCTCGTGATGTCCTCTCTCCATCTTTCTCTGGGTCTGTCTCATGATCTTTGTCCTTCTCCTCTTTCCACATAGGCCTTGAAAGGTATGGAATACCAAGATATTCTCTCTGAATGGACAAACCACTTTATTTGTCATCTCTGTATGTAGTGCAAGATTGGTTCTGTTCAAGTTCTTTCCCTTATAACCTCATTCCAGATTTTATCCCTTCAAGTCACTCCAGCAGCCTTCCTCAGACATCTCATTTCCGTGGTGAACAACTTTTATTTATGTTTGTTGTAAGTTGTCCATGTTTGGCACCTTATGTTGTAAGAGCGGAGTTAACTGTCACAATATTTGTTTTGCCTTACTGCACCATATGTTAATCTTTTCCTCCATTTTTCCATTTTCGGTAAATGTTTGTCCAAGGTATTTGAACTTTGCCACTTGTTTTAAACTTGTTGCAATGGCCCACGGAAAGGGCCGCCTGGTGCAGAAATGGCCCACGGAGGTCGGAGTGACTGGCTGCAAGGAAAGGAACGTGAGACGAATGTGCGGTGAAAGTCCAGTCCTGATCTATCTCGGGTGGTGCATTTATTACCCTGTCTTGAGGGTTCCATGCCTAAGACGCTCGTGACCTCGTCACAGAAGGCTTTTGCATACTGATGGCATTTCTGATGGTCAAGACAATACCTGTACCCAGACATCGTCCGGTGGTTAAAGGACAGCCCACAGTAAATAGAGGTCTGGCGAAACCCATTGTTCTCGCCCTATCTCGGAGCCCATATGGTCTCTGGGAGACTAACTTCCTTAGCTGCTGACTCGGCGAGTTTGCCCAACCCAACCTTATCTTCGGCCAGAAGAGGAAGAGCAAGTTTTACCCTGGAGTCATCAACTTTTAGCTTTTGCCCTTCCTTCCTCTGCAACCTCCAACCAAGGCTTTATGATTCATTCCAATTAATCTAGCCTGCACCCCAATTTCCTTTCCATCAAAGCCCATGGTTCTCCTCAGCCGTGTGCGTAACGAGCGAACCCATCGGGAAAGGTTTTGGCCAATTCATGAACGCAGGCAAACCACAAAACCTGTTCCCTCTATCTCAGTATATAGAGTATGCTGTTTCCTTCCAAATGCCATTACCTCAGTCTTTTAAAAATGGAATTCAAAAGGCAAAAAAATTAAAAGTGGAAGTGATTTAAAAATTCACTTCCAGTTTGACAAATGGTTATTTTGAGGGATGTTAAAGGCTATGGGAGGGCCTATGCTGTGATGGTGAAACTTGGCACTCCAGGTGTTTTTGTACTTCAATTCCCAGAAGCCCTGATCAGCAGGAGTTCTGACTTGGGCTTCTGAGAATTGAAGCCCAAGAACACCTAGTGGCAATGGGATCTATTTAAATGTAGAATTATTTCCAGGAACAGCAATTCACTATATTCTAGCTAGGAGAGAAAGTGGAGGCAAAGGATGACCAAAATGTCCAGAGAGAGACACACATAACTCTAGGGTTAGATTTTGCCCACCCTTTCTCAAGGAACATTGTATGCATTGTTTGGGCTTTCAGACTAGTTATCTTGCTATGTTTAAGGCAACATCCCCCCCAAAAAATAATAATAATAATAACACATTCAAGACATTTAATGCCATAAGGGACAAAATGAAGGTCAAAGCACTGATAGATTAGGAAACTGCAGTTTCCTTCCCCTGCCCTCAGATCTAAATACATTCAACCTATGTTAGGTTTCTTTCACACAAAGAACATCATTAAGGACAAGAAACTGGATTCGGAGATATATATATATATATATAAACTTTCTCCAAGGAAAGGTAAAGAAAAGTTTCCTTTCTCCAACCTCCCAAAACAGCTAGCAAACAAACAAAAAAGCAAACAAGGGTTGAGAAGGACAAAGTGTATGACTAGAAATAGATTCTGTAACACCATAAGTGGATAATAAAAGGATAACAACAATGCGTTCAAGATAAGATCTTCTTTTGCTTCTCTTATGTCACATATTGTCATATCTTACAATGGCTCTAACTCTGCTTTCTGTTATTGCTCCTTCAAAATAGAAAATTGAATGGAGGTTATTATGGGGAAACTAAACAAAAAAAGAGTTAGATTAGGTATCTAAGGGGCTTCATTTCCACATCTCACAGAGACATACTAGAGCAAATTGAATTTAGCAGAAGCCAATAGAATTGTTGTGACATAATACTGTAGGAACAAAGAAGCAATGCAGGCAATTGTGTTACAAATTAGAGGGTATATATGCAGTTTTTATAGGGACTGCAGTGGCTTAGTGATTAAGATGCTGAACATGATTACTGGAAAGATGACAGGCCAGCAGTTCAAGACCTAAGTGCTGCATGACAAAGTGAGCTTCTGTCTTTGTTCCAGCTCCTGCCAACCTAGCAGTTCGAAAGCAAGAAATTGCAAGTAGATAAATAGGGACCACTTTAGTGGGAAGGTAACAGCGTTCTGTGCACTCTGGTGTCCAGGCATGCCTGCCACATGTCCACAGAAACGTCTGCAGACACAGGCAGCACTGGCTCTTTGCCTATAAATGGAGATAAGCTTTCGAGCAAGGGTTACCTTTATGCAATTTTAAAATCTCTGAATGTAAGCAGTTCCAGAGGTAACTGTTGCTTCTCACACTTGTTTCTCTTCCAATTTTGTCTCCTTTCCAAATGTGCCCTTAACCCACCTTGCCTGCTCTGAGAAGATGTGTAGACCTAAAGACTGTGAAGAAATTGACAAATGGAGTCAGGAACAAGTGCAAATCACCACAGCTGGTACTCTTTGGGGACTTTCAACCAAATGGACTGACACTAAGGGTTAGGAGATTGCAGGTTACCAGCTCCGTCTCCTCCTCACTCATTTGAGCTTAGATGCAGTGCCAGATTTATACCATAGATCTGGAGATTTACTAAGAAAACCAAAAAAGATGATATACTTGTTGTGGATGATGATCGTGATGTGATGGAGTGTCTTAAACATGGCACAGCTTCAGGTCACAGTGATATTAAGTCAATTCTGACTTATCCTGACCCTTTTAAGGATTTTCTAGGTAAAGAACATTCAGAAGTTTTTTTATCATTCCCTTCTCCTGTGTGAGCCCTGAGTCTGTGCAGCTTGCCCAGCACCACATAGGCTGGCTCTTCTCGTCAAATGCGCAGGTCACCTCTTACACACCGTTGTTCAAGAGTGAAGAGGCCCAACCGTTGCAGCCTCAGATGGTAAGGAAGATGTTCCAGTCCCCTGATCATTCTGGTTGCCCTCCTCTGCACTTTTTCCAGCTCCATAATATCCTTCTGTAGGTATGACAACTAGAACTGTACACAGTATTCCAGATGGGGCCTCACCATAGATTTATAAAGAGGCAAAATGACACTTGCTGACTTATTTTCTATACCCTTCCTAATGATCCCTAGCATTGAGTTTGCTTTTTTCACTGCTGAGGCACACTGGGTTGACACCTTCATTGAGATGTCCACCAGGACACCAAGGTCCCTTTCCTGGTTTGTCGCAGAGAGTTCAGACCAGTTTGATACAACTTAGGGCCATGATGGCGAACCTTGGAACTCCAGGTGTTCAGGACCCAGAAGCCCAAGTTTCTGTGGATTCATGTGAATGGATTTACTGCATGTATGCACAGGAAACCCATTTGTGTAGATTCACAGGGACTTGGGCTTCTGGGAATTGAAGTTCAAGAACCACTAGGGTGTCAAGGTTCGCCATCATGGGCTTAGGACCTCAAAATGGTCTAGTTAGTGCCTCCAAAAGGTGCCTGGACAAATTCATGGAAGTTACAGTGGCAGATAAACGGTAGTCATGGTGGTTCAAAGAGCATAGTCAAGGTTCAGAGAGCATAGGCTGTTGAGTCCAAGTCATCAGGCAGCAACCCTGCCCACGATGTTGGAATAGATAGAACTTTGATCTGCCCCAACAAACATCTTCTTATGATTACCTATACTGGAGGGTTGGATTCCCTAAATGCAAGACCAACATGCTCAAGTGGGGGCTGCTGGCGGACAACAACATGTGCTGTGTTGAATCCAGCTCATTTACTGGCTTACCAATTACTGCCAGAAATATGCACCGATGAGGATTTAAGTTTTGCCAATGACAAAGCCAAGAAAGTGGCTTTATTTTGGCAATTCAGGATTTGATCAGGACACAAAAGAAAAAAGAACCTACACTGAGAAACATAAAGCTTCAGGCAAGATTATTTATGTCACCATGGGAATTTTACCATATTCTGTACAAAATTGAATTTTATAGTAAGAATCATTTTGCATATTCAGGTGAATTCCAGTCTTAGGAAGAGATCCCTATTAGGGCTTTCCTAATTCCTTTCTCTCCAATTAGCAGACTGATTTTTAAGGTGTAAGTTTTTTCAAATGATATTTGGGTTAAGAGGAAAGAATCCATTTTCCTTCATGACAAAGAAGGGGGGCACTATTTCCAATTCAAGGCACTGGGCAATACAGTACAGTGATACCTCAGATAAAGTCCAATTCAGATAAAGTCACAGTTTTCATGCACACGTGATGCATTGCATAAAGTCCAAAACTTCTTAAAAATGGATGTTATCCGAGGTATTTGGTATAGGAACCTTGGATAAAGTCCATTTTTGGACATTACCCGATGCATCACCCATTTGATTCAGATAAAGTCCAAAATTGGATAAAGTCCAAACTTGTGGAACAGAGTTTGGACTTTATCCGAGGTTCTACTGTATAAGGAAATATGCACATGGAGAATTAGGCAACAGACTTTGGGCATTATACCTAGCTCTGGGGGAAATAAAGCCAAGCCAAAGGCCAAGATTAATAATGGATTCAGTACTGCTCAACACTTTGCACTTGAACCCAAGGAATTTTGAAGTAGTGCAAAAAGTCAATGCTCATTCCAAGGTCTGGGTGATGCATGTGATTTGACAGCAAACCCTCAGTGGTATTCCTTCCTGGTATAGTTACTTCTCTGAGTAGGAACAAGGATTTTTTGTGGGAGAAACTCTGCTCAGGGGCCGCCCAAATTAGGCTCCTTTCATGTCCCCAAGAGCTGGGACGGAGACGGCCACTCAATCCATCATGCAGTACCCAGGTCTCAAACTGCCAACTTGCCAGTCTTCCAGCTAACAAGGCAAACTTCTTAACTACTGAGCCACTGCAGCCCTGGAACAATTAACATGGCAGATTTGCAATTCAAAGAACTTTCTTAAAAAGTAAAGGATATCTGACTACCCTCCAATATTGTTTGCTCCTTTGCAAGTTACAATATAGCAGTGATGGCCAACCTTGGCACTCCAAAGCGGTTCTGGCTTTGAATACAGTGCAATGCAGTCTATGAGGGAGCTTCTGTATATAGTTTTTAGGGTTTTTAGAGTTTTAGAGTTTTTATAGTTTTAGAGCTTTTAGGGGTTAAATGTGTATATGTGGGGTGGGAGTATGTTGATAATTTTGTATAGTTGTATTTTGTTTAGGTTTTGTTGGGTTGTTAAGTGTCCCCCCCCCCCAATCTCGTTGTTCTGTGCAGGACAATGACAATAATGATTTATCTATCAGGTGTTCTTGGTCTTCAGTTCCCAGAAGCCCAAATCAGCATTCCTACTGATCAGGACTTCTGGGAATTTAAGTCCCAGAACACCTGGAGTGCCAAGGTTGGCCACTACTGCAATATTGCTTCCTTTGTTTGGTGATTGAGGGGTAAATAACAGGCTTCATCCGACATGCAATCATGGCGTCCACAAAAATGTGTCTCTAGAGTGATGACATTTTATCTCCTTCTACTTGCAAAACTGCCATCCCATCCATCTCTGCCTTTAGTCCCTTGCCCTCCTTTTCCAGGCGCCAAGCAAACAAATGGCAAGTGGTTGAGCTCAAAGTGACAGCAGGGTTTCACTTTCTCAGTGTTGTCATCACTTGCATGATAAAGAGGGTTGGGACCACAAGTAGTGAGTGGCAGTGGTGCCTGGAGGTTCAGGGGCTTGACTGTATCCTCTTTCTGTGATGTGGTCCTTGGTGTAATTCAAATGATAGTAACTGATAACACCAGCCATATGAGAAAATCTTGATTTATGCATCCTGTCCCTTTGAATGCTTCATATGATCTTCTCTGTATTCTTGGCCCCTGGAGCCACTCTACAAATTGTTGTAGCCTTCTGGGTAGTATTAAAAACATTTAATTTTGAATTACCTGGGAGAAAATAGTAGCCAAAATGCTTTCTCAAAGCAGTTTTAATGAAATAGCTGCTTCATTTGTGAAATGTTTCTGCTGTGGGGAGAAATCTTCCCATTGGGCAGGGCAATATATTCAAGAGGAGTTTAAAAAAGAAAATAACACTGTTATTTACACCACAGCTGAATTTCAAGAATCAGGAATTATTGTTGGGGGTAATGATGCCAATCAGAAACAGTAAAAATATCCAGGCACTATTGCTTTACTAGATTGCTGTTCTAGATTGAGATCAACATAGCAATATAATCGTGAAGAGGAGTATGGGCACAATAACTGGTTTTGAAAATAATTGGCAGTATGTGATCTCTTTCTCTCTGTTTCTCTCTCCCTCTTACTTTTTAATATAACACATTGGAAAAGACAACTTCCATTCAATTACCCAGTAGTTCCAGCAAAAATAGCCCCACACCAACTCCACTTACATGAATCAAAAACTGAGTTTGCACTATCCTTGTCTTTTACTCTTTTTCTGTTCCTAATGAGGAAGGAAAACACACGCTCAATGGAAAAGGAAGCCTAAATACATTTCACTTCTCAGACTTAATTAGTCAAAACAAAGCTCAGCCTGTTCATCTCCTTTCATGTGAAGTACACAACAAGATAGTGGCTACTCACACCAAGCACAACTTCACATGTTCTGTTCATGGGAATACAAATCACTTGCACCTTTTGCATATTTTACTGAATTGCAGACACACCTGCTTATTTGGGAAAGATCCCTTGACTCAAGAAAATTACTGCAACAGATAACACAAAGCACAAAATTTCCAACATTGAAGAGTACCTTAAAGACTATCCTACCTTAGCTTTGATACAGTAAAACCCCGACTTACATATGCCTCAAGTTACATAAAATTTAACTTACATAATGATTTTGTGCTAAAACCATGTCCCGATTTACAAGATTTCCTATGGATTTGCTTCCAGTTACATAAAGATTCTTTTTCCTATGGGTTTGCTTCAAGTTACGTAAAAATTCATTTCCCTATGAGTTTGTTTCGATTTGCATAAAATATTCATTTTTCCTATGAGTTTGCTTCAAGTTATGTAAAAAATATTTTTTTCTATGGGTTTGCTTTGAGTTACATAAAAAACCGATTTAAGCAAAAGCCTACGGAACGGACTTTTTACATAAGTAGGGATTTTACTGTATTTCAAAAAATCGCCTATCAATTTCCCAAAACACATCAATGTGTATATATCACTAGTTATGCAATTATGTATATTTTAAATTAAACTGATTGGCTTACAACAGGCATGCCCAAACTATGGCCCATAGGCCGGATACAGCCCCAAAAGCCATTCCATCAGGCCCGTGACACCCTCAGCAAACCAGGAAGTAAATACGGCCACTTCTGTGCATGCGTGAAAAGTTGCCGTTCTTCCTCCTGGTTTAGCACAGTAAGTAAAATGGCCACTTTCATGCATGCACAGAAGCGGCTGTGCCAAAACAAGAAGTAGAATGGCCACTTTTGCACATGTGCAGAAGCGGCAATGCCAAACCATGAAGTAAAATGGCTGCTTTCACACATGTGCAGAAGCAGCCATGCCAAACCAGGAAGTAAAATGGCCACTTTTCACACATGTGCAAAAGTGGCCATGCCATGCATGGCCAAACACGCCCTGTTCTATGGGCATGGTCTGGCCTGCTCAGTTATTCTGGGGGTGTGGTCAGGCCCCTGACCCAAAAAGTTTGGGTACCCCTGGTTTAGAAGATGATCACTCAACTAAAATCTTTAATCAAACTGACTTTGTGTTCTTATGATTATCTCAATAACCTTAGAAGCTCAGAAGCTTCTGTATGTTTTAATAAAAAAATATATCTCAGAATTCAAGGAGCAAAAATTGTGATTATTTGATCCAGTTGTGGATGTGCAAGATAGTTATAATTTTAGCTTATTTTCTCCATGTTTCAATGCCAGGAAACAAACTGAACCTGATTGAACCATACATGGTCCAAAACAGTAGCTAAATCACCAGCTGTCACAAAAATGGAATATAATGCTGGGGAAAGAGGGAAATGGTATGAAAAGATGTCTAAAAATGAGACTGATTGACTCCATAAAGGAAGCCAAGGCTGTGAATTTGCAAGAGCAGAAAAGGACTTTTGATGATAGAGCATTGCCTTAAGCAGGAAATAATGTGATTGCACATGGAAACAATACATCTAATAAATGAATAAATGGTGAGAAACCTATTGTGGTTATATAAGGACCACCTAACTTTCTGTGAATTATTATGATTGACAAGTGCCACTACATATTTTTTGCACTACTGGGCACATGCTCAGGTATGTAACTGAGATGTGCCCTAGCACTTCCAATTAGCTGTGACAAGTTACTCAAATTTTATACAATTTTATACCATTATGATTTTATAGCACTAGCAATTCCACTTATATACTGCCCCACATTACTTTGTGCATTCTCTGGGCAGTTCACAAGTTAATTAGCATTTTGTCCCTGGAATGCTGGGTACTCATTTTACCAACCTTAGAAGGATAGAAGGCTGAGTTAGCCTTTCGTCCCATCAAGATTGAACTCATGATGTTTGGGCTGCAGTACAGCAGTTTAACCACTGTGCCACCAGGGCTCTGGCCAACAATTCTACTCCACGACTTGCATTAGTCTGAGCTGGTGAGGGGAAAAGTGATTCTAAAAAGAAATTAGAATCTGGTTACCAATGCATGCTGGGACCATTTGCTAAACTTACTCTACATTCCTAATAAACTTTCCGGAGATTGCAAACTTTCAATCTACTCCAAAGCATTTTCCAGGAAATTCAGAAAGGGAGACCAGAGGAAAACTAAGGGTTAATTCACTCAGAGATGTCCATGGTTTAATAACTGCTTTACTAACTGGTGGCTTTTATGTATAAATGTCATCCATGTTAATTCCAATGCTTTTTTCAAACATAGATTCATACACTTCAGCTAGAGTTCAGCAAGTAACATATGCATGGAGCTGTTCAGATAGTGCATAAATTTGCATTGGCAAATCTCTGAGTGGGAATGTAGTTAGAGTTATTTGCATTTTTTTCCATATGTGCAAACAAAGAAATTCAAATATTTTCTTGCTATTGGGTAAGATTATATGAGTTGTTTTTAATATTTTTTGTATATAATAACTCTTTTTGTGAAAAATTCACATTAGTGGAATTTGTGCAAAAGCTTTACATTTTTGCACAAAATATATTTTTTCCAAAAGAAACGCAATTCTCGTGCAAAAACTACCCATGTATGTTCCCTTAACCCTGCTGCTGACCAAACAAGACATGGTCTCATGTTATGCATGAGCACAAAATGTCACAGTGGTTGACAGATTTTTAAATGAAGTGTTTTGATGTGTCGAGACACTTTTTTTGTAAAAAAAAAAAAAAGTGTCTGAAAGTATGAGTTACATTTTTAGTTCTGAAAACACTAAGACATTTCAATACGGAATGGAGACATCTAGTGGTAATAACCACAAATACATGTTCAGGAAATTAGCAAATGACATGTATATTTTCTTGCATGCTTTATAATTAGTAATAAACTGACATTATGCAAATGAAGTAGAAAAACAAAGCATTAGTAGACATTATCAATATAATTTTGAATCAATTTGTTAATTGCTGGAATAATATTAAATGTAATTATACCCTTGAACACCATCTTTTCTGTGCTAAGGGTTTTAAACTAGCGATTTTTTAAAAACCCAAATGCTTAAAGACAAAGGCTAAGACATCTGACTAGTGGGAGTTATTTTGCTAGTTGTACAGAAGACAAAACCTGGGATTCAATTTAACTCCTAACTTCAAGAACCTGCATTTTTGGAAATCTATATTTTGAGAAGCACTCCATACACTTCTTATTCTTCTTTGCTTCCTCTTTTACCCCATCAGGTGCTGAGGGAGATCCAAGGTTCTTCTTCTGGCACTTCCATCAGCCTCCACTGGTGTTATTTGGAGTCCATGTAATATTTTTTTGATGTTCTCTCCACCTTCCTCTGGGCCTGCCTTGTGATCTTTGTCCTTCTCCTCTTTCCACATATGCCTTGTAAGGTATGAAATTCCAAGACATTCTCTCCAAATGGTAAAACCACTTTAGTTACCTCATAGGCTTAAGGTTTTAAAAGTCATAGAATCATAGAACAATTGAGTTGGAAAGGACCTATAAGATCATCAACTCCAACCCCCAACTCAGTGCAGGAATCCATGTCAAAGTAGATGTGACAGAATGTCCAATTTTCTCTTGAATAATGATGGAGCAGTCACCATCTCCTCGGATAATTGTTTCCATTGTTGTACTGTTCCTGTAATTTGAGCCCTTTATTACATGTCCTACATCCTGATCTCATTGAGAATAGATCTAGCCCCTCTTCTGTCAGATTATCTTTGATGTATTAGTGCTATCATATCTCTCCCATCAGTCTTTCCTCAAGGCTAAACATGCCTAATTCCTTCAATCTTTCCTCATTGGGCTTGGTTTCCATTCCACTGATTATCTTTGTTGCCCTTCTCTGAACTTGGTCCAGATTGTTGCAAATGTGGAAGCAAAAGAAACAGAACTACCTGTATTCATCTATCTTTAGCTTGCACAAAACAGGAAGTTATTTGGCAAAGCCATGCCATTAAATAATTCTGCTTGCACTGATTCCAATCTCAGCTTCTCAGGAAAGCAGAGGTAAAACTATACTCATGATAAAGAGCAGTACTTGAGAAGGTTAATTTTTGAAGTACTACATCTGTAATTCTTCAATCAGCACAGGCACTTATGGGAGTAGTAATCCAAAAAGGATTTTTTTTTCAAATTCTGGTAAAGAGTGGAGTTATTTGATATTTTGGCGTTGTCAACAAGTTCCTAGTGAGCTTTCTGCTTCCTAAAACATATCTGCATTTCACAGTTCTAACAGTTTGGTGCCCATTTAACCAGCTTAGCACCATACTATAGAAATGTGGAATTTGTAGTTTTGAGCAATACTTAGAATTCCCTAATTCAGCTGCAATGGTGAATTCTAAGTATGACACCAAGCTACAAATTCCAGGATTTCATAAAGTGAACTCATGACTGGGTGTGTCATGGGGATTTTTTCAAACAACAAATCCATAGTTCTTCATTCTGGGAGTTTCACCTGAGTTTCAACTTCCTTTCTGAACAGGAAGGTAGGACACAGCTAGGCCTTACCTGTGGTTCTGATAGTCGGAACTCCCAGAAATGCAGGATTTGTAGTCCAAGAAATCCAAAGGGCACACCCTTAGTCATAGCTAACACAAGCTGAAATAACCCTGTGATGTAGCTGTACTCCTTTTTCTATGCCATCAGTAAACACCATAAAGAAAATACATGCTCATTCCAGCTGACTGCCTCACATTACACTTGGGTGGTAGAAAACACTCTAAGAATGTCCCTTTTCACATGGTACTGAATGCATGGTAATAATTTGAAATTTGGGTTATGAATCAGATTTGCATTAGTCATCTGTCATCTCTCAGGGATATAATCTGTCTTTATGATGAAGCCTACCAATCCAAAAACAGAAAAGCATCCCTGCTTATGGCATTACAGAAAGTAATTATCTAATACATAAACCAATTAATTTTAATGTTTTTTTTAAAAAATGTACTGCATTACCTTCATTGCTCTTCCTTACATGATTTATCACCTATGAGTTTTCAAGTGGTATTGAACTGCTGCATTTGCAATGCAGTATTTAATATTCAAAGAAAAGAAAGAACAGCTTGCATGGATCAGGAAATACAGAAAACAGTTTGGCAGCTTGGCATAGGGTTCATTGCTGATGTCAGCTGGCTCCAAGAAAGCAGACAACAGATCCTTTCTTGCTAGCTATAGAAGAATAGTGAACCATGAAAGGGTAGATTTCTACTTATTGCCTACTTGTTGAAAGAAATGTTTTCTTGCAAAACCTTGACTTTGCAACAAGCAGCAAAATTTAGACCAAAGGTTCTCAACGTTTTCATGCCATGGGCCAGACACACACCCCTCACACAGGGTGGGTGGGGCAGAGGCATGGAAGCTCCCTGGACAAACATTTCTGTCATCATTGGTGTGTGGCGGCAGTGGCAGAGCCAAATGAACCATTTTCACAGCTTCCTCCACAGCTTCCGCCACTTCCCAGGGTGGCAGAAGGTTGTTTGGAGCAATTTTACTCTATCTGGATGATTTTACTATGCTTCCCCACTTCACTATGGCCACTCAAACGCACTGACAGGCGACTTCCTGGTTCCATGATAGGAAACAAGCCAATGATGCAAGCTCCGCCTGACAGCGCGAGTCACTCGGCGGCACGTTCAAGTGGCCATAGCGAAGTGGGGAAGCATTTCCAGCTCTCCCTGGAAAGTGGTGGAGGCTGTGGACAAAGCTGCCAAAATGGCACAATTGGCACCATAAGTGATGCAACGTGACTTCCAGGGGTGGTGGTGGGTGGGGGCAGGTGGGGGGCATGTCTAGAGGTTCCCGGGTTCTCACTGCGGTCCGGGTTAATGATATGCATGGGCCGGTTACTGTTTTATCTGTGGTCATATTGTATTTTATATATGTTGTTAGCCGCCCTGAGTGATGTTTCTCATCAGGAGGGTGGGATACAAATTCATAAATAAATAAAATAAATAAATAACTACTTCTTAACATATGATGCCTGCAGCAATTGCTACATTCTGTCTAACAGCAGGGTTAATCTTGTGTCATAACCTATGAATTCAACTCCTTTGCGAACCTGACCATGTGGAGACTATACACCTGTGAGCCCCATTGAAATTAAAGATGCTATATGCAATTTACTGGTTACGGTTGCAATTTATTTTCCATTTATTTTAAATTTATTCTGCAAAATATGGAAAGGTATGATAGTTTCATTTTCTAGATTTCCAAAAGTCAGGGCTGCACTGTGAATAAGGGAGACTAGAGTCTGCCTTTATGTGCATACAGCCACTCATATTTTATTGGTAAATAAATCACTCACTCCTTTTGTAATTTGCAAAACACTCCAGCCTCATTAGGCAAGAAAAACTTCTTTATAAAAATGTAAGATATTAATCACAGTCATTTGCCTTCATTTCTCAGGCTCTTGTCACTGGATGTTAGCTTTTCTTCCTATCATACTCTCAGTATGAGCCTGGACATAATTATATCTAACTGTCTAATTCAGCATTTCTCCAAGATATACTAGTGGTGGTGACTCTTTTAGAGACCAAGTGCCCAAACAGAGGGGTGGGGTGAACTCTGTGCTGGGGGGAGGGAGGAAGCAGGAAAGGGGTTTTAATGCCTCCATCATTCTACATGAGAGCTACCAAAATGTCTGCCTCTGTTCCTTGTAAACATTACATTACAGACAGTGGCCTCTAGTGGCCAGCTCTGGTAATGTGCTATAGAAATACCTATGCATTTTATATTATTTATTTCAGGGATTTTTATGGAATATTTTTAGACCCATGGATAACTGAAACTGCAGATATTTAACCCATGGATTGGGGGGCTGCATTTGTGGACTCTCCTTTAAGTCATTGGCTATAGAGATGATAATGAGAAGCACTTCTATTTTAGCATTTAACGCTATGCTACTGGCAACTAGTTGCAAACAACCACACCTAACTCAGGTCAACAATGACAACCCTTCTATCATTCAATGGTCATTCTTATGAAATTCTTCACCTTTTGTCTCCTGTTAAGCACAGCTCGTAGATACAATAGCAGAGAATCATTCAGATTGTCCAGTATCTTACTGAGCTTCTGCTGAGTCAGAATTCCTGCCAACATTATATAATAAGAGGGGATCACATCATTTACACTTTTATTGTCATTGTACAAAACCACCCTCCACCTGCCAACAGCAACAACTGCAAAAACAGTGAGACTTTTCAGCTAGCCAAAACAAACAAATATGCTGGCCTTTTGGCTTTATCAAAGTTGAGTCATCTGACCTCTGAGTTTGTACCTACATTCATCCTCATGGAGCAAAATGGATACTTCATTAAACAAGAGTAATAAGAAAAGATTCCACTTTTCTATTTTATTGGCTGTGTTTTAAATGAAACAGATAATGAACCATTAACAGAGCTGGATCTCCTGCACTAAAAGCAGGTTTAAAATACTAGCGAACCATATACAGGCTGTGTTTTTATTGTCTAGTAAAATAAAGAAATGTATTTGTAGTATTTCAACATTCGTGTTTGACGTTTATGTCATTCAACCAGCCAGTTTTATTAGATGTGGAATAGATGTACATTTAGTATTCTTCTGTATGTGATTGGAAATGCCTTTTATGCCATAAAGGCTCTTTGGATGGAGGAGAAATGATGTAGCTTGTTAGTTGCCATAAAAAAGACAGAATTTGCTCTATAAAATTGGATAATGATAACTGGATTTCTTGTTCAGAAACATGCAGAAGTTTCTGGTTTTTAATATGTTTATTCATGGATCCTTTTATTATGATGCCAATTTTTTAAAAATACTTTTAAAAACCCAAAGCTTGCTTTGTGCATGCAGAGATAAAATCCTGGCCACTAGAAGATATACACACACCCCTGAAAAATATAGAAACCTCTAAACACCTTGGGATCAGGAAACCTAGGAGACTATCTTACTCTATACACAGCTCTTCTACCTTACTGGTTGCTCTCCACACAAGAGATTGTCATTAGAACACATCACAGAGGTGTGATTGCAATCTTCTCCATATGATTCAAGAATATAAAATGGTGTGTGGCTTCAGACATCTGCAGAAAATTTACCTGTTTATACAGGCATTCCTTAGCTAGTCACTGCTCTCTTTTTTACCTATTTGTTTGAATGTTTTAATTGTTCACTATCACATAGTCTTATAAATAGTCTGATGCTTGCTTTTATTTTTTTAAAGTATCTAGATCAAATGCACATATGATTTTCTCCTTCTATCCCACCCTTCCCAGATTAAAACCAAGGAAAGGTGTTGTTGTTTTTCCAGAACATCCATTAATCTTGAAAGAACAACCAAGAAAACCCTGAAAATGCATACCATAAGTCAGAATTGGCTTGATTGCACACAATCATTATTTTTGTAAGAACAGTGTGCTAGTGTTTGTTCTTTGTTTAAATCGAGCTATACCAAGGAAAGACTTGAGCTTGACAATGGCAAAGATCTGCAGATACATATAAAGGCTTGCTTCCCTGCCAGCTTATTTACTTATTTCCTTGAGCTCTCCCGCCCTCTCTCCTTGAAAATTTGGCTCTTAATTTAACAGGCAGACTTCACTTTCCCAAGTAGCTATTTATGTCTTGCTTCCTTCCACATTTTTTTTGCCCCTAATTCCTCACTGTGTGACTTAATGGATTTTCTTTCCAAGGAAGATTCTTGATTCCTTCCCTGCTGTGGAATGTTTTTCATGGAGGCAAGTTAAATTATTTACTCCACACATCACACTGCAGTACAAGCTCAGCCATATTTCTTAAGGTGGTTGAAAGAAATATCCTTTCTGCTTGCCAACATAAGAAGACAGGAGGAGTTGGGGGGGGGGGGTGTTGTGTTCTTGTTTAACAGCAGATTTGGATTTTCTTCTTATGGAATGGCCGGTCCGTCGTTTACTAGAGTGACAGTCCGATGTGCTATTTTGAATACATTCCTGTTGCCTCTACTTAACAGCTGCCAGGACAGCAGCATCTCACTTCGTGATATTTAAGGATCAAGCCTTGAGACTAGTGGAACATGGAGAGGAAAGCAAATCATAAGCTGCTAAAATGACCTTGAAGTGAACTATACTTTCAACTTCTCCACCTACTGAAAAGAGGGGGGAGCAGGACCTGTTCTCGATCATCCCAGAGTGCAGGACACATCATATCAGCCTGAAACTCCAGGAAGCTAGATAGAGGTTGAATATGAGGGGAAACTCTGTGGTATGCCCACATTCATAAATTGGCCAAAACCTTTCCCGATGGGTTCGCTCGCTTACACACAGGGCTTGAGGACCAACATGGGCTCTGATGGAAGGGAAATTGGGTGCAGGCTAGAACAATTGGCATGAATCATGAGAGCCTTAGCTGGAGGATTGCGGAGGAAATAGGACAAAAGTAAAAAGTTGCTGACCACAGGGTAAACCTCGCCCTTCTTCTTCTGGCCAAAGATTAAGGTGGGCAAACATGATGAGTCAACGGCTAAGTAAGTTAGTTTCCCGGAGGCAGGATGTCTGCACTCCGTGATAGGGCGAGAACAATGGGTCTCGCCAAACCTAGATCTTAGTCAACTGCGGGTTGTCCGTTAATCGATGAGGCAATGCCCGGATACAGGTGTTATCTTAAACACCAGAAATGCCATGTACGTATTAGCCTTCTGTGATGGGGTCACGTGTTCCTTTAGGCACGGAGACCTCGAGGTAGGGCAATAAATATGCTACCCGACTTAGGTCGGGACTGGACTTTCACCGCACATTTGTCTCAGGTGTCCTTCCTTGCGGCCAGTCATTCCGAACCTCCATGGGTCATCTCCACACCTGGCGGTCCATTCCGTGGGCCATCGCAACAAAACTCCTTCATTGTTAGAATAGTACCACAACAGAACTAATGACCTTGGGAGGTGGTGAATGTTCTAACACTGGAGGCGTTGAGAAATTTGGACAATCATCTGTCAGATTTGCTTTGATTCGGATTCCTGCCTTGAGAAGGAGGTTGAACTTGAAGGTGACATTGGTCTCTTCCAACTCAGTTATTCTACAATTCTATTGCATTCATGAAGGCCTCCTGTTATGCACACATTTTTCTAAGAAGCAGGTAAAGATTGCCCTTGCTCGAAAGCCAGTGCTCATCACTGTTTATAGCCAAAGAGCCAGCACTGTCTGCGTCTGGACATGTTTCTGTGAACATGTGGCAGGCATGCCTCAACACCGGAGTGCACAGAATACTGTTTACCTTCCCACCGAAGTGGTCCCTATTTATCTACTTGCAATGTCTTGCTTTCTACTGCTAGGTTGGCAGGAGCTGGGACAAAGATGGGAGCTCACTCCGTCATGCAGTACCGGGGAATCGAACTCTGACCTTCCAGTCAGCGAGTTCAGCATCTTAACCACTTGAGCCACTGCAACAGGATGGGACAGAGGCCCAGGATGGCCCTATCAAAATGTATATGGAAGACTGAGGAAAGGTATGAAGAGTTTTTCCTTTGGACCTAAAGAAACAGCTATAATATTGGCCTAACAGTTAATTTCTCCTCTTTCTCTTCCCATTCTCTATTCATTTTCTCTGAAATCTATAAGCACATCCACATTACAGACACCAGCTTTTTATTACTGAGTTAAAGAAGATGTGGTGTGGTTTTCATCAGTTAGCTTAGTGCAGGGTGATAGTCGGAAATGCTCCTCGCATTTGGATGCAGCGTCTGCTGAACAGATGGTAAGATGATCATGCTTATCTGTGAAATAATTTTAATAGCTGGTGGGCGTGTTTTGTGCTGAAAGGTGCCGCATATAGGTATGTCTGCCATACAAGCAGACAAAAAGAGCATCTGGGCAAGAGGAACCGAATGCCCTCAGGAGCCCAAAGGACTGAAGCCTTAGCATCCAACTGTTAATGCAGACAAGCTTGGGAGACAAAGTATCACTGATGTGCCATTTATCCTTCAGAGACAGCGTAGGTTCTGAAAACACATGTTCCTTAAATTCCTGTTTTTATGTTTCCTGAACCTCAGCCCCCAGTCCCTTCTGTCGCTTCACTTTTAGACTTTTTTTCCAAAACCAGCTGGCTCCTGACTTAAAAGGCAAGGATGACTAAAATTCAGTTTTTACAGTGTGGGGGTAAGACAGTGACTGTACTGCCATCTGATCCCACTCTCTAACATAACCAGCTCTACCATTTGCAAGAGTCAGAGAGTTACTTCAGGCAACAGCATGTCAGGGCAGCTCTCCCCCATCTCTCTGGAGGACTGCTTGTGCTCCAGAGAAGCTCTGAAAAACCGATGGTTAACTCACCTTTTGGTTGAGAAGGCCTCCAACCAAGCCCCCTGTGGAGGTGCCAGCATAAGAGTTACCTCAAAAAACTGTCTTGTGCTGTGGCACATTTTCCTGGTCATCCATTCCATAATGAATTGGCTTTGAGGACCTCAAATGGTCAGGCACTGAAGAAATAGCCTACCTTCTTGGGTTACCAGTGGTCATTCTTCTGTTCTTCAGGCGTTCCCTACTCCCGCTTCCCTTCATTTTCCTTCAAGTGAAGGTTGTTTCTACTGCTGTTATTATCACCACTGCCCCAACTGCCTCCTCTTCCTTGTGTGTAGCTTCTACTGTTACCTCTAGCACATGGGCTTGCCAACCTTTTAAAGTTGGGGGCTGGGTCATGCTCCCTCAGACAGTTGAGGGGGCTGGACTGGTGCCCCCCCCCCCTGCCATTTACAGCTGTCATAAACACATTTACGACAGCCATAAATGAGTCCATGGCTGATTCTGGTGGCGGCGACTGATGTGAGGGTGGTAACTAGATTATTTGCCACCATGGGCCGGATGTGGCCCACAGGCCATAGGCTGCCTACACCTGCTCTAGCAGATACAATATACAACTGCACAAGTTTAAGGAGGGATCCCTCCCTTCCTACCCAAAGCAGCAAGAAATGTTGGAGCACTCATGGTCAGTAACAATTAGCTATAGGATCACTGCTTTAATTTCCTGTTCAAGCAAGGTGATGCTCAAGGTGTTGCAGTGAAGACTTCAACCTGATATGGAACAAGAAATGTCTCATGTTCAAGCTGGATTCTGAAAAGGAACAGGTGTTCAAGATCATATCGCAAATATCTTTTGGATACTGGAACATGCCAAATAATTTCAGGGGGGGCAGCCTGCATTTTACAGACTACAGCAAAGCCTTTGACTGTGTAGACCATGTGAAACTACAGGTGATTCTGAAAGAAATTGGGATAGCTCAAGACATGATTGATCTGATGCGTAACCAAAAAGATACCATTGAGACAAAATATGGAGAGACACAATGGTTTCCTATAGGCAAAGATGTCAGATAAGGGTGAATTTTATCCCCTCATCTGTTCAATCTGTATGTAAATCATATCATACAGAAAGGCAGACCAGATGCAGATTAAAAAGGTGTGAAAATTGTGGAAGAAACCATCAATAATTTAAGATATGTTGATGACACCATCTTACTGGCAGAGATCAGAAAATACGTGAAACAACTTTTAACTAAAGTGAAAGAAGAAAATGCCAAAGCAGGATTGCAACTGCACATTTAAAAAATGAAAATAGTTACTACAGAAGAACTGTGCAACTTTAAAATTGACAATGAAGAAATTGAGATAATGAAAAATTTTATATACCTTGGTTCAATCATTAATACAAATATGGACTGCAAACAAGAAATCAAAAGATGAATGAGACTCAGAAAGGCAGCAATGAAGGAATTAGAAAATATCATCAAATGCAAGGATGTTTCATAGGAGACCAAGATCATTCACACTATTATATTTCTGATCACCATGTATGAATGCAGAAACTAGACAGTAAGGAAAGCTGACAGGGGGAAGTGCATTCATTTGAAATACGGTACTGGGAGAGCTCTGTGGATACCATGGACTGCCAGAAAGACAGGTTGCCTTTGCTTGAATGGTTGCCTTTGCTTGAATGCCAGTCACATCCGACTCTAGGGTTCAGTGCTCATCTCTGTTTATAGCCAAAGAGTCAGCACCGCAGACATTTCCATGGATATGTGGCAGGCATGACTAGATACCAGAGTGTATGGAATGCTGTTTACCTTCCCACAAAAGTGGTACCTATTTATCTACTTGCAATTCTTGCTTTCAAACTGGTAGGTTGGCAGGGGCTGGGACAGAGATGGAAGCTCACTCCGTCGTGCAGCACTTGGGTATTGAACTGCTGACCTGCCGACTTTCTAGTCATCAGGTTCAGCGTCTTAACCAATAAGCCAGCACAAATCAACAGTATATCAGGGCAGCTCTTCCCCGTCTCTCTGGAGGACTGCTTATGCTCCAGAGAACTATTATAGGTAGCTCTGATAAACCACCCATTTCCTCACCTTTATGGTTGAGGAGGCCTCCAAATAAGCCTCCTGTGGAGGTACTGGCAAATCAAGCCTGAATTGTCTCTGGAGGCAAAAATGATGAAATAGAGGGTCTCATTCTTTGGGTACCTCATAAGAAAGGAAGATTCTCTGGAAAAGGCAACAAGGCATTCTGGAGATCTCTCATTCATAGAGTCACCCTATGTCCGAGATGACTAGACAGCACATAACAACAACAAAATGTGAAAAGAAAAGATGCAATAAGGTGCTTAGGTTTTGTTCTAAGATTCAAAAGAACTGGAGTGTGGGGTTTTTTTTCCAAAAATAGTTTGATCCCTTGTATTATGACCCTTCATAAACTATTAGAGTGGAACAGGCTATAAAAAACATAAATACATTGCAGGCGCACCCCCCAATAAAGGACTCAGACACTGATGAAAGTGGATAACGGCATTGGGCCACATTTATTGATTCATGCCCTAGTCCGAATTATAAATTTCTATTGGTAATTAACCAATCATAATTCTTAAGGCAAGCAAGCCGAAGTAACACTGGTAAGGTACCACCCAAAATTGCCGACGGCAATTGTTACAATGTACCTATTTGTATCAATTTGTTTGTTGACAACAAACAAATTGTTGACCGTAGTCAATATCTAACTAATGACCCCACCCTCTGACGCGTATCCGTAAAATCACGGGGTGATGCATGCTGTCTAGCTGTAGCCATCACCCCGTCGCCTAGTTCGTCGTTGACCGGACAACGTTTAACCAACTTATGGCTGTCTAGTGTTGTCCAGTCAATTGCGAACCTGCCGGATACCTGTGGGTCATAAATGTTTACCTTACCAGTGCTACCCGCCACACGGAGGGGCTTCAAAGAAGGCTCGACGCCCCCCCCCAAGACCATCAGCTCGGTCAACAGGCCTGCTCGCCAATCACCCAACAGGAGGTCCATACCTCCTCGCGACAGATGGACCCCATCCCCTGCATAAAGGTTATAATTTTGCAGACTAATGGCGGGGTGCCGACTGACCCGCCCCCAACCCCTGTCGACAAGGAACCGGGCAACCGCCCTGTTTACCATGCGTCTAGCACGGTCAAGGGCCTGGAGGTCGAAACCTCCCCTGTACGTGTGCCGCGGGACCATGTCCGACCAAACGAGGGTTGTGGCGGGCCACACGTAATGCAGGTAGGCAAGGTCGCCGCAAATCGCATGCTTTAGCGATAAGCCGGTGACCTGGCCCAAATCATTGCCCCCAAGGTGTATGATCAGAATGTCAGGCGGGTCAGCATTACGGCCTGAAAAAAGGAACAGCAACAGCTCCCGCCATAACATCCCGGGCTTACCATGCCATGTGAGACTTGCGTATGCACCCAGTCCCAGTCGGGGTCCCCACTCTGTCGCCGCAGCGTAACGCGCTGCCCTGTGCACGTAGCTATGGCCCACCAGCCATACTGTCACCGGTGTAATACGACACCCAGGGTCTGTAAAGTGAAAAAATGAGGAAGAGAAAAGGTGCGGTGACTCAACTGGTACTCACGGTGGAAGAGGGCGGACATAAAACTGAAAACATTGCGAACCCCACCTTCCCATGCTGCGTATGTCAGCCCCGGAGTACCCAAAAGCAGCCGCAGTGGAGGCCGCCCCTATTCTGAAGGAATGGGTGCCATAACGGGCCCCCGGGAGGCCAACACTGGCAAGCGCCTTGCTAGTCACCTTCCAAAATTGAAATTTAGTAAGGGGAGACCCATGTTGGTGACAGAAAAACGGGCCATGGTGCGTGCCACGCAGTGCAAGAAACTCCTGTAGGGCACCAACCGGACAGATGTCTGCCAAAGAACACCGTAGCAGTCTTACTCCACTGCCTACGCCATGCTGATCTGTCTTAGAGGAGCGTATCCTCAACTGAGCCCAGTCTTTGGCAACATAGACATCCTTGAGTTCCAGTGCCCTACGACTTGCATCCGCCTTAGACAGCATCACAAGCTCGCTGATGCGGAGCGCTCCAAAAAAGGCCACCGTTGTAGCCGCATGAAATAGGGCTGCCTCGTACCTATCAAAACAGAGGCCATGCCAGCCCCTGGCCAATTGGGTAAGAACCCCTGGGGAAATCGGGTGGCGGTCGTCCGGGCAACGCCCACGCTCCCGCACCCACCCCTCCAAAACATGTCTCACACGGAAGTCAGTGGTACTATCCGCATGACCGCCCACTTTGGCCATAAAAGCCAACGCTGAGAGCCTAGATGCCATGGTGCGAGGTGCAAGGCCCTGGGCATGCAGATAAACCATGAACCGAAGTATATGGGCCACTGGGATCGGCCAGGTTTCTGGCAGCCGAAATTGGGCACAGAAATCTCTGAAAGAATTGAATGCGTGGTGATACGCCTTACGCGTGCGTGGCGCTAGTGACATGCCGATCGCCCGGTTCACCTCTCCTTGCCAATGGTCCATATCTTGTCCGGGAGTGGCGAGGGAAATTCCTCCGCATCCGGGGCCAAGGCACGGAACCGGGAGATCTGCAGGCGGGACAAAGCGTCAGCGACATCATTATTGACCCCCAGGACATGCCTGGCCCTGAAGAGGACATTGAGGCGCAGGCTGCGCAACACAAACTGGCGCACCAGGTCCATGACCCTGGGTGATTTAGAAGTCTGTGAGTTGACAATGTGGACAACGGCCGCATTGTCACACCAGAAATGGACGACCGGGTTGGCCCACTCCTCGCCCCATAGCATCAAAGCCCCCAGGATAGGGAAAAATTCCAGATACGTGAGATCACGCAGGCGACCCGTGCCTGCCCAGGCTGGTGGCCACCCACCATAGGCCCACTTCCCATTGAAGTACATCCCATAACCCAGGAATCCAGAGGCATTGGACTGTATCTGAAAACGAGGGGAAGCCAGGAGGTCAGACCTCCAAAATGACACCCCATTGAACTCCCTCAGGAACTGGAGCCAGATAAGCATATCTGCCCTGATACCCCGGGTGAGTCTAACCCTATGGTGGGGCCTAGACAAGCCTGTCATGGCGTCGCACAAGCGCCGAGCAAATGCCCTGCCCGGTGCGACGACCCTGCAAGCGAAATTGAGGTGACCATGGAGCACCTGCAGTTCCCTCAGTGATGCCTTGCATTTAGCAAGCAAGTCCGAGATAAGGGCCACTATCCTTGACACCTTATCCCCTGGTAACCTAGAAGCCTGCGCTACCGTGTCAATCTCCACCCCCAGGAAAACTAGCTGGGTAGATGGGCCCTCGGTCTTTTCGGGCGCTAAAGGGACACCAAGTTCCTCCATTAGCGTCTGAAATGTGTTGAGGAGACGTGTGCACGTGTCCCAGCCCCGTTCACCCCCGAATAAAAAATCATCCAGGTAATGGGCTACAGACCGGGACCCTGACCTGCGGACGAAAGCCCACTGTAGGAAGGTGCTGAAACGCTCGAAGGCCGAGCATGATATGGAACAGCCAAAAGGCATGGCCTTATCAAAGTAATATTCACCCCAGAACTTGAAACCCAGCAACTCAAAGTCACCCGGGTGCACCGGCAGGAGGCGAAAGGCAGACTTAATGTCGCACTTAGCCAACAGCGCACCCGGGCCACATGAGCGCACCATGCGTAGCGCTTGGTCAAAAGATGTATACCTGACTGAGCAAAGGTCATCAGGGATAGCATCGTTGACCGATCGGCCGGCTGGGTAGGACAAGTGATGGATCAGGCGAAACTCGCCCGGTGACTTCTTGGGCACTAAGCCCAAGGGTGATACTTTAAGGTTGGGGAACGGGGGTGCAGGGAAAGGGCCAGCGACCCTGCCCACATCAACCTCCTTAGTAATGCTGGCAGCAGCCACCTCCTCCCTCCCCCTAAGGGACAAAAGGTTGGGAGCATCCTGAGGGGACCTGTCACCCAAGAAAGGAATACGGAACCCCAGTCGAAAACCCTGAAGCAAGTAAACCGCATCCTCCTCCCTCGGGTACAATGCGAGCCAACGCTCCAACATGTCCACATTAATTGGGGAGGGGGCCTTTTGGTGAACCAGCTCCCTCTGTGGCAGTCTTGCCAGCCCCCTGTCCGCCCCTCCCTCTGCCCCACGTTCCCCCAGGCCTGGGACAGGCAGAGGCCGCATGGGGGCCAGCACAAGAGGGACACTCATGCCTGTACCGGTAATTCTTCCTATTGCAGGAACCATTGGACGAGAAAGTCCAGCACAGCAGGCGGGCTGGAACCCCCTGCCCCGCCACCTGGCGGGGTGTCTGTGCTGGGGCCGCTCGCTGGACCGCATGTCCACAATGGTATCTTTCCCCAGGCGCAGGGCGCGTGGGCGTCATGTACAGCAGCCACAGCTTCTGGCAGGGCTCATCCCACCTCATCTCGGGGTGCAGGGGAATCCGCATACGGAATTCCTCGTCGTAAGCCAACCACGACGGGCCCGGGAAGTCGACCATCACCCGGTAAATGTTGTCCAAATACTGGACCATCGGAATTGCCAAATCCGGCCGGGCCCTGAGGTAGACCGCCATGTATATGAGGTAGGCCGGCAACCAGTTGGCCCACGTACGCGGCGGCTTACGACGACGAGCCTGCTCCTTGTCCTTCTCATCTTGCCCCTCCCTCTCCTCTTTGGTGGGCTCTCTGTTAAGAAGGGAGAAGATGTCCACATACTCCCCACGCCATATCTTCTCTCTGGTGGTCTGGGCCAAATGGTCCCCCAGGGGGAAGGAATACCCCGCTGTCGGCAATGCCGACACAGGAACGGTGGAAACTACGGGCATCTGAAAAGGAGCCTGGACCAACCCGGTCACCCCTAAGACATTCCCGACTGAGTAAGGAGCACCCCCCGCAACGGGGCCCTGGGTGATAGTTGGAGTCACCGGGTGGGCCATCGGCGACTGAACCGCCGCACCACCCGTGCGAGGCCAAGGCCATTGAAAAGCCCCCCCCAACGTGGCCATGTGTGTGGGTGCGCTAGGTTGAACCGCATACTCACATGCTGCACCCCCATGGGCTGCCCCCACCGGGGGTTCCGGCCCACTGGGGGCGTCGGAGCTCACAACCGCGATTGAGCTCGTCGACGGGGCTTGACCAGCACTGGCCTGTTGATTGGGGAGCTGCGAGGCAGTGGCCGATGCCGGGCCACACGCCTCAGGCAGCTCGACCCGTCCCGCCGCCTGCCGCTGCCCAGCAGACGATGCATCAACCTGCCCCCCAAAAGGAGCCCCAGGGTGGCTAACCCGGGCCAGGGATGCCTCAAGGGCCGCAACGCGGGCCAGGAGGGCCTCCACATTAACGTAGCCCCCTGAGCCAAGGGGGACAAGGGGCCGGCCGGCCCACTGACTGCAGGCACCGGCCCAGGCCCCTTGACCCCGGGGCCCGTATAGGGCCATGATCCTAAGCCCGGGCCCAGCAGGGCCGGGGGAGTACCCTGCCAGGGGAGAGGACCCCACCACCCCCCATGGCTGGAACCCCCCGTAGGAAGCTGCGCACCAACAGAGGAAGGCCCCGCAGAATGGGCCACGCCAGGAGCAGTGGCCACTGCTTGCGGGCCAAGGGCCACGGCCCCTACTGGGCCAGCACGCGGACCCCAGCCTCCGGCCAAGGGGGAATTAACCCCATCCCACCGGTCCCGGTGGGTTCAGGCAAAGGAGGCTGCTGGGGAGGCGCAGCCGCCGTCCTCCGACCCGGCTGGCGCCTCCGCACAGAACGAGCCGCGTTCGCAGTCGCCTTCTTCTTTGAGGGCATTGCAGCTAACCGATGGGAAGCCGAAAAAGGGGCAAGAAAATCAGCAGCCAAGAGGCTTCCCGGTGAAGGGTAAGAGCGACGGAGGTAAGAGGGAAAAACTTCTCCGCTCTGTCGCTTCGCAAAATGGCAGCTCGGCTGCCTCGTGGCCGCCCCTTATATAAGGGTGCTGGCCACGCCCCGTAACTACCCGGATGCCTTCGTCCGATGGGGGGGCCCGCAAAGAGCACGGCGGCCATTTTGGCGCCGCGCTTGCAATATATTCAGAAAGATGAGACTTTGAACACATTTTAAAGTAAAAGAGAGGTAAGAAAAGCAACAGGGATCTCCTTAGTCTAAGGAATGCTGGCTTGAAAGGTTGCAATCCTATGAACTTTTTGAAATTGCAAGTACCTGTTTGTCTACTTGCAATTTATTGCTTTCAAGTTACTAGGTTTGTCTAGAGCTGGGACAGAGTGAATGAATCCTATGAACTTTCCAACATCTGGCCTTATAAAGTCCAAAGTGTGTGTTCTATATGCTTCCAGTGGATGTTCAGGCTTTTGTTTTTGCAAGTGCATAGCAAGATAGTATTTCTGAATTGAAGAAATCCACTCCTTGTACCCTTGCTGACCGAACTAGATGCACAAAAGATACACTGGTGGCACAATGGTTAAACTGCAGTACTGCAACCAAAGGGTTGTGAGTTCAATCCTGACCAGGACTCAAGGCTGACTCAGACTTGTGAACCACCCAGAGAGTGCACTAAGTGGTATGGAGCAATATATAAGTGTGATTGCTTTGCTTTGTCTCAGACTTTCTCTGAGACTCTAATAGGAAGAAGCCTCCCACTGAGATAGGCAAAGTTCGCCCATACTCCAATGCCAGTCGTATCCGACTCCAGAGTACGGTGCTCATCTCTGTTTACAGCCAAAGAGCCAGCACTGTCTGTGTCTGCAGATGTTTCCGTGGACATGACTAGACACCGGAGTGTGCAGAACACTGTTTACCTTTCCCACTGAAGTGGTCCCTATTTATCTACTTTCAATTTCTAGCTTTTGAATTGCTAGGCTGACATGAGCTGGGACGGAGACGGGAGCTCACTCTGTCAGGCAGTACTCAGGTCTCAAACTGCTGACATGCCGACTTTCCAGTTCAGCATCTGAACCACTAAGCCACCACTGTCCACTTGCTCTATGTACTCGTTAGCTTACTCCCCAGTCCTCTGTTTTGCTCCTGCCTTTTTATTGATCCCATATTGTAAAAGCACAACACCAATACAAGTACTTTCTTGCTGAGCCAATGAGTCCTCCCATCAGCTGGGAAGAGATATGGATGGGTTCAATTTACCCTACTCTAGCACTAAGACACCACTGTCCCTTCCACTGAGATATGTTGGGTCCAGTCTTTAACTTTTATCATAAGTATTCAGTCCTCTCTCTGCATAATACTTGTTGTTGTTGTTCAGTCGCACAGTCGATTCCGACCCTATGGACCATTGTCCTCCAGGCACCCCTGTCCTCCACCAACCCCCTCAGCCCTCCCAGTTCTGTGCCCATTGTGTCTACAATACCATCTAGCCATCTCATCTTTGACCTCCCCCTTCTGCTTTTGCCCTCCACCTTTCCCAGCATCAAGGCCTTCTCAAGTGAATCCTCCCTTCTCATTTGATGTCCAAAAGTACTTCAGCTTCATCTTTACTATTTGACCTTCTAAGGAGCAGTAAGGGTAATTTTTTTCTAAGATTGACCTATTTGTTCTCCTCGCTGTCCAGGGGGACTCACAAAGACTTGTACAGTTTTTTTTTAAAAAAATCATTTTAAAAACAGAAGAGAAGGCTTTTAAAGAAAAGATTTAACAACGTTTAAATTTCTGGGCATTGAATTACAGGAGGATCTGTCCTGAAGTGTCAACACAAGGGGGCTTGTGAAGAAGGCACAGCAGAGACTGTATTTTTTGAGAACTTTAAGGAAAAACCATCTTCTGCAAAAGCTGCTGCTTGCCTTCTATCACTGCGCCATTGAGAACCATCCCCCTTAAAGGAGTCCAACCAATGTTCTTACATCGTGACATGTCCATGACACATTTTAGGATTCGTTTCTCACAAATCAAGAGGATAACATGTTTACATTCAAATGCAGTTTGTATGTGGGGAAAGTGTTCTTCCCCTTATTGAAATTGCCATCTTAGGCTAAAGCATACAGTAATTTGGTGGACAAAAAAGATAATTAAAAAGCACATTTCAGAACGGGGTTTATCTCATGACACCACTTCGTTGCTGTTTGCCTTCTATCATTGCGCCATTAAGACCGTGCTTACTTATGGTCTATGCGTGTGGTACGGAAGTTGTACCTATCGGGATAGGACAGCATTGCATAGAATTATTAAAACAGCGGAGAGTATCATAGGTTGTTCACTCTCCACCTTAGAACGAATTTACACCATTAGGTGTCATAGAAAAGCATTAGATATTTCAGAAGACCCATCGCCTCCTGGTCATCACTTCTTTGAGCTTCTGCCATCGGGATGGAGATATAGAACAATGAAGGCGAGAATGAGCCGTCTCAAGAACAGTTTCTTCTCTAGAGCAATCTTGGTCTTAAATGGAAACTCTGGACTCTGAAGTCATCTTATTTTATTTGTTATATTGTACTGTATTGTACTGTTTCAATTAGTGTTTTGCAGCTGTTTTAAATTATGTGGAGTGCCTTATCTGAGTTGATATAGTAACCAAGAAATTTCGTTGCCCCTGCAAGGGGACAATGACAATAAAGATTTGTTCTATTCTATTCTATTTATCTAAAGTATTTACTTCAGAGAGTGGTTTAGACTCCATAATGAAAGTATTAAGGGGAAAAACGAATTGAGAGGGTAACAAATTTGCCAAGACATCTCTCTTCAAATGCTGATGTTCTCCTAAATCTACTGCAAACAGGCTTACTAAACATAAGTTCTGCCACTTATAAAATATATACAAATGCACATAAAACATCAAGCTCATCTTTAGACGATAAAAATATTCCCCCATTTCAGACTATTTATCTTTCCAAAGCTTCTGTGAAGAGGTAAATCACCATAAAATCTGCTTATATGTGGCCTGCTTATAAATCCTTCTAAAATAGGATAAATATCTAGGACTGAATCAGTATTTCTTTAAAGAGAGAATGTGGAAAAGAGATAAAGAGTTCAGTCAGTGCAACAAAATGTTCTTCCTCTCTTCCAGATTTGCTTTCATTCTGAGAAGTCAGCTGTTGAATTGAGATGACAGAACAACTCACATCAGAGTAAACATGGTGTAGTTGAATAGAGGAATGGACAAAGAATCTCCTGAAATTGGCTCCTGAGCTGTGAAAATGGCAACGGTCATCCTTGCTTGAAAGCCAATCGTATCCGACTCTAGGGGGTGGTGCTCATCTATGCTTGCAGCCAAAGAGCCAGTGCTGTCTGTGTCTGCAGACATTTCCACGACATGTGGCAGGCATGACTAGATGCTGGAGTGCACGGAACACTGTTACCTTCCCACCAAAGTGGTACCTATTTATCTACTTGCAATTTTTGCTTTCAAACTGGTAGGTTGACATAAATGGGTATTCCACGAAGTGAACCAAAAATAAACATCAAAATATGTAAATAGAATTCCATTCCTCCCTGTATTTCAGCTCCAGACATTGTCTTCAATGCCCATACCATGCAGCTCCATCATATTCTAGGAAGGGTTTACCCCATTCCTAGCAAATATCTCCCATACAAAGCAGTACAGTATTATGGTTGGTGTGAACTTTCCTTCAAATGCAAACATGTCTGACATGGGGAGACAAGAGACTGAGAAAACTCAGGAGGGCACTTCTTCCATGTCTAGGCTAGACGTGAAACTGCCAAAATGAAGCCAGCTTTTGATGCGTTCATTCTAGTGTTCCCTCCAGATTAGCCGGTAACACAAGGTGGTTGTTACCAAGTTACGCCCAATTGTGATTCAAAAATATCAAAATCTTTGAGGAGGTTCTTTCTGTGTTCCCTAGGAGGGCACTACTGTATTTCAGAGCCTGTTTTTTTTGGAATAGTAGCCATGTTAGTCTGTGTGTCAAGCATATCAGAGAATAAACAAAACAAAACCAAAAACGTAGCACTTTAAAGACTAACTGCTGTGTTTTAATGTTAGCTTAAGCTTGATTACTATAATCTTGCTCAGAGGGATTTTTGTTCTTATTTTTTGCCTCTGTACCCAGTTATCAGGAGAAAATGTATATTTCACTGATATAGAATCAGTTCTTTCTACTTTGCTTGTTTACTCTTGCCCCCCATTTTGCTTTCACTGGGCTGTATTGATTAAAACAAATGGATATTAAACGCTGCCAAATAATTTTCCCTTGCTCATATAATCCATTTTCTTTCCCAAGGTCTCATACTCCATGCTGAACCAACTTAATGCCAAGGACCTTGCATATTAGCAACGCTTGTGCTTTCCTTTATTTCATGCAAGCAGCCTTTAAATCAGCTTTCCGGGAGCAACCACATTAGTGTTTTGATAAATGATCACATTGAGTCAAGGTTCACATCAACTAATATGTGCATAGAAGAACATTTTCAAGGTAAAAACATAGTTGCATAAAGCTCTGGAGGGCTAAACCAAGGTAAGCCATGGGACAGAAATAGTATAGTATAGTGATGGCAAACTTTGGCACTCTAGATGTTCTTGAACTTCAATTACCAGAAGCCCTGATCAACAGGAGTGCTGACTGGGGCTTCTGATAATTGAAGTCTAAGAACACCTGGAGTGCCAAGGTTCACCATCATTGGTATAGTGGGATGAATTTGCTATTAATTCCATGCAACTGGGCAGACAAACAATAGATTGAGATATTCTCAGAGATCAGGGAAGTTTTTTGTTTTTGAGTAAGTTGTAGTTTTCTGAGCTTTGGCTCTTACAGTAGATTTCCAGATGTGTTCCAGCTCCTGAAAATTCAATAATAACAACAAAAGGTCTTGTATTACCTTCTAAGTTGGGCTTTGGATATACAGTAAAGGCAAATTGAGGAAACCAGGTGTAGACTTCAATGTGAAAAGATTTATGTCTGGTCCTGAAAACAAATTCATACAGAATTCAAATTCACACAGAATACGGTCCTGTATTCTGTATCTCCTTTCTTGGGCCACTATTCTGGACCTTTGGCCAAGCAAACCACCATTCTATATCAAAAGAACAGCTATCATTTCCTTGACAGTTGAAAGAACATGGAAAGGTTATAACCAACTCAGTTATTCTATAATTCTTTGTACTAGTGACAGTCGGGCCAGGTTATCTTGCTATGGTAATTAATGGAGTAGACCATACTGCCAGCAACTCAACATCGATCATCTGGCAGTAATTAACTTTATAACCCGGAGGACTAACGGCCTTGGGTGGTGAAGTTCACAGGGAAGGGTGATGGGCCCCTTGAATCCATCTTGATGGAGGGCAGCAGCTTCATCAATACTGGTCCAGGGCCGATGAGGAATTTGTGTGCCAAAAGGGGTCAGGACCACAAAGTGACTCGCAGAACTGGATCAGTGGTATGGGTGAATCTTATTTCAACATGAGCAAAGGGACACGGTTCCCATCACTCATAAGAGCAGCTGTTTTGACCATGCATGTCAGGATGTGTGGCACACAGAGTATATCCTCCAAAGTTTAGGGGACTGCCACTTCTGTTCCCATTACTGGCCACCTTAGGCAGTTGCTTTACTCTGTCCCATGGTAGAGCCAACACTGTCATTAAGACATGTTAAACTGCAAGGTGTTGTTTTTTTATTATTTGAATGTACGCAGTCATTTCTTTGTCCACCACTTTATGGTTATTTTCAGTTGTCACTCCTGCACAGGTTTTGAATTTCAACTCCCAGATTGCTTTAATCTTGCCCATACTATTTAGGGTTTCTAGGGGCTGAAGTGCAAACTATAATGAAGGCCTAAAGGCTGAAAATCACTGCGCCGTAACACAAAATCTGTTGTTTAGCAAGAAATCTGTTGCATCACAAAGCCGAATGTTCTTCTTTTGTTCCAATGGAAAACTTACTAAAAATGCAGCTGATAATAATAATCAGCTGTTCTGGGGTAAGCGTGTGTAATATTCCCAAGAATGTCATGTCTCAATGACAATCAGAATCTGAATAGTGCTTTGAGACACCCAAATTCTCACAACTGAGCTCCTTACAGATTGTGGTATGATATGGTAGCAGAGTTAAGGTTAATTATGATATTCATGAGTACACAACACTTTATTCATTCTGCTCCTGTTTCACACAGCAGATAAAGGTTTGCTAAGCTCTGCTTTCATTAACATGATAGTGATCTCGCCCTCAGTACTTTTCAAATTATGTGCTATATAGTTTGGGAGAACATGCTCAGATTTGGGAATTTTGACTCCTGCAGAAAGGCTGCAATGAATCCTTTTAGGTTAGAACAGATGGCTCAACTCTAAAGCATTTTTAAAGCCACCCACATTAAAATAAAGATGCTACAGTGAATATCCCAAATTTACTGAACAGGGTAAAGATCCAAAAATCCAAGCAATACATTAGACTATGTAGTCAGCCACCTAGATGCAATTATCTCATCCATTACTGTTATGTCTTGAAAGCAGGGAAATGCCTATTTTTGTGTATTTGTAACAATTATCAGAGATTGTTGGCACACCCTTGTGAACATTAGTACAGTAGTTCCAAAGGCTGGATATGCTAACATATATTTTTTGACATTTTAAAAAATAAAATCCTCTTTAAATTTTATCATGTTATTATTACTGTTTAGCTACTGTGGCGAAACAGCTGTGAATCAAAGATTCTAGTGAAATTTGCTACTGACCTCAATTTTCAGATGCCTAATATCCTTGAGTTTGCTGTAAGGAGAGGATGTCATGTTATTAAGATGCACATTGTATGGTATCCCCTTTACATGGGACAGTTTGGGGGAAATCAGGAAGCCCTGAATGCCATCAAGGGAAATAAGACACAATGGCATTACTATCAGGTTATCTACCTGACAGCATTGAAGCTAAAATCCAATCAATGTTAGCTTCATCATTGGAGAATACAGGTTTTCATTTGATGGTCTTCTATCAGTCAAGGATCTGTAAGCTAAGGACTGTTACCATGGGCAAAATAATAACACTTCAACATTTCACTTAAGGAGCAGTGTTCTTCTCTGAGCCATGAGATTATTCTTTTAGAAGATTGGTTAAAAATAATGTCATGCACCATTGCTGTTCTTTCACTTTATAATTTATACAACTACCTGAAAGTGTTGAGAATCTTCTAAAGCAAGCATTCAGTTTGCACATTTCTCAAAAACTCTGTTCAATTTAGTTTGCCTGTATCTTTCATTCATTTCTGGTTACATCCTCTCACCCGGGGAGGGGGGAGGAGGAGAGGGAACTTCATATTTAGAGATAGCCCCAAGAAAATGTGTTTTCTGAGATATAACAGCAAATGGTACCTCAGTTTCCATGTCAAAGGGTACAGTGCCTAACGCTAGTGCTTGAAAAAGTTCCTCATTTGGAATACAGCTCCCAGAATTCTCTACTCATCATTGCTAAAAAAAGTTTTTGCAAAAGCACTACTTCCCCCATCCCTGACAACATACCATAACTTGCTCATATGGTAGGGACCAGAAGAAGAGCCTTTTCGGTGTTTGCCCCAGCCCTGTGGGATCTCATACCATCAGAACTTGGCCTACAGACAGAGCTGCTCCCCATCAGGCCCTTAAGATCTGGTTGTGCCAGCGGGTATGGAGCCCATCAGCTGTAACAGCTCAGTCCCGCTGGCTGGTATGATGGCGTGCTGTAATACACCTGTCTGCTTTTATTACACCTATCTGTTTTTTAACTCTCCCCCTTGTTCCCTGTCTCTTCCCCTTTCCTGTTCCTTCCCCTTCCTTTTTAGCTTAGGTAATTTTTAACATTATTTTTTGTCATTGTTTAATTTCTTTTTAACAGTTTTTTAAATTTTGTGTGTGTAGTTTCTTAAAGGGTTAGGGGGATGGGGTGGTTGTGGCTGTATTTTAACCTGTATGTATTTTTAACTGCCATGTAAGCCACCTTGGGTCATCCATGGATGAGGAAGGTGGGGTAGAAATTTTTAAAATAATAAATTGGTTAGGCTTTACTTATCTCTGCCAAGGGTAAATGCCTCATTCTGACTAATGTGGGGCCAGACTAATCCCTCCTTACCAACAAATTTGTGCCAGAAGAGCAGGCCTAGGACCCCCACATACATTTAATATTTTCTTGCCAGAACACAAAAAACAGGGAAATCTGTGAAATGCAGGGGATGCTTGCTAAATGAGGCATAATTCATTGCCTGTTCATTGTTATTTTAATGAGCATCCTCTCTAAATTTATGACTTATTGTCCCCAGTACAGTGCTGCTGCATAGGTTGTTTGCCACATGCTTATGGCAAGAATGAGATCTATAAGACATTTTTCATAATGCGACTTGGTAAAAATGTAATCAAATTAATTTCAAAGACAACTGTAAATCAGGCATTCATAATGCCACAAAATATCTGGACATACACTGATGAGTAAAATCTCATCCCCAAATTAATGCAGACATTTTAAGCAGCATTATAATTTGCAATTACGCCATGCCAATCTGTTTCAGGAACAACTGAGGGAGAAATTTGTTTACCACTTCTTCGAGAGCTGTGCCACATCTTAATGAGTATGTAATTTTCTTTCCTTTTTCTGATGTGACTTTAGCTTCCAATGTTTAAGGGAGTAAATATATTTCCATTGATGTAGCAGCATCTAAGCCCTTAAGTAAATTCTCTTGTTGGAGAGGCACATTAGACATCCAGAGGAGTTTGAGAAAACTAATTCTTTGGGCTACATCACCCAAAATTTCCCGGCCAACATTGCTTGTCTGAAATACAAGCTAGTGTGGCCAATGGAGAGGTCATTTGGGCTGCTGACTCTCATTTTAGAAGTACTCTTAATCCACAGTGGTTTTAAACTGCACTTTACATGCACTAACCATTTTACTGAACCTTCTCCTTGAATCAGGTTGACCACATTGTATGAATATTCCAAAGTTGCAAACTAAAACCTGGAAAAGGATTTACAGTACCCCAGAAATGGAGCTCATCAGCCACTACTAGCTAAAATCCAAAACAGCTACTTTCCCAAACTCTGACCCAGGCTGGTACAACACTGAGGGGCATGGAGATATGTTTCACCTGTCATCTCCCCAAATCTTGCTTCTAATTTTGCCAGGCACACTATTTCCTATAGCAGGGGTCAGTAAACTTGGTTCTTCAGGTGTTCTTGGACTTCAGTTCCAAGAGCCCCAAATCAGCACACCTGATCAGGGCTTCTGGGAATTGAAGTCCAGGAACATCTGGAGAGCCAGGTTTGCTGACCCCTGTCCTAGACTTATTTCTGACCCCTTGTAGGCTCTACTCACAAGCAAGAAACATGTAGAAAACAAACATGGAGAGGGCTAGCTGGTCCCATTTAAAGCCTGCTGAGTTTATCCAGGTGGAAGTAACTAACATGAGCTGTGCAGATATAGGTACATATTTTATTGTGTTTCTCAGTATTGCAAACCCAAGTTTGCAATAGTTCAATTCTGCTTCTTAGTTCAATTCTGCTTCTTGTGAATTACTTTAGCCTCCCTCCTCAATTGCTCTTCTACTTACAGACTGAGAATGCGAGCGCGGCGCCAAAATGGCCGCCGCGCCCTTTGCGGGGGGGCCCCCATCGGACGAAGGCATCCGGGTAGTTAGGGGGCGTGGCCAGCACCCTTATATAAGGGGCGGCCACGAGGCAGCCGAGCTGCCATTTTGCGAAGCGACGGAGCGGAGAAGTTTTTCCCTCTTACCTCCGTCGCTTTTACCCTTCACCGGGAAGCCTCTTGGCTGCTGATTCCTCCTTTTTCGGCTTCCCATCGGCTAGCTGCAATGCCCTCAAAGAAGAAGGCGACTGCGAGCGCGGCTCGTTCTGCGCGGAGGCGCAATCCGGGTCGGAGGACCGCGGCTGCGCCTCCCCAGCAGCCTCCTATGCCTGAGCCCACCGGGACCGGTGGGATGGGGTTAATTCCCCCTTGGCCGGAGGCTGGGGGTCCGCGTACGGGCCCAGCAGGGGCCGCGGCCCTCGGCCCGCAAGCGGTGGCCACCGCTCCTGGCATGGCCCATTCCGCTGGGCCTTCCTCCGTTGGGGTGCAGTTTACTGCGGGGGCTTCCAGCCTTGGGGGGTGGTGTGGTCCCCTTCCCTGGCAGGGTACTTCCCCGGCCCTACCGGGCCCAGGCTTAGGATCGTGGCCCTATTCAGGCCCCGGGGTACAGGGACCTGTACCGACGCCTGTAGTTAGTGGGCCGGCTGGCCCTCTGCCCCCCCTTGGTTTAGGTGGCTATGTCAGCGTGGAGGCCCTCCTGGCCCGCGTTGCGGCCCTTGAGGCATCCCTGGCCCGGGTTAGTCACCCTGGGGCCCCTTTTGGGGTGCAGGTCGATGCATCGTCTGCTGGGCAGCGGCAGGCGATGGGACGGGTCGAGCTGCCTGAGGCGCGTGGCCCGGCATCGGCCACTGCCTCGCAGCTCCCCAATCAACAGGCCGGTGCTGGTCAAGCCCCGTCGACGAGCTCTATAGCGGTCGTGAGCTCCGACGCCCCCAGTGGGCCGGAACCCCCGGTGGGGGCGGCCCATGGGGGTGCAGCATGTGAGTATGCGGTCCAAACTAGTGCACCTACACACATGGCCACGTTGGGGGGGGCTTTTCAATGGCCTTGGCCTCGCACGGGTGGTGCGGCAGTCCAGTCGCCGATGCCCCACCCAGTGACTTCAACTATCACCCAGGGCCCCGTGGTGGGGGGTGCTTCTTACCCAGTCGGGAATCTTCTAGGGGTGACAGGGTTAGTCCAGGCTCCTTTCGAGATGCCCGCAGTTTCCACCGTACCTGTGTCGGCTTTGCCGACAGCAGGGTATTCCTTGCCACTGGGGGACCATTTGGCCCAGACCACTAAAGAGAAGATCTGGCGGGGGGAGTATGTGGACATCTTCTCCCTCCTTAACAGAGAGCCCACCAAGGAGGAGAGGGAGGGGCAAGATGAGAAGGATAAGGAGCAGGCGCGTCGTCACAAGCCACCAACTGGTTGCCGGCCTACCTCATATACATGGCGGTCTACCTCAGGGCCCGGCCGGATTTGGCAATTCCGATGGTCCAGTATTTGGACATTTATCGGGCGATGGTTGACTTCCCGGGCCCGTCGTGGTTGGCTTATGACGAGGAATTCCGTATGCGGATTCCCCTGCACCCCGAGATGAGGTGGGATGAGCCCTGCCAGAGGCTGTGGCTTCTGTACATGACTCCCACGCGCCCTGCGCCCGGGGAAAGATACCATTGTGGACATGCGGTCCAGCGAGCGGCCCCAGCACAGGCACCCCGCCAGGTGGCGGGGCAGGGGGTTCCAGCCCGCCTGCTGTGCTGGACTTTCTCATCCAATGGTTCCTGCAACAGGAAGAATTGCAAGTACAGGCATGAGTGTCCCTCCTGTGCTGGCCCCCATGCGGCCTCCGCCTGTCCCAGGCCTGGAGGGATGCGGGGCAGAGGGAGGGGTGGACAGGGGGCTGGCAAAACTGCCGCAGAGGGAGCTGGTTCACCGAAAGGCCCCCTCCCCAATTAATGTGGACATGTTGGAGCGTTGGCTCGCATTGTACCCGAGGGAGGCGGACGCGGTTTACCTCCTTCAGGGTTTTAGACAGGGGTTCCGTATTCCTTTCGTGGGTGATAGGTCCCCCCAGGATGCCCCCAACCTTTTGTCCCTTAGGGGAAGGGAGGAGGTGGCTGCTGCCAGCATTACTAAGGAGGTCGATGCGGGCAGGGTCGCTGGCCCTTTCCCTACACCCCCGTTCCCCAATCTTAAGGTATCACCCTTGGGCTTAGTGCCCAAAAAGTCACCGGGCGAGTTTCGACTGATTCATCACTTGTCCTACCCAGCCGGCCGATCGGTCAATGATGCTTTCCCTGATGACCTTTGCTCAGTCAGGTATACATCTTTTGACCAAGCGCTGCGCATGGTGCGCTCATGTGGCCCGGGTGCGCTGTTGGCAAAGTGCGACATTAAGTCGGCGTTTCGCCTCCTGCCGGTGCACCCGGGCGACTTTGAGTTGCTGGGTTTCAAGTTCCGGGGTGAATATTACTTTGATAAGGCCATGCCTTTTGGCTGTTCCATATCATGCTCGGCCTTCGAGCGTTTCAGCACATTTCTACAGTGGGCTCACCCGGGGTATCAGGGCATATGCTTATCTGGCTCCAGTTCCTGAGGGAGTTCAATGGAGTATCATTTTGGAGGTCTGACCTCTTGGCTTCCCCTCGCTTTCAGATACAGTCTGATGCCTCGGGATCCCTGGGTTATGGGATGTACTTCAATGGGAAGTGGGCCTATGGTGGGTGGCCACCAGCCTGGGCAGGCACGGGTCGCCTGGGTGATCTCACGTATCTGGAATTTTTCCCTATCCTGGGGGCTTTGATGCTATGGGGCGAGGATTGGGCCAACTCGGTTGTCCATTTCTGGTGTGACAATGCGGCCGTTGTCCACATTGTCAACTCACAGACTTCCAAATCACCCAGGGTCATGGACCTAGTGCGCCAGTTTGTGTTGCGCAGCCTGCGCCTCAATGTTCTCTTCAGGGCCAGGCATGTCCCGGGGGTCAATAATGATATCGCTGATGCTTTGTCCCGCCTGCAGATCTCCCGGTTCCGCGCCTTGGCCCCGGATGCGGAGGAATTTCCCTCGCCACTCCCGGACGAGATATGGACCATTGGCAAGGAGAGGTGAACCGGGCGATTGGCTTGTCACTAGCGCCACGCACGCGTAAGGCGTATCACCACGCATTCAATTCTTTCAGAGCTTTCTGTACCCAATTCCGGCTGCCAGAAACCTGGCCGATCCCAGTGACCCATGTACTTCGGTTCATGGTTTACCTGCATGCCCAGGGCCTTGCACCTCGCACCATAGCATCTAGGCTGTCAGCGTTGGCTTTTATGGCCAAGGTGGGCGGTCATGTGGATAGTACCGCTGACTTCCGTGTGAGACATGTTTTGGAGGGGTGGGTGCGGGAGCGTGGGCGTTGCCCGGACGACCGCCACCCGATTTCCCCAGGGGTTCTTACCCAACTGGCCCGGTGCTGGCATGGCCTCTGTTTTGATAAGTACGAGGCAGCCCTATTTCATTCGGCTACAACGGTGGCCTTTTTTGGAGCGCTCCGCATCAGCGAGCTTGTGATGTTGTCTAAGGCAGATGCAAGTCGTAGGGCACAGGAACTCGAGGATGTCTATGTTGCCAAAGACTGGGCTCAGTTGAGGATACGCTCCTCTAAGACAGATCAGCATGGCGTAGGCAGTGGTGTAAGACTGCTACGGTGTTCTTTGGCAGACATCTGTCCGGTTGGTGCCCTACAGGAGTTTCTTGCACTGCGTGGCACGCACCATGGCCCGTTTTTCTGTCACCAAGATGGGTCTCCCCTTACTAAATTTCAATTTTGGAAGGTGACCGGCAAAGCGCTGGCCAGTGTTGGCCTCCCAGGGGCCCGTTACGGCACCCATTCCTTCAGGATAGGGGCGGCTTCCACTGCAGCTGCTTTTGGGTACTCCGGGGCTGACATATGCAGCATGGGAAGGTGGGGTTCGCAATGTTTTCAGTTTTATGTTCGCCCTCTTCCACCGTGAGTACCAGTTGAGTCACCCCACCTTTCTCTTCCTCGTTTTTTCCTTTACAGACACTGGGTGTCGTATTACACCGGTGACAGTATGGCTGGTGGGCCATAGCTACGTGCACAGGGCAGCGCGTTACGCTGCGGCGACAGAGTGGGGACCCCGACTGGGACTGGGTGCATACGCAAGTCTCACATGGCATGGTAAGCCCGGGATGTTATGGCAGGAGCTGTTGCCATTCCTTTTTTCAGGCCGGAATGCTGACCCGCCTGACATTCTGATCATACACCTTGGGGGCAATGATTTGGGCCAGGTCACCGGCTTATGGCTAAAGCATGCGATTTGCGGCGACCTTGCCTACCTGCATTACGTGTGGCCCACCACAACCCTCGTTTGGTCGGACATGGTCCCGCGGCACACGTACAGGGGAGGTTTCGACCTCCAGGCCCTTGACCGCGCTAGACGCATGGTAAATAGGGCTGTGGCACGGTTCCTTGTCGACAAGGGTTGGGGGCGGGTCAGTCGTCACCCCGCCATTAGTCTACAAAATTATGACCTTTACGCAGGGGATGGGGTCCATCTGTCGTGAGGAGGTATGGACCTCCTGTTGGGTGATTGGCGAGCAGGCCTGTTGACCGAGCTGACGGTCTGGGGAGGGGCGTCGAGCCTTCTTTGAAGCCCCTCCGTGTGGCGGGTAGCACTGGTAAGGTAAACATTTATGAGCCACAGGTATCCGGCAGGTTCGCAATTGACTGGACAACACTAGACAGGCATAAGTTGGTTAAACGTTGTCCGGTCAACGACGAACTAGGCGATGGGGTGATGGCTACAGCTAGACAGCATGCATCACCCCGTGATTTTACGGATACGCATCAGAGGGTGGGGTCATTAGTTAGATATTGACTACGGTCAACAATTTGTTTGTTGTCAACAAACAAATTGATACAAATAGATACATTGTAACAATTGCCGTTGGCAATTTTGGGTGGTACCTTACCAGTGTTACTTCGGCCTGCTTGCCTTAAGAATTATGATTGGTCAATTACCAATAGAAATTTATAATTTGGACTAGGGCATGAATCAATAAATGTGGCCCAATGCCGTTATCCACTTTCATCAGTGTCTGAGTCCTTTATTGGGGGGTGCGCCTGCAATGCGAGCGTGGCCCCAAAATGGCCGCCGCGCCCTTTGCGGGGCCCCCCCCCCATCGGACGAAGGCATCCGGGTAGTTAGGGGGCGTGGCCAGCACCCTTATATAAGGGGCGGCCACGAGGCAGCCGAGCTGCCATTTTGCGAAGCGACGGAGCGGAGAAGTTTTTCCCCTCCACCCCCTCCCTAGTTAACAGTGTGATATTTTGGTCGCTTCGGGGCCAGGTGGGAATTTTTGGCTGGGACCCACATTGGCTCTCGGGTCCTGGCTTTTTTGCCCATCCCACACTGTTGCTATGGTTTGATATAGGGGTTTCTGTTGCTGCTGTTGACTTTGGTCACATGGGCGGGTAGCACTGGTAAGGTAAACATTTATGACCCACAGGTATCCGGCAGGTTCGCAATTGACTGGACAACACTAGACAGGCATAAGTTGGTTAAACGTTGTCCGGTCAACGACGAACTAGGCGATGGGGTGATGGCTACAGCTAGACAGCATGCATCACCCCGTGATTTTACAGATACGCGTCAGAGGGTGGGGTCATTAGTTAGATATTGACTACGGTCAACAATTTGTTTGTTGTCAACAAACAAATTGATACAAATTGATACATTGTAACCAATTGCCGTTGGCAATTTTGGGGTGGTACCTTACCAGTGTTACTTCGGCCTGCTTGCCTTAAGAATTATGATTGGTCGTTTTACCAATACAAATTTATAATTCGGATTAGGGCATTGAATCAATAAATGTGGCCCTATGCTGTTATCCACTTTCAATGTTGTCTGAGTCCGTTATTGGGGGGGTGCGCCTGCAATGCAAGCGCGGCGCCAAAATGGCCGCCGCGCTCTTTGCAGGGGGGCCCCCCACCTCTCCTGGCGTTCCTCTCCATGTGTGCACAGGAGAGGTGCGATACGCGCAGGTTAATGTTTAATAGACACTTGAGGAAGATATTCGAAATGTCCATATACCGGAGGGGCATCGTTGTTTCGTTGTCTACCATCGCCTGTTGATGCTCGTCATCTGGGAACCCTTCTATGAAATATAACAGCTACCCTCCACCCCCTTACACCAGCCTGTTCAGCCAAGCGAGTACATCCTTGTACATGGACTGTCATAGACTATACGTGATTGAAACTTCGGTGTTATACAACCTACGTTTATGTCTGTATTTCACATGGGAACTTGAGGGCTTGGTATAACGGGGTGATAGTTTCCACTTCGGGGTCTCAGTATGTTTTGTATTTTTGTATGGTTTATATTTGAGGTTCTAGGCGCAGTCATCTTGGGTTATTAGTATGATGATATGAATCGCGGGGTAAGATATAGATTTGTTATTATCATGTTACTTTCGCGTTGAGCTCATACACCATTACCTTTCACCTAGAACAACTCAGTATAGGACTAGTATGTGAATTATTCCTTGATTAAATACACTTCTATCGTTTTCATATTTGGGAGTGTTTTACTTCCTGTGCACAGCCAAACCAAGCAACGCTACTTTGACCTAGTCCTCAAACAAATTAGTCTGAATCAGGCTGATTTGGTTAGCAATTCACAATTTGGTCAAGTCTGATACACAGTTCTTTTAAAAATACTACTTGACCTATATGTCCCTCGGATTTCATAGCAGGACCTTTAGAATAGTACAGTAAAGGTAAAGGTCTCCCTTGCTCAAAAGTCAGATCTGATTCTAGGGTTCAATGCTCATCTCTGTTTATAGCCAAAGAGTCAGCACTGTCTGAGTTTGCAGATGTTTCTGTGGACATGTGGCAGGCATGATTAGACACTGGAGTGTACAGAATGCTGTTTACCTTAGAATAATAGAATAGAATAAATCTTTATTGTCATTGTCTCCTTGCAGGAGCAATGAAATTTCTTGGTTACTATATCAACTCAGATTTGGCACTCCACATAATTTAAAACAGCTGCAAAACACTAATTAAAACAATACAATACAGTACAATATAACAAATAAAATAAGATTACTTCAGAGTCCAGAGTTTCCATTTAAGACCAAGATTGCTCTAGAGAAGAAACTGTTCTTGAGACGGCTCGTTCTCGCCTTCATTGTTCTATATCTCCATCCCGATGGCAGAAGCTCAAAGAAGTGATGACCAGGATGCGATGGGTTCTCCTGAAATATCTAATGCTTTTCTATGACACCTAACGGTGTGAATTTGTTCTAAGTTGGAGAGTGAACAACCTTTGATACTCGCCGCTGTTTTAATAATTCTATGCAACGCTGTCCTATCCCAATAGGTACAACTTCCGTACCACACGCATAGACCATAAGTAAGCATGGTCTCAATGGCGCAATGAGAGAAGGCAAGCAGCAACCAAGTGGTGTCATGAAATAAGCCCCGTTCTGAACTGTGCATTTTAATTATCTTTTTGTCCACCAAATTACTGTATGCTTTAGCCTAAGATGGCAATTTCAATAAGGGGAAGAACACTTTCCCCACATAGCAACTGCATTTGAATGTAAACATGTTATCCTCTTGATTTGTGAGAAACAAATCCTAAAATGTGTCATGGACATGTCACGTTGTAAAAACATTGGTTGGACTCCTTTAAGGGGGATGGCAAGGAGGTGGACCCAGGAAGAGGAGAGAACCCAGAACATTTTCCCGTGTATAGTTTCCCATGGGCTAACTCACACTAACTCCAATTGGATGAGATACCTCCCGTGTGGGGAGTCATATTTAAATAGTATAAAAAACCCAGAGTGGGCCAGAAAAAAAAATCTCTTGGACTTTGGGTTGCCATCATGTAGTCGTTTTACCCAGCAGGAGGGACCCTGAACTTTCCCTGGAGAGCAGCTTTCTGTACTTTGGATTGCCTTTTTGAACTTTTGCTTGGACTTTATTCTCTATTCTGTACTTTGTTCTGTACCTTCTTACTCTGACTTCAATACAATTTTGGAAACCCGGAGAGACTTGGAGTGATTGCTTGGCTATAACGCTATCTTATTTTAATTTAATTTAATTTAATAGTCATATTTATATATGCCGCCCACTCAGGCAGAACCCGACTCAGGGCGGCATTACAACAAGTTCTAAAAACACATAAAAACACTTTAAAAGACCCATATCCCACCCACCCATCCCACCCACTATAAAAAGAAGAGAGGTTTCTTAATTGTTTACATAAGCCAGCAAGCGGGGACCGTGTTCCCATTCGGGCCCCACACCTGCCCTGCCAGCCAGGTCTTCAATCCTTTCCTGAAGGACAGCAATTCTCTTTGAAGTCTTAGATCTGTTGGCAGGAGGTTCCAGAGGGTTGGTGCGGACACGGAGAAGGCCCTCCTTCGGGTGCTGGATAGATGTGCACCCCTAGCTGATGGCACTATTAGAGAGCCCCTCCGGTCCGCTCTGGTTGGACGGGCAGACACTCTTGGGACGATGCGGTCTCTAAGGTATCCTGGCCCACTGCCATATAGGGCTTTAAAGGTCAAAACTAGCACTTTGAATTGCACCGGGAGACAAACTGGTAACCAGTGCAGCTCCCGAAGTAGCGGTGAGGCGCATCTCATCCGCATCCCATCACCACCCGCATTCTGGACCAGCTGCAGCCTCCGAATGGTCGTCAAGGGCATTACAATAATCTAGTCAGGAAGTGACCAGAGCGTGGGTGACCATAAGCAAGGAGCCCCGGTCCAGGAGCGTGCGCAACCGGCGAATCACCCAAAGTTGGGCAAAAGCCCTCCTGGCCACAGCCGCTACCTGTTCTTCTAGCAGCAGCCGCGAGTCCAGAAGGACCCCCAAGTTGCACACTGGGTCTGTCTGGGGCAAAACAGCTCCATCCAGTACCAAAGATGGTAGCTCCCTGGATAACACGGGGCCCCTTATCCACAGCCACTCTGTCTTGCTGGGATTCAGCCAAAGCCCATTGGCCCCCATCCAGACCCCAATGGCCTCCAGGCATCCGGATAGGATTTGCCTTAACTTACACTAATTTGGGTTGTTCAGCCAGGGGGCTGCAGCTCAGAAGCATGAAAGGGCTTACTCAAGGCTAAAGACCCCATTCATGACAAGTGGTACCTATTTATCTTCATTCAATTTCTTGCATTCAAACTGCTAGGTTAGCAGGAGCTGGAACAGAGACAGGAGCTCACTCCGTCATGCAGCACCAACTTGGGTCTTGAATTGCTGACCTACCGAACTTCCATTCATCAAGTTCAGCATCTTAACCACTAAGCCACCGTAGTCCCTAATAGAATAGTATGGGTCTTCTTAATTTTTACCTACACAGTGCGTCAGTATTTTTTAAAAAATCTACAAAGGGAACAATATTCTGATATTTTACCAGTCCTAGCTAACACAGAGAAATTATAATGTCTACCAACTGCATGAGCTGTAGTTACTTATGCGTTCAATTTCTGAGGCTCGAAAGTGCATCATTCTAGGTGATCCTAAAATGAGTCCACGAGTGCCTCGGGTCTAACCTTGGAGCATGCCAGGAAACAATTCAAGCATATAGTAATTAGTTGAAGGAATAAAAATGACTATGTGCTCTCTCTCGAGTTTCACTGCTTGTGGTTAATTAAATGCAGCTGGTAGATTATGACCAAATGGACCCAAGATGAATTTAATGCATCTTCACAGAGAGGAGTCAGGTCTCTAGAGCTGTCTTAAACAGAAACTGGGTAAGGAATGGATTGAAGTGTAGAAGAGGGAAGATTGAGCATGTAAATCCTGTCTCAAAGACTGGGAGGTCACAGTTCGATTCCCGAGTACTGCACGAGGGAGTGAGCTCCCGTCTCTGTCTCAGCTCACCAACCTAGCAGTTCGAAAGCACGAAATTGCAAAAGATAAATAGGGACCACTTCAGTGGGAAGGTAAACAGCATTCTGTGCCGTCCGGTGTTGAGGCATGCCTGCCACATGTCCATGGAAACATCTGCAGATGCAGACAGCGCTTGCTCTTTGGCTATAAACAAAGATGAGCACTGAACTCTAGAATCAGATATGACTGGCTTTCAAGCAAGGGCAACCTTTACTTTTACTAATGTTCTACCCCACCCAGATGACAGGGAGATTTTTATACTTTCACAATGAAAGTTTGCAGTGGCAATTGTTAGTTTATTCTATTCTGGGGACGACGCAGCATGAATGTCATTGGCAATCCTTTTGATCACAAAAATTAAGTGCCATCAGCAGAATATACTTAGAGGCCCTACTATAGACCTTTACTGTGAGACAGAATGGAGATGCAAGGGAGGTTTGGGACTTACTTGTATTACCACACTTCAAGACCTACATGGCTTCAGACATAACAATGGAGCAGCACTTATGGCTCATAAACTCCTACAAAGAACACTGTGCACTTTTATGGCTTCTGACAAATGTTGACTGATTTCAATTATCCTGCTTGTTTGACCAGCTTAGTCTCAGTCTGGGTTTAGGCATTGTTTTGGAATTGAGTTGGATGTGTAGTCCATGATGGATAGAGGCTCTCAGGAGAGGACCAGGGAAGTGTGACTGTTTTATCTGCTTAGTCCCTTATGGAGCTTTTGCTACCCATGATCACAGGATCCTTGCAGACTTGTTTTGTGCAACAAATATTGGGAGCCTTCAGTTACTGCATTCCTTCCTGCTATATCACGTTTCTTTGGGCATATTAGCACTTACATTATGGAGTGGCAGCAAATACTATTTCTTCTCCTCTGTTGTCTAATATCTCTATGACATGTCAGAAGTGGACATCAGGTGGCCTGGAGCCCAGACATGGTCGATCTACAGATGACACTTAGCTCTGTTTCTCCATAACATAAGAATCAGTGTTGGCCATACAGGCTCTGGACTGATGACTAGATGCCAGTGATGGGCAGACTAGGTGCAAATGAATTAAATTTGAATCCTGGGAATATAGAGGCTCTGTTGTTGAATGATTCTCAGCCCATGAAATAAGTCAATTATCTGTTCTCAACAGGCTGCACTTGCTCTTAAGGAGAAGATGCAACATCTGGAAATGCTCTTTGACCCATTGTTGTCCATGAACAACCAAGACTTGGGTCTTATTCTGAGGTTTATGCTTCTATAATGAGAGATTTTTGCATTTAACATTTGTTGACATGTGAAGCATCTACTTGATCTCTTACAATCTTGCTAACTTTTTTGATTATGTTAAAACTATATTACCATTTGAGTTTTAAATGAAATATAGATGCACTCATGGAAAGCTCTACAGTGAGAAATATGCAGATCTACTTTGAGTCATGTAGTAATTTTAGTTTACCGCCCAGAGTGGGATACCACACATATGGGCAATATAGAAATGTAATTAATTAATAAATAAATAAAAGGTGTAAAGTAAATCCCTTACACTAAGGGTTAAAGCCACACAGGCTGGCTCTTCTCCCAGAAGGCACAGTGTGGAATCAAACTCCCAAACTCTGACTCCACAGTCAAATACTTAACCCACTGGACTATCCTGCCAGCACTTTGGGGGAATACAGTAGTGTATTTTAATAACAAAAACATATTTATGTCAGCTGCTTTCATGTTATGTCACTTCTAATTTAGCCCCTTGCGATGTCTGCAGCATTTTACTTCCATGATCCCAATAATCCTTACTCTGTGAGCCATGCCAGTATCATTATCATCTTCATGGATTTATAGGGCTGAAACTAATTAATTATTTACTAAATTGCTAGTGGAGGAAGCATTTAACCCAGCAGTTTCTAGTTTTTAGCTGGTACTGCGATAATGATAATGATGATGGATGAATTATTTCATCTCAGATTTTACAGTGATTTTTTATTTTTATTTTTTGCATCTAACCCAATGCTGGCCAGCATGTCTTACAGCATGTTTGTTCCAGATCATCAGCTCATTTGTTAATGGAAAAATGATGTCTCTATTTCAATTTTATTTCCCCTTCCTCATATTACATATATTTTTCCATACTTTTTCCCCCTTTACAAATGTTTTATGAGACTCATTCAAGCTGTGGCAGTCTTTAGGACAGGATCTTCTTCACTTTCAAATATTGCTCTCAAAGTTTAGGAGTACCAAGAGCCATCTAGGAGATCCAGGGTCATAACACTGAGAAGAATATAAACATGAATCAAGAAACCCATCTAAGCCTTACTTGTCAAGAAACAGGGTCTATAGGGGACCGTATCTGAGGAACAAAACACATATTTCTCATGCAAAAGCTCTCAGGTTCAGTTCTTGCATCTCTACATTTTAAAGGCTCAGGTAGCAGACCATGGAAAATATCTTTACCAAGACCCCTGGAGAGATGCTGCCAGTGAAAGTAGATAAAGCCAGGCTAGATGGATAAGGCAGCTTATGCTGTTAGAATAATATGAAACTAAGCATAGGAAAAGAGGAAAGGCAAAGTAACTGCACATAAATGCAAAATATTCTACCCCAAAATAACTGTGATGATGTTTGAACTGCAGGTTTACTGGCCCTGTGATTTTAGGCAGTAACGTGAATTTTAATAGCTTCCCCAAAACAACAATAAAAAACCACTAGCAGTAAGTAATGTCCTCCCCCCCCCCCCCCGCCCGATAAAAATCAATTTATCACCTAGTTAGAATAGATAGCATAGTTTGAATGCTGATCTGCTTTCCTTTGATATAACTGTCACATATAAAGCACATAGAAACTGTTGGAAACAGAGCAATAACACTTGTAGCAAGTGATCTGAACCAGAGTGGGAATTAGGTGGAGAAACAGATAGCCAGGTGGGTCTATGTCAGGGGTTCTCAACCTATGGTCTGTGGGCCGAATCCGGCCCATGGCACCAGATAATCTGGCTCCCGCTCTCACTCCAGCCACCACTGACACCGCCACCAGAATTGTGCATGAACTCATTTATGGTAGCCGTAAACAGCAGAACAACCAGTCCAGCCCCCTCAACTGTTTGAGGGAGCATGACCCAGCCCCTGACATGAAAAGATTGAGAACCCCTGGTCTATGCGTTTTAATCATTCTGTCCTAACTCTCCAGGTTGACTGATATGGTAATACTGTACTACCTTTTCTTCATTTCTGTTTGCTTCTCACCTTTGCTACAGATCAGCAGAGTCACACAGAGTCTCCATAGTAGCTGCCTGTGCAGACCTGCACATAGGGAAGCAAGCTCTTGGAGCTTCTGCAAGCAACTTTAGAGGTCTTTTCCTCCTGCACTATCCCTACAAATGATTCCTCGTAGAGAGTAAAGGGTAATTACCCGTCTCTAAGGTGATTATGTCTTTTCAGCAGTCACAAGCTAAAGACAGGGCAGCGATACTTGGCAAGTGTAAATATATTAATAACTTTAATAACTGCCACTCAAAATTGGATAAAAAGTCCGTCTAGAGTGGCTGCCACTCTATCTAATCCAGCAGCAATGAGCAATCACATCTCTGAATAAAAGTCACAGATCAACAAAGAAGAAGACAGCAAACTGAAAGTAAGGTTTGAATAGAACCCTCCTAGACAATAGCACTGGTTTCACTGGAACACATCACAGCTCGTAATATTCCTTCATCTACAGGAAGAAGTCCAAAGGCTCCTAATTTATTGCTGTATTTGGCATGGCTACACAGGCCTCCTGGCAATCAAATCCCCAATGTTAGTGCTAAATCACAAAGAAAATGCTACAGTTTTATTTGCTAAAATCCATTTTTATTCACCTAGATAAATCAGGATGTGTTATTTATCAAGCAAATAATTAAGGGAGAGAACAGGTGAACCGAAGACCTGTCATTACTAGAATGTTGCCATATTAGAGCAGTACAGTTCTAAAAAGAGCTACAAGAGTACATTAAAGGTCCTTAAAATGCAGGGAGTGCATTAAAATGCTGCCTATATTTTTGGAGGATGTCACAGGATATTTCCTATCTTTATCGCTCCACTTTGTAAAAATGCTCTACGAATGTGGAACATAGAAGGGAGGAAAGGTAAGAAACGTAAAATTATGTATGTTGTGGAGAAAATGGATAGGAGGAAGTGTTCCTAGAATTGAGAGCCATCCCACAAAGCTGAGTACTGGGAAATACAGAACCTATAAAAAAGATATATATATTTTTCAAATTGGATAAAGGCAACATTTCAAAGGGAGATGGTGTTATCAATAGATAATAGTCAAGATGGCTCTAAATTACCTCCTTAGTGTCTGAAGCAGTATGCATCTCAACTAAATTTTCCAGATCTCACAGCACTGGCTAGTCTCAGGGAATTGCAGTATAGTACTTCCATTTTCTTCCATGCAGGGAGACAAAAGGGAAGTAATGCTAGAGTAGGATAAATTGAACTCATCCATGCCTCTTCCCAGCTGATGGGAGGACTCACTAGCTCAGCAAGAAAGTGCTTGTAATGGTGTTGTGCTTGTACTATATGGGATGAACAAAAAGACAGGATGAGTCTGGTCAGGTTATCACGCTATGGTAATAGATTAGACTCAATGCTGAGTGTCAGGCTGTGGTAAACTCACCTGACAACCCTGAAGACTAATGCCTTGGGTGACAAAGTCCACAGGAAGGGCTGATGGTCCCCAAGTGGATTAAATCCCATTTGAAGCCATCTCTATGGAGGACAGCAGCTTCTTCAATACTGGCCTGGGGGCGATGAGAACTTTATGTATCAAAAGGGCTCAGAACCAGAAAGTGACTCACAGAACTGGATCAATGGTACTGGGGTCATGCCGCTGCATTATATTATCAGGACAGTCTTCATGGCCGATCGCCATGAGGATCACCAATATTTGGATTTGGATACAGCAGAAGTAGAAGAAGAAGACATGGAGCAAAATAGGCAATGGAGCAGCAGTGCTGTGATTTGTGAAACAAGCCCTGAAGTCTTATCAACATCTTCCTTTTCCTGCCTCTGTGACATCAGGAGGGTTTTCCCTCTGGTCTCAGATTTTGTCCCTGAAATCTTCAGGAACGGAATGCTATTCTCAGCAGCAATTGTTGAATGATCATGAGAAGGATTTGCATTCGTGTTTTGCTTCTGTGCTCTCCATAGGCATCTTGTGAGCCATGGTAAAGGCAAAATGCTAAAAGAGTAAGAAGAGATCTGGTCTGTTTGTTTATGATCATGTTTGTATCTTAATGTGTAGTGAACTGCCCAGAGTGTGTTTGCACTAATGGGATGGTATAGAAGTCAAAAACACTAAAATAAATAAATCAGAAATGGGGAAAATACGAACTTGCACTAGCAATAGCAATTATCAATTGCAATTACACTTACATACCGTTCCATAGCACTTACTACACTCTCTGGGCAGTTCACAAGTTAATTAGCATTTTGCCCCCAACATGCTGGGTACTCATTTTACCAACTTTGGAAGGATGTAAGACTGACTAAACCTTGTTTCCATCAGGATTGAACTTGCAATGTTTTGGCTGCAGTATAGTAGTTTAACCACTGAACCACCAGGGCTATTATACTGGAGAACAGTAGTTTAGTTTCAGGAGTACCTGACAGGCTATGATGCTTACACAGTAATGTCTTACAAGAGAGAGAAATCTCAAATTGCGAAGGAGGAACAACTGGGAAGGTCGCCATTGCTGTCCATAGCAACTGCCACCTCACATGGCTGCCCTGTTCTACCTAAGTGTAAGGCTCGCACTGTTGCATTTCATATACAGAACTCTATTTTGAAGGACTTTGTACAGTATTAATGATACCCTCTGTCCAGTTAGTTTAAGTAGACACAAAATAAGCCTCCTTTTATCAAATCAGACACTTGGTCCAGCTAAGAATTCTCAACCTGTGGCCCATGGGCTGGATGCAGTTCGCGGCACCATTTCATATGGCCCCTCACTGCTGCCACCACATCAGGAAGTGCCATGTGGTGTAGGAAGGGCAAAATGGCCGTCCGGCCCCAAAAGCTGTCTAAGGGAGCATGACCCTTTAAAAGGTTGAGAACTCCTGAGCTAACCCAACAATGTCTGCTCAGAAGCAAATGTTTGTTTGTTAAATTTATATCCTGCACATTTAATGATAAGTCATTATCCCGTTGAGTTTACATCAAAATAACAACCCATCCTCTCAAAAATGCAAAGTACATATGATATCAAAAAGACCAAAAAAAAAGCCAATGATGGCTCTCAGACTAAATGAAAGCAGATGGGTCAAACAAAAAGCTAACACAAGAGGAGAATATTAGAAAAAGCTTCTTGCAAATCTCAGTCTTCAACAATCTGCAGAAGGATTAGAAGGAGGAGATCTCGTGTACTTTAACAGGCAATGAATTCCAAAGGGTCAGGATCACAGTTGAGAAGACCTGTTTTCTCACTGGTGTTTGCTATGCCTCCTTCGGTGTAGCTATCTATAACAGTGAGACCTGGGAGAAACAGGTGACACAAGCAAACCATTTGGGAGAGACACTCTGACAGATTTTGAGATCCCAAATTGTTTAGGGCAATGGTTCCTAATGTGGGCCCCACTCTCTGCAAGGGAACTTCAATTCCCAGAAACCTAAGTCAGTACATTGGCTGATCGGTGCTTTGGAGAATTGACTTAGGCTTCTGAGAATTGAAGTCCCCAAACTCAACGTTGGAAAACACGGTTTAGGGCTTTGCAAAACACCTTGGATTTGCCACAGAGACATATAGGGTGCCAGAGCAGATGAGCCAGAATCAAAGAAATGTGGTCATACTTCCCAACCGCACAAACTAACTGGGCTGCTGCATTCTGGACCTCCTGGAACTTTCACACCATCTTCCAGAGACAGCATTTAAAATACAAAATACATATACAGCACTATCAAAAATATATTCTTTATGATTTCTGCTTGGGGACATTTCCAAACCAGCTAGTCAGGGTTTAAAATTGAAATGTGACTCAATACTTGAAAGGCCGTATGTTATACAACTGAGCTATGGGTTTCTCCTGAGATTCATCCTGTGTACATTCGCAAGAGTTAGCCCATAGCTCTTGAGATTCTTCCCACTACTACAATATAAGAAGTAAACCAATGTTTCCACTTTTATTTTCCCACTTTGGGATTTGGTTCCTTTCTATGATTTGTGTGTGCTGCAGTTCACTCTATGTCTGCTTAACAAAGCAAAGGAGCTCTTAGGAGACTCACTCAGGTATCAGGTATACTGGAGTATTCCCTTTAGGCATGATAAGCGCTTTGCCAATCTTGGTCATCTACATAGTTAATCTGGGAATTCTCCCCAAAAATTATCAGCTGCTTTTGTACTTTCCATCAACCCATCTACACATTCTTTACCTGTTTCAAAAAACAAATCAATTCTATAAAGTTAATTAAAAGCTGAGGGAAACAGCACACAATTGGCTATTTCAGCCATCAGTGGTGCAGATAATAGAAGTTTGGTGTAAGTCACCTTCTGGCATTCATAGAATAGTTCTCTATCAGACGCCATCTCACCAGAGTGCAGAGAGAGCAAAAATGACCTACTCTACACACCCTGGTAAGGGTTATTATTTTGATGTACATCGGGATTAAGATGGGGCAATCCTCCAGATGTCATTAGGCTGCAACTCTCATTAGCTCCAGCCAGTAAAGCCAGTGGTGAAGGATGATAAGAGTTGCAGCCCACCATCTGGAGGGACCAACATTTCCCATTGATTTTCATTAAATAAGTGATTTTTGTGCTTCAAACTGCTACAGATATTTTAAAAATAAAGCGGATATTTTATTCTGCAGAGATATTTGTTCTGCAAGGATCAACAGTCGTTTTGATGTAATAAAAAATATAAAATTTTACAGATGCAAAGCAAAATTGTAGAATTTGGCATCTTTCTACACCAACTGCCCTCCACTATTCCTTTGTTTTCCTTCTACATTTGAACAAAAATAAACAAACAAAACATTGCACATTCTAGGCTAGCACAGAACCTTATGCTTTGGGTTTTTGGCTTCTGTTAAGCACTGTTTCTTCATTACGGTAGAGTTTATATTCCTCTAAAATAATATTTTCCTCCAAAGCCTCCATATGTGTAGATGGTGATGTAGCAAACAAAACAAAAAAAGCCAAAGATTTTGCAGCAAAGAAAATCTTGTTTTTTATTAGGATGAAATCACAGCCACTTTGCAAGGTTTTTTAAATGAACCTGCCAATATAAATGCTGAATGGAAGACAGAGAGAGAAACTCAGTAGCAATTACTTGTTAAAATGATGCCAAGAGAACAGGATGATGTGGTCTAAGCTGCTGCTTCATTAGTTGAGTGAAGCAGGGCTCAGACTGGGTCAGTTCTTTGAGATGAGATGGAAAATGCATTGGAAACCATTTACGGTTCTTTGTTGTGCTCAATCAGTGAAGTACTTCATCTTTCCTTCCTGCCTGCTAAACCAACAACTCAAGAAAGCAGCAAGAATGGCATCAAAACATTTATTCCTTACTGTTGACACATAATCCAGTCTCTTTATAAAGCCAAGAAATGTTATGGGAATATTCAGTGTGTTTAATATCTCCAATTTCCCAAGGTTCCATGCAGTTAACCATGGTTTAAAAACTAAATGATAAAAGACAAATAAACATGTACGTGGACCAAAAGAGAGCCAGATATCCCGTATCTATTTAACTTATGTATACTGTTTTTAAATTTGTTACATTTATATCCCATAATTCCTATGACTACCATTGTTAACCTCATATAGTCTGATTCTGGAAGATAAATTAGGGCCAGACATAGTGAATATTTGGAAAAGAAACCAGTAGATAAGACTAGGGCTATCCATGTAGGGCTAGTGGGGGAAATCCTTCCTGACATCCAGGAAAGCTGCTGTCATCAAAATTGACACTATTAAGCTAGATGGAGCAAGACAGTTTCATACGTCCCTATCCTTCAGCTTAATTTTATCTTCACAAAAGCCATGGACAATAAATTTGACTGAGAAATAGTCCCAGGTTTCCCCTTAGTTTGACTTTGCAGTCATCCCTTAGAGATTATTTATTTGTTCTTGCATATAAGCAGCACAATCCTATTTACCTTTATAAAGTCCCACTTTGTTCAAATGGGGTTTATTCTTGTCAAAGTATGTTTAGAATGTCAAACTTAATCTACGGAGCTGTGCGTACTTTTCTGGGACTAAGCCCACTGAGAAGAGAGAGACTTAGTTCTGAGTAAATATGCACAGAATTGTACTGCAAGCATTTTTCCCTGGAAGGAGCCCCAAAGAATATACTGAGACTTAGTTCCACTGTATGTTGCATAGGAGTGTATTATAAAGGTAAAGGTTTCACTTGTTCAAAAGCCAGTCATACCCAACTCTAGGGGGCAGTGCTTATCTCCATTTGCAGCCAAAGAGCCAGCGCTGTTTGTGTCTGCAGATGTTTCTGTGGTCATGTGGCAGGCATGACTATACCCTGGAATGCACGTAAGACTCTTACCTTTCCCACCGAAGCAGTACCTATTTATCTATGTACAAAGCCATAATTAAGGTGGGTCAACAGCACTTTTATCCAAGGAACTTGGTGTTTGCTGCTGAAAGGGCATCAACCCCATCTACTTCAAGCATATATCCCAATCCATCCACCCTTCCCCAGGCAGAAAGAAACACATATCAGGTGGATTCAGCAGTGAACCAGTTATCGCTATCACACAAACTCAGGCATTCCTAATCATTTCTCTGTTGTTTCCTCACATATGCCATTGATCTAGACCAGTGGTGGTGAACATATGGCACCATGCCAGATGGGGCACTCAAGAGCCTTCTCCATTGGAATGTGAGCCATCACCCTAGCACAGAGTTAGCCCCACCCCTCTGCCCAGCAGCCCAATGGGAGCGCTTCCTCCCTCCCCAGCACAGAGTTCACCCCACCCCTCTGTTTGGGCACTGCATCTCTAAAAGGTTCGCCATGGCTGACCTAGGCTTAATCATTAGAGCGGCAAATCTCTAGGGAACAAAACTGCTGGTTATGATTTTAGTGATGCAAATATATAGGCAGGAATGTGCTTTAAACCAGGGTTTGCAACCTACGGCTCATGGGCCAGCCCCAGCCCCCAACGTCCTTCCATCCACATATGGTTCCCCATGGCACCGACCCCAGAAGTGGAAGCAGACGTGTTTATGACAGCCATAAATGCGCCCAAGCATGCACAAAAATCCCTGCACATGCGCAAACATGCCTGTCATGATTTATGGCAGCGTTTGTGGCTGGGGGAACCATGTGTCCAGCCCACTCAGCTATCAGAAGGTGAGTTGTCCAGCCCATGGCACAGTAAGGTTGAGAACCCCTGCTTTAAACTGAGGTCAGCCATTGGTCTACCCAGCTCCAGTATTTTCTTCCCAAAGTGGCAAATGCTCTGTAAATTAGCGATTTTCAACTTTTTGCATTTTATAGCCAGCCAATCATTCTGTGAAAGAACCTGGGTCTACCATAAAAGGAATCCCACCTTCCCCAAGAAATACATTTTAATGTTTATAGATATTCTACTATATTTATCACCTTCAATATGTTTTAAAGTCATTTTTAGATGACACAGTAATTTGTGGATGAAAAATTAATCAAAGAAAAATATTGTGATCCGAACTGACTTACAGTGACCCTGATACTAAGTGAGATATTTAAGGAGTACAGTATTTTTACCAGTTTCATTCCTCCAGTGAGTTTCCATTGAACCAAGAATACAAGATAAGTAATATGAGAATCAATAAAGAGAAGACTTAGGTAATAGCAATTGGAAAGAAACAGTATACTTTAAATATCAAAATACAGGGAGCATGTATAAAACAAGTGGCAGAGTTCAAATACAGTACCTAGAAACATCATTCACTGGCAAACCAACATTCCCTGGCAAAATGAATGAAGAGATTAAACTATGGTGCAGTAAGGCAAACCAAATATTAGGATTGTTATCTCTGCTCTTACAATGTAAGGCAATAACGACCAGCAAAAAAAACACCTCATATAAAGCATATTCATTCCCAGCTTATATTACCAGTGCCAAACATGGAAACTTACAGCAAAACATAAATGAAAGATGGTCACCATGGAAATGAGATGTCTGAGGAAGACTGCTGGATTGACTAGAAGGGATAAAATCAGGAATGGGGTTATAAGAGAAAGAAGTGGAGCAGAACTGATTTTAAATTATATGCAGAGACAATGAATAAAATGGTTTGCTCATTTGGGGAGAATGTCTTGGAATTCTTTCCTCAACACAACTCACAGAATATTGCTGATATCAGGGCATTGGCCATGATATTAAAGAGATTTTGGTGTGGTGGTGGATGCTCATAATATTAATATATGATTTTGTATGCAATGGGGGAAGACTACTGCTTGAGGCAAGGATTTATTTTATTTGTTTTATTTTATTTATTTGCAAATGTGTGAGCCCATTTTATCCCCATGGGCTCTGGAATACCGGTAAGTATGAGATACAATTAAATGTATAAGCAGCTGGCGCTTTTTTTGGACTGAGTACATACAGTGGTACCTCATATGATTTTAATCCATTCCATGGGACTCATTGTTGTATGAAACAATTGCTATACAATGCATACATTGTATAGTGATTTTCCCTATGGAAAAAATCATACAACAATTTTTCAATGGGAAAACCCACTTAGTGAAAAAAATTGTTGTATGATTTTTTCCATAGGGAAAATTGTTATGTGAGATACCATTTCCCCAAAAAACCTAATTGTTATACAATTTTGTTGCTATACGGGGTAATTGTTGTATGAGGTTCATCTTATGGTTTCCTGAGCCCAGTCCAACCTTTTGTCCAGCACAACCTAGCTGATGTTTTTATCAGTCCAAGAAATTTTACTGACTAAGGAAAAATACAAGATGGTGACTTTCGCCCCATTGCATGTGCAGAAGATGACTAAACCAACAATTCTCTCTTTTTTCAACATTGGTAACAAAGAGTCTCTGTCAGTTGTGTAGTAGACTTATTTAGAGAAGCCAAGATAAATTGTATGTTCAGGGCAATTGCCTGCCTAACAGTAGGGCTAGACTTGGAATTGCTCTGTATCATGCTCTGTATCATGTTGTGATTATATATATTTTTCTTTATGTAGAGAATTGAGGTGGATGATGTCCTCAGAGAAATATTCCAATACCATGATTCTTTTAAGGTGATAAGGTGTTTTTTTAACAAGGTAACCAAGCCAACAACAAAACCCACAATTTTCCCCTTAATGTTTTTCCAAATATCATCACTCTATGAGTTTACAGGGGCCTGAATAATAACTTTGGCTTCCAATTATTGAATGATGTGCTAAGAAGCCATTAAATTATGGCTACAATGTGGCAGCAACATGTAACACACAACACACACACCCCTCTCAAACAGAAGGAGTAGATTCTGGTGTGTGTGTGTGTGTGTGTGTGTGTGTGTGTGTGTGTGTGTGTGTGTGTGTGTGTGTGTGTGTGTGTGTGTGTGTGTGTGTGTGTGTGTGTGTGTGTGTGTGTGTGTGTGTGTGTGTGTGTGTGTTCTGATAGGTCTCACACAAGCAGAGAAAGCCCAAGGCAACTACATAGTATTTCCACACTAAATGATTCCCCTCTTGCCCTTTTCCAAATCATTCCAGTATCACAAGCTCACCCTATCGTACATGACCGACAACAAACATTATATCCTCTGAAAGGCTCAACTAGTAGAGAAGCCTTTCTGGGTAAGAGGAGGGGGAAAGGAGCAGGTTTCTGAGTGAATAGCTCACATCACACCACCTCTGTCATTCATTCAACAATAATGGAGGGGTTGGGTAGAGGGAGAGAACAATCAGGCACTCTAAGCCAGAAAATGGACAAGTATAATTTAGGGTTGTCAAATCTCCCTTCTCTTATCAACACATCTTATCCTAAGGGTCAGCCTCTTGTTTCCCCGATTATCTGCACGCACACACACACACACACACACACACACAAACCCTTTGTTTTAAAATTTTGGTCCTGCCATGCTCTGAATCCTACCTTTTGAGGGCAAAAAAATATGAAAATATCACAAGGGGAAGGAAATGCTAGGGGGAAAAACAATCCTCCTCAAGCATGCATTTAGATTTTTTTTACCTCCTTCACTACTTCCAATGTATCCCAAAGTTATTTTGCTTCCTTGTTCTCGTGCTGTTGGAAGCAAGCCTCTTTGCATGTGGTTGAGTTCAACACAATCACCATCTATCTTTCCCGTCAGCAGTTCTCTTTCAATCCTGCTCTCTCGTCTCTGTCTTTCTCTCTCATGCACACACACACACACACACACAAATACATCCTTATTGGCCCTGTTGGGGGATATTAGCCACGCAGAAGCCACTAGCACAGTCAACATAGTGAAAATATCCAGCGGCAGATCATCCATCCATTAACACTTCCTTCTCTTTCTTTCTTTCTTCCTTTCTTCCTTCAGCCATCTGCATTTCCTCCCTTTCAAAACAGAAATAAAACTGGTTCTGCCAAGCTTTCTCACCCACCCATCCCCAAAGCTCTAGGAAAGAAAATTCACCCAGAGCAGGATGAAAGGATGCTATGCAGCAAGAGCCACCCATGTAAACAAGCCTATGGTCACTGAGGATACCAAAACATGCATAAAGCAAAGAGCAAATCTCTCATGAGGCTGATCTGCAAGGTTTTGACCTCCAAGAGAGGTGCATACAAACCCTTTCCATCTTTTAATAGGGCCCGCATTGCAGGAAGAAGAAAATGCCATCTGAACATTTTATCCTATTGTAATATCCGGCTGTCGGAGGCTATTCCGGTTAAAGGTACATTGATTTCACTGCAGTCTTTACAAGAATATGCCGGATGTCCTTTCACGAAGCATTTGCCCCTTTTCTCCCCTATCCCTTAAAACTGTCCTATATTGTGAGTCTTTTTTTTTTTTAAAGATGGATTCTCCCCCCCTCCCCCTTTTTCAGTTACAAGTCAATGTTATGCAAGGCAGCTATGTTGACGTTCAGAAATGACTTGCGATGGACACCCAAAAAAAAACCTCTTCCTTTTCTGCTCCCACCCTCGCCTCTGGCCCTCTCACACATAGATTTCCACATCCCATCAAAATAGTTTTCAAGAGAGAGGTTTCATCACCATTAAGGGGGGGGGGGGCACAGCTGCGACCCTTACGGTAAAAGCGTGGGATTTGGAAGATATAAACAATTGTCTTCTGCATTGTTTTTTTTAAAGGGGGGGTGATAGCTGTGAACGCAACCAAGGATCATAATCTACCGACATGATCATATAAATTATTATTATTTTTTTGGGGGGGATGAAATGACAGGATGCTTCAGAGGAGCGGGGAGGAAGAGGGTGCAGCTGCATTGTTTACATCCCTCCTGCTTGAACCAGAGGAATTCACATCCCCTTAGGGCCTTGATGGCGAACCGTGGCACTCCAGATGTTCTTGGACTTCAATCCCCAGAAGCCCAAGCCCCCCTGTGAATCCACGCGAATGGGTTTACTGCGATTCATCCGGCCCACGCTGCCCTCGTCGCTCCCGGAAGCGGAAGTAAAACGCGCCCGTCCGGGCGCGTTTTACTTCCGCTTCCGGGAGCGACGAGGGCAGCGCGGGCCGGATGAATCGCAGTAAACCCATTCGCGTGGATTCACAGGGGGCTTCTGGGGATTGAAGTCCAAGAACATCTGGAGTGCCAAGGTTCGCCATCACAGCCTTAGGGGAAAGGGGGAAGGGGGGCTAGGCCTGCAAAACACCCCCCAACCCACCCACCCACCAAAAGAAACAAGAGAGACCCTCCACATTACTAACCCCAGCGTTTTCCAGCGGTGCAGCGGCGGGTTTCTTCCTCCGGTTCACAGGGGTCCCTACATTAACCTGCCTCTACCGACACACACTCACAATACACACACAATACACACACACCCTCCGCCTCCCCCTCCCCTTTATTATTTTTAACAGCAATCCATATCCTCCACAGCCCGCCTCCTCTGACAAAGAGACATGGAGGAGGAGGAGGAGGAGGAGGAAGGGCTCGCCAGCCAGCCCACCCCCCCCCCCCCAAAAAAAAAAAAAGCATTCCCTCCTTGGCGGCCATTTGCGACTTACCCGCGCTCTCGCCTCTTCTTGCGGACTAGCCTCTTTCCCTGGGTTTTGGATCAAGAGGACCTCAACCGCCGCCTTATGGGGTCTTTCGAAACCGCCCCATTGTCACGAGTGGGGAGGAGAGATTGGGGGGGGGGGGCGACGGGAGGTGGCTGGGGAGAGGGGTGTTGAAAAGGACTTTGGGGGGGAGGCTGTAGGTCTCCTCGTGAGTAAGAGCCGGTCAAGGAACCGAAGAGCCCAGCCCGGGGGGGTGGAGGGTGAGGATGATGAATTGATGATGATGCTGGGAGAGGGAGGAGCCCGGAGGAGGCTTGCTTGCTGAATCACCCTCTTCTACTGCCTGGAGGCCGCGGGGCGGCTGAGGATGATGCTGAGGATGATGCCGGCGGTACCCTTGTGGATGGCGCTGCTACCAGAGGAGATGGGCAGAGGAGGGCTTGGGGACTGGGGCTGCCATGGCAACGGGAAAAGGAGCACACATGACGTCAAAGCGAAGCGAGGTCTGTTTGGGGGGGGTGGAGGGATGGGGCGGGAATGTGGGTGGGGGGGGGTGCGAGAGAGATGCGCCTCATCCGCCACGATGGTTATTATGGCATCGCCTGGGTCCGTGATGGCGAACCTGGGCACTCCAGATGTTCTTGGACTTCAATTCCCAGAAGCCCAAGCACCCTGTGAATCCACACGAATGGGTTTACTCCGCTTTATCCGGCCCACGCCGTTCTCGTCGCTCCCGGAAGCGGGAGTAAAATGTGCCCGTACGGGTCACAGCTAGTGTCACGCCAGAGGGCATTTTGCGGAGAGAGGTCTTCTCTCCTTCATCTATATGGGTGTGTTTTACTTCCACTTCCAGGAGCGACGAGGGCAGCGCGGGCCGGATGAATCGCAGTAAACCCATTCATGTGGATTCACAGGAAGCTTGGGCTTCTGGGAATTGAAGTCCAAGAACATCTGGAGTGCCAAGGTTCGCTATCACGGGCCTGGGTGAAGAGAGAAAGAGATGGAGGCTGGGCGAGCGGAGAACCGAACAGTGACGACGTGGAGAAACTGCAGCTGAACCGGCAAAGCGAAGCAATTACATTTACGTACCACCCCATAAAAAGGGGACTGCAGTGACCTAGCTCTTGACAACCTAGCAGTTCGAAAGCGAGAAATTACAAGTAGGTAAATAAGTTCTGCTTGGATGAGAAAGGTAACAGCGTCCTGTGTGCTCTCCAGTGTCTAGTCATGCCTGCCATATGACCACAAAAACTGTCTGGCTGTAAATGGAAATGAGCACTCAGGGCCGTAGCCATGATTCTAGATGGGGGAAATGAGACTGGCTTTTGAGCAAGGGAAAGCTTTACCACTCCAGAGTGCTTTAGTGCACAATCTGGGCAGTTCACAAGTTAATTAGCATTTTGCACCTGACACGCTTGGTACTTATTTTACCGACCTCAGAAAGGATGGAAGGCTGAGCCAACCTGGATCCCATTGTGATCAAACTCACAATGTTTTGGCTGCAGTACAGCAGTTTAGCCATTGTGCCACCAGTGTATCATTTGTGCATCTAGTTCAGTCAGCAAGTGTACAAGAAGTGGGTTTCTTCAGTTTAGAAATAACTACCTTGCTGTGCACTTGCTAAAACAAACGCCTGAACATCCACTGGAAGCTCCAGCAATGCTGCAACAGCATCTGTAAAGATCACACATGGGGAAGGAGAGAAGACCTCTCTCTGCATGATGCCCTCTAGTGTGACACTGGTTGTGACCTGTACAGGTGGCTCTGCGAAAGACTCCATTGGGAGATGACCTGCCTGGCCTAAGCCAGCCGCGCATAAAATCCAGCTTTGCCAACCCACCTCGTCTCGGAGGGCTCCTTGCTTTCCCTTCAGCCTTCCCAATGGCCACTTTCTTCTCCCATACCTTCCAAAGCTTTGTCCATACTGAGCTTTTTTGCTCTGTAGGTTTGAGACGTAGGAAATTGGAATTACTACAGTGGCACGTTAGAAAAATATGGGGGCATGCATCAAGAAAAAAGAGGCCACTGATTTGCATAAAAATGTATGACCTAAATACACAAAAGCAAAATTTAGAAATGATTTTTTTTAAAAAAATGAAAGGGATGTCCTACAGGTATGTGTCTCACTAGAGCAGGAAAGAAAGTGACCAGGACACTTGCGTGGCTTCCAAGTCTGTACTCCAGGTTTTAACTCCAGGTGGGAATTTTCAAGCTCCTGATCTACATCTGTATGGTTGGTTCTTAAAATCAGAGTTGAACTGGACATCCCTCAAAATGAAGGTAGACCATGACACCCTTCAATGAGAACATAGGGCCCTCTATTCAGTAATGCACATCAGACTTGGGTGGAGGCCATTCATACAGAGCATCTAAGCTGAGCGCAGAAGAATAGATGCCTTTGAAATGTGATGTTGTAGGAGAATTTTGAGAGTCCCCTGGACAGCGAGGAGAACAAATAGGTCAATCTTAAAAGAAATCAACCCTGACTGCTCCTTAGAAGGTCAAATAGTAAAGATGAAGCTAAAGTACTTTGGACATCAAGTGAGAAGAGAGGATTCACTTGAGAAGGCCTTGATGCTAGGAAAGGTGGAGGGCAAAAGAAAAAGAGGGTGACCAAAGATGAGATGGCTAGATGGCATCATGGACGCAGTGGGCACAGAGCTGGGAAGGCTGAGGAGGATGGTGGAGGACAGAGGTGCTTGGAGGACGATGGTCTATAGGGTCGCAAAGGGTCGGAATCGACTGTATGGCTGAACAAGTCCCAAGTCATGACAGATTGGGTCATTTCTTGACACAATACTTCAGGCATCTGCCACCTACAGTAGAATTCCCCAACCTGCTGCCCTCCAAATTTGCTAGAGTGCATCATCCAGTGTCACTTATGGCTGGGGTCATACTGTAACCTATTTGGTAGGTGCCACCTTGCGGGGTGCTGACCTGTGTTGTGTACATCTCTTTAGTATTAACTCAGAAATCAGAGCCTCAGATGGGGGAGGAGGAAAAATATAGCCATTTTAAAATGTGCAAACTCAAAACATGAATTTGTGTCTAGCGATAAAACTCATATCATGCTTTCCCCATCATTTTCAGCTGTGGATGCAAGATAAGCTATAAACATCACCTTTTTGTGGGAAAGATGAAGCAGGAATTACATTAGCCAAAATGATATTCTCTCTCTCTCTCTCTCTCTCTCTCTCTCACTCACACACACACACACACACACACACACACAGGTGAAATTTGGAAAATTAGAGTATTGTGCAAATGCTCATTCAGTTCAGTAATGCAACTTAAAAGGTGTAACAAATGTGTGCGATAGACTCATTACATGCAAAGCGAGATAGTTCAAGCCTTACTTTATTATAATATTGATGCTTATGGCTTACAGCTTATGAAAACCCCAACACCCCAATCTCATGTACCCCATCATCATCACATAATCTCATGTATGCTGTATGCCATGATCATCACAATTATAACAAATTAAGGCATGGCATCTCTCGCTTTGCATGTAGTGAGCCTATCTCATTTATTTGTTTCACCTTTTAAGCGAAATGAGTGAACATTTGCACGCTATTCTAATTTTCTGAGTTTCACCTGTACATACATGCAAAGGCTCACACTTCAGTAGCTCATTATTAGAATGGCTTCACAAGTTTTTGTTTTCCAAGAAGGAGGCAACCAAATAGAAGGCGAATAAGATGCAGGGGAATGGCGGCCATCTTCCCTGAATGCAAGATAGAGTTTATGACCCACCATTCTCTCATCAGGTTGATTGTTAGTTAACAAGTGGAACCAGAAGCAAATTGTGATCCTTTTTTCAGCTCAGGGTCACATTTCCTTAGAGCCAGGGTAAAATGGGGGTGGGGGGGTGTTGCATTTCAGAGATTTGTGGGAATTGAGGTGAAGTGTTGGGGGGGGGGGGGGAGAGATTATTTTCTCCCTTCTGTCATGCTTCCACTGAAGCCAGGGCCAGCCCTTTCACTGGGTAGAGAGAGGAAATCACCTCAGGCTGCAGAAGCATGGTCGGTGGCAGCAAGGTTTTAAGAGGTAAGAACTCTATGCCTCCCAAAATAACTTCCTTAGAGTTTCAATAGCAATTATACTTATATACCATCCCATAGCACTTAATGCATTGGGCGCTTTACAAGGTAATTAGCATTTTGCTCCCAACATGCTGGGTACTCATTTTACCAACCATGGAAGTGTGGAAGGCTGACTCAACCTTGCTTCTGTTAGGATCAAACTCAGAGTTTTAGCTGCAGTACTGCAGTTTAACCACTGCACCATGAGGACTCAAGTACTGTACTATGGAAGCTGTTGGGAGGATGTTTTAAATATTTTTTTTCTGGGTTTTAATCTCTCTCTCTCTCTCTCTCTCTCTCTCTCTCTCTCTCTCTCTGAATAAAATAATAACAACCAGGCCAAAATCCTTGTTGTTGTTGATGATGATGATGATGATGATGATGATTCGCACAGTCGATTCCAACACCCTGCGACCCCATGGATCCTTGCATGCCAGGCACCCCTATCCTCCACCAACCTCCTAAGCCCTCCCAACACTGTGCCCATTGTGTCAACATTTTCTCATTTTCTGCCACCCGCCTAACAACCAGGCGAAAATCTTACTGAGATGTTAAGTCACCATCATACAAGTAGCATAAAATGCATTGGCAGATTACAAAAAGATAAAAAGGTATAAGCATATGTTATTTCATGTTGAGTCATTTGAGTTTACACACAACAGCAAATAATTTTTTCACTTGCAACAATTTGGTTCTTCTGGGATTTCTTGTTTCATGTATCAAAATTAATGATATTAGGAAAAACATGCCTTATCCTAGTCTGGAATGTATGGTGGAAACTGGTTTTCTGCCTTAGGAAGCAAAACACTTTGGCCCCAGTGCTGTTCAGACCTGCTTGCACAGGGAAAAAAATCCTGTGCAATTAATTGCATAAGTCCAGTGTTTTTTTTTTTATCAAATATGTTCAAATGTGTCATTTTTCTTTGTCCTGGACATACAGTCAATCAATGGCTTTGGATAACTTTCCATTCCATTCAAGTGTTCTAGGAAGAGGCAAGAGATAACATTTTCCCCCTTTCTTTGTAGGTCATATAATATTAAACGCTTCTGTGATGTTCCTGTTCAGTCTGTACTAATCCTACCTCTTCAAAATCCCTTTTGTGTTAGACAACAGAGAACCTACATCAAGTGATGATATAATGGTATGATACTAGATGTTACCTTGATTGTGACAAGGATATGACTACACTAAATGGTAGAGGAATAATATTGCATGATTTAAGTAATTTCATTTCATTTCATGTTTAATTTCTATACCGCTCCACTCGACCCAGCGGGTGACTCAAAGCGGTGTACACAATCACAATAATACAGTAACACAAGTAAATATAACTCAATACAGTCAATAATACAATAATAATACAATAATATCATCGAGTTACAAAATTACAAATCAAGAAAAAATACAATATTAAATACGAAAAACATCAATGAACAGTGCCCCTGACTCACAAGTCCATAATGGGGCCAAGGGAAGAAACCAGTCCGGCTGAGGAAAAGAAATGTCCCTTCCGTGGCCTCCCCACGGATGCAAGCCTCGTGGTGAAGAAGAGGCTCAGTTGGGCTCTTTTCTCCTCCCCTGACCGGCTGGGCCAGAGTAGGGGGGCGAAGATGGTGCGGGTGTCTCCGGAGCGCTGGCGGCGGCTTTTTCAAAACCCCACCATGGAGACAAGGCTCAGCTGGGCTCCTCTCACCTCCCCTGACCGGCTGGGCCAGAGGAAGGGGCCGAAGATGGTGCGGGCGTCTCCGGAGCGCTGGCAGCGGCTTTTTCAAGCCCCACCATGGAGATGAGGCTCAGCTGGGCTCCTCTCGCCTCCCCTGACCGGCTGGGCCAGAGGAGGGGGCCGAAGATGGTGCGGGCGGCTCCTGTCTACTAAGGTAGACAGGAGGAGATGATGTTTTATAACACTGTAGGCACTGCAAATTTTCCAAGTACTGTAACTAAAAGTAACTAATTACTTTTGAGAAATTGGACATTAAATTATAATTACAATGATAAACAATATTTCTTGGGACCTTGCAGCTTAACATTATAAATCACACACACACACACACACTGTAATTAATTTATAATGTTTAGCTGCAAGATCCCAAGAAATACGTGTTTATCTAAGGAAGCACTTATCATATTTTCATTTTAATAATATTTTACCATATTTAATTAATTTTAATTAATTTTACCATATTTTGATGTATTTTTTATTATAGAAACCCATTAGCAGCTGCTGCATTTCCTACCTTCAGCTTATACTTGGGCCAATCCATTTTCCTGGGTTTTCAGGTCAAAATTAGGTACCTCGGCTTATATTCGGGTCAGCTTATACTTGAATATGTACAGTGTGTGTGTGTGTGTGTGCATGCCTGTGCCTGTGTGTGTGTGTGTGTGTGTGTGTGTGTGTGTGTGTGTGTGTGTGTGTGTGTGTGTGTGTGTGTGTGTGATATTTGGGAATTAAACTACCACATAAACACACACACACACACACAAGTTTAACATATATATAAACTTCTATGGCTTACCCAAGTGGAATTTTCAGTAGGTTTCTCATAATTCTGTCAGTGCTTGAGATCGTACATTGTATGTTGTGGTCTCTGAAACTTTGCCACTAGTTCTAAGATTTAGAGCACTAATCTGGAACTCCTCAGAAATAGTAATCTAAAATACATTTGCAAATCTCCTCAGAATGCATGCTGTTTTCAAGCTACAATTCAAAGCTAATGTTTCCCTTCTCTCTTTCAGCCCCATCCATCTCCAGCAGCTGCAAGTAAAACAGCACTAGGCAAGTTGATAAGTTGTCCAGAAAATGATAGGAGACAAGTCAGCCTCTGGTAACAAATGCAGATTAAATAGTGACCTTAACAAAAAAACATTTCAGCTTTCTTGTCTCCTTTCCGTTTCCAAAAGCTTTGAAAATGATGGGACAAGATACAGAATAACAGTGATTGTATATCCGAGTTTTGTCATGTAAAAAAAAGCTGTCAGCTTATAGAAAAAGATATAGAACATATACATTAATCATTTTTTCTTCCCTTCCAGGTTTTGCAATTTGTAGGACAAGATTTACAGACAGCCTGAGGGCACAGTTTGATTGACAGCTGCAATGAGTGAAGTAGTTGGCATATACCGGTAGGTGCATGGCTGAGATATTACCTCCTGCCATGTGACTGCCACACAAAAACCTTTGTACTACATGTCAAATGTTAGAAGCTTAAGAATAGCCCACTTACTAAGTTGCCTGGGGCAAGGATGAGTGATCTCCAGAGAAAGCATTAATATGTTAGGAAATACTTGGTTGTTTGGGCTACCAGCATGTGCAACTGATTGACAGAGGTGTGGATAAATGGGCTGGCAAATTATTTTAAATTATTTATATATTGATCTCCTGGTTTCGGAAGCTCACCTTCACAAAGCAGTCTACAACACCATAATGAACGCAGACACCATGCAAAACAATAACCCTCATGAAACAACAAATCTTCTAAAAGCAGTCTAATTGTGATGATTAAAAACCTGGAAGAAAATATAAGGCAGTTTGGCACCTTAAAGGTTAAAAGGTAAAGGTTTCCCTTGCTCAAAAGCCAGTCGTATCTGACTCTAGGGTTCAGCCCTCATCTCTGTTTCAAAGCCGAAGAGCTAGTGTTGTCTGCTTCTGCAGACATTTCCATGGTGATATGGTAGGCATAACTAGACACCGGAGCACACGGAACTCTGTTACCTTCCCACCGAAGTGGTCTCTATTTATCTACTTGCAATTTCTTGCTTTCGAATTGCTAGGTTGGCAGGAGCTGGGACAAAGACAGGAGCTCATTCTGTCCTGCAGTACTCGGGAATCGAACTACTGACCTTCCGCCTCCCAGTCAGCATCTTAGCCACTTGAGCCACTGCAGTCCCATAATTGCAGTCCCACCTTAATTAATAGCAAATACAGTAAACAGAGATTAAAACCAAAAGAAACATAAAACTTTTTTTAGGAACACCTCTTTAAAGCTCAGTAGAATGGGGGGGGGATCAAAAGTTTTTCCTTTGACAAAAGCTCAGCATCTATAAAATATAGGCAGGGGGGAATGTTGTTCAGTCATACAGTCCCTTCGCGACCCCATGGACAGCAACATATTGTGAAGTTATAGGCAATGCTAATTACAATATAGAAAATATTAAGGTATTGAAAAACAAGTTGAACTAGGATTTAGTCATGCTAAAATTCATTGAAATAGCAAGGTCTTAAATTGGCAATATAGTTAATATAAACCCTATCAATAGCCTGTAATTATTAAATATGGATCCAAGCTATGGTATGAGCAAGGCTGAGGAATCAACCTTCCTGGGCTTTCAATCTAGCCCACCACATTTCCTGAGATCAAGATATCTTCTTCACCATGATGCCACCATATCGTGCTTCCCCAGCTATTCTATGTGTTCACCATGTTCTAAAATGTTACACTACCTTTCTTAACACTTTATTAACTGGCAGTCAGTGTTTTAATCCAACCTTAAAACTTCTCTGAAGCTGATGCCAACCCACAGCATGAAAGGAGGTTCCTCACCATTTGTATAAAAGCACATAAGAACTATTCTGCTGGATAAAATTGAAGGTCCTTGCACACAAGACATGACAGCAAGAACATAATTGTGTTTGCATACCTCGGCAATTGGTATTGCTGGAAGCACATTGCTTCTGCTCCTGATGTAAGATACAGTTATCATAACTAGTAGCCATCTCTAATTCCTTTTTTCAAATTGTTTCATGTCACATTCATGTCACAGAGCAATAGTAACATAAAGTTCAGGACCAAGGACAGTTCCCAGTGATCACCTTGACCCAGCAGTGCTTTGAGCTGTGCTGAAGACTTCCATGCTGCAGTTTCAATACATAGAGAGAGCCTCCTTGAAGATTGTGGTATTTTTGAGCCACAACTGGGCATACCATGGTAATGGTAACCTTGTGTTGCCGGCTACTCTTTCTCAATCTAGGTTGGGTGAAAGGAACATCAGAATGAGCTCACCAAAAGGTGTCTTCATTTTGGCAGTTTCACGTCTAGCCTAGACACAGAAGAAGAACGAAACACTACTTCCTCATTTCCATCCTTACCACCAAACGTGGGAGAGAGATACACTGTCCCTGGTCTGAAGCCTGCCACTTTATCACCTTTCCAACAGCTCCTGCTAAGTATAATACTGATATTGACCCAGGATTGTGGAGCTCATGGAGAAAAGTGGCCCATTCCAGTGTGGGAGATATGCCCAGGGTGTACCAAGGTTGTTTTTAGCATGGGACACTCTAGGTTATTTAGTCTGACCAATTCCAGAGTATTAGACCTGGTTGACTTTCAAGCTGAGTTAGCCCTCTGGGGATGTGAGACCCATCTAGACCCATGATACTCCTGATCATTTTTGTTGCTTTATTCTGCATCTGTCCAATTTGTGGGCATCCTTTTTAAAGTGTGGTGTCCAGAATTGGACACAGAACTCAAAATGAGGCCTGATTAGTCTGGAATAGAGGGGAACTAGTACCTCATGGGAATTAGAAACTGTGCTTCTGTTAATATAGCCTGAAATAGCATTTGCCTTTTTTCCCTGCCACATTGCATTGTTGACTCATATTTAGCTTGTGATCTACAATTCCAAGATCCTTCTTGCTCATAGTATTACTGAGCCAAGTATCCCATATCTTTGAACTGTGCATTTCATATATTTTTTCTCCCTCAGAGTAAAACTTCTCATATATCTTGATTAAATTTCATTCTGTTATTTTCAACCTAGTGCTCAAGCCTATCAAGATTTTTTTGGATGCTGGTGTCACCCACTAATTTGATAAGTACTCCCTGCACTCCCTCATCCAAGTCATTAATAAAAGTACTGTATTGAAGACCACTGGTCCCAGTACTTAGCTTTCTATTATCCCACTTGTTACCTCTTCCCAGTTGGAGAAGGAGCCATTGATAAGAATTTTCTGAGTACAATTCTGCAGCCAGTTGTGTATCCATCTGGCAGTTGTTCAATCCATCCCACACCTAGTTAGCTTGATAATAAAAATATCATGGGGCACTTTTATCAAATGCTTTTACAGTATTGTATTTGTTTGTTTATTATATTTCTATACTGCCCATTTGGGTGGTATCCCACTTTGGGTGGTGTACAAGCAGATATTAAATAACATGTCAGAACTTTGCTGAAGTCAAGATATATTGTGTCAAGATCTATTATAGTGGTTACGTGACCCAAAAAAGAGAGTGTTTAGTCTGGCAGTATAGTTACATATAAGTTTGCCTTAGATTCTCTCTCTCTCTCTCTTTCTCTCTCTATATGTGTGTGCATGTGTGTTTGCATGTGTGTGAGAGAGAGGGGGGTGGGGAGAGAGATGTTTTGACATTTTCATGTATATTTCCTTATGACCATTGTTCCATTTCTGGAGGATTCTGGAGCTACTGTCCAAGTCCAAGAAAAAAAGTAACTTTCCAAAATCATTGCTATAGAATAGAGCATTATTTATCAACTGTTCAAATATAGATAGCTTCAAGATGCCAGTAAAAAAAAATACAATATTATCATTGAATAAAAAATTTGTTGGTGAGTACAAAATTCTTCATGTACAGAAGGTATATTCTGCTCGAGAAATATCAGGCCTCTTGCCTAAAACTGACTGGTTGTTCTGGTATATGGTGCTTTCCATTATCAAAATTCTTGTATGAATAACACAGTTTTCTGACTGTTGGCTAGTAGGGCTAACCACCTATGCAGTTGTACAGCAGAGTATACTCTATTTGCAAGGCCAGTGGTGGTTCATGGAAACAGCAGGGAGAGAAGAAATCTTAAGTTCCTTCAGAGGTAACAAAAGGTCCCCAAAGTAATTACACTATTTGTCTTCTGAAAAAACCAGGCTAATAGAAAATTGCATCTTCCTGCTAGCTGCCTTTTGCGATAAAGGAATTGTGCTTCCCAAAGATCTGCCATATCAGCTTTGTAATACATGCATATCTAAAAGCTGACTGTACTTTGCTTCTTCCGGTGAGATGAACCAGCAAGCAGGAAAAAGGCTTAAAACAGGGCTGTGATGGCAAATTTCCAAATACAAGAGTTCTTCATCTTCTTTGTTCCCTAAGAAAAAGACATATTCATGCCAAAAGAAGAGAAAGATGTGAGTGCTTTCATTCATATGGAAGGTAGGTAGGTAGATATTTAAATCTTTATATTTTATTTAAAACTTTATTTATAGATAGATAAATATTAAAATCTTACAGTATCATAGAAAATCCAAACAGATCTATCTTCAATCTTAGAAGGATAGGATTATTCACTTAAAGCAAATACACAGTGTTGTTCCATTTTCTTATGCTCACAAACCATCAGAAAATCGTTCTCTCCCAAACCCTGGCAAGTTCTGCCAAACTGTTAAGTCTCCAAGTACAGCCCCAATGATTGATTGTATCTTGGATGCTTCAGGACAAATCTACTCAAGTGAGAAGAAGCTTGTTTCTAGAACAGCAACCACCATGGGATGAACTGGCTGCCACAACGATGAACTGTACCATTTTTTGGTTCATAGTTACACCAATGAAATAATGGATCCTCAAGGCTTCCAAAATACACTAAACAAAGCAAATACTCAGAGAGTACGTAAGCATCAGGAAACACAGCAATTCATAACAAATGAACCAAAATAATTGCTAATAAAATTTCACAGTTATGTTCAAAGGGCATTACAACAATCCTATTCATACTCAAAAGTGAATACCACTAAGGAGGAGAAATTTGTAAAGGCCACAAGCTAGAATCCTGTTTGTTTTCACTGAGCATAATGGGTGGTGTTTTAGTTACACAAATTTGAGCACATCCCATTGGTTTAAATGGGTGTTATAAACATGACATATTTGTTTGAGAGTCAAAGTCAATGCCTTTTTTAAGTAAAAAGTTATCAGAAATGTTTTAATGCAAAATCATAAAGTTCTAGGGAGATGACAGTAGGCTGGGATGATTAATTCATTTCACTGTTTATTTATACATATCTAGTCAGATACCAAATGCTGTATCATACTAAAAAGAAAGAGAGAAGGAAACTGAATTAATGCTCATATAATCCATAGGGTGCAATCCTATGTGCAGTTAGTCCAACTTTGGCACTCCAGATTTTCTTGGACTTCAATTCCCAGAATCCCAAGCCTCTGTGCATCCACACAAATGGGTTTATGGCACATACGCACAGTAAACCCATTGATGTGGATTCACAGAGACTTGGGCTTCTGGGAACTGAAGTCCAAGAACACCTGAAGTGTGTGCAGTAAACCCATTCATGTGGATTAACAGAGACTTGGACTTCTGGGAAGTGAAGTCCAAAAACAGCTGGAGTGCCAAGGTTCACCATCAGTGTTCCAGAGGAAACTCCAGTCCAAAGTTTGGAGGGTACACATGCATATAGAATCAGCTACACCACAGATAAATTTGAGTACTCAGCATAATCCTAATAAACTTTGGCCATGATGAGAAGAACCAAATATGATTGACAGGAGCTTGAGAAAAATGCATTTAAAGCTACATATTCTTCATTGCACAGAATACCTTGGAAGATGGTGAGTTCTTCATTCAAGGATTTTTTTTTAAATCCCTCAAGTGCCTTTTAAAAACCAGCAAGCATATCTTCAAATTTCCATGATAATCCACGTTCACAGAATCAAAGGGACTTTATTTTGAGTAAACATGCTAAACTCAACAGGGATTCTGACATAGTAGATATCATTTGTTGGTTGGGAAGAAGCGTTATGCTAGGTCATTTGCCAGGACCTCTCTAACTTTATGATGCTATGATTCTGGCTAACAGATATTGGGAGGATATAGAGCAGAGTTTTTAGTAGGAATCCATAGAGAGATCCCAATGGTGTGGCTTCAGAAATTATATTGTTTCCCCATAACTGTGGCATACTATCAGCCTTCTTTTATGTTCTCATAAAAGAAATCTATCAAAGCAGGGTACAAATCTAATAAATAAAAATAAAAATATCAAACACTCTTGGAGAAGAATCCCAGCACATGAATTAATTCATCACCACATTAAAGGAATTCAGTGAGCACATGATGTTCATGGCCTGAGCAAGCATATTTCACATATAGAAGGTCCAGTTAAGTGGTTAAGATTCTGAACTTGATGAGTGGAAGATCAGTATGTCAGCAGGTTGAAGCCCGAGTACAGCATGACAGAGTGAGCTCCCGTCTCTCTTCCAGCTTCTGCCAACCTAGCAGTTCAAAAGCAAGAAATTGCAAGTAGATAAATAGATGCCACTTCAGTGGGAAAGTAAACAGCATTCCATGCACTCTGGTGTGTAGTCATGCCTACCACATGTGCACGGAAACGTCTGCAGACGCAGGCAGCATTGGCTCTTTGGCTGTAAACAGAGATGAGCACTAAACCCTACAGTCAGATACGACTGGCTTTCGAGCAAAGGCAACCTTTACCATTGCTCCAGTTGCTGATATCTTTCATTAATCCTCAACCTCTCATCACCCTGCATGGAACATTTTAGTCCTCCGGTGTTAATACCATGGTGCAGAATCCAAACCAAAACTAGACCTAAAAGACAGGCACTTTATGACATTGATGAACTGTAGACAATGTCCATGTGAGTTACTGGTTGCATAAAGTTTTGCTTGTTTGTTTTAACAAAACAATTGCATAGGGTTTTATTTTGCCTTCAGTTGATGCTACATATTAGGACATAGACCATATGATGTCTTTTTCCAGTGAACCACAATATCAAGAAGCAGCTATGATGTACTCTGATTGTCAGTAGGTTGTTCCCATTCAGTGCAGGGATAGTCCAATTCCATGGAAATTTCAAAACAAAATAAAACATCAGGAAGTACAGTATGTGTGTCCAATAATCTCTAGCTAAACCTCTAACTGCAGCCATGCTTTTCATCCTCAATATATTGAGATTCCCATGGGACCAGAAAGTACCCTGGAATTTACTCAGAGCAAGTTTTGTTCTTTTAAAATCCATATGGATACAGATAGCTGATGATGGGAAAGATCTATCAGGGCATCAACGCAATATATATATTCTCAAAAAGCTTTTGACAGTCTTTCATTAATATAAAGTGCCCCAATGTAAATTAATTGATCATGCCCTCATGAATTAGGAACTAATTATAGAACAAGAAACAAATGGCAGGAGACAACAGATTTTTTTTAATCTATGGAGACACATTAAGGATCTGCAGCAAGACCAATGCTATCAATTCATTCATAGGTGACTTGTCAATTATTATCAGTTAAATATGGCCCTTTCTGGGACTGTGGTGGCTTAGTGGTTAAGATGCTGGACTTGGCGATTGGAAGGTTGGCAAATCAGAAGTTCAAGACCCAAGTGCTGTATGACAGAGTGAGCTCCCATCTTTGTCCCAGCTCTTGCCAACCTAGCAGTTCAAAAGCAAGAAATTGCAAATAGATAAATAGAACCCTAGAGTCAGACATGACTGGCTTTCGAACAAGGGAAACCTTTACAATACTATTCTTTTATACAGGACCTAAAGTTCCTGCTATGAAATCCCAGGAGCATATAGGTCAAGAAATTGCAAGTAGATAAATAGATACCACTTTGGTGAGAAGGTAACAACATTCCGTGTGCCCCAGTGTCTAGTCATGCCTGTCACATGTCCACAGAAACATCTGCAGATGCAGACAGTGCTGGCTCTTTGGCTGTAAACAGAGATGAGCACCATACCCTAGAGTTGGATACAACTGGTTTTCAAGCAATGGTAACCATAGCCCCCTCTAATCTTCTCTCCAGCCTCTCTTCTCTTATTCTCTTCTGCTGGGCCCAATCTGTACAACTTCCAGGTGTGAACATATAAAGCAATAAAGGATATCACTCTAGACCAGTGATGGGCAGTCTTGGCCCCCCAGCTGTTCTTGAACTTCAATTCCCAGAAGCCTAAGTCAACACACCAGCTGGTCAGGGTTTCTGGGAATTGAAGTTCAAGAACAGCTGGAGGGCCAAGACTGCCCATCAATGCTCTAGACACAAGTTGCATTTGGAGAAGGCAGAGGAATGAACAGTCGCAGTGAGAAGAAGGGGCAACAGGGAGGCAAAACTCCAGAGGCTGACAAATAGCCTTCTATAGCATGGTAGGCCTTGATTGATGCACAATGAGGACTACCTCCTTTGATGGCCTTGTACATTGGAAAGTACAAGGTTGGCAAGGGTATAGACTCATTGGGATCAGGCACATCCAGCAGAGGTAAAAGAAACACTGGTGGTTCAGAAAAATAGTTGTCCTTTTACTTTCCCTACAATTTCCATGGATCCTGAGTGTGGGGAAGAGTTAAGTACAGTATTCTGAACATGTTGACACCACAGTATCCTGCCTAGAACTGGGTTCCTACAACAGATGATGAATGTTCTCTCAGCAGATGTACAGAAGGAAACCTCTGAAACCTATTAGTTCTGCATCACACCTGTTTACCTGTGTCTGCAGGCATTGTGGATATGTTGGAAACAGTGACATTTTACAGCTCTATATCAGATTAGCATAAAACCATATGTTTCTATTTATTCTGGCATGAAGCAATACTCATGTGATGACTCTATGCAAAAAAAGAAGTTGCTTTAGTTGAAAAGAAGCAAACATTCTCACAACATTTGAATGACGTGAGCTCTCTGAAGCAGAAAATGAAGGCTTGGTCACACGGTATCCCCGTATTTTACACTGCATGTACCTGGAGTCTGTTTGTAGCTTTTCTGTTAAATTATAAGTCAAGCCATATGGGATGTCAATGGGTAACCTCTGTTGGTTATTCTTGCTAACATGATTTATTGTATGCAACAAACAACGGATTGAGCTGTTCTTATTTAAGAGGACCTCAGCATGTAGACAAATAGCTGTGTCCTTGACTGTACATATCTACATTAATGAGCTCTGGTGGTGCAGTAGTTAAACTGCTGTACTGCAACCAAAAGGTTGTGAGTTCAATCCTGGCCAGGGATCAACGTTGACTCAGCCTTCCATCCCTCCCCAACAGTCAGTAAAATAATAATAAATTTTGTGTCAGAAATTACTCTGGGTTGAATGAATTTTTGCTGGAGAAACTCCACTCAGGGGATGCCCAAATGAGGTGTCTTTTATGTCCCCAAGATCCGTCGTGCAGCACTCAGGTATCAAACCCAGACCTTGCAGTCTTCAAATTCTACCAAAACCAACTCATTCTATACATGTCTTTGAAAACCATATTGTTAAATGGGAAACAACATTAAGATTTTTATACCCTGTTATAATGTGATATAGAACCACCATCACCCTGCAAAATCAACAAATTCATATACCCTCAGGTGTCAGCTGGCAACTCTTAGTTGCACCAAATCAACAGGACTTAATTATGGGTAAACATGCTGATGATTGTCTTGCAAAGTTTCAGCTGATGGAGGAAAAAAACCTGATGGTTGCTTGCAGATCCACTGTGAAACTCCAAACCACAGTTCAAGTTATAAAAGAGGAAAAACAATGAGAATAAAGACAAAAAGGTTTACCAATGCATGTTTGGAGAGAGAAGTCCTGTTGGATGTTAGAGGTTGAAGCTAACAAATGGGTATTGGTAGAGAGATTGAGATAAAACTGAGCATTTTCCGCATTGAGACTTGGGGTGGGTGGTGGGTGGGAGAGGAATTGACATATATTAAACACACAGTGCAAACGGCCCAGAAATTCCCCAGCAAGTATGCTGGGAAGTACATTTGCAAAAAACAACTGTCTCAAGCTTCCAATAATTTCAAGAAGCAAGAGATTGGATGAAGTCCCATTGTGGAACCACAATGAAGTTTTCAGTGTCAGACAATGAGTCTTTTGAAGCAACCAATGCATTTCCTACAGGAAGTTTGACTATTTCAGGTTATTTGTGTGTTCCTGCCAATGTGATCTTTTGTACTTTATGCCTGAAGGCTGTGAAGCTTTATGTAGTGCTATTGTGATGGGGAATTTCTTGTGTAGGAGTGCCTTCACACCAGGTCTGGAATGTAAACTATATGGGCCTCATGGTTTAGAAGAAATGAAACTTAATGTGTGATTGACATGTCTTGCAGTAAGATCATTGGTTGGAATACCTAAGGGGGAGAGCTAAAGGTGGACCCTATGGAAGGAGATATAATCCAGAGACACATGCACACACAGAGAGACATTCTCTTGGATGCTGTGCTTTTAAAATGCAAAAATGTAGAGACTTAAGAAAGAAGGGGGCCATGTGTTATCCCTTGAACATGCAGCTTGCTTAATTTAATTTAATTTAATTTAATTTAATTTAATTTAATTTAATTTAATTTAATTGTCATATTTATATATGCCGCCCACTCAGGCAGAACCCAACTCAGGGCGGCATTACAACAAGTTCTAAAAACACATAAAAACACTTTTAAAGACCCATATTCCACCCACTTTAAAAGACCCATATCCCTCCCACCCACTATAAAAAGAAGAAGAAAGAGTTCTTAATTGTTTACATAAGCCAGCAGGCGGGGACCGTGTTCCCATTCGGGGGCCCCCACACCTGCCCTGCCAGCCAGGTCTTCAATCCTTTCCTGAAGGGCAACAATTCTCTTTGAAGTCTTAGATCTGTTGGCAGGAGGTTCCAGAGGGTTGGTGCGGACACGGAGAAGGCCCTCCTTCGGGTGCTGGATAGATGTGCATCCCTAGTTGATGGCACTATTAGAGAGCCCCTCCGGTCCGCTCTGGTTGGACAGGCAGACACTCTTGGGACAATGCTTTATATATTTTGCTTTGAAATGCTTTGTGACCTTTTGCTGGACTGTATCCTGAATCTTGCTGTAGCTTTCAATATATTTCTAAAATACCTGAAGAGACTTGGAGTGATTACTTGGTACACACTACATGAATCCATACTAGTTTCACATGCACCCTTTGTCACCACCTGGATTTCAGTCGGGAGTGACTGGGCACACTGATAGAAGAAGCCTGAACTGCTGGGTCCGATCTGGGCTGGGGAAGCAGGATAAGGCACAATCCCATTGCCAGGAGGCTGGAGGACTCCCAAGTCCTCCTAAGAACACATGGTCTCTGCTGAGTCTCAGCCCTGAATCATCTTAAGCAAATATACAATTGGACAAAATAGCGGTCAGGCACTTAATTTTTAAGCAGTTCAAAAGCAAGAAATTGCAAGGAGATAAATAGAGACCACTTCAGTGGGAAGGTAAACAGTACTCCAGTGTCTAGTCATGCCTGCCACATGACCACAGAAATGTCTGCAGAAGCAGACAATGCTGGCTCTTCGGCTATGAAACAGAGATGAGTGCAGTACTCGGGTCTTGAACTGCTGACCAACCGACCTTCCAGTCATCAAGTTCAGCATCTTACCACTTGAGCCACTGCAGTCCCTTCCCAGGCCAAAGGCAAGGATAATTTATACAGTACCAGGGAATTGGAGAACATTCCTAGCTTTCTACCAAACTCCCCATGGAAAGGATATGAACACCTTCCACTGGCAGACAAGGGGATGCAGTAGTTGACCAGCCTGTACGGCCTCAGCAATCCATGATATCTCCTGAACATTCATGTTTTCAGCTAATCTTTGGGTCTTTTCTGCCTTGCAATGCCTCTACCTTACACAATGAATAGCAACATTCTGTTCTTTTCCAATGGAGCTTTTAGGCAAAGGAGAAGCAGTCAAACAGAGGTTGAGTCAGGCAACATTTAGCCAATTTTGGCCTCTCAAAGTAAACAGGAATCAGAACCTTGGACAGTTCCTAGCAGGCCCTACTGAGTAAGCTTGAACAAGATCTTGTCTCAGTAGAGAACTGAGACCATCTGAAGCAATCTGTAGAGTAGCTAAGCTAATACTGTGATTGATAAAGAATAAAACAAATAAACAGGAACCCAAATTTAAAAATGCAATTGGAGGATTTTTTTCTTTAGAGTGCTAATTACTGACATTTCTTCCTGACCACTGTGTTTCAGAATACATGGCCTCCTTCTCCAGGAAAGATCTACACATAACTAAGAAACTTTAGTCATCTGTAGATCTACTACAAAAATCACACATAGAATTATATAATTTTTTTAAATAGAGCTATTATGAAAAAGAATTGAAATACAATGATCATTTAGTACCATTATGTTAAATGCCATGATGATTAGGTTTCTAATGTGATGAAAACCATTGATGGAAGTGCATCAATGCTGGGCCATTTTGGATTTAAATGGAACAACTGTTACCACCTTTTAAAATATTATGAAGCAACTGAAACAGGTTGCCACAAATAATGGTAACTTGGCAACATAAAATAACTGAATGTTGGAAAGAATATTTCCCTTGTATCAATGCTATTTATCCTCAGATTGAGGAATGCCTCTTACAGACAGTTAATAAAAACTTTGCTTTACTTGATCATAAATTAGGTGCTTGATCATAAATTAGGTGTATAGATTAGGGACTGAAGTGGCTCAAGTGGTTAGGATGTTGAACTCGCTGACTGGAAGGTCAGAGTTCAGTTCCTGTGTACTGTCCCAGCTCCTGCCAACCTAGCAATTCGAAAGCAAGAAATTTCAAGTAGATAAATAGGGACCACTTCGGTGGGAAGGTAAACAGCGTTCCGTGCCTGCCACATGTCTATGGAAGCATTTGCAGATGCAGACAGTGCTGGCTCTTTGGCTATAAACAGAGATGGGCACTGAACCCTAGAATTGGATATGACTTTTCTTCAATATTAGCATAATGGCATAAGAGTCACCCCCTTTTCTCATTCACTTCCAGTAAAAATTGTTCAGACATCTGTTTCCAAGGGAGGGAAGGATTTGGCCAGGTAAGATATGTCAGTGACTAACTACAGATTGCTACGTGCATATATACTGGCAAAAGGCAGCTGTCACTCCATAAAGCATCAAGCTAGGCTTTGAGGGGCCCTTCCCTTCAGTGACATATTCTGGAAAGGTGCCATCAAGCATGCCTTATTATCCTCCCACCCATAGTGTCTACCTGGCCTACCTGAAAAGCTCTGTTAGAGCAGCAGAAGGGGACTCTCCATGGAGAGCAACTGCAGCTAGTTATTTGGATAGCTGCAGAAGATGTAGATGGGACTGCGGTGGCTTAGGGGTTAAGATGCTGAACTTGACAACTGAAAGGTTGGCAGGTCAGCAGTTCGAGACCCAAATGCTTCATGACGGAGTGAGCTCCTGTACCTGTCCCAAAGTTGCCAACCTAGCAGTTGGAAAGCAAGAAATAGCAGGTAGGTAAACAGGTACTGCTTTGGTGGGAAGGTAACAGTGTTCTGTGCACTCCATTGTCCAGTCATGCATGCCACATGACCATGGAAACATCTGCAGATGCAGACAGTGCTGGCTCTTTGGCTATAAATGGAGATAAGCAATGCACCCTAGAGTCGGATACAACTGGCTTTTGAGCAAGGGTGACCTTCACTAGAAGATGCAGAGTGGATGATGACAGCAGAAGAGAGGGTGGTAATGCAAAAGTGGCAGAAATAGTGCCTGGTGGCAGTGGTTGTGACATGTCTCCTCCAGCCTTGGACAGTGAGACAGCTTAGAACACTGCTGTTAAGAATATATTTAAAAAGAAAAATATAATATAATACAATGTAAGAATGAATTAAAAGGAAAAATACAAGCATCCAGCCAATGATCATATAGCATAGCATGTTCATCACACATCAGGTTTCAATTCTTCCAACCCATGAGGCCAGCATGTTTACACATTCCAATCCCTCTAGTATGTTCTAAAAGGTTCTCCCCCACATTGAAATCTCCATCTTGGATGAGGCTAAAAACAGGGCATAAATTCTGTCCTGATAGCCTCCACTGAAGCTGGCACATCATTTTGTCAGGGTGTTACTAGCAATCTAAGTAACCATCCCCACTAGTCAGGATTTGTACAGCCATGTCTTTGCCACAAAGTGAGGTTTGCCAAGACTTCCTGAGGGCACCACTGATGGTTCCTCTGATGTTGGCACCTCCATAGTCTCATCTCGGTTGGAGAAGACGTTGGCTGCTACAGTCTCCTGCAATGCACAGGATACAGTGGAGGTTGGAAGAGGATCAGATCAAAGCCCCAGTCATAACCTCTTCTATGGGGCCAGTGAATTTGGACTGGGAGCTCAGATCAGGGATCTTTTATCTATATCTATAAAAGAGAGATGTCCCCTTGTGTGTGCTGTATACAAATCTACACCCCTTTACTATCTGTGACATTTGCACACACTTATCTAGCGTACTGGCAAAGGTCACAGCGGGGGGCCGGAATGCCATGGGGGTCCCTGCATCCCACAAATTGTAAAAAACAAAAAAGACCACAGCTCCCAGAGGCCACTGTGGCATGCCGCAGCCAATCGCAGGAGACAGCATGAGCACGGCAGAGGTGGGACAATGACGCAGCCAATCGGGAAAGGGGGCATGGCCAGAGTGGGCTTTGGCATCTGGAATGTACTGACTCAAGCCCAGTCCCCTTGGGCTAGGCCTGCAGGGGAAGGGGGAAGGAGGTGCTATGGAGCTCAACTGCCCAACGCGGCTGGCCTGTGTGTGCGTGCGTGCATGCGTGCGTGCATGCGTGCGTGCATGCATGCGTGCGTGCGTGTGTGTCTGTGTTTGTGGAGACAGGCTATGGGCCCTGATAACCCCCACATGGACCAGAGTGCCAAAAACATGGGGCAACACCGGTACACCCACAGCACGCACCAACGCAACACCAGGGGCCATGCCGCCACCACCCCAACCATCCCCGGGCAAAGCCGGGCATTAAGCTAGTGTATGTATAATCTTACACCCTCATGGCAAACAAGTTGGCTTGAGTTCTTTCACTGCATCACCCAATCTTTGAGTCCTCCACTTCTGTGGTCTCTGGTGCATCTTCTCCCTCCACAGGCACATGGCCAGTCTCTCCTTCTTCTACCATTATCTCCCACAACTGACTGCAAAGACTCCTCCGAGTTTTCTCACCTAAGTGATGTCATCTCAGTCTGATGAGGCTATCCTGCTAGTAGACCATACTGCCAGGATTCAATGCTGAGAGTTAGAAAAGCAGTTAACTAACCAGCGACTCAACGCGGAGTATCAGGCAGTGGTTAACTAACCTGACAGCCCTGAGGAGTAATGGCCTTGGGTGGCGAAGTCCACAGGGAAGGGTGATGGTCCCCAAGTGGATTAAATCCTACTGGAATCCATCTTGATGGAGGGCAGCAGCTTCATCAATACTGGCCTGTGGCTGATGAGGGCTTTGTGTGCCAAAAGGGCTTAAGACCAGAAAGTGACTCGTGGAACTGAATCAGTGGTACAGGTGTCATGCTGTGATGCAGATAAAAGGACACTGCATTACATTCTCCAGACGGTCTTTATGGCTGATCGCCATGATGATCACCAAGATTCAGATTCAAATTCAGATAAGGAGGAAGAAGAAAAAGAAATAGAAGAAGAAATAGAAGAAGAAAGTGGTGTCATGCTCTGATATCCAGCAAACACTGTGTTTGATGGCCCTCCAGGGAACATGAGATGAGAACAGATAGCCTGTTGGGATGCAAGAAGCAACCTCCTCACACACTTGTTTTTAAAACTACAAGAAAGAGAAAGTAGTCTTTGAATAATGGGCTTAATTTATACCAGAGTTCTTCACAACATGGAAGCACCATTAAAACAAGCAAAAGGTAAAACAGCCATCTGTTTAAACAGAATAGCTTTTAAAAATCCTGTGCAGAGAAAAACATGCACATTCAATTTTATAACAAAGTCTCCCCTGGAGAACATGCTTTCACAGCTATGAAGAACTAATATTTGGAACTCATTTACCACAACTTCCTCAAACTACCCTCCACGCAAGGGTGAAACAATTTCTACCGACTGGCTTGCTTTAGGGGGGAAATGCATACATAGGATGATTCTAGACGGTATTTGCTGACTCCTTCAATACAGAATATTAACCAATCTGTCTGTTTAAAAATGGGACAGAATGGATAATGTATAAAACCTCACCTGTAGATTACACGGAGCCAGCTGCCATTGAATGATAAGCAAAATGATGACCAATGTTTTAAAAAACCAGCTTTAAAAAAATGAACTGTAGTGAGTTCTACTACAACAAATGACTTTTTAGTATGCCAGTGCTTTAAAATTTTCATTCCTATCACTTATTAAAATATGCATGCACTGCATTTGTTGTGAATTACAAGATGTATATGAGAGCCTTATACAAGACTCTGAGCTTGGCGACTGGAAGGTTGGCAGGTCAGTCGTTCAAGACCCAAGTGCTGTGTGACAGAGTGAGCACCCGTCATCTGGCCCAGCTTCTGCCAACCTAACAGTTTGATGGCAAGAAATTGCAAGTAGATAAATAGTTTCAGCAACAAAGGTAATAGTGATCCATGCACTCTGGAGTCTAATCATGCTTGCCACATGACCATGGAAATGGCTGCAGACACAGACAGCACTGCCTCTTTGGTTATACGGACACGACTGGCTTTCAAGCAACCACCCTAAGGTGGGCTTAACTCTTTTCTACCAGTTGAGAGATTTGGAGCTAAGCAATCTGCCTGCAGAACTGCTGAGCTGGTTGAGATTCAAATCTCCATCTTCTTTTGAAAAATGGGAATCTTAGTGGTACAGTCAAACTACAGTTGAAATGTCGCTGAGGAGGCTGAAACCTAAATCAAACCAGTATGGAAGAAGAGAGATTTCATAACAGTTTCCTGCCAAATTTGTTTTACATCAAAAACTGGTTTCCTGTATAGTGTGAAAAGTAACTTTGAGTGGGGAAGGAGTTATTTTCAGCAGAAAAAAAATAGCCTGAGGATAAACTTTAAAGAAACACTTCTTTTCCATTTGCCAGTTCAGATTACAGCCTCCATGCATACGTTTTGGATATATTCTGTACATCCACCATCAAATAAAAGAAATTACCCTACAACCCACCCCACAGGAACCAAGTTCTGTGTTGGGTGATATTGTTATTGGTTTGTTACAAATAAGGTGAGGGTTTGTATCAGGCAAAGACACTGTAAAATTTGGTTTTGAAGGGTGGAAAGTTCAAAAATTGGTTCAGATGTGAGGCCCAGTGAATTTACCTCAGTCCAACATTTTACATCATTTTTGCCTGATTAAGACTTCTGTTGCTATGTATTGGTAAGTCGTTTCTGACTCATAATGGCTCTACAAAATAATAACCCCCAAAAGATCCTATTATTCACAGGCATGCTCAGTTCTTATACATGCACAGTTTTGCTGTAAAAGTGTCTCTAGTTCCTTCCTAGCTATCCTTGTGAGTCAAAGTATTTAAGTTCTTCACTACAGTCTTTTTTGGGATTAATGGTTGAACCAAGATATGGAATGTTTTAACCATTTCAAGTTTTTAATTGTTACCTTTAAAGCCATGTAGCTCTTTTGTGTGATCATAGCGTTCAAAATATAAAAACCATTCGGAAATGTTTCATCCTTACCTTCTCCTTCTTCTGTATAATACTAACAAGAGTTAGTTTGAGTGGCACAGCTGTTGTATATGAAAGATCCTCCACCAGTTTCATCTTCTACTGTCACTACTGCCCAGAACTTGACTTTTGGGAATTTCTCAGTTTCATCACCACTGGAACTATCAATTCACTTCTGCAGATTTAACCAATAATTTCCGAAGAAAATTTGTTGTTGTTGTTGTTGTTGTTCAGTCGCACAGTCGATTCCGACCCTTTGCGACCCTATGGACCATCGTTCTCCAGGCGCCTCTGTCCTCCACCATCCCCCTCAGTCCTCCCAGTTCTGTGCCCACTGTGTCTACAATACCATCTATCCATCTCATCCTTGGCCTCCCCCTTCTTCTTTTGCCCTCCACCTTTCCCAACATCACGGCCTTCTCAAGTGAATCCTCCCTTCTCATTTGATGCCCAAAATACTTTAGCCTCATCTTTACTATTTGACCTTTGTTGTGTTCTAAGGGCTTTACCTTCCACATGGATTACAATGTATCTGAACCAATGTAACCTTGCCTATAGCAACAATGTAACCTTCAGCTGTATCATATGAACCCTGCATGAGGACGCGAGCTAATGACCACCAGCTGGCAGCAGCGAGCGTCCAAGCTCTCTTGGTCAGAACTCATCAAAGGCAACAGCGCGGGAAGCTTTCCCGCCACCACCTACACCTGGACAAGAAGGGCGTGACTCGCAATGACGTCACGCAGGCAGTAGCCAATGGGCTACTATGGCACCACGTTCAAATGTATTACTGCAGTATATAAAGAGCTATCGATCCGCCATTACCTCATGTTCCCTCTGTCCACGATGCAATAAACCTGAGTTAACCCAGCCCGAGGCTGTGTCCTGTGTCTTGGTTTGCATACACCAAATTGGCGACGAAGGTGGGATGATGGATTCCCAAAGTGCCAGGACACAGAGCGGGTTCAATATTACCAAGCCGCAAGACTGGACCATCTTTAACATGGATTTCAAGGCGGCATTGGTGGAACTCAAAGTCAAAGACGACGAGGAAAGGAAGAGGGCCATCCTCACCCGAATGCTGGGTGTAGAGACCAAGCGGACGCTGGTGGGCATGATCGAACCGAAGACGCTGGACGACTTCAAAACCGACGACATACTGAAGTTGCTGCGTGAGCGTTTCCAACCCTCGAAGGCAATGTTTCCCGCCAGGAGTGCGTTTTGGAGGCGAGTCCAAGCGCCGGATGAGTCGGTAGAGGCTTTCGTGGAGGCCCTGAGGGTAGCCGCCGTTCCCTGCAAGTGGGACAACCTGGAGATGATCATGAGGGACGTCGTGCTGTGTGGCCTGAAGGACAAGGAAGTGCAGCGCCGCCTGATGAACAGGGAGCCGCCACCCACGTTGGCCGAGGTCGTAGAGACCGCGGAATCCGCGGAGTCCACGAATGCGGGAGTGGACGAAATACACGAGTGGCGTGAGTGGCGTCCTAGGGCCAGCAAAGCGGAAAGCTCGGTGCGTGGCAAGTCAGGACAGCCGGTGCACGCGACCCGACGAACCTCGAGATCTTCTACAGATGGCAGCGACGGCGAAGAGGTACAGAAGGTCCGGAAAGGGGGGCGCCGCTGCGATGGTTGTGGGGCGGCCCACGAGCGTGCGAAGTGCCCTTTCAGGAAAGCCGAATGTTACAGCTGTGGCCGGCGCGGGCACATCGCCAGGGCATGCAGAACTCGGAGAGAGGGCCGGAGGCAGTCGAAAGACCGTTCGGCCAGACCGGACCGTCCAGCGAGACCCCAAGATGGCGCCCGGACCACGAGGAAGCAGGACGGCGTGGGTCGCGTCTCGGACGGCAGTGAGGACGACGCCCCCGTGTTCAGCGTGTCCGCGGGACAAAACCATTACTTCATTGAGGTAATAGTACAAGGGGCCCCTGTTAGGATGGAGATTGACTCGGGGTCCTATTATTCCATAATTCCCCAGAAAGAGTTCTTGAAGATCGACCCCCAAGCGCGACCCAAACTTAAGACTCTGAGGTCCACGCTACGAGACGTACAAGGGAACAGCATTCCAGTGCTGGGGGTCGGGAAGTTTCGGGTTCGTTATAAAAGACATTCCGCAGAACTCCCCTTAGTCGTTCTCAAAGGGGGGAATTGTAGCCTCCTAGGGACGCAGTGGTTTCAGCCCTTGGGTTTGTTCATAGGGGGGGTGCATGCCGTGGGCGCGGATCCGATACAAGCGGTGTGTGACGCGCACCCCACCGTGTTTGAAAAAGGACTTGGAAAATTCAAGGGGCCCCCTGTAGCCTTCGACCTAGACCCGGAGGTCCGCCCGATAAGACTCAAACCGCGCAGGGTGCCTTTCGCACTAAAGGACAAAATAGAGGCGGAACTGGACAAATTGGTGGGCCAGGGGATTCTTATTCCTGTTGATTCCGCGGAGTGGGAAACTCCAATCGTAACAGCCCTGAAGGCTAACGGGGAGGTGCGCATTTGCGCTGATTATAAGTGTACAATTAACAAGGCGATTCGCCCTAATGCATATCCGGTGCCAGTGGTCAGCCACCTTTTGGCCAGGCTAAACGGGGGAAAGTGTTTCGCTAAGCTCGACCTGGCACAAGCCTATCAACAACTCCCCGTAACTCCCGCCACGGCCGCGGCACAAACGATAGTCACACATAAAGGAGCGTTCCAGGTGTCGCGTTTACAGTTCGGCGTGAACTCGGCACCCGGCCTTTTTCAGTCGCTTGTGGAACGCCTCCTGAAGGGGCTGGAGGGGGTGTTACCTTATTTTGATGACGTATTGATAACAGGGGGGAGTGAGGCTGAACTGGCAAAGAGATTGGATAAAGTGCTAACTGTGTTCGAGAAAGCGGGGCTGAGACTAAGGAAGGACAAATGTGTTTTTTTCGAAACCGAGGTCGAATTTTTAGGGTTTCGGATTACACCCGAGGGTATTAAGCCGTCCAAATCCAAGGTAGCAGCCATTAAGAAGGCCCCTCGCCCCACATCCAAAACCGAACTTCAGTCATTCCTGGGGCTCCTCAATTTCTACCATACATTCCTTCCGCGGAAAGCCTCCGTGGCCGAACCGCTTCATCGGTTACTTAAGAAGGAGGAGACATGGATGTGGGGTGACGAGCACGAGAAGGCGTTCAACGAACTAAAGCAACTTTTAACATCGGACGCAATCCTTACGCACTTCGACCCCAAACGGCCGGTGGTCTTAGTCTGTGATGCATCACCGGTGGGGGTGGGGGCGGTGCTTTGCCACGTGTTGGATGACGGTCGGGAGGCCCCAGTGGCGTTTTACTCAAGGTCCCTGTCCCAAGCAGAGCGTAATTACGCACAAACCGACAGGGAGGCATTGGCAATAGTAGCGGGGACCAAAAAGTTTCACGATTTTCTGTATGGCCGCCCGTTCAAAATCGTGACGGATCACAAGCCCCTGTTAGGGATTTTCACGGCAGGCAAGCCCACGCCGCAGATACTGTCCCCGAGAATGTTGCGATGGGCCATTTTTCTTAACGCATACCAACACGAGTTGGAGTACCGGCCCGGAAAGGAGATCAGCCATGCTGATGCGCTGTCGAGATCCCCTTTGCCCTTGTCGGACGACCAAAAAGCCAGAATAGGAAGAGACCGCCAGGTGTTGCTAATCGAGGTCTTAGACGAACCCCCAATAGTACCAGCCGATATAGCCAGGGCGACAGGCAAGGACAGAACGCTGGAGAAAGTCAGCTCATGGGTGCAGAAAGGGTGGCCAGCATCGTCCCCAAGCAAGGAATTCGACCCATTCTTTCGGAAGAAGCTAGAGCTGTCCATAGAAAGGGGGTGCCTATTGTGGGGCCAACGGGTGGTGGTCCCGACACCAATGCGGCCGAGGGTACTCAAACTGCTGCACGTCAGTCACCCGGGCATCGTTCGCTCCAAAGCGCTGGCCCGCAGCTACTTTTGGTGGCCACAGCTGGACGAGGACATTGAGCACATGGTCGGCACTTGTGAGGCCTGCCAGGGGTCCCGACCAGAGGCGGCCCGTCTCCCGCATAGGGAATGGGACACAGCGAGGGGACCATGGTCCAGAGTGCACGTAGATTTCGCTGGCCCTTTTCGAGGAACCATGTTTCTCCTGGTGGTGGATGCATTCTCGAAGTGGCTGGAAGTCATTCCGGTTAAGAGCACGTCCTCCGCCACTACAATTAACCAACTACGGAGAGTCTTTTCAACGTTCGGCTTACCCGACACTTTAGTCAGCGATAACGGGAGTTGCTTCACCTCCTCAGAGTTCGGGGCATTCATGGAGGCAAATGCCATTCGGCATGTCACGTCCGCGCCGTTTCACCCGGCCACGAATGGCCAAGTGGAACGGTTGGTGCGCAGAACAAAGGAGGCGCTTCGGCGCATGGGCCCCGGGGATCTAAATCACCAAGTATGCCAGTTCTTATTAGCGTATAGGGTGACCCCCTTAGCGTCAGGTTACTCGCCGGCGGAGCTATTGATGCGGCGGAAACTGACTACGCTCCTGTCCAGGCTAGACCCCACAAGAATTGAGGATAAGTTTGGGGTGCAGGTGGAGGGGTGGCTTCCGTTGGGTGGTTAATATAGGGGAGGATGCCTGCCCCACGGTTTCTTCAGTTCCTGCACCCCTCTCTTTTTAGGGGTGGGTTCTTATTGCTGGTTTTTATCTGTTTTTATTTGTTTTTATCTGTTTTTACCCATTGTTGTGAACCGCCTGGAGTCGGCTTTGGCTGAGTGGGCGGTATAGAAATTTGACAATAAATAAATAAATAAATAAAAATAAATAAAGGGAAAAACGTAGGGTTGGCAGTCTCGAAGGGTTTCGCCGCCGGCGACCCTGTTCATTGCAGGAACTATGCCAGCGCGGGGCCAGCCTGGGTGCCGGGGACGGTTGTAGAACAGACGGGGCCAGTGTCGTACCGGGTCGAGACCCACACCGGTCTCCTCTGGAGGAGGCACGCAGACCAACTGAGGCACCGAGTAAGTGGGCCAGTTAGTGAGGATCACCAACGAGATTCAGCGTTAGGGTTCTCCCCCACCCGTTTAACCCAAGGGGGAGACAGCAGCGGACAACAGTCCCAAGCAAGGGGGGAAGGAAGAAGCAGCGGCCCCGACTCATATCCTTTTGATAAACCAGTTCCGTCAGAGGCCGGGGAAGGGGGAGAAGAGTTCGCGACCGCTGCCCCCGAATGGAATTTTGGTTTTGATTTAGCAAACCGGGGGGGTTTTCAGGAGTGTTCCCCCACCCATCCAAGCGAGAAGAGGGGTTTTTCGTTAGCCCCCAGTGCCCCCGGTTCCTCCCTAAGTAAGAGCACACCTCCCAACAACGCCGCGGAGCCGCGGCAAGTCACTAACGAGTCTCCCTCTCAAATTACAGGACAGGAAACCAGGGGACAAAGAGAAGGTAGCAAACCCGGGGAGAGGCAGCCCGCATCGAGACCCCAGCGTGTCCGAAACAAGCCATCTTGGCTGAGAGATTTTGTCTCCTAGGGGGGGAGTGTCTAGAAGCATGGGCTCGAGACATTGTCTCGTCCTAGGGGGGAGGGATGTTGTGTTCTAAGGGCTTTACCTTCCACATGGATTACAATGTATCTGAACCAATGTAACCTTGCCTATAGCAACAATGTAACCTTCAGCTGTATCATATGAACCCTGCATGAGGACGCGAGCTAATGACCACCAGCTGGCAGCAGCGAGCGTCCAAGCTCTCTTGGTCAGAACTCATCAAAGGCAACAGCGCGGGAAGCTTTCCCGCCACCACCTACACCTGGACAAGAAGGGCGTGACTCGCAATGACGTCACGCAGGCAGTAGCCAATGGGCTACTATGGCACCACGTTCAAATGTATTACTGCAGTATATAAAGAGCTATCGATCCGCCATTACCTCATGTTCCCTCTGTCCACGATGCAATAAACCTGAGTTAACCCAGCCCGAGGCTGTGTCCTGTGTCTTGGTTTGCATACACCAAAACCTTCCAATGAGCAGTCAGTGTTGATTTCTTCTAAGATCGACCTATTTGTTCTCCTCGCTGTCCAGGGTACCCTCAAAACTCTCCTCCAGCACCACATCTCAAAGGCATCTATTCTTCTGCGTTCAACCTTCCTAATTGTCCAGCTCTCACATCCATACATTACTACTGGGAATACCATTGCTTTGACTATTCTAATTTTTGTTTTCAAGGTGATGTCTCTGCTTTTCACTATGTTCCCCAGGTTTCTCATGGCTTGTCTCCCAAGAATCAGTCGCCTTTTTATTTCATGGCTGCAATCTCCATCTGCAGAGATCTTAGATCCTAAGAATGTAAAATCTGTCACTGCTTCTACTTCTTCCCCATCTATTTTCCAGGAACTGATCGGGCCTGTTGCCATTATCTTGGTTTTCTTGATATTGAGTCTCAAGCCAGCTTTTGCACTCTCTTCCTTCAGAACGATCAGGAGATTCTTTAGGTCTTCCTCACTTTCTGCCATTAAGGTGGTGTCGTCTGCATATCTCAGATTGTTGATGTTTCTCCCAGCAATTTTGATCCCATATTGTGATTCCTCCATCCCTGCCTTGCGCATTATGTGCTCTGTGTATAAGTTGAATAAGCAGGGTGACAAAATGCAGCCTTGTCTTACTCCTTTTCCTATTCCAAACCACTCTGTCATTCCGTGTTCTGTCCTAACTGTTGCTTCTTGGTTCCTGTACAGATTTCTCAGGAGACATATGAGATGCTCTGGTATTCCCATCTCTTTAATCACTTGCCACATCTTGTTGTGATCCACACAATCAAATGCCTTAGTGTAGTCAATAAAGCAAAAGTAAACTTGTTTCTGGTATTCCTTTGTTTTCTCCATGATCCAGCGTATGTTGGCAATGTGGTCTCTAGTCCCCCTGCCTCTTCTGAACCCAGCCTGCACCTCTGGTAGTTCTCTTTCCACATGCTGCTGAAGTCTATCCTGTATTATCTTGAGCATCACCTTGCTGGCATGTGGGATGAGCGCAATTGTTCGATAATTTGAGCATTCTTTGGCATTGCCCTTTTTTGGGATTGGAACATATACTGATCTTTTCCAGTCCTGTGGCCACTGTTTTGTTTTCCAAATCTGCTGGCATATTGAATGCAGTAATTTGATGCCATCATCTCCTAGAGCTTTGAAAAATTCAACTGGGATGCCATCATCTCCACTAGCTTTGTTGTTTGCAGTGCTCTTTAGGGCCTTTCTCACTTCACTCTCCAGGATGTCTGGCTCAGGTTCAATTTCTTCATCATTGTGACTATCAGGAGTGTTGAGTTCCTTTTTGTAGAGTTCCTCTGTGTACTCTTTCCATCTTTTCTTAATTTCTTCTGCATCAGCTAGCTCCTTTCCGTCTTTGTCCCTTATCATGTTCATTTTTGCTTTAAATGTTCCCTTGATTTCCTGGATTTTTTTGAAAAGGTCTCTGGTTCTGCCTCTTTTGTTGTTTTCCTCCATTTCTTTGCACTGTTCTTTTAGGTAGTTTTCCTTATCTCTCCTTGCTTTTCTTTGAAATTCTGTGTTCAAAAGATTGTATTTTTTTCTTTCTCCTTTGACTTTTGCATTCCTTCTTTCCTCTGCTATTTTAAGAGCCTCATCAGACAACCACTTTGCTTTCTTATTCTTCTTTTCTTTTGGTATGGTTTTCTTTGCTGCTTCCTGCATGATGTCCCTCATCTCTGTCCATAATTCTTCTGGCACTCTATCTATTGAGTCTAAGCCATTGAATCTGTTCATCACCTCCACCGTGTATTCTTTAGGGATGCTATCTAGGTGATATCTGTCTGGTCTCTTTGTTTTCCCTATTTTCTTTAGTCTAAGCCTGAATTTTGCAATCAGTAGGTTGTGATCTGAGCCACAGTCTGCTCCAGGTCTTGTTTTTGCTGACTGTATGGAGGTTCTCCATCTTTGACTGCAGAGTATGTAATCAATCTGGTTTCGGTGTTGGCCATCTGGTGATGTCCATGTGTAAAGTCGCCTCTTGTGTTGCTGGAAGAGAGTGTTTGCTATGACCAGTGCGTTCTCTTGGCAGAACTCTATCAATCTTTGCCCTGCTTCATTCTGTGCTCCAAGACCGAACTTGCCTGTTATTCCCTCCACTTTTTGATTGCCTACTTTGGCATTCCAGTCTTCTAAAATAATTTGGACATCATTTCTTGGTGTTTGTTCTATGAGGTGTTGTAAGTCCTCATAGAACTGGTCCACTGTGGCTTCATCTGCACCCGTGGTTGGTGCGTATATTTGGATCACAGTAACATTGAAGGGTTTGCCCTGAAATCTTACTGACATCATTCTGTCATTTTTGAGGTTGTATCCCATTACTGCTCTTCTCACTCTTTTATTGACAATTATGGCTACTCCATGTCTTCTAAGGTTTTCTTGTCCACAGTAGTAGATATGATGGTTTCCCGAGCTGAATTCCCCCATCCCTGTCCATTTTAGCTCACTGATTCCCAAGATGTCAATGTTTATTCTTTCCATCTCATTTTTTACCACTTCTAGTTTTCCTTGGTTCATTGATCTCACATTCCATGTCCCTATGCAGTATTGCTCCTTGCAACATTGCATTCCTCCTCCCTCCTTCCTGTCCCTCCCCTTTCTCCCCTCTGAGGTGTTAAGCATCCTGTATCACCTAGCCTGCCCTTTTGTTTTGCCTTTTGTTTTGGTCCATAGGGTTCTCTTGGCAAGCTTTGTGGCGTGGTTTGCCGGTTTCTACGCCATTTTTTTCCTCGCATCATACATCATATCACAGTTTTAAAAGTTTAAAACAGTTTAAACAACATATTATCATGCATAATTATCACACTCTAAAACACAGTCTCTATGTTAATTGCTATATTAAGTCAGTGTAAAGTCTCTATGTCAGTTGCTATATTAAGTCAGCTACATTTTTCACATCAGCTACTTATCCTTGTGTCCTCAGTCCCCAGGTGGGGTTGTTGTCTCTGGGCCCCTTGCTCCAGGGACATCGCAGTGGCGAGCAGTGGATGTTTTTCCCCGTGGGTCAGCTGTTCCTCTTCCTCTGCCTCTGGCGGCAGTGGTGGATGGTGACTTTTCCCTCCGCCTGCTTGGTCTTCCTCACCCCCGGCTGGGGTGGTCTCGCGGCTGCTCCTGTCCGCGGGTAGCCTCCTCGCGATGGCGGCGGTGGAGGATCGCGACCCCTCCCGCCGCCTGCCCGGTCCTCCTCACCCCCGGCTGGCGTGGTCCCGCGGCTGCTCCTGGCCGCCGAAAATGGATGTATTCAAATGAATCCTCCATCATATACATCCCTAGAAAACATGGGGAGCAGTTTTGCACATTCTGGCCTCCTTTTGAGCTGTTGTAAACCAAGAGAGTGACATTTTTAAAACTATAAGAGACCAGAAATCACTTCTGGTTTATAAAGAAGCCCCCAAGATCCATAATAGTATAGAGTGGCCCTAAATATTTAGTAAAACTGTCACTTGTGCCATTCAGAAGGAGTTGTGAGTTTTTTGTACAGCAAAATTGTGACCTTAAGAGTGTGAATGGGCTCCTAGGGAATGAATTTGGCCCTCTGCTGATGTCATTGGTCCTAAAGACTCCAAGCCTGTGTCCAAGCCTTCTTAGGTCTCCTGGTCATGGTAGTACTCTAGAATGGATGTGTGTGTGTGTGTTGGTAGCAGTCCAGTAAAGATTCAACTCTATAAGTCTCTCAGAATAAGAATGGAGATCATCTCAGCCTTTCTCTGTCTCTTTTACTTCATCTCACACACAGCCCATTCCACTTCATGTTCTTACAATAAAATGTGGTGTGGAAGATAATAATGTACAGTGGTACCTCGGATAAAGTCCGATTCAGATAAAGTCCAATTTGGATAAAGTCACGGTTTTCATGCATTGCATAAAGTCCAAAACTGCTTAAAAATGGACGTTATTCGAGGTACTTGGTATAGGAACCTCGGATAAAGTCTATTTTTGGATGTTATCCAATGCATCGCCCATTTGATTCGGATAAAGTCCAAAATCGGATAAAGTCCAAACTTGTGGAACAGAGTTTGGACTTTATCTGAGGTTCTACTGTACTAATCCTTGGGAAAAGAGTTCGCTAGGTGGATGGATGGGTAGATGGGTGAGTGGTTAAATCAGTGATTCTCAATGTTTTCAGGCCATGGGCCTGACCACACCTCCTGGGCAGATGATCGGGCTGGTCACGTGGTTCCTCAAACCTGGAAGCAGAAATAAAACATGCACCGTGCAAGCATAGAATGCATTTAGCAGCATTCTGTGCATTTGTGGTGTACAGTTTTTTTCCACTTCCTGGTTTGGTGAGGGCGTCACGGGCCTAATGAAATGGCTTCAGGGGCCGGGTCTGACCCGTGGGCCGTAGGTTGCGAATGCCTGAGTTAAATGAACAGTGGGCTAAAGATCACAAACATCTTTAGAGAAAGAGAATATTCACAAAGAGCTCTGCTTCAGGAAAGCAAGACAGGGAGAAAACTGATCCCAGACACTGATTCATATCTCACCCCCTCTCTTTTCTTTGTTTCCATTCCTAGCCTTGCACCTTACTGAAGGCAGCGTATCTTCCAATTAGAAAGGACATTCAGCATTGAAACCACCAGGGCAGAAAAGAAGAGCAGTTGGTTAATGGTTTCAGGGCCCTCTGTTTAAGCTTAGAATGGGGAGCATTGGCAGGATAAGAGAAATGAGCTGTCAGGCTGTCAATAGCTCACACATCACTTGAGTCACTCCGAGTTGCTGGCATTGGTTCCCCCGAGTCTTTAGGGCAGAAATGTTGGTTGGTGGAGAGATTATGTGGTGGTAGCAGAATTATTCTCCTTGGGCAAGCGCTAAATAGCATTGACAGCAGACTGTTCCTGAGGAAAACGTGCTTTATTGAAGGCAAAACACCAACCAGCAATAGCTAAGAGAAGAGGCAAGGGAAATTGTTTGTTTCTAAAATTAAGTAAGTGGGAGGGGAAATTTGCCTTCGCTGAAAAGAGTGTTAGAAACTCAAAAATAACAAATGTTTATCTATGTTCAGCAAAGTGGGGAAAGAAAAACAGAATAATATTGAGGGAAACATGTCCTAAACTGGCAGATATTTATGATTTTGAACAACAAAATTATCACTATCTTGATCCCAATAATTGAGTGCCCAATGCTCTTATTATTCTGTGTGCTTAGTGCTTTAAAAGAATATGCATTCAGAGTTCTAGCCACCCATGCCTTCTTTTAAGAAACTTCATGACATTTCTCCCAACAAGCATTTGGAGATCTAATGCCTCAGGCTTGCTCTGTTCTCATTGAGCTATTTTGGGAGGCAGGACCATCCCTTCAGGGTAGTTTTCCTCCTTGAAGACTTTCTTTTCTTTTAATTATTGTACTCCTTCATCTTCCTATGAGCATGCCAGTAGCTCCATTTTGTTTTTCAGCCTGTTGGCACTCAGCACTGTTTTCACTCAGCAGTTAAGTTCTCTGTTAGAAGAAGTTATGTTTGTTGTAGTCAGGCTGGGCTTTGTAAATAGTGTTGAGACTGCAACACCAGCCTGAAATCTCTTGAAAGTTGTAGTCGGACAACATTTGGAGGACACTTGCTAGGCTTGTCTTCACACCGTGCATGACTTTATAAATTCAGAGTAACATATTTGATTCTTCTAGTTCAGCTTATTGCAACCTTTTGAAGTAGGTTACCTGGGAAATGATGACTAGGCCAGGGTCACTCAGAAGCAGAGTGGGCAACTAAAGTAGATCTTTTGAGTGCAAACAGGTAATCCACTGCTGAACATCACCACCCATTTTCAGGCATAGGCTCTGCCTCCGAGAATGTTTATTTCTACTAAGGTAATTATCTACTTCAAACAAATGATCTATTTGTATGTTTTGATAAGCCTCTGACATATCTTTATCCTGATTTGTATGTATGTCTATGCATAAACATACACAACTGTGCCTCACCAAACAGTCTAACAGCCTTAGAAGTATACAGGCCAGATCTGCATTTATATAGAGGGGATGACTAGTTCTTAGAGAAACTGGGAACATTTTAAATCCAGTGTTCACATGAAATCCACTGCCTCAGAACTCATTTCCTCCAAAGATTTATTCAGTAAACAGCATCTCCCTGCTATCGTCTTAAAGTGGTGAACTGGGTGTATTTTCAGCACAGCACTCCAGTAATAAAATACATTCTTCTTCCCTCTGTGTCTTGCTTTCCCCTCTGAGAGTCTGACATTTTTAAAATGCTCGGAAACACCACTATCTGATTCACCCCTATAGACAGTCATAGCAATTCATGTTCTGTTTTCCTCATGTTTTAAATATGGTGGGAGGAAATTAGAGGACTCTACTTAGTTTCCTCTGAGGCAGACAGCTTAACGAACAGCATAATTCCAGATTACGGTGGACAAAGGCACCTTTTGAATTTCCAATTAAAAGCCTTCAGAGTAGTCATTCCCAACATGGAGGCAATTTGATTTTTATGGGGGGCAATTCGAAAATGAGCTATTAACAGTTAATTTTTTGCAGTGTCCTTTCATTCTTTTATTTTTCTCTTTCGTGGATGCCATTTTCTTTGGAAGCTTGTTTAGACCACGTTAATGTCCTTTTAGGCTTCCTCCATGTTCACTTTTTGAATAATAAGAATTATATGTCGGGGGGGGTGGCATCAAGATTTTAGAGATGCTTAGGAGGGGTAAAGGTCACCCTTGCTCTAAAGCCAGTTGTATCCGACTCTAGGCTTCAGTGCTCATCTCTGTTTCATAGCCGAAGAGCCAACGCAGTCTGCTTCTGCAGACGTTTCCGTGGTCATGTGGCAGGCATGACTAGATACCAGAGCACTTGGAATGCTGTTTACCTTCCTACCAAAGTGGTCCCTATTTATCTACTTGCAATTTCTTGCTTTTGAACTGCTAGGTTGGCAGGAGCTGGGACAAAGATGGGAGCTCATTCCGTCCTGCAGTATTCGGGTATCGAACTGCTGACCTTCTGCCTCCCAGTCAGCATCTTAGCCACTTGAGCCATATGGTAAAAAAAAGGTTGGGAACCACTCCTTTAGAGGGTTTATAGCATCATGGTTCTTATTAGATTTTATTATTTATTTTTTTTGCTTACTCAATATACGACTTACAAAATTGCATTGGTTCATTCTGAATGCTTGTTGGGGTTTGGGCACTTGATCCAATAGGGAACAGTGACCACAACTCAATTATGTTTAACTTGATCATAGACTGCAAGTCACTGATAAAATCTAAAACAGAGACCTTAAATTTTCAAAAAGGAAATTTCCCAAAGATGAGGAAACTAGTAAAAAAGAAACTGAAAGGGAAAATTGAGAGAGTCCAAACACTCCAAGAGGCATGGAGGTTGTTTACAAAAACAATAACAGAGGCCCAATTGGAATGCATACCCAAAAGGAAAAAGGGCACTGCCAGGTCCAAGAGGACTCCGATGTGGCTTACAGGAGCTGTTCGGGAAGTGATCAAGAGCAAGAAAAGCTCATTTAGAAGATGGAAGGCTTGTCCGAATGAGGACAGCAGGCAGAAACATAAATTCTGGCAGAACAAATGCAAGGCAACAATCAGGAAAGCAAAGCAAGACTTTGAGGAGCGTATAGCTAAAAATACTCAGAGAAATAACAAAGACTTCTTTAAGTACATTAGAAGTAAGAACCCAACTAGGAAGGCCATTGGACCATTAGATGACAATGGAAGGCAAGGGGTTATTAAAGAGGAAACAGAGATTGCAGAGAGACTCAATGAATTCTTTGCTTCAGTATTCACTGAAGAAGACAGAGACCACATGCCCAAAACAGAGCCTATCTTCGTAGGGAGGGAAACCGAAGAATTAAGCAAGATAGAAATAACCAGGGAGGAGGTCCTTGCATGTCTTGTTAAGCTAAACACTAACAAATCACCAGGACCAGATGGCATCCATCCACGAGTTCTCAGGGAACTTAAAGATGAAATTGCTGATCTCCTAGCCAAAATATATAATCTTTCCCTCAAATCAGGCTTTGTGCCTGATGACTGGAAGGTAGCGAATGTAACACCAATTTTCAAAAAAGGATCCAGGGGTGATCCAGGAAATTACCGACCTGTCAGTTTGACATGTGTCCCAGGTAAAGTGATGGAAACCATCCTAAAAGATAGAATTAATAGGTACATAGAAGAGAAGGCGCTGCTAAAGGAGAGCCAACATGGCTTTTACAAGGGCAAATCATGCCTCACTAATCTGTTGGAATTTTTTGAGAGTGTCAACAAGCATGTGGATAAGGGGGATCCAGTTGACATTGTTTATCTGGACTTTCAGAAGGCTTTTGACAAGGTCCCACACCAAAGGCTCTTGAATAAACTTAGCAGTCATGGAATAAAGGGACAGGTCTTGTCCTGGATCAGCAACTGGCTAAGGGACAGGAAACAGAGGGTAGCACTAAATGGACACTTCTCCAAGTGGAGGGAAGTAAAGAGTGGGGTCCCCCAAGGTTCAGTACTGGGACCCCTGCTTTTCAGCCTCTTCATAAATGATCTAGAGGTAGGAGTAAAAAGCAAGGTGGCCAAATTTGCTGACGACACTAAATTATACAGGGTAGTAAAAACTGTGAGAGATTGTGAAGAGCTCCAGAGGGATCTCTTGACACTGGGGGAGTGGGCAAAACAGTGGCAAATGAGCTTCAACATCAGTAAGTGCAGAGTGATGCATGTTGGGGCAAAAAACCCCAATTACATTTATAAACTGATGGGGTCTGAACTCTCTGCGACAAACCAGGAAAGGGACCTTGGTGTCCTGGTGGACAGCTCAATGAAGATGTCAACCCAGTGTGCCTCAGCAGTGAAAAAAGCAAACTCAATGTTAGGGATCATTAGGAAGGGTATAGAAAATAAGTCAGCAAGTGTCATTTTGTCTCTTTATAAATCTATGGTGAGGCCCCATCTGGAATATTGTGTACAGTTCTGGTCGCCATACCTCCAGAAGCATATTATGGAGTTGGAGAAAGTACAGAGGAGGGCAACCAGAATGATTAGGGGACTGGAACACCTTCCTTACCATCTGAGGCTGCAACGGTTGGGCCTTTTCACTCTTGAACGACGGCGTCTAAGAGGTGACCTGATTGAAGTTTATAAAATCATGCACGGTGTGGACAAAGTAGATAAGGAAAAACTGTTTTCCCTATCGCACAACACTAGAACTAGGGGACACTCCATGAAACTTTTGGGTACTAGTTCTCAAACAAATAAGAGAAAGTACTTTTTCACCCAGAGGATTACTGGTCTATGGAACTCCCTGCCAGAAGAAGTGGTGACAGCTGTCAGACTTGACAGCTTTAAGAAAGGATTAGACAAGTTCATGGAGGACAAGGGTATCAATGGCTATAATTATGGCTACCTAAGGACAACCTCCAGGTTGGAGAGATAGGCAGGATATCTCTCAATGCCATTTCCAGGGAATCCTAAGCAGGTGAAGGCATCTCCTTGGGAATACCCTGAAGGAAATGGTGAGCCACTGTGTGAGACAGAATGCTGGACTGGATGGGCTGTGGCCTGTTCCAGCAAGGCTGTTCTTATGTTCTTATGTTCTTATGAACCCCTTACAAAGGTTTTAAAAAGACCTCTCTCTTTTTTTTTAAAGTGGCGTTCCATGCAGCTATTGGGTTAGCAAAACATGCCGGCCCAACTTACTGTCAAAATTAAAGAAGCATGGGGGTCTTCCTGGGCTTGATGAATCCTAGACAATAATGGCTAACAGTCAGAAACAGAGAGGATTCTAGTTCTACAACATGCTGTATTACATTAAATGGGCACAGAGTACATTTGCCTATGTGACGTTCCCCTTTGCAAATAAGTCATAGAAGAGTCAAAGGTTTTAAAAGACCAAGAGACCTTTTCCATTCTCAGTCAACTACCAACACGAATACTCCTTTCAGAATCCATTAACAATGATTTTATCATTGTCGCACAAAGAATTTCCTAATATGATTACATTTGTTGTTAGCTACTTTCCACAGTGGTGGAAAGAAAAATCTGCTATAAATGGAAGTTTTGGACAAATGAAAATACCTTAATTTCTTTGGGGAAAATACATACATAGTTTGGGAACTAGGCAGAATCATAGACAGACAATTTATTTCATCCACTAAGATTGAAAATACATGATTAATTTGGAAGGACTAAAGAGGAAGCAGCCCTGTTTTCAAAGTCAGTAAACAAATTGCATTATTCTGAAATGCTGCCACCCCCTGGTAGCAAAAAAAAAAATTCCACCCTTTTTTGATTGACTTCTCCCTTCTTGAAGAGGTTGTTAGAGAAAATTGGAAAGGACAGGTGAAAAAAAATCAGCATTTCCTTCTGCAAACAGTGTGGGAGAATATATTAACAGCCTAGAAATGCAGAAAGGGCAAAATTACTTTTGCTTATTATATTAAGGGCTCGTGTTAGTCTTGTGGGGGAGAAATGCTGATCTAAATTGTAATCTACATCATAGAAGATATATTATTTTGGATGTACAAATACTGGAGGGAACAGGGGGGATGGCAGTGAAGAAGTTAGATGTTGTCTTTAATCTTAACTAATACTGTAATTTGAAACTCAGTGTGAATGTCCAGTGGGGTAGTTGTATTAGTCTGATAGTCTATGGATATCTTTGGTACCTTGACAACAACTGTGTTGGAAGGTTACTTTCCTGGCCCTTCTCTGTACTATTTAACAGAGGACCATTTCTTTATAGAGTCGAGGCCGGCATAAACTCTTTCCTAGAGGTTTATCTGCTTTCTTTTTGCAGGAAGTGTTTCAAGATGCGCTAACCTCTGATTGTCCAGAAATATCTGGCAATTAAAAATGGCGATGCGGGACTTATTGGAATTTCAAGTATTCCCAAACATCTATCCTTATGCCTCCTCCCTTCCGATGACACTTTCTAAATCCAGCTAACCAGGGGTTAGATAAAAGTTTACCTCAATCAGGAAGAGACTTCAGCAGCTTGGTAACGCTCCTTTTCAAAGGACAGAAACCTTAATGAAGACTCCTCTCTCTGGAATTCACTCTCCCTGATAAAGACCTAATTTATGGCTTCCCTTCTGGTTTCTGTAAGCTGGATTCTAAACCTTCTCCTCTTTAAGGTGTGAGGAGAATAAAAATACGCTACTACAATTCTTCAAATATAGCAGCTTTTTATTAATACAAAAATAGGGTAAAATAGTATAAGGATAAAGGCAGTTTAAACATAAAGCATAAAACAATAAGAATGGCTAAGCTAACTAAATAAAACAAAAGTTGGGCTGCCGAGAGCCCCCATTAATAACAGATTTGTGATCTGACATTTATGGCATATTGAAAAAGAAATCGGGCAGAGCCACCCCCTAAATTAGGATGTCTGCTGCTGAGATGCTAAAAGTCTCAGTTTATATACCTTTTTCTCACTCACACACCTCCCTTCTTGAAACATGAGAAAATTCCCCAAATGTGACATAAGACAAATTGGCTGGACATCTGGACATCCAGCTGAAGGTTTAGACACCTGCATATTACGTGAGGCTCTTATCAGAGATCTCATCTTTATGTGAAAGATGGAACAGTTAGATTCCCAGGCTAAGATATAAGATGATATAAAATTTCTAGCTCTTGAAAAGCTTTCATCTAAGAAATATGAAAAACTAGATATGGACAGACTCTTGATGCGTAGGGAAGCATATTACATCCACTTATTTGACTCTCTCATACCTCGTGGTTTGAATCAGGACCTAGATCTCAGCTGTTTCTTGTAACCTAAGGATAATGCATGGTAACTAGTTAGTCACAGCTGGGGCAAATTGTTAAGTATAAATGAGAACGGAGACTTTTTCCTAGTAACGTCATAGGCACACATGAATATACTGAGAGGCTGAGACGCAAATAAGAAAAATAAGAATAATAAGAATACATTAATAATAAAGGAAATTTACTCTATAGAAACCTTGGAGGTAAGACTTTGGCAATTCTTGGATCCATATATAGTTGTTTGATAATATTGTAAATATATGTAGAATTTGTATATCAATTATATTGTATAATAATTATAAGTATTATATTTCTTGTAGAAAACTCAGTTGAAACTGTAGTGAAAAGCTGTACACCGGATAGCTTTGGTTTTCACTTGGAATAAGGATTTATATGGGTGTTTTATGCCTGAAGTAAAGGATTTTGAGTTACTATTACGGAAGTTTTCATCACCTGAAGTAAAGGAATTTGAGTTTATTTATGACTTTGAGGCATTTCTGTCGACGGATTTCTTCTTGCACATAAGATATCCTTGGGACTGTTGTCTATGAGAATGAGTGAGAAAAGCGTACTAACTAGTACTTGGACATTTAACAATTTTCATAATTGGCAATAACTCATAAAGCACTATAAAGCATTATATGGCTAAACATTTCCTACTTCACACAGAAATAATGAAAATCAATGGCTTCCTTTGAATTCCCCATGACGAACTGTATGTTCTACATTCCCATGCTGTTTCTTTTCATCTTCAGCATCCAATTAAAAGTACAAGAGGGACCTGCAACAAAATGTTCCAGTGTGGCAGATTCTTGTTCAGAATGCCAGGCAGTCCCGTGTTGGTGAATCTTGGCACTCTAGCTGTTCTTGGACTTCAATTTCCAGAAGCCCAAGTCCCAGTGAATCCACATGAATGGGTTTACTGCACCTATGCACAGTAAACCCATTTGTGTGGATTCACAGGGACTTGGGCCTCTGGGAATTGAAGTCCAAGAACAGCTGGAGTGCCAAGGTTTGCCATCACTGGACTAGCCTGTTTCCTCTAGGCCGTGGTTTCTCAACCTTGGGCGTCCAGGTGTTTTTGGACTTCAATTCCAGGAAATCCAGGCTCCCCTCAAGGCCACAGGTTCCCAACCCCTGACTGGTCCAGTTGTTACATGGAAGGTGGAACAAGTCTGTTTTCTGCTGCTCCAGAGGGTAGGACCAAAATCCAATGGATTCAGTTTACGTTGAAGGAGACTTTGTCTAAGCATTAGGAAGAACTTTACCAATTGGTAAAATGTGTTTTATAGTGAACAGCTTTACCTCAAAAGGCGATAGCCTGTCCTTCATTGGAAGTTCTTATACAGTGATTGGATGGCAATCTTTTTTGGCTATTTAACTGTGGGTTTCCTAAATTGACGACAGCCTACATTAGATGACCCCTCTGTTCTTTCCCAATTATACCACTCTATGTTTCCTGATTCCAAACTGCCTTTACCTGTTCTAAATACAAAGTGGTGGAATTTGGGTTAGTTAAAACTCATTTTAATAGTTGTTCTCCCTTTCCCAGTAAATAATTTTATCATATATGGTGTTTTATAGAGGTGTGTTACATTAAGATTCATTAAATTTGTTAATCCTTTTTCTTCCAAAGCTTTGTAGAAGAAATACATTTTCCTTATATTCCACAGCTATTATTTTTATCATTTTCATTATTTTTTAAATTTCTTCTCTTTGCTTATCTCCTTTTGTTCCCACAGGATTATGTCCATTATAATCTTGGTCCCAGGCGTGTTCAAGATAAATTAAATTAATCCTTAATTAAAAAATGAGGGTTTGAATGCTCCTAATAATCGATCCAGGCTAGCAATTAACAACATCACTGGCACGGTTCCATTTTCTTTTAAGGATCCTTGGTGATGTAATAGCACTCCCAATGGTTTTATGTTGCCGTTAGACCTGTGATAACATGTGTGCACTAAAGTATGACAGTTCACTTTAGAAGATAAATTCTCCCACACTTGTGTCAGAACAACACACCTCATGGGACAGGACAGGAGAGTAACATATTTAATCCCTCTTGTAGTCTTTCGTACCTTTATCAGAGATGGAGGAAGTTGCTTTTTTGAAACAACTTCTAAAATATCCAATCAGCACGGTTGTTCTCTAATGAGCATATTCCATAGCTGAATTACAAGCTATACTAGGTAAAGGTAAAGGTAACAGTAAATGTTGCCCTTGCTCAAAAGCCAGTCATATCTAATTCTAGGGTTCGGGGCTTATGTCCATTTATAGCCCAAGAGCCACCGTTGTCTGCATCTGCAGACATTCCCTGGACATGTGGCAAGCAAGTCTAGACAGTGGAGCGCCCATGGAATGCTGTTACCTTCCCACCAAAGTGGTACCTACTTGCAATGTCTTGCTTTCAAACTGCTAGGTTGGCAGGACCTGGGACAGAGACGGGAGCTCACACCATTGTGCAGCACTCAGGTCTTGAACTGCTGACCTGCCAACCTTCCAGTTGTCAAATTCAGCATCTTAACTGCTAAGCCAAGCAGTCCTGGAGATAAATTATGTGGGAATAACTTTGCTGCATTTTCACATCTTGCATGATGACCTACAAGCTATACTATCATGAGGTAATAGCCACCTCAGCGGGCAGATAATTAGGATAGCAAGGTAGCCATCCCAACTCTCTTCCTGAGTCCCCTGTGCACCATATGGCCTGTTCTATACCCCTTAAGAAGGTGCTGTTTGCATTTCTGAACCTATACCTGATCAGACATGTGACCCAGGAACACAACCAGGGCCTCATTAAGGAGCTGCAATTTGCCACCAAGACATATACAATTTCTCTTAAACAAACATAAATCAGCAATTTGATTCTGGCTGTGGTGTCATTTTCTTTGCAACTCTTTGTAAGAATTCATCCTTCTACTCTTTCTCTCTCTTTTTTCTCACTTGGTGCACAAGTTATATCTGCTGTGTGAATTAGCAGCCCCTTGTCATATTTCTTCTTTCAGCATGTGGTGACTTTAGCCTATCTCTGTGCCTGTCATTTGTGTAACTGGTAAGTGGGAAAGCACAGCAAGATGGCACTGATTCAGATAGTGAGCTCTAGTGAATAATATGGGAAGTATACTCTATTATGTTCAGTTTGAGTAAGTGCTTAGGATTGCAACCTTAGAGCAGGGGTTCCCAACCTAAGGCTTGTGGGCCAGATCTGGCCTGCAGTGCCATTTCATGTGCCCCGCCCCACCCCTCCAAGGGCATTTGAGAAACAAAATGGCCACCCCTTTGAGGCTGTTGGTACAAAATGGCCACCACCCCCATTGTGCAGGCAGGGCAAAATGGCCGTCAAAGCGGACTAAGAGAGCATGACCTGGCCCCTGGCTTTAAAAGGTTGGGAACCCCTGCCTTAGAGTCTAAGAGTGAGGACAGGCCTTTCTGTTAGAGCAGTGGTTCCCAAAGTGGGCCCTACGCCCCACAGGCGACTTCAATTCCCAGAAGCCTAAGTCAGTATATTGGCTGATCAGTGCTTTGAGGAATTGACTTAGGCTTCTGGGAAATGGAGTCCAAGAACCAAAGTTTGGGAAACACTGTGATAGAGGAAGTGAAGCAGCTGCCTCAGGTACTGGACACAGAAGGTGGCAACAGCAATCCCCAGATTGTTCTTTCTGAAACTATGACATATCCTCTGGTGAACAGCAGAGCTTTGTGTGTGAGACTATGTCTTGCTGTCCCAAACTGGAGCTCCCTTCAAATGTGACAAAGGAGGCTTTCCTTCTGTCGGTACAGTCAGATGTGGGAATGGGGAGACATCTCATACATTGCCTGAGACATTTTGGCCTTCTTTCACCCTCCAACCGCAATATGGACATCCAAGATAAAGGCCATCAAAGAGTTGGCAGTGTGCCCCACTTCATAAAGAACACTGTGCTTTTTAAAATTATGCTCTTTTTAAAAGGGATTAAAGTGGTTGTCCTTTCAGGACAACTCTGGTTTAAGGACAAGAACCATAAAAAAGTGACAGATAACAAGGAGTAAGATGTTATCTATCAACAGGTGCTGTTTAGTAGGCTAAGCAGCATTTATAAGGGTCCTCTTTTCTCTGTTTTCTCTATTATGATGAGATGCCTTGCACTCTGTTTATAGCAGTATAATTAATCCTAGATTTTCATCTATTATGTGAAAGAATCTATGAAAAATGTTCTGCATACCTGTCTGCTCTTTGGGGAGCACATTCTCATTTTATTGCAACGCAAACAGAGGCACAGAGATGCTTTTTACTGAAGGTAACAATAGAAGCAGGTGAGAATCAGGTAGTAGTGTCCTAATCTAAAATGGTAAACTCACCCCTATCACAACAGACTGCAGGAGGGAATCACATTTATAAGTGCTCTTTCTGTTAATGTGAAACAGCACTGGACACCAATGTATTCATCAAAGGGTCATGCCCATAAAGCACAGAGCATAATAGAAATTCCCCTGATATCCAAACAACGTTTATCTCATCTCATTTTCTAACTTTGCTTTATGGGATTCTGCTATGTTTTCCCCAAAACCTTTATATTATTTTTGTATTACTTTTCTAGGGTGGAATTTAGCACTATAGCCTTTTCCATCTGCAGTTAGTTAAAAAGTGTTTGGCTCTTCATTTGGAAGTTTTAAGTTATCAGTTACATGGATTATAGAAAGTTCAGCGACACTGGTGTAAGGGCCAGTGATTTCAGGCCAGTGTTCCAAGCAGGCAGAAGCTTCCTAAAGAAAGCTTTTTACTAAAAAGTTTTTCGTCTGCAGATGAGCACTGTATCACTTCCAGCCTGACAGAGAAGTGTTTGGATGCAGACTCCAAGAAACCTCATGGTCTTTCAGCACCAGCAGACTGGAAGCAGCAAAGTAGAATAAGGCATTGCAAACATCCTATCTGGAAGAGCTCTAATATTGTTAAGTAAAACCTCCCAGAAAAACAGAGCAGCATCTGACTTTAAGATAGCAACTAAATAGGTTCAGGATTATTTTAGTGTCCACGAAGATTATAGAGATCACAACTGTTTTCCTTAGCTTCTGGTCCAAACTAAAGGTGTTAGCTTTTGTTCCTTCCACAAGATCTGCTAGCAATAAGATTTTCTGGAACCACAATAGCACATTTAGTTTAATTTAATTTAATTTAATTTAATTTAATTTAATTTAATTTAATTTAATTTAATTTAATTTAATTTAATTTAATTTAATTTAATTTTTACGCTTATATACCGCCCACTTGGGTGCAACCCAATTCAGGGCGGTTTACATGGCGGACAATAAATACAATATAATAATACAATGACACATAATAATACAGTTCAATTACATCAAAAGAAATTCAGGGGAAAAACACAATATCAATACATCACATAATACAAAGTACAAAGCATCAAAAATAATCAATATTAACAAAATCCCCAAGGGATGAAGCACAGCTCACATCCCATATAGTGCCCAGCCCAACTTCCCCAGCCCCCCCCCCCTCTCCCACAGACCAGGGGAGAGAGCCGAGGTGGTGTGTCGGCTTCAGCGTCTCGGTGGCAGCAGCTTCCAAAGTCCCCGCCGAGAACAAGGCACAGCTGCGCCAACGCTCCCATCTCCCCTGACCGACTTGGCCCGGGGAGAGAGCCACAGGTGGCTCCCATCCTTGGTAACGGCATACCTTGGTAATGGCAACCTTGTGTTGCCAGCTACTCTTTCTCACACTAGGTCAGGTGAAGGGAACTGCAGAATGAACTCACCAAAGGGTGCCTTCATTTTGACAGTTTTAAATCTGACCTAGATAAACACCTTTCTAAGTAAAAATCTAACAGAGAGCAAACAAAGCTAGAATGTTTCTTAGGGAAACATTACTGTTTTGCTTCGAGGAAGATTTTTCTATGTGGGGAACTGTTCACAAATAACAGTTTCACCATCTGCAGTTTGAATGAATAGAGTCCAAAGAGGATTTTTCTAACTTCTGTTATATGTATAGAGAGGTCTAACATTTTAAAACTGAATTTTTAAAATTGTTTATATTATACTGCAGGAGAGAGGGAAATGCAGAGGAGCAGAGACCCTGAGCTATGTAAAGTTGTTAAGTTCTGCCAGCCTCATACTGTCTGAAGGACAATGGGAACATAAACAAATACATCACCTTGACATAAATCTATGCTTAATTACAGCACTATCACATTATATCTGTGATGGCAATCCAGAGTGATAATTATGTTGAACCTGACATTGGAAATTTCATCTGTTTCACTGTAAACCTGTCCGAGGGGAGCAGTACAGAGGAAGACCCATTATAATGAAGATATGCCTATCATCTTCTCATCTGACAAAATGGCCAACTCAACATTGCAACGACCCTACTCTGTATAGAGGTGTAATCTCTTATAAATCTTGTTTAGAGATACCATTTTAATGAGGTCAATAAATCTTTGCTATGGCATCCAGCATGCAAAATATCATTCTGGAGAGTGGATATATTCAGCAGCACTGCAAATTTTAGCCTTTTCAAGCTCCATGGCTGATGTCCAACAACAGCACAGCCAGATGGTAATCGCTGCTAGAACAGGAAACAGGTTTTTTAAGTTTTTCACAGTCCAAACTGCTCTTAAAACTTTCATCTAGGATTAAAAATCATGGCACTCAACCAGTAGAAAGGCTACATAAAGGTCTGCCAATAGAGCATTAGGGTCTGCCAATAGAGCATGGACATATGGGATGTTTTTATTAAGGACTAGAAACTTTCTACATTCTGTTTTAATTAGTTTGCAGGCAGCCTGCCTTATAATTCCTTCTGGCCTTATCTAATGAAAAATAGTGGGATGGGAAATGTTTGCTTATTAAACAGGCATCTTCATGACATTAGATTCTCCATGGAGATTCAAAGGGAGATGAAATCTTAGTTAAATCATGAATTTACATTACGATGGCATCAAAATTATTAGCCATATTCCATGGCTACACAAGTCACATTGGCCTAAGTCCAGTTGCTAGTCCCATCTAGAACAGCCCCATTGGCTCAATAGCTGAATGCTTTGTGGATGCTTACATAAGAGCCAGTTCTGCCCATCAACATCAATGGGACACTCACCTCAGGGCATACCTGTCAAGTTTCAGGAAATTTCTGTCAAATAAGGGAAATTTTCCGGCAAAAACGGGAAACTGGACAGCTATGATTATCCTGTGCTGACCTCCAGTCTAACACCAGTCTAATTGCAGTCTAACTAATACGGGTTGATGGCGGGAAAGAGTGTAAAATACAGGGGGTTAACAGAAATTTCCCGAAACTTGACAGGTATGCCTCAGGGGCATACAATTGAAATCTGATTTGCTGGATATTATCAAGTATAACTCATCTTACATTGAAGAAGTTTCATGTTTTTACATGGGGAGGAGCTAAAGTTAGTATGAGGAACAATATCATCAGGAAGTTGACAAACTATACAAGGGAAGCTCAACCATCCATGCTGTGTACATCAACTTGGGCCCTGAGCATCTTTGCAGCAGAATATGCTGCTCATTATGGCGTGCATCTGCAAACACAGAACAAGTTGTCATTGCTGTTAATGAAACAATATGTACAGTATAGTGACAATATGCCTCAAACCTACACCAGTTGAGAAAATATATTCTCTTATTGGTATCGCTCCACCTATGATAAGGAGAGAAGTAGCAGTGGACACCAAGAGAATTAAGCAATACAATGACCCTCAACAACCTCAGAATGGATGTGAGTCTCAAAGTCAGGTCTGCTGGCTGAAATCCAAGAAGTGCTTTATGGCAAGAACAAACATTCTTGATGGTACTCAAGAGCAAAATCAAATTATAAGATGGAAGAAGGAGCTCACTGAACAAGGAATAACATTAAAGGAGGATATGGCTGAGGAACTCGACCTTCCTTATGTCACTTAGAGGACTCTGAGTAGGCTGAGGGTTGGAGTGCCTATATGTAAGACCAATACTGTATGCTCAAGTAGAGGCTGCTGGTGGACAACAACACACTGTGTGAATGTGGAGAATCACAGAGTCCAGCTCATTTGCTAATCTGCTGATTATTACCAGAAAATTGTAATTTTGGCTAAGAAGGTGATTTCATTTTGGCAGTTTAAAGTCTGACCTGGACATGAAAGAAGAAGAATTGAGAGGAGCAAATGAAGGCTGCGCTCAACCTCCTCCTTCCTAAACTACCCTTCCTTCATTCTAGAGACTATGGGGCTGCAGTGGCTCAGTGGTTAAGAAGCTTGCCGTGTTAGCTGGAAAGCTGGCAAGTCAGCAGTTCGAGACCCAGGTACTGCATGATGAATTGAGCACTTGTCTCTGTCCCAGCTGAATAATCATGTCTTATATCCAGTGGTGGGCTCCCCAAAAAAAATTCTACCACACTGTGGGCGTGGTATGGTGGGCATGGCCAGGGGGAAAGACCTGTGTTGCACCCGAATTAGGACTACTTTATTTCAAAACTGGGATGGGCAGGGACAGCCAGAATTTCTGCTACCGGTTCTGGCGAAATGGTGCAAACCTACTAATGGCCACCACTGCTTATGTCCTATGTTTGTGACAAGGGACTAGGCTAAGAACATGGTGGCTGAAATCCTATTGGTGCAACTCTACCATGTTAGACAGATGATTTCATGAGCCACAATGATTGTTTTAAGAAATAAAAACATCTGACATCCTAGAAGGCCCTGGGGCTGGCCTGAGGTCTATTTCATTCTAAGGAAGCTGTTGGGAACCACGAGACAAAGGGAATCTTTAATCACTGAAAAGTGATACTACTGGGATGACTTTACTGGTAGCTACAGTTGCAGAAATTAAAGACCCTCTCCCCATGGAAGGCCCTGCATCCCCCTGAAGGCTCACTCATGGTGAAGCAGATTCCATGGGCACATTGGCCCTTTGGGAGTGGTGGGATCAAAAGTGTTTTATTTCTGGAAAACCCCAGTATGGCTCATGACATCATGAGTCTTATGTAGTACACATGGGTGTGCAGGGCACCATGGGAAGGCACTGGACAGGGAGTGGTGGGGGCGCCTATTTGGGGGGTTGGGGGTTGGAGGGGAATCCCATACATTGCTATTGGTGCCCCAGGGCGCAAGAGGGAAAGGCAGGGTGGGACAAAGCCTGATTGCCCGATACACCAGTATGCGCCTGGTAGTACAGCTATCGGCAACATAACTGTTATTTTCACACCTTGTGTCATCATATTATTTGCTGTGCAAGGTCATCTAAGAACAGTGACTCCTAAGGAGGTCAAAAGGGTTAGCATAAACTTTTTCAGTTGTGTCTCATTTCTTTGAAGCAAGTTTCTAAGATGGGCTCTCAAGGTTTTCATGCCACGGGCCAGACCACTCCCCCTCAGACAGCTGAGTGGGCCAGACACATGGTTTCCCCCATCATAAACACTGCTGCAAACTGTGGCAGGCACATTTGCGCATGCATGTTTATGGCTGTCGTAAATGCATCCGCTTCCGGGGTCGTTGCCACAGCCTGGATGGAATGGCATCAGGGGCTGGATCCAGCCCATGGGCCATAGGTTACGAACCCCTGTTCTAAGAGATGGTCCACCAGACACCTTCACTCCCAGTTTTTAAGAAACTGGCAAAATCAGAATTAATAAAAGCTGCTTTTAATTAATGCTTTACCTGGAATTCCCAAAGTTGCTTTAATTTGTTTAACTTTATTTAAAGTTAAGTCTGCCTGTAGCAGAGGCTTATCTGTTTGTTAAGGATTTTGCATAATGAATTTGTATCTTGTTTGTTTTCATTTATTTGCTGTGAACCACCCAGAGAGTGCTTGCACTAAGGGGCAGTGTGTAAATTTAAGGGAAGGGAAAGTTGTCTCTGTTCAAGGAGCTTCCCATGTAAATAATATAATTACATGCAAATGAAACTATGTTTGAATGAAACTAGTATACATAAAATGTGACGTGCTGGAACGGGCTCAGCAACCTTGTTCTGACCTCACTCGAAGGCAGTCTTTGATTTTGCCTGTGCATGGTTATGAGGGAACTTGTTTAATCTCGAGAGAGAGCAATGAGGACCCATCAGGCAAATGCTTTTCTGAAGGACTCCATACTGCAATTCTATTGGACATAGAAACTCACTGTACAGATACTCATAAGGGAGAAAGAATAAATTTACATAAGGTTAATCTTCTTCTCTTCCCTCTCATCCGCACATACAGTTCAGAGAGTGTCTCGATTTTAAATTAGGTACTTATCCTAACAATGGAGAAGCTAATTTGTTTTACAAGTTTCAACATAGACACTCTTCTGCGATAGCAAACAGATTTGCTCTGGGCTCCCAACAGTCGTTCTTCCTCCTCAAAGAACTTTGTGGGAAGGAATCAGTTTGGACTGCAGAGGTCTGATCAGTCCACCCCAGGATTGCTTCACTTTAATGGGATTCTCAACATTAATAACACTTCAAAAGTAGACTGCAAGATTATCAAAACTAGAGAGACTAAGCCCATGATGGCAAACCTTGGCACTCCAGATGTTCTTGGACTTCAATTCCCAGAAGCCCAAGCACCATGTGAATCCACGCAAATGGGTTAACTGCGATTCATCCAGCCCACGCTGCCCTCATCACTTCCAGAAGCGGAAGTAAAATGTGCCCATACGGGCAGGGGGGTTGTTTGAGGTGGAAATGCCTCCCCTGATTTTCATTTGTGCTCCTACAATGACTCAGGTAGAAACAGCATTGTTTAAAACACTGAACTGTTTCAATATTACACTGTAGATAGTGGCCTGAAGAGGCCACCTCTAGTACTGTGTCTTAGAAATATGTAATTTATATGTATTTCATGAATTTTACTGAATATTTATAGCCTGCCAATAAGTGAAACTTCAGGTACCAAACCCATTGATTTTTCAGTGAATATTTTTGGATGTGTGGAGAACTGAAACGACAGACACAGAACCTGCAGACACAAGGTGTGAATTGTGTTTCAAAGATAAACAATTTTATTTGTGCTTGTTCAATTACATATAATTTGAAAAGTTGGGGAGGAAGTTGTAAAAGATGTACTTTATACCAACACTTCTGGAGACCATCAGGTGATTGGAAACTGATTTAAAATGTTTTCTATCATATATGACATATATGAATTCATGACATCTCATCTATATGACAAAGGTTTTAAAATACACTGGGTTTTTTTCTTTTTAAAGAATCTTTTTTTCCCTCTCCAGTTAGCAATATCAAAGAGTTTATTCAAAAAAAAATTGCTTCTGTACTCTAGAACCCTAATCAGAAGTCTGCTGTTGTTGTTCACATTCAGTTTGCTATTCAGGTCTTTTAAATGCACATGCAACTACCAGTAATTGAATTCAGCTGCAGTCATTTGGAAAATGTGCTAAGCTTCCTCCAATAGATATTGCAGAGCACTTACGATTTTTTGTTCTCTTGTGAGAAAAGCAAGAAAACTAACAGAGAACCATTTCCTAGAAGGCATTCAGTTGGAAGTGGCTCATAGATAGCATAGTTAAGGCTTTTTCCTGAAGCATGTCAAAATGGAAATTGTCTCTTTGCATTTGCATGCTTTTTATATTTGTAACCTGACTTTCCTTCAGTGAACTTCTAAGGGCACTCAAGACTCTCCTTTCCCTCCACTTTCCAGTGTTTTTCCCCTTTTAACTGTAGGCTCATTAAGAAAATGCCAATCCCTTTAGCATGTTCTCAGATCTATTCCACATCAAAGAATGGGGTTGGAGGAAGAGGCAACTTGTTCTCAGATTTAGGAGAAACAGCTCCAAAAGGATCAATGTATCTGGTTACAGAGGGGCAGTGAATCTGCTCTGGATTTTAATCTGAACATTAGAGGAACTATCCAGGGTCCCTTCAAATTGGATAGCATATGTAAAATTCAGACTAAAATTTAGAGTGGATTCAGTGTCCCTGTGGTATCAGACTCTTCAATACTTGTTGCAGGAATACTAGTAATTATTTTTGTTTTCAAAAAATCAACATGACTGTACGCATTAGCCATAGCATGTGGCAATTCCTCCTTTCACTTCTCTAAGTCAGCTGTTATGCCTCTTCTTCCATGTCTAGGCCAGATGTGAAACTGCAAAAATGAAGGCACCTTTTGGGGAATTCATTCTGAAGTTCCTTTCGCCTGACCTAGTATGAGAAAGATTAGCCAGCAACACAAGGTATGCCCGATTGTGATTCTGGTTCAAAAATACCACACTCTTCAAAGAGGTTCTTTCTGTGTACTCTGAACACAGATGGTATGCTGAACACATACCATCCTCAGGTGGTCTGAATGCTTCAGGAAGTGTCGGTGAAGTTCAGTTTTGCCCAGGAAGGGAGAAGTGTCTCTAGAGAGGTTGAGTGAGATAATTGACAGCTTTTATTAATTTGTAGGCTTGCTATGTAGACTTTGGAAAATTCTCTTGAGTGCAAGGAGATTAAATCAGTCAATCCTAAAGGGAATCAACCTTGGTTGCTGCTTGAAAGGACAGATACTAAAGCTGAAGCTCAAATACCTTGGCCATCAAATAATAATAATAATTTTGCATCAGAAATTATTCCGGGTTGAAAGGATTTTTGCAGAAGAAACTCTGCTCAGGGAATGCCCAAATGAGGTTCATGTCCCCAAGAGCTTGGATAGAGACAGGTGCTCAATCCGTCATGTAGTACCTGGGTCTCAAACTGCCAACTTACCAGCCTTCCAGCTAACAAGGCAAGCTTCTTAACCACTGAGCCACCGCAGCCCCTGGCCATCAAATGAGAAGAGAGGACTCACTGGAGAAGACCCTGATACTAGGAAAGATTGAAGGCAAAAGAAGGGGCAGCACAGGATGAGATTGTTAGACAGCATCATTGACACAGTGGCTGAGGATCTGGGCAGACTCGGGAGGGTGGCAGATGACAGAGGAGCCTGGCATGCTGTTGTCCATGGGGTCACAAATGATTGGACTCGACTGTGCAACTGAACAAGGCCTGCTTTGAAACAATTGTAGGACATGAGAGGGAATTGACATGCCACAGCTTCCACTGAAGGATAACCTGAATATCCAGCCAGCAACCCTAGCTACAAGAGAGTTTGATGCACATCTTGTCGTCCTCAGAATGAACATAACATTGAAGACTCTATTGTGTGGAACAGAGAGATGTATCCAATTGTGTGTAACTAATACTTGTTAATAACATTGAGCATGATTAACCAATACCCTATTGCTGGCCTCAAATAAAATAGACTCATTGACCTTGAGATTTATGTAAGTATTGACTTACCATTCAGCAATTGATTCCACAAATCTACTCTTTAGTTGCTCTGTGATTTAAGAAAGGCACTGTTATAGACAATACAATTTTTAGTTCTAATGAGGGTGGAGATGAGAGAAAGCAAGGCCAACACTTTTAATCCTGAAGAGAAAGTACAAGAGGTAATGTGGAAAGGAAAGAAAGGTCACCGGAAGCTTCAATATATTGGTTTAGGCCAGTGTTTCCCAACCTTTGGTTTTTGGACGTCAGTTCCCAGAAGCCTAAGTCAATTCTCCAAAGCACTGATCAGCCAATGTACTGACTGAGGCTTCTGGGAATTGAAGTCCCTCTGTGGGGTGTGGTCCCCATGTTGAGAACCACTGGTTTAGACAAAAGGAAACAATTCATAGATTAGGACAAGTAAAAGACAAGTCTAGGAGCATGTCCAAACCACCCCTTATGGCGTAGCCTGGGCTTGCTTGCTTATTTAGTTAGTTAGTTAGTTAGTTGCATTTTTATACTGCCCATTTGGGAAATTTCCCACACTGGGACTGCCCAGTGTGGGAAATTTCCCAAATGGGCGGTATAAAATGCAATTAAATAAAATTAAATGCAATTAAATAAAACACAAAACAAATTAAAAATAAACCAACCAAATAAATCCATCCTAAAATAAAATAACTGGTGGATCAACAGAGGATCAACTGACTGGTTAAGTTTATTGCTAAAGGGATAACATTGAAAGGCTTCCTTGAATAAGAAATTTTTTAATTATTATTATTTTTTGAAGATAGCCAGTGATGGGACCTGGCGCAGCTCCACCGGTAGTGTGTTCCACAGCATTGGTGCCACCACCGAGAAAGCTCTATTTCTAGTTACAGTCTATTTAGCCATCCTCAGGGTCGGCACCTGGAGCTTGTTTATTTTTAGGTGGCTAGAGGACGAGGGAGGGGCTAAATCACACTTAGCCCCATACTCCTCCATCCAAACACTCAAAGTGACCCATTTGCGCATATAGTGAAGTGACTGATGTGGACAAATAATATACTTCCCCTTCTTCTTTACACAGAGAGGGAAAGTGTAATGTCCTCCCCTTGTTGACCTGTCACAGTGGTGAATTGGCAAGAAGAAGAAAAATATTGATTTCTGATTTCCCTTTGATCCCTAGCCATCACCACATTTAGTTCTCCTTATCTCATCCATTCCAGGATCAACAGAACAGTATAGCTCAGTGGTTAGAACAGGGCTCCCTAAAACTAGTGATCCTTAACACAAGGGGCTTCTATAGGTAGCTTGAGCTTCAATCTCTTTCCTTCCTGCAGCCACAACTGAAAGGTGATTAGATAATGACAAACAAAACACTACTATGTCCAATGTCTCCAAACAACATTTGCCTTGCTGACTGACATATTTTTAATATAATAACACAGCAATCTTTGTTATGTTTGTCACATGGGACCTGGATGTCACCTCAGATAGCTCTGAGATCAATGAGTATTTCCAACCTTTTAAAAATTGCCTGCAGTTCTAACTCCATGAATATGGATATAACACCAGAGGAACTGAATACCATTATTTTTATGTAACACTAGCTGGTTACCCGGCTTCGCCTGGTTTTTTTTTCCTTTAAAGGACATACACAATGGAAGGGTGGTGGAGACACGACTCGCTATTTCGAATGTTGGTGCACCTCCGCCTTGCACAGACCTCTGCATGTGTGCGTTCATTTGCATGAGGACTCTCTGGCCAATGGCTGTGGCTCGTGCACTGGTGCCTTGTTCTCCTTTTTGAACGTTGGCACGCCGCCATCTGCGAGGACCTCAGTGCATGCGCACTGCTGCCTGTCCATCTGTTATGTTGCTTGGGGGCATCCTCTTTGCAACCCCCTTTTGGGGGCAGGAACCACTGCCGGAGGTTCGGGTCTTCTTCCATGGACTGCTCCAAAGGCCAAGGTAGGTGAGTGGCAAGTGCTGGTGACATCCATTTAGAGGTGTGTGAGCCCATTGAGGAAAGACAAGACCTCACCTCTGTTTTATATATATATATATAGATAAACATACACTGAAATATTTATGATTTTTTTTACAAAGAATAGATGTACTTCTTTGTCTCTGAAACCACAATCAATTATATATACCAGATGAAGTGGGGGGAAATGGATCCTGGGAGCTTCATTGTAGAATGTTAATATTTGTTTCATTTTATTTATATGCTAATTTTCCCTCATCAAGGCAGCTCAGAATATTATTTTCTTCTTCTTCTGTATCTAGGCCAAATGTGAAACTGCCAAAATGAAGGAACCTTTTGGCGAGTTCATTCTGAAGTTCCTTTCACCTGACCTAGAGTGATAAAAATTAGCTGGCAACACAAGGTTGCCGTTACCAGGGTACGCCTGATTGTGGTTCAAAAATACAATCTTTGAGGAGGCTCTTTCTGTGTAAAGGTAAAGGTTGCCCTTGCTCGAAAGCCAATTGTATCTGACTCTAGGGTTCAGTGCTCATCTCTGTTTATAGCCAAAGAGTCAGCGCATGCCTCAACACCGAAGTGCACAGAATGCTGTTTACCTTCCACCAAAGTGGTCCCTATTTATCTACAGTACTTGCATTTTATTGCTTTCAAACTGCTAGGTTGGCAGGAGCTGGGACAAAGACAGAAGCTCACTCTGTCATGCAGTACTTGGGAATCAAACTCTGACCTTCCAGTCATCGAGTTCAGCATCTTAACTACTTGAGCCACCACAGCCCCTCTTTCTGTGTACCCCATGTTATTTTCTGAAAGGATACAAGTATATTTTTTAATATTAAAATACACTTCAATTTAAGAGGTTATAATATGAAAATGCAACTTGCATTGTGGTATATGTTAGGAATAGGTTATACTGCAATCATAAAATAATTGAATGGCCTATGAGGCCATTGAGTCCAACCCCCTGCTCAATGCAGGAATCCAAATCAAAGTAGATCTGACAGATGGTTGTTCAATTCTCTTTTGAATGCCTCGAGCGTTGGAGTGCTCACCACCTCCTAAGGTAATTGGATCTATTCTTGTACTGCTCTAACAGTTAAGAGGTTTTTCCTGATATTTAGCCTATATCTGGCTAATCTATACCTATAAATCCAAGGGTTAACCGTTGGAACTTGCTATACGTTTCTGCACCCGTCCATCCTATCCTGTACCGAGCCTCCTGCACTCACCCGAAACCGGTCCGGAGGTTACTGCAGTGTTGAGAAAGGCGCCAGTGGGGCATGAGCCCCACGAACGCGGAAAAAGGAAAAGAACTTCACTTCCCAACATTCTCTGCGCCGCATTGCACCACAGCCAATCAGGCTGAGAGGCGCGAGCAAAAGAACGTTGGGAAACGCGGCGCGGCCAATTGAATCGAGCTGCAGGAAAAAAACCGCTGCACAAACGCAAACCAAAAACGCAAAACTACAAGTCCCAATGTCCTGCATGCCATGAGCATGCAGAATGCTGAGAAAGCCGGAGCATGAAAAATAAAATTACAAAACGAAACGGGAGTCCCCAGCAGCCAGACGCAGCGCCTCACAGCCTCGCAAAACAAAAAGCCACAAAACTCCACTGCGAGACACCCACCGGCCTTTTTTCCCAGAGCAATAGGGAGAAGAGGAACTCCCTCTCCTCCACGCTACCCCCCTGAAGACACAGCGAGACCACCACCGGCCTCAAGGAAAGTTGAGCCGGGGTGGAAAAAAACCCAAAAAACAGGCAGCAGTTCATCAGGGGACGCACCATCCCTGGGGGATGACTGGCTGCTGCCTTTGTACTACCGACAGAGGTAATACAAAAGCAGCAGCCAGCAATCTGCAAAGAAGAGCACCACCCCTTACGGATTGCTGCCTGCCAATCTCCGGTTAGGTAAGCCAGGAGAGAAAGGAGACAAAGAGGAAAGAACCATCATCAGGCAGAGATAGCTCTTCTCTGCCTCCTTCTCCCCTGACCTACCTAATGAACCTTACCAGCCAGGGGAAGAATGGACTGACTGCCGGTTCCTCCTTTCCCCCATTGCTGCATTGAAACCAAAATTCAAAGCAGCAATGGGAAAAAGAGGAACCGACAGGCAGCCTGTTCTTCATGCAAACGTACACACCAACAACAAACACCAAAATTAATAAAAATAAATAAAACAAAAATAAATAAATAAATTTTCAAAAACCATTAATAAACAAAAAAGTAAACCACAAAATACACAAACAAAAACATCCACAATACCACAAAAGAACAGACAAAACACCTAACTACAACACGAAAATACCTAACTCTAACAACACAACCACCACAAATTACACAAATAAACAACAATGAAATAACAAAAATAAACAACACCAGAAATAAACAAACCAATTACACAAATCTAAAACCCAACCAAAACAAAAAAGAACAAACAGAAACACCTCCCAGCCCACCACCACAAAAACAAAACAAAGCAAAACCCCAGAAGAAAGAAAACCAGAGAACTCACCAGCTCGTCCTCCCTCCACGAGATCGGAACAGAAATGAAGAAACAAAGACTACTTACCGGAAGAAGCCCCACCTAGAGGCCAGGAGAGAAAAAACACGTGAAATGAAAACAAAACCACTAACAGCCCCAACTGCAGGGCAGAATAGTAAAAACCACTCAAAAACAATGAAGCCCCACCTAGAGGCCAACAAGAGTAAAAGCAAGTCAAACAAATAACAATACATCAAAAGTTTACACAAATAACAAACATATGTTACATAAATAAAATAAAAAAATTATAGCATCCTCTATTGATTTTTAACTCAAAAACAACAACCCCCCCCCCAAAAAAAGCAAAACACAATTTATAACAGCCCGGCAACGCCGGGCAACCTATGCTAGTAATATATTAAAAAGACAGAAAACACTTCTAAAAGTACATCTGCTAAAATGAAAGAAAGCACCACACTCCCTCCTCAACAGCCCATCCATTGATGTAAACCTGCCTGGATAAAAAAGACTTTGCCTGGGTGAGTGCAACTGTGTTTCACAATGTGAGAGAGGTACTTGATTAAGTGGTTTGACAATGTTTTAGGTATTGGTGGCTATTAGTGACAATGGTCATGAATATCAGAAAACAAAAATGCTGCAGCACTTTAAAGATGGTCATGAAGACACTGCTGCGAGCAAGCTTCTGGATATGTGAGCAGGGAGACACAGTTTCCTGTGAGCTTCGTAGAGACACTGAGGTCCCTGCTATGGAACAGCATGATGGGTTAGCTAGACCAGGGGGGGCCCAAAACTGCGGCCCATGGATGGGGGACATGCCCACCAATGGGGGAAGTGGTCAGGCCCCCACCGCAAAAAAGTTTGGGCACCGCTGAGCTAGACCTTTGCTCTGTTCCAGCTTTCTTCTTCTTCTATGCATTCAATGAAAGGCATATGCGCAGTAAACCTTGTTTACCTTTAAGGTGCCAATAAGCTTTTAATCAGCAATGACTCTTTTGTCATTCTTTTTTGGCAAAAGGAAAGGGAAAAAAATTGTAACTCTTTAAAGATAAATTATTTTAATTCACTCCAAGCTCTTGTAGATCAAAGTTGACTTCTGGTCTATATTAGTAACACAGCTACTACAAATATTTTATGGCTATTAAACAGTTTTGTCTCTTAAGAGACTCTGACCTCTGCCACAGAAACATCTCTTAGCACTCTCCTGACAGTGAAGTCCACCTGGCCTACTGATGTTGCCCTGCCTATTGAAGTAATTAACGGCTTGATGTATTTGCCGGCATATAAGACGTAGCAGAGTATGAGATGCACCCCATTATTACCAAAACAGCCCACTAGAGGCCACGATATAAAGTAAATACCGTATTTGCTGGCACATAAGACACACTCCATTTTTCTGGTGTATTTTAAGGGGGGAGTGGCCTTATATGCCAGCAAATATGGTACATCACAACTTCCTGTGTAAGCCAAGCATTTGTCTATTTGTCTACTATCAGCAGCATCACCTGGTCATGGAGTTATATAGATTGTGTATGTGTATTCCAGACTATGAGGAAGTTGACTCTGATCCATGAAAGATTAAAGGAAGATAAAACTGTTAGTCTTTACAGCACTACAATATTTTCATTTTCTTTTGCCAGCAGGCGAATGTGGTTATTTTTTTGGATTTTGTAATGGCAAATGTTGCAACGTATTTATAGGTTTTTTGAGCTAGACATGGTTCAGGGCATTTCATCATCTTTTCTCCCTCTTGTTATCACATTTTTCAGATGATCTGCATTGCTTTGAAATGCTAGTTGTTTTAAAGCCCCCACCCCCCTTACCTGGATTCCAGCTCATATGGCCTGATATGGCTGGCTGTGCCTTCAACAGTGCACCCTTGTCTCAGAAAGAAAGGAAGAAAATCAGGCTCACCACAGCTGAATATTTTCTCTCAGGTACTTCATTTTGTCATCTTCAAAATGAGGAACTTTTGTCAGGCTGCAGTGTTCACAATATCCTAAGGCACGGTTTCTCAATCTTGGGCCAACAGATGTTCCTGGACTTCGATTCCCAGAAGCCCTAATAAGCAGGTGTGCTGACTTGGGCTTCTGGTATTTGAAGTCCAAGAACACCTGAAGGCCAAAGGTTGAGAAGGCCAAAGGTTGTCCTTAGGTATACTGTACTGCCCTAGCATTTACATATGGGCAGAAGAGTTTATGTTCCACCCCATATGGATCAGCATAGCCAGCATACGCCAAGATTATGCACAAAGAGTGTCAGGTCATTTAGCCACAGGCTAGGAAGGTTACCTTTTAGACCAGGAAAACCAGTCCTGTGGCTTACGTTAGAGTCATCTCATGTGTGGATTTTCTCTTTTCCTGATGTCTTCAATTTTTCCCTAGCATTATTGTCTTTTCCAGCAAGTCTTGATTTCGCAGGGTGTGACCAAGGTACGATAATGTCAATTTATTTATTTATTTTTGTTTGGACGAAGAGTTCTTGCTTGTTTTGATGTAGGGCTCATTTCTTTGTCTCTTTTCTGTGGTCCACAGTATCAGCAAAGCTATCTTCGCATTTGTATTCTGATTTTCTCTCATTGAGCTCAGATTAGCACACCTGGCTTTCCTCTTCCCACTTTGCACCATAAATCCCTCTGGGTCTGGCTAGGACCAAAACTAATGAGTTTTATGGCCCACTTGAGCAATGAACCTAGATTTCCCACATAGGATCTTGACCTCATCTATTCCTTCTTTAAGGACTGCAGTGGCTGAAGTGGTTAAGATGCTGAACTTGATGACTGGAAGGTCGGCAGGTAAGCAGTTTGAGACCTGAGTACTACATAACGGAATGAGCTTCCATCTCTGTCCCAGTCTTGCCAGCCTAGCAGTTCAAAAGCAAGAAATTGCAAGTAGATAAATAGGGACCACATCGGTGGGAAGGTAAACATCATTCCCTACACTCCGATGTCTAGTCATGCCTGCCACATGTCCACGGAAACATCTGAAGACGAAGACGGCACTGGCTCTTTGGTTATAAACAGAGATGAGCACTGAACCCTAGAGTTGGATACAACTGGCTTTCAAGCTAGGGTGACCTTTACCTTTCACCTTATTCCCTCTTTGCTTCCAGTGTCATGACTGACTTTAGCACAAAGATCCTGGCTTGTTGCTGGCCATTGTTGCATTGGAACTAAGTTTCCAGGTCTCCTGAGTCCTAGACCAGGGGTTCCCAACCTTTTCAAGCTGGGGGTTGGGTCATGCTCTCTCACTCTGCTTTGAGGGCCAGATGGCCATTTTCCCCTGCCTGCACAATGGGGTGGCCATTTTGTCCCAACAGCTTCAAAGGGGTGGCCATTTTGTTTCTCAGATGCCCTTGGAGATGGGGGGGGGCAAATGAAATGGCACTGCAGGCTGGATCCGGCCCACGGGCCTTAGGTTGAGAACCCCTGATCTAGGATTTCCCTGGATAAGCTGAAAAGCAAAGAAATTAGGATCACATATTCAGGTGCTTGTCTACAATTTCATAAATAGTCCATAACAGCTGTGGATGAATGTCTGAATCCAGCTGTGCCTGGCCAAGGGTTTTGGAAATATCTGCCATTCACATAAACTCCACTAGAGGGAAATAAAGATATATATAAACGTCCTCATGCAGAAACATGCAGTTTCTCCTCAGTCATAGTTTCTAGCTCCATGAAAAATAAATTCCTGTAAGAATTTACATCCCTTGCAGGTTTCTATGGGGTACTGAAGGCTTGCAACAGTCATGGAGGTGGAAGAGGACATGCCAGATGGACTGGCTGTGAAGGCACACTTCGATAATATCCTCAAGGTTGCAGCAGTCCACTGCAGTCTCGGTGTTAAATCCTGCATGTCTCATTTCATATGTGTCGCAGGAGATGGCTCCGTAATCATAATGTGTGGGTCACTTCATGGCAAGCTGGGAGCCACCTTAAACAAATTCACACCAATGACATTTTTCCTGCTTCAGGAAAAAATGCATTCTCGGATACAAGTTGCAGCTGACGATGACCTAATAATTAGGAAAAGGTCTCCGTTTCCCTTGCTCGAAAGCCAGTAGTGTCTGACTCTAGGGTGCAGTGCTCATCTCTGTTTACAGCCAAAGAGCCAGCACTGTCTGCATCTGCAGATGCTTAGATGGTCACATAGCAGGCATGACTAGACACTGGAGCACACATAATGCTGTTTCCTTTCCTGCCAAAGCAGTACCTTGCAGTTTCTTACTTTCGAACTGCTAGGTTGGCCAGAGCTGGGAGAGTTGATGGGCATCTACCTGGTTGTGCGGCACCCGGGTCTCAAACTGCTGACTTGCCAGCCTTATGGTCATCAAGATCAGCGTCTTAACTACTAAGCCACTGCAGCTCTTGTCTAATAGTTGCACGCCTGCTAATGAGTACAAGCAGAACTGCAGTTGACCACTCATTCTATCTGGGATATGTAACCCCTTCTGCTCACATTAGTAGGAAAAGCACAACTATGAGGAGGAAAGAGTACAATTCACCTGAACAGCAATTTTCAGAAATTAGCCAAATTATTGAATGATTTCTTCCTCCCAAATGTTCCATTTGCGGAACAGTGAGTGCTGCAGGATGGAGTGAGAGCCCATCAGCTGTCCCAGCTCCTGCCAGCATAGCAGTTCAAAAGCAAGAAATTGCAAGTAGATAAATAGGTAAGATAACAGCATTCTTTGCACTTCAGCGTCTTATCATGCCTGCCACATAACCATGGAAATATCTGTAGACACATACAGCGCTGTCTCTTTGGCTGTAAACGAAGATGAGCACCAGCCCCTAGAGTTGGACACAACTGGCGTTTGAGCAAGGTTGAACTACTAAATTACTGATATGCGATTGTACCAATTTCCTCATTATTTACCCCCTCCCCTTTTCTTTCGTCTTTTCTTTTTTCTTAATGGGTTAGGGAGGATATGGGATGGTTTTTAGATAGTTTTTATGAATGAGTTTTTTATTTGTTTTAATTTAGGTTTTAATTGATATTTTAATTGAAATTTTTAGACCATGTTGGAAGCCGCCTTGGGTCATCTCGGGATGAGGAAGGCGGGATATAAATACTGTAAATAAATAAATAAACATGTGCATAATAATGTGTTTTCAATATAGTAGTGTGTGACAAAATTTACATTTCTTTAAGGATTGAAAACAAAACAGGTCAGCAGTTCGATTCCCGAGTACTGCAGGACGGTTTGAGCTCCCGCCTTTGTCTCAGCTCCTGCCAACCTAGCAGTTCGAAAGCAAGAAATTGCAAGTAGATAAATAGGGAACACTTTGGTGGGAAGGTAAACAGCATTCCATGCACTCTGGTGTCTAGTCATGCCTGCCACATGACCACGGAAACGTCTGCAGAAGCAGACAGCACTGGCTCTTCGGCTTTGAAACAGAGATGAGCACTGAACCCTAGAGTCGGATACAATTGGCTTTCGAGCAAGGGAAACCTTTACCTTTACCAGTAATAAAATGGTAGTAAATTTGAGGTACTGGCTAAAACACTGTTGCTTAGCATAATGTCACACTACAGCAGGTCTATTGAATCAACTAAGAATTTGGTAAATCAGCTTCTCCTTAAGTTCTCTTGATTAAAATAGCCCTACTCGATTTAGCATGATGTGACAACTAGAGTAGGTCCATTTGAATCAATGGAATTTCCAGAGAAGTTGATTCAGTGTGCTTAATCTGCCATGGCTTTCTATGATGAGCCAATGAGGTTTTTAAAATCATTTCTTAGACCTTTAATTTTCTTTCATATAACTGCTACTGTGAAAATAATTATTATTTTTTAAAAAAGAAACCTCTCCAAAGGCTTTTAGAATGTGAATGTTAATGACAAAATTAAATATTATGTTTTGGGGAAAAGAAAGAAAACATTAAAACCATAGTAAATTGTTTGCTTTATTGATATTTATAGAAATAATATGATTTGTCCAAATATGCAATAATGTAGCACAATAACCTAAAGCAATAAATAATCTAGTTTGGATAGTGGGGAAGAAAATATAAGTAGATTTACAGCTTGATATTTATTATTACTTTTTTCATATTCTTTTTCTGTAAAATATGTTATGGTTGCCATAAAGTGACAAATCAGCATTGTTTAAGACAGCTCTTTGAATTTGACGCCTACTGAAAAGGCGCGCTTCCTGGTTTTGCCGTTTGGTGCGGCTTTAGTTTAAACACAGAACAAAACACAGTTCTCATAAATAATACTTGGACACAACAGTTGCCCAAACTATTTGTGCAGGGAGCCTGACCACAGACTCTTGACAAAGTCAATGAAATATCCCATTACCACGGATGGATATCGAGACTGAGTTCTGTTTCGCCCATCGTCTCCTGTTTGAGTAATTACTTGCCACTGATATATAGTTGCTCCTTATGATTCCGTCTGGTTCCTGTTTTCCTGCTTATTGTTCTTCTACACTTCGTTTTGGACTCCTATTCATTCTCATTGGACTTTACGGATTTTTGACGGTTTATGACCATGGAATTGAAATTGAATTGAAATTGAATTGAAATTTATTCTTATATACCGCTTTCCTCGTCCAGCAGACAACCCAAAGTGGTTCACAATGCATAACGTACAGAAATACAATATAGCACCAATACAAAGCAAAATACAATTTCACAAGCAAAACAACAATGCAAAATTACGCAACAGTACATGGAATGCAACGTCCTATATATTCAGCATTTGTAATCTACTTTAGATTGTCGTTAACTCTCTGGGGACTTTGTGGTTTTAATATTAAATACTTTTCATACATTGGTCGTTTCATCTTTTTGAGGGTGTTTTTCCTCTTCCTGTGCTCCCACACCCTAGCCGTTTTTCTTTTTCCTGTTCCTCGCACGGCATGACGGACAAAGGCTTTTCCTTTTCCATCTCTGAAAGGGATCGCATACTCAATTCCACCATTTCCCTTAATCTCTCTGAAGGTCATGAAGAATCTGTTCTCAACAAATTAGAACACTTAGAGAAAAAACGCATTAGACTTGGTCTTCACTCTTCATTTTTATTAGAGTATTATAAATCTTAGATTATCCCCAGGGGCCTCAGGATGCCCAAGGGCCCGACTCTGTTCTCAGATAATAAGGTGTTTTTAGAGAAATGGACATCTATTCTCGATAGATGTTCGTTTGATCTTATGTTGCTTATCATCGACCAATGCAATAACGACTTACTTTCACTTGACTCTGATATTGATACCATCAGAAAGGACTTGTCTTCCTCCAGTTCCTCCAAGCCCTCCAACATCACCAATCTCGAACAAAAACTCTCTGAATTTAAAAATGGTCTACTCAGCTTTAAGAACAAAAAATTAAATAGGGACAAAAACGACTACCAAAATGCCCGGATTTACAAATGGCAATTCATTCGTCCTGCTGTTTCCAAGCAAGTCACTTGGCACAGACCTTTAGAAGACACGGAATATGAAACCACCGACTCAGATATAGTGGAATCATCCGGAGATGAACGGACGCGTGATCCTTACCTGTTTAGACCTAACAGATCCAAGCCTGGGTCATCTTCATTCTCTAACAATACCAACAGAAATAATTTTTTAGGATCCCGCCCATTCAAGCGATCCAAGAAGAAGTAACACCTTCCCTGGTCTTCAACCTGTCCGACAGAGTCCTTATGGTAAGGGAAACCCAACTATTAAATCTTGGTTTGGGTTTTGTTCCAACCCCTAACTATTCCCCTTTCCGTACTCGGGTTGATGTGTTCAAATTAATTCAGCTTCTTAAGTTACGAGCTTTCTTCAAGGACTCATCCAATGAGAATAGGCTGTTTACCCCTCGGTCTACTTTCACCCCCACTGTTGATAACGCGTCCATTGATGTCTTCAAACAACTGGTCCTCCGCGATATTTCTTCCTTCGAAAATAACTTCAGGTGCTCTCATAATCTATCTTCCCATGACATCACTTTGCTCCATAATTTAGGCAATGATCCCAACATCATTATAAAATCCGCAGATAAAGGTGGAGGTTTAGTTATACTTAATAGAGTAGACTATTTCAAAGAAGCTTCCGCCCAACTATCCAACACCTCTTTCTACCTCAAATTAGACCATGATCCAACTCCACACATTTCTAATATTATTTCTGTTGTGCTTCAAGAAGGGTTATCTATGAGTTACATTTCCAACAGTACTTATAGGTACAATAAATTCCCCAGGGTTCCTGTCTTGCATCTACTTCCCAAAATTCATAAGGTTAATTTTGATTCTGTATTTCTCGTCACGTCCCTTGCAGACCTATCATTTCAGCGTACAATTCCCTATTAGAGCCATTATCCAAATTTGTTGATCACCATATCAGACCCTTTGTTCTTCTCACACCTTCTTATGTTAGGGATTCGTCCCACTTCATTCAATCTTTGGAAAATGTTTCTGTTCTGCCTGGTGCTACTCTCCTCACCATGGATGTAGCATCACTTTATACTAATATCCCTCTCCCAGAGGTCAGAACCATCATAGAGCATCACCTCTCCTCTCGTTCGAATCCCGACCCCCCTACCAGCTTTTTGTTGGACCTTTTGGATATTTGTTTTGAAAACAATTTTTTTCGGTTTGATAACACTTATTATTTACAGGTCCAAGGGGTCGCCATGGGTTCGAATTTTGCTCCCTCTGTGGCGAACATATTTATGAATCATTTTGATAAAACTTTTATTTTGGACACTGTTGTAAATCCGTTCTTTTCTGATATTATTTTTTACAAGAGATACATTGACGACTTATTTTTTGTTTTTAAGAACCCTCTTCTTGTACCTTCTTTTGTGGATTGGATTAACTCGCTACATGTCAATCTCAAATTTACTCATTCTGTTAGTTCTATTTCCCTACCATTCCTTGATCTGTCTATCTTTATTCAAAATAATCAGTTGAAAATGCATCTGTATCAAAAGCCTACAGACAGACAGGCATACCTACAATTTTCTTCATTCCACCCCCACTTTCTTAAAACGAACATTCTCTTTAGTCTCATGCTGAGAGCTAAAAGAAATTCTACCAACAACGCAGATTTCCGACTAGCGTTAGATCGGATTGATAACGCCTTGCAACACAGGGGTTACCCCGTGCATGTCATTAGAGCTGCTAAGGCCAAAATTAATACCCGCCCAAGAAATACTCTCTTTAATCTATCTGCGAGACCTCCCAGATCCAACGTTTTTTGGTCGCTTGACTACACTCCCTTGGCCACTAGAATTAAACAATCTATACTTAGACATTGGCATATTGTTGATTCCATCTCTGGATGTAGTCAGCCATCTACCATTGGCTATCGTAGAACTCGCACCTTGGGCAACCTTGTTTCCTGGACCGATGTCTCTCGCACTGAGCCTCGTTCTAGTTTACCTAATGGTCATTATAGATGTGGTCACTGTAAATCTTGTAGCCACATGTGGTGCACTAGCCATGTCAGTATTTCCAGCAGTGACTTTAAACTCGATCTGTCTTCTTTCTCTAATTGTAACAGCCATAATATCATCTATATGATCATTTGTGAATGTGAGCTTGCCTATGTTGGACAATCAAGACGCTCTCTTAAAATCCGACTGGGGGAACATTTATCTTGAATCCGCAACCATGTCTTAACAGCGCCCCTGGTCAATTATTTTCTCGAGACCAATCATTCTCTCAGCAAATTGAAAGTTGTCGTTTTGGAGACCTTACGATCCAATCCTTATGATAGAGTTGATTTTCAACGTCTCCTCCTCCAATGGGAGGCTTTTTATATACATAGGTCTCGTACCATTATCCCGTTTGGTTTAAATACTGATATGGATCTTTCTCCGTTCCTTTAAATTCTAAGGTTTATATATTCCGTTCTCCTTTAACTCATTGTTACTTTGAATCACACGTGTGGCTTATTGAGTTTACTGTCTTTATAATCCCAGTATTTCTTAGTCTGTTTAACGCTGTTACCTTATAAGACTATTCACACTAGAGGTTGTATTCAGCGCGACAATACTCTTATTCAGGTATTTTACTACTTGCTACTATGTATCAATTTCTGTTTATGCTATGTATCAATTTCAGTTTATGCTATGTATGTTTGTTTGTACTTCACTTGCCCGTTCTTGTTATACTAGTGAGTGTTTTAACCTTTTCACAGACTCTTGATAAAGTCAATGAAATATCCCATTACTGCGGATGGATATCGAGACTGAGTTCTGTTTCGCCCGTCTCCTGTTTGAGTAATTACTTGCCACTGATATATAGTTGCTCCTTATTATTCCGTCTGGTTCCTGTTTTCCTGCTTATTGTTCTTCTACACTTCGTTTTGGACTCCTATTCATTCTCATTGGACTTTACGGATTTTTGACGGTTTATGACCATGGACTGCAACTTCCTATATATTCAGCGTTTGTAATCTACTTTAGATTGTCGTTAACTCTCTGGGGACTTTGTGGTTTTAATATTAAATACTTTTCATACATTGGTCGTTTCATCTTTTTGAGGGTGTTTTTCCTCTTCCTGTGCTCCCACACCCTAGCCGTTTTTCTTTTTTCACGCTCCTGGAACAGCTGAGCGGGCCTGACCACACCCCCAGATGTGGGAATGTTTGCGCCTGCATGACAGGAGCCACTTCCAGGAGTGGTTCCAGATGTGTTTGTGCATGCGCAAGTGCGTCCACGACACTCCCAGAAGTGGTTTTGCCACTCCCAGAAGTGGTTCTGGATATCTCTGCACATGTGCAAATGCATCCCCGCCACTCCCTGAAGTGGTTTTGCAAAGGCGAGAGGCAGGGATTCGTCAGGGTTGGCTCCTCCCCTGATGGATTCCTGTCTCTTGCCCTTGACATTCTCCATCTGTTGTTTCGAGGGCTATTTTCAAAATAGCGGAAGGAGAATTGGAAGGGCGAAAGGCATGAATCCGTCAGGGGAGGAGCCTACCCTGGCAGATCCCTTCTCCCAGAGGGAAGTGGTTCGCTTCTCTCTTTGTTGGCGGCGGCCAAAAGCTTTGTTGCCCACCAACCAAGAGAGAAGCAACCCCCCATGGAAGACAATTGCTTCCCTCCGGGAGGTGAAGCCAAAACAAAGCGCCATTCTTGGCCTTCGTCTCCTGGAGGGAAGTGGTTTGTTTTCCTTGGTTGGCGGGGGCCAAAGCTTTCAGCCTCATTGGAAGGCTCCCCCTCCTCCCTGCTACCCCGTCAAAGCCATGGCAAGGCTGGCACTGGCCTTCGTCCCCGGGGCCGTGGGGAGAAGAGGGGCTCCCCCTCCTCCCCGCTGAAGCCATGGCAAGGCCACCACCGGCCTTCGTCCCCAGGGCTGCAGGAAGAAGAGGGGCTCCCCCTCCTCCCTGCAACCCCGCTGATGCTGCAGCAAGGCCAGCACTGGCCTTTGTCCCCAGGGCCACAGGGATGGCTTCCATCCGGGAGACGAAGACCGAGAACGGAGTGCCGTTCTCGGTCTTCGTCTCCTGGAGGAAAGTGGTTTGTTTCCAAGGCAATAGCGTGTCGGCCGTTTTTTAAAATGTGCATGCCGGCTGCCCCGCCTCCTCCATGCTCGCGTCCTTCAGCCTTATTGGCTGAGGGGTGGCGTGATGCAGAGGACGCTGGGAAGCGTGTTTTTTTGTTCGGGTTCGTTGGACGTTGGCCCCACTCTCGGCTTCCTGATCCTTGCGGCGATGCTCGCAGGGTCAAAAGGTAAGTGTTGACATCTCTTTACGGGATAGTAGAGATGGGTGTGGCCATGCATTCCAGACACACGTAGCCCATCCTCCTTATAAGTATAGATTTACAATTTTTTTGCAATTTTCTGTGCAAGCATATTAGAGAGCAAACAAAACAACAGCAACAACAAAGGAAAATGTTGTAGCACCTTAAAGACCAACTCCTGCATTTAAATGTGAGCATTTGTGGATCAAGTCCACTTTGTCAGAGATAGTTCTTAGGAAGTAAACACTGAAAATGCCAATGATCCTTATTAACAAACTATGTTTGTTTCATGCGAGAAATTGTATTGGAACGCACATCTGTTCTGCTCTAAAAAAATAAACAAAGGAAACCCTTTCCCCTCCTCAGCTCTTTTCCTTTAAATGTTAAACCAAAGAAGAATGAACAAAGTTCGTCAGCTGAAAAATAAAATTGCTCATGCACAAAGTCTTTCTGCATCCCTTCAGCGATCTTGAGCCTTTTGCCTGCTGTTTAGTTAGAAGTCTGAGCCAAAAAAATGTTGGAGAGAGAATTGTATGCTTTGAAAATATGCTTAGGTCATGAGGGAATGGAAAAAGAAAAAAATCTCTACTCAATATCCCTAATTCGCTTAGGATGGCCAATGATGTATCCTCAGAAAGGATGACAAAAGAGGGCCATGATTTGCATCATATATGACAGTTTATAGATACAGATGCTAAATGATACATGCTCATAATGATTGTTACCAGGTTCTACCCACTCCTCTTTTTCACCCTTCCCCCTAATCTTCTGACAAAAGGGAGGGCAGGGGGATGTTGTAGTACTGCTGTCTTTGGTCAGTATGGAGGAAGAGCCTACAAGAGTAGTAGGTAACAAGAGTAGTAGGGTAACATGGCTCCTGTCAGAGATACTAGTCCCGCCTCCATGATTAATGACCCCCCACTAGCCCCACTCCTTGACCTCTGACCCCAGTCCCATAAAATAGCCATTAAACACACCCACGCATTAGACAGCCATTAAACACACCCACACATGTGTAAATGAACCCGTGCCTGTCGTAAACACTGCTGTAAATGCACCTGCGGCTGTTGTAAACACGTTTACAACAACCATGGACACATTTCATGGCAGCGTTTATGGCGGGAGGAACCACATGACCTGCCCGAACAGCTGTCTGGGATGTGTGGTCAGGCCCATGCATACCTGTCAAGCGTGGCTCCGGACAATATGGGACCTGCACAGAAGGCTTCTACACAGAACCCTTCTGCACATGCGCAGAACCCTTATACGCATGTGCAGAAGGCTTCTATGCATGCGCAGAAGGGTTCTATGCAGAAGGGGATGCACAGTAACTACTTTCCCTCAAATTATGGGATGCCGTCAAATTATGGGATGGCAGCGGGTCCAGGCGGGAAAGTAAAAAAAGTGGTGCTGAATTACGGGAAATCCCAGCCAATATGGGATACTTGACAGGTATGGGCCCATGGCACGAAAAGTTTGAGAACCCTTGCTATATCCATATCCATATCTGTATCGATTTCAAAAAGGAAGGATGCACAACTATACGGCAGGGATTCTCAACCTGTGGCCCATGGGAGAGAGGCAGCCTGCGGCACCATTTCATGTGGGGGCCCCACTGCCTCCACCACACCAGGAAGTGCCATGTGGTGTAGGAAGGGCAAAATTTAACTATGTTTTTAAATGATGTTTTAATTGATTTTTTTAAATTGCTGTTTAATCGGATGGTTTTTATAATATGTTGGAGGCCGTCTTGAGTCATCTTACGATGAGGAAAGCAGGAGAGAAAAAATGTATATAAATAAATAAAATGGCCGAATGGCCCCTAAAGCTATCCGAGTGTGACCTGGGCCCTGGCTTTAAAAGGTTGAGCACTCCTGCTGTAGGGTTTGTTTGGTTGAATCCATGCCAGGCCCACGACTTTCTCAGTTTCCCATCCAACACTGACATACTATGAAAATATGTTTCAGAACAAAAAGGATTTAAAATTATGTGTAGGGCAGGGTAAGCAGAACTCGAGCAGAGGTGTGGCAGAGCGGACGAAAGCAAGTCCCAGCTGGGCTGACAGGAAGCGAAAAAGACAAGCAGACTGAGTGGGTGGGGATGTACAAAATGGTATGCATGCAGGGTGGATCTCAAGTTGTGAAGAAAAAAATGAAACAGAACAACTAAAAAGTTAAGCAAGAATCCAGCAAAGCATTAGCCAAGCTAGGATGACACAACCTCCTCCAGGTTCTTGGAGTCAAGCAGTGACCTCTCGCTGCCCTAATGAAATAGATTTAGGAAGCTTCTATTGGTTAGCTGTAAGAAAGATATATTGCCCATACAGTAATATATAGCTATTAGAAAGAAAAACAAGTACTGTATATTGCAAGTCCAGGAGTATTATTAAACCCTTAGTAATCTCAATTGCAGATCTGCATAAATTATAAGAACAAGAATATAAATCATAATAATTGGTAAAGGTAAAGTTCACCCTTGCTCAAAAGCCAGTCATATCTCTGACTCTAGGGTTCAGTGCTCATCTCTGTTAAAAGCCAAAGAGCCTGCACTGTTTATGGCAGGCATGACTAAGCTAATTCCCAAAAAGCACTGATCAGCCAATGTAATGACATGTGGCAGGTATGACTAAATACCGGAGTGACTGGAACACTGTTTACCTTCCCACCGAAGTGTTCTCTATTTAGGTAAAGGTAAAGGTTTCCCTTGCTCGAAAGCCAGTCGTATCCGACTCTAGGGTTCAGTGCTCATCTCTGTTTCTAAGCCGAAGAGCCAGCGCTGTCTGCTTCTGCAGACGTTTCCGTGGTCATGTGGCAGGCATGACTAGACACCGGAGCGCACGGAACGCTGTTACCTTCCCACCGAAGTGGTCCCTATTTATCTACTTGCAATTTCTTGCTTTCGAACTGCTAGGTTGGCAGGAGCTGGGATGAAGACGGGAGCTCATTTCCGTCCTGCAGTACTCGGGAATCGAACTGCTGACCTTCCGCTTCCCAGTCAGCGTCTTAGCGACTTGAGCCACTTATCTACTTGGAATTTCTTGCTTTCCTGTAAGGTTGGCAGGAGCTGCGACAGAGATGAGAGCTCACTCCATCATGCAGCACTCGGGACTCAAACTGCTGACCTGCCGACCTTCCAGTCTTCAGTTCAGCATCTTAACCACTAAGCCACTGTAGTCCCTGTATAATTACATATACAGAGGATGCTAAAACGTATAGACATTTTAAGAAAGAAAAAACTATTAAATGTATAATACTGTACTCTATATATACCAATAAGAAAAGAGGAATACAAGTCAACCTTGACTTCTGCAATTACAAGAGGTCAGGTGTTCAAAGTGGTTACTATCAGCATTGGTATAAATCCAATAAACATAAACATTCACAGATGCTTCTGGTTATGGCGAACTACAGCTTGAGCAACATTGACCAAAATGTACACTTGTATTGCTGTGAATGCTGTTTCAATTCCTTCCAAAAGTACCACCTGTGTAACTGGTTTTCTATGGTACACCACATCTTTTAAGATCCCCCATGGGTACAAGTCAAGGGTGTTAATTCAGGTAAACATTATTTCGCTTTTGTTTGGCTAGTGGATGACAAACATGGGCTTGATATACAAATTTGATTGCTAAAGCAATATTTGTGGAAAAATACAGAAAACATCTTAATCATAGAGATTGCACACTTGCATTAAAAGCAAATTTGACCTAGGCCTCATGTTTGTACTTTAGATACATAATGTATTAAAAGTATTAGATGTCAGATGGGTCAAAGGAAAAATGGAAATACAATATCAGCAGGCTGGTTTGTGATCTCCTATATAGTCGTATATATGGACCACAAGGAAGTCAGCTGAAGACACCAAGCGCCACGTCGCCTCCTCCTCTGGATGATGCCCTTGACCCTCCCTCCTGGGGTCAGGGAGTAGATAAACTGTGGTTCGTTGAGGTCATTGAGCCTGGACTCCAGAGGACGTTGAGCCCAGACTCCGTCAGGGGACGTTGAACCCTGGGCTCCGTTGAAGATGCTGAGCTCTGGACTCTGACCGCTGGGCCTCACTATTGTCTGACTGTGGTGCCGACAGAGGACAATGTGGTTTACCTGATTTATTTGTTGTTCTATTGCTTGTATTTATTTATCGGGATTTATTGTGCTTTTGATGTTTATCTGATATTTTGTGATGCTTTGTGATACTTTGTTAGCCGCCCTGAGTCACATTGCAAGTGGGCAGAATACAAGTGAAAACAAACAAACAAGCAAACAAACAAACAAACAAATAAAGGTTGAGCACAGAAGAATAGATTCCTTTGAACTGTGGTGCTGGAGGACTGCAAGGAGATCAAATCAGTCCTTTCTGAAGGAAATCAACCCTGACTGCTCCTTGGAAGGACAAATACTGAAGCTGAAACTCAAGTACTTTGCCACCAAATGAGAAGAGAGGACTCACTTGAGAAGGCCTTGATGCTGTGAAAGATCGAAGGCAAAAGGAGAAGGGGAGGGCAGAGGGTAAGGTTTGCTGACTGCTGAAAATAAGCAAAGACACACATAACATTGGTAAATACACTTAATATGTAAGTTGAAGTTTAAGGACAGTAGGAATAAAAGAACATTGGACACTAAATGGATTAACTCACTGAAGGAAATTGCAGTCTTGACTTTGCAAGACTTGAGCAGGATTTTTAATGAACTTTCAGAGGTCACTAGCTCATCAGTAAAAAGCAATGTGACAGCACATTGAATTTTCTTTCATTGTCCTTTCTGGAAGTATAAACTGTTCCACTATTGTTGCATAGCCCTGGTTGACTAATTGAAGAGGCCAGCATGAGATTTTAGCATTTCAAGTAATACTAGTTCTAGGGTTTGGAGAAATGTTCTATCATTCCTTACTCCCTTAACGTAGCCACTGGAAAGTTTTCAAAATGAAATAGTTATGCTCAGTCATGATATACGTCAGCTTTCAGGGTGTACTGAATGGTTCACCAAGAAGAACGAAACTGAAACACAATAAGAACTCATTTGGGCATGTTCCTTTGGTAATCTGCAACCAGTAAATCAAAAATAAGAATGATGAATTATGCAACAAATTGTACTTTTGGCTTCAGTAGGATTGGTCTTTTTGCCTCTTGGTGCTGAGACAATAGCAGCATTTCACAGCTGAAAGGAAGTTGTTGAGTCTATATTGTTTCCTCTGACTAAGAAATTTTTCAAATACAGGTACTTGTACTGCTCTACAGTTTTACCTAATGCTGTGGAAATTTGGAGGCTCTGGAAATATCACTTGTTCCATAGTCATATCTATCAAACAGTCTCCTAAAGCAACAAATTTAAAAAGCTGCCTTCTAAAAAATTCTATGCTCACAATGAAACTAAAGGGTGAAAACTGGTTGGATCATACCCTCTTCACCAGTTTTTCCCAGCCTTTGGTTTTTGGACTTCACTTCCCAGAAGCCTAAGCTAATTCCCCAAAGCACTGATCAGCCAATGTACTGACTTAGGCTTCTGGGAATTGAAGTTGCCCTGTGGGGCGTGGGGCTCACGTTGGGAGCCACTGCTCTACACTCACAATATAATGGTACTCAATCAAATTTCACAGGAAACATGCTAGTTTTCAAGTTATCTAGATCTCTTAATGAAGCAAGATATTACAAAATCAGGAAGAAAAAAATTGGAGAGGGTTTGGTCTTAAAATTATGTCAGATGTAATATCAAACTGCCTCAAACTACATGTACCGGGATGCAATGCTCCGATGACATATCCTAGGTATATATATATAGGTTTTCCCGCTTTACCTCGTCCTACCCTTTAACCTACCTCCAAGACCCCTTGGAACCCTGCATGGATACCCTTGATCCCCAAATAAAGACTTTTAAATGAAATTGATCATGAGTTATTCGCATCAACCATCAGAGATCTCTACAAATTATATACTCTTTATGGTATTCTGAGATGAAATGGAGGAAGACAGCTTTAGAGGCATTAAAATGAGGCTTTCCCAATTGATGTGATAGATTTCACCCAGTGTATTTTGTAGTCTTGATGAGAGAAGAAAGGCAAAAAGGTTTGGTCCTCCATCTTAAAGAAAATGAAAATCCTCAGGCTAGAAATAGACATTCTAAATAGCTGTCACTGGAAGAATAAAATGCTTAAGGTAGGATTGTGAGTGAGCGTCACAGAAGAAGCTTTTCTCATCTTCCAGAGTTTGGAAATTGGCTCAAATTTTATCAATCTTCAGAATTTAAATGATGGGATTACTTCTAAAGTCTGATGATTGTTTGTTGCATTTATACCCCACACTTTTAGTGCAGATAACGTTTATTTTCATCTTAATTTTAATTAGTCCCCAAGGAAAAGCCTATGTTTTCCCCACTACCCTTTGCCTTGTACAATAATTTCTCTACTTCCCTTATCCAGTAATTCATTAAGCTTTTTATTGACGGTTCTTCTGGGACTTTATCAGAAGCTGTGCAATTTGTTTCATTGTTCTAGAAGCTATAGGGCACTGGTGGCGAACCTATGACATGAGTGCCAGAGGGGGCACTCACAGCCCTCTCTGTGGGCACATGTGCTGTCTCCCCAGCACAGTTTGCCCTGCCCCTCTTCCCAGCAGCCCAATGGGAACGCTTCCTCCCTCCCCGCAGCACAGAATTTGCCCCGCCCCTCTGGCCACTCGGTCTCTAAAAGGTTCACCATCACTGCTATAACATAATGGGCAATGGATCAGAAAACTGCACTTTAAACAAAATGAACAGTGGAACCAATGGGTTGGACATAATTACAGTGGCAACACTTCGTAACTGCTCTCCACTGACAAAATATTAACAATTTACATTTATGTGCTTTTCCAGAGGCACGCACATCTTCAGCTTTTGATCATGCAGAAAATACAACTTCTTACCAGACAAAATTGACAATACCAGGAGAGGCATTTAATAGAAGCCAGATAGTAGTCTCTGTTGCACCAAGAAATACAGAATTTGGGAACTTATTCGTATGGTATCCTTTTTGCAGAAAACTAATGTGGAGTAGTGGATAGAGTGACAGACTAGAAATCAAAATACCTGGGTTCAAACCTCCACCCCACCCTGGAAACCTAAGGTTGGAGATGTGTTGTGTCCAACTGTTATATTACTTTAATTCTGCAATCGCCATTAAGTCTTTGCTGTAACTACACACCCTTTCTGTTAGGCGCCACATTCATATGTTATTAATTGTTGGATCGGGGCCCAATTAGTGTACTCTGATTGATTCTACACAGGTTTCCCGTGTTAGCAAAAGCCCAGGCAAATGTATCATTGTAACTGCCGTTAGCTGTGTATATAAGTTGCTACCTCGTTCCCTTATTCCCCAGTCCGAATTGTCCTGCAGCAGAATCTGAGCTGATAATAAATCACTAATGTTAACCTCGAATTTGCTGTGCGTTGCTAATTACTTCGGTGTTGGCACTGGTAAAAACCACTCTTTAAATACCTTAAATGCTTTTACAACCGTATTAGGGTCACTGTAAGGCTGTTGTGACTTCAAGGCTCATAGCAATATTTTCTACGGCGAGAAGCTGTGAGCAAATATATACTGAGATATGAATGCTAAGTCAGCTGTCGATCACATGGTTTCCATGTGAAAGGTTGAAGGCTGAATTCACTGCTATCTCTTCTTTATATGAAAAGGAAAAGGTGAAGGAGGACCCAAAACTTTGAAGTAACAGGCTACCAAATAATTAGTTTTTCTAACAGCTTAATTCATGGGGTCAACTATTTCTGAAGTGATGTGATGGCACATACAAAAAGAAAAAGTATAATTAAATAATTTTACAATTGTAATTTAACACGAGATAACTCCTTTTATGGTATATGTATGGTATATGTTACTGTTATAGTATGGGGTGTAGCATTACTAAATGGTGAAGTAATATCACATGGTAAAGAGCTGGCTTCTTCTTACATGTCTAGGTCAGATGTGAAACTGCCAAAATGAAAAAGCTGGTTTTTATTTTTATTTTTGTTTTATTTTTTCGGTATAATATGAAGGCACCTTTTGCTGAGTTCATTCTGCAGTTCCTTTTACTTGTGTGAGAAAGATTAGCTGGCAACACAAGGTTGCTATTCCCATGGTACGCCCGATTGCGGTTCAAAAATACCACAATCTTCGAGAAGGCTCTTTCAGTGTACACTAGAAGAGCTGGCTCATTTGTGCTTTACTATGGATCTTGAGACAAAGGTAAGGCACTTGATATGGCTTATTCTAGTACAGGGGTGCCCAAACTTTTCAGGCCAGTCACATGGTTCCACCCACCAAAAGCAAAACATGCATGTGCATAACGCACCCACGCATGATGCTGTCATAAATTATCTGCGGCTGTTGTAAACATTTTTACGGCAGCGTATTGCGCATGCACCTTTTACTTCTGCTTCCAGGAGTGGCAAGGGCAGCAAAGACTTGATGATTTGGCGCGGGCCATAATTTGGGCACCCCTGTTCTAGTATATGGTATTCTTTCTGTGCACTCAAAACCAAGTTTGCAGAATGTGCTGCAAATAGAGGCCTGTGTTTTTTTATGAATGATTCTTAACAGACAGAGATAAATGCTTTAAAATGAACACTTCTGGAAGTTAATTTGTTCTCAGAGTACTAGGGAGTATCCTAGGTATTGAGTCAAGCTCATAAACCTGAGAGTCTTCAAAAGAGCATTTTGTAAATAAAAACAGTAGCTTTTCAGATTAAACATTGAAGTCTGTAGCAATTTACTTGCTCTCCAGTGTAGCTATGCTCCCATAAAATACAGCAAAATTCTGCATTATGTTCACAGTGACACTTCTGTGATATCCTCTTAATTTTAGAGGAAGTATTTCTTGTACAGTATTAACAATAACAATAAATATATTGAGTAACAACCTATTTTATTCATTTTCAGAGACATAGCTAAATTAATCTGTCTCAATATGGAAATACCTGTAGATGCCACTTCTGTTACTGTACTTACTTTATCCAATAATACTCACAGTGAAGGAATCAGGGCCACGGAGGGCCGGGGAGCCCGGAGGAGGACTGATCAAGTAACGACACGAGGCAAGGAAACAGGATCAGATCAGTACTTTATTGAGAAAAGGCAACATCATTTATAGGGAAAAAAGAGCAACGGTGGCAAGCTGTCATCTGACAGGAAAATTACCTCACCCACGTACCCGGGTTAATGGGGAACACCTCAAAGGGAAGTTAATTAACTGGGGTAAACATGGACTTAGGAGTCTCATTGTCTTGGGGATTAGGCAGGGACAAACATGGCTTATTTGCGCCAGGGATTTCCCCCGGTCCGGGAGATGAGTTATACACTTAATATTTGACAGGAGTCAGCTATCTGCTTACTTGGCAGCGTCGTAGGTCAGGTCACGGTAATTGGGTGAATCAAACCCTATATTTTATTCACCCCCCTCTTAATTTGGCGGCCGCAGAAACCACATGCAAGGGAGCGTCTCTCACCGCGGTGGTTCCTAGCGGGCCGTTCCATGCCCTATGGGGCATGGGGAATCCGCATCACAGCAAGAAACTAGACATGTATGCATGCTGCAAAATTCCTCACAGGGTGGCCACAGTTACCATATTGCAGAAGAGGAAGAAATGACTGTGAGAACAGTTGTCCAAGAGAACCAGTTCTTCAAGTCTGGTTCTCCATGGTTTTCTTCATTTGGAAATTCGTTCTTTGGAAGAGTTTTGGTACTTGTCATCACTGTTTCTCTGATCAAAGAGTTGTTTCACTATTTTCAATTTTTCCTTTTTTTGTCATTCAGAAAATCTCAAATCGGCCTCACGCACAAATAAATGCAAACACACCTACACAATTGTGCCCAGCAGCTTGGGTGAGAGAAATGGAAACAGACTTCCATTCTCTTGCAGTGAAGTGGCAATAGGGTATTTGATTCTCTTTGATATAAGCGGTCACATAAATGAAGGGAGAGGGGGAATCCTTCTACTTGCAGTTCCATTTGAAGTGCCTGTAGAATGGTGAAGTTCAGAGAAACTACCTTAAGAAGGCTTTTCTTCCTCATTTTAATATCTTGTATTGTTGGTAATTGTTGTGTTCTATGACTGTACCTTTTACAATGTATCCATTCACGTGTATCCAATGTAACCATGCTTGTGTAACATTATAACCAGCAGCTGCTTAACTGTAGCCCTTGCAATAGGACGCGAGCTAATGACCACCTGGTGGCAATAGCGAGCGTTCAAGCTCTCCTGGCCCAGACTCACCAGCAAACAACAGCGCGGGAAGATTCCCGCCATCACCTACACCTGGACAAGAAGGGCGTGACCGTCTGTGACGTCACGCGGACAGTAACCAATAGACTGTCGAGGAGCCACATTCAAATGTATAGCCACTGTATATATTGAGCAACCCATCCGCCATTACCCCATGCTCCCCTGGATCATCATGCAATAAACCTGTGTTAAGCCAACCTTTCGGCTGTTCGTTGTCTTTGGTCCCATACACTAAAGTAATATAGTTGTGAAGCTGTTAAAAGATACATAAATAAACAGGACTGCCCGCCCAAGAGGCAGGTGTTATATATATAAAAAAGAAGTGTCTTAGGAGTGGACAGGCTTTCTGGAGAGATGAGTGGTGGTGCTGCTTGTGTGTGTGTGTTTTGTCAAAGCACCACTCTGTGTGTGTGTGCGTGTGCGTGTGCGCGTGCATGCATGCTTGCTTGCTATTTCCATTCTGTATCAGTTCAAGGCAGTTCCACACTTTGAACTAAAGTGAAAGAAGTTGATTTTTAAAAAGTAAAAAAAAAATCTCTGTTTGGGAGGGAAAACTATGGACTGAGTCTCTGGAATTTTGTGCTGATTCACATTTCCCATTGACTGGTGTGTGATCAATGGGGAGGAAATGCAAATTAGCCCATCCCAAACCTCACATTCCCCCCCCTCCCCATGTAGTTGAGCTGTTAGAACAGCATAGGTGGCATTGTCCTGTTTTATTTTCATAACAAGACAGTACAGGTGAGTGATGGTAACCAGCATCACTCCCATCATGGGCGCTAGCAGGCTATTTTTGCTCATTTCATCCTTTCATCTTGGTTTAGGACTCACTGTGACTGTAAGCCAGGCCCTAACACTACACGCCTAGAGTGCTGTGGTGTTTTTTTCAGACCAGGTTTGTATAGATCATAATACTCCCTAAGCCAGGAGTTCTCAACCTTTTAAAGTCGGGGGCTGGGTCATGCTCCCTGTTGTGTATTCAGGCACATTTGCAAGTAGCGTGGGCAGCACCTTTTCAAGAGGAAAATGGAGGTTTCCTGCCAAACAAATTAGGAACAGAAAGTGGCGCAGAAACCCCTGCACAGGGCGCGCTTATTATGCTAATCAAAGTCCTGTGATTGGCTACAGTTTTGGATCCTGTTCTCCATTGGTTAAATACATATATTCCCTGTTATGATTGGTTAGTTACGGTTGTCCAGCGGGTAGCTACTTTGTAACAAGGAGCCACTGCCGGGGAGACACTATATAAGCCCCACTGGTAAACAAGGCTGGGGCCAGACCGGATCTATACTTCCCTCTCCGTACAGGTAGCCAGCAGCGTGCTAGGCAGCCTGGGTCTCCTCCATTATGCTACAAGTCCTTAGTAGCTCGTAATGTAAAAAAAGAGAGAGAGATAAGGTCCTTGTCCTAAAGAGCTTGTAGTTACATAGGCCAAGATGGGGACGAGGTGAAAGTCAGGAAGAACAGGAGAGGAAGGCATGTTTATTTTACCTTGGATATCTTGGAGTCATTATTCAGTGAAGAGTCTGCGCATTGGTAGAACATTCTACACATGCAAATGGACTTGAGAAATCAAGTCCATTTGCATACTTTTTTTTAGCCATTTGGATATCATGTCTCCCACTGGGTAGTCGGATCATGACATGTGCCTTCCACTTTCACCTTGCCCAAGGGATCTGACGGAGGATGCTTTGGTGAGTTTTAGTCTCAGCCTAACATCATTGACAAGAGATGGGCAATACTGCTCAAGTCCCCTCGTGCCGACAAGGCTCTCACACAGCGGAGGATATTTATTTTACTTATTTTTAATTTTAGAACATTTACTGTAGGGCAGAAGTGGAGAATCTGTAGAACTCTGCATATTAGTTGACTACAAGTCCCAAAATCTTACAAGTGGCTATGTTGTCTAGAGCTAATGGCAACTGGATACCATTGACACTGGGAAACACCTGGGGTGAAGAAATTGTTGCAAAGAAGGGGTTGTGCCTGAATTCAGTAGGACTAGCATGGAATTTAGGCTGCATGTTTTATTATTGAAGATAAAATATTTTTTATAATCTAACACTACTGTTAACATCAAGGTAAGAGGAAAACAAATGTGGTCCCAGCCATAAGACAGAGGAAATATAGCTGCAAAGAAGTTACTTTTCTCACACATTTTAAAACTAAACAAACACAGGAACACAATCCCATGCCTATTTACTTGAAAATAATGGTAATACTATGTTTTCATTGTTTTACAAATTTTTATCACAGGATGTTAAGAATTATTTTTAGGTTAATGGGGTTCTGGCCAAGTACTTATTAAAATGAATGAATAAAGACTAAGTAATAGTAGTAATTGTGTGCTTTCAAGTCAAATCTGACTTATGGTGCCAGTTTCCACAGTTTTCTAGGTAGTGAATGCATACACAGAAGTGGTTTACGATTCCCTTCTTCTAGGAGTGCCCTGGGACTGTGCTGCTTACCCAAGACTACAGAGGTTGGAATTGGATCCTCTTCCTGGAGTCTGAGTGAGGAATCAAATTCCCAATCTCTGGCTCCACAATCAAATACCTAAACCTGGGATTCTCAACCTGTGGCCTGGATGCAGCCCACGTGCCATTTCATGTGCTCCCCCTGCCTCCACCATACCCGGAAGTGCCATGTGGTGGAGCTGTCCAGCCCCCAAAGCTGTTTGAAGGAGTGTGGCCTAGCCCCTGACTTTAAAAAGTTGAGAACTCCTGGCCTAAACCATTGAGCTAATACTGAAAGCTATTATACTTTGGCAGTGTAATGTGTAATAAAAATTATTTATCAACTTATTTAAACTAGAAATGATGTGCAGATAAGTGAAGCACTAGTTGGTTGAAATCCTGCTGGCATTTGCATAAGATTTATGTCACTTGTCATGGCTGATTCCAGCTACTGTATTAGAAAAGGTGCTAGGGTACATCTTGGTTTGTGCAGTAGAGAGCATGAACAGACACATGATTGAGATGTGTTCCAACTTCAATCTATTCACTGCAGCAAGTTACTAGAATTGAATGATAGGATGAATAGGATTCTGGTACTGTACTGTAATTTGTTCCAAAACTTTGGTGAGTGGTTGAGATCCAATACAACATTGCTACTTAGAGCTGCCACATCTGGTCAAGACAGCCAATGTTGGTATTTTTGGTATGCATACGCACGCATGCACAGGATTTCAATTTCAGCATACCACTCCTTGCTTATTCCATCTCAGACATTGGGAAACACCAGGACTTCAGCTATCAAGGGATCTAATACCTCCAAACCCTTCCCATAAAGGAGAGATGGAGGGAGGTGTGTGTGTGTATAACACCTTACCAGATAGAAGAGATCTTGCATACATTTTGCTTTGCATGCATTTTGTTTGGCCTAATAAAGTTACTTTTACGTCAAGTTCTCAACTTTTTAAAGCTGGGGGCCGGGTCATGCTCTCAGACAGCTTTGGGGGCTGGATGGCCATTTTGCCCTTCCTACACCCTTCCTGGTGTGATGTAGGCAGTGGGGGCCCACATGAAATGGTGCCGCAGGCCGCATCCAGCCCATGGGCGACGGGTTGATAATCCCTGCTTTAGAGCATATGTGTGCAACAGAGAAGATTTTTTAAGGGCAACTCCTGATGCAATCAAATATATAAATTTAGATGTTTGTTTATAAATTACTGTTTAGTTTTATATAGGTAAAGGTAAAGGTTTCCCTTGCTCAAAAGCCAGTCATATCCGACTCTAGGGTTCAGTGCTCATCTGTTTCAAAGCCAAAGAGCCAGTGCTGCCTGCCTCTGCAGACAGTGGTCATGTGCCAGGCATGACTAGACACTGGAGCGCACAGAACGCTGTTACCTTCCCACCGAAGTGGTTCCTATTTATCTACTTGCAATTTCTTGCTTTCGAACTGCTAGGTTGGCAGGAGCTGGGACAAAGACGGGAGCTCATTCCATCCTGCAGTTATTCGGGAATCGGACTGCTGACCTTCTGCCATTTATATATATATTTCTTCCTTGTTATATGTGGACTCAATGTGTAGAAATGCCGTATGCTAAATAAATCTGGCAGTAATCAGCAGACCAGTAAACGGTCTCTCCACAATCACACCGTGTTATTGTCGGCATTTGTGCATTTGTTTTGTTTTATGTGTGGATCACATGGCTGTCTTTATTTTAAAAAAATCTCATGTTCCTATTATTATTATTCCTAAAACTGCAGGCCCAGGATGGAGAGAGCGTGGCCCTTTCTCTCACCCCACTCCTCCTGAGAAAGAGGCGCTTTCCCAGTGGAGATTTTTTCCCCCAAAAGCAAAGGAAAAGTGGGGAAGGGAGGGAGGCAGGAAGAGGCTTGGGAGCAGCGACTAGGCCTCGCCGTTGGCTTAGCAACCAGAGAGCGGCGCGACCTGCCCGGGCCTCCCGAAGAGGGCGGGACCGCGGGACGGGAGAAGAGAGAGTAGAGTACTGAGACCCGGAGAGACGCGATCCTGACGAGCCCTGATGGTTACAGCCCTGAAGGAGGAGGAGGAGGAAGGCGAGGAGGAGGCGGAGAGCAAGGAGAAGCGCTTGCTTGCTTTAGAGGCGCCCCGTCCTTGCACGCTGAGTTAGGAGGAGAGACGGGAGGTGGCGGTGCGGTGCGGGGCAGGCGAGCCATTGATTGCAGTGACTTTTTCCCTTGGCAATTAAGGCGGAGGAACCGCAGCAGCCCCAAATTGCTGCTACGACTGGAACCAGGAGGAGAGCCTTGGGGGGGCCGCTGCTTGGAGACTTTTTGCGCGCTCTTTGCGCAACACGGGCCGATCTTGGGGGTGGAAAGCGATGATGATGATGAGGCTCGCGGGGCGCACAGGCTAGCTAGCGGCCCCGGAGGAGATGCTGCTCCTGCCCTGGCCACGGTGGTTACCTGCTGCCTGGCTCTCCCTTCCCGGGGATTGTCGTCCAGATTCCAGTTAGCCGCCCCCCCCGCCCCCCATTGTGGGAGGAGGGCAGACGAGAGCCACCGGGACCATTTCGCTTCCCCCCCCCCGCCCCGGAATATCCCCAGCCAGGACTAAAGGGGGGTCCAGCCCAAAAGGATTTGGTAAGTGGAGTTCTGTGCGCGCTTCTCAGGCTGGAAGTTTGGAATCGGCCACTTTGTGTGTGTGTGTGTGTTTTAAGTTAAACTGTTTGAGATCAGTGCTTGGGAAACCTATGGAGGGTTTAAGGACCATGATGGCGAACCTTGGCACTCCAGATGTCCTTGGACTTCAATTCCCAGAAGCCCCAGCCCCCTGTGAATCCACAAGGATGGGTTTGCTGCGATTCATCCAGCCCTGGTCGCTCCCAGAAGCGGAAGTAAAACGCGCCCGTAGGAGGAAGGGTTAACCTGGAAGAGTCTTAACCATACGGGCGCATTTTACTTCCGCTTCCGGGAGTGATGAGGGCAGCATGGGCCGGATGAATCGCAGTAAACCCATTCGTGTGGATTCACAGGGACTGGGGTTTCTGGGAATTGAAGTCCAAGAACATATGGAGTGCCAAGGTTCGCCATCACGGGTTTAGGACACACAAAGAGGGAGTTGACCTCTTCCCCTTGGACACACACAACTGATCGTCTCTCCTCGTTTTTGCCCCCTCCCCACATATCCCTACTCGCCTGCTGCACTTGCGTGTTCTCTCTCTGTGTTGCCCTCCTCCTTCTGAAAATAAAGTGTTTTTTTAGGACTTTGAAAGGCGATTCTGCAGAGTTGGTGGATGACCCTGTGTGGATGCCCTGTTGTTTGATAGTTGGAAGGTTTGCCATGTAATTCCTCATCACCTCTGATTTATAGAGATGGGTGGGGGGCCCTGAAAGTTTGGTGTGGGGCTGCTCTTTGGGTTTTTTAAAAAGTTGTTTAAAAACAGAAGAGATTGTGACTAAGGGCAATCTCCTTTGGGTGACCTGCAGTGGAGGTCAGTGATAGGAAGACACCGGTGTGAGAAAGAACACCCCCTCCCAAAATGGTAAATTAGGAAAAGGGAGAAGCTACAGTGCCTTCTGTTTTGGAATCCTAAAGCCATACTAATCTGCTCCACGTGGAACTATTGTTTATAATTCTACTTATTTGCTTTGCTAGAGTTTAGATCTTGACTCTCCCTGTTAGGATGATATTCACATGTCTTGCATGAAATCTTTGTAGGCTTGGGGGATTTAGGTTCCTGTGCTGTTTTAATAAGGGGGAGGCTGGAGAGGAATTTTATGGTACTTTTTCTTTTCACTGCTCCATTTTGTAGCTGTTTCTTCCAAAACAGGCCTGGCAACCTGCCCCCACTCCTGCTGATGCCTCTTAAATAATTGTGGAAAATTTAGTGTCCTCTCTGAAGAATGCAAGAGAGAAGAAGAAATACGTGATGCAAGCTGTTTTACTGTTGTCATTATGGTTTCTCTCTCGTTCCTGTCCAGAAACCTCAGTGTGGAGCAGAACTTTCTGAGGTTCACAAATTGGCAAATGTGAAAAACTTGTGGATTTGAGGCTGGAAAGTTCGGGATGTTGAAATGCACTCAGATGCAAAAGTTGATGAAAGACTTTCCCAGTAACTTCAATGGAACCTTGGTCTACTTTTCTCTAGTCCTTCTAATCTCTTTCATCAGAAATCCTACTGAGATCAGTCCAGTTCTGTTCAGCTGAGGTGGGCAATAAGCGGAAATGGAGAAATTTAGTGGAGAAACTATGAGAAATGATGTGGGTTTCATTTGATACTGATCAGCCTGCAATCCACACCTCCACAAAACCACAGCATAATCTCTTTCATATTGGCAAGTGTGTCATTCTCTCTAAATTGCACATTTGAAACAACAAAGGCAGTGACTTCACGAGACAGCCGCCAAGAGCTTCTCTCTGTAGTACTCTAGTTTGTTGCGAATTAAAACTGGGCAACCGGTTTGGTTTGCTGGGTGGATCCCAAATTGCCAGATGTAGGACGTCCACAATTGTGGGGCCACCCTTAGTTGTTGATTATTGGTGTACAGTATTTAAAACATCTTGATGGGATGAGTTTGATGTGCTTTTCCTATTCTTGTGTTCTTGACTCTGGTTCTTGTGAAGTTTGTGGGTAGTGGAAAGCAGATTGGGATTTTTCCTCTTTTAAAAAAGAACTACTGTATTTGCATATGGATAAGTTTTTAGAGTGGTCATCTGGAGGGAAAAATCCCACAGTTGTGAGTTCAGGCATCACATCATGCAATGATCTAAACAGCACAACTAATCAAGGGTTTAGATTGTGTTTAAGAAACCCTGGAGCTTGTTAATAGAGGTGAGTTTGCATACTGCAGAAAACTAGACTTAAAGTAAAACTCATGTTGGTTGTTGTGATGCATGAACACACTTTCTGAATTGAGGGGAGGAAAGCATATTTTGGGGCAAATATAATAATGCAAACATTTCCAAGACATAGCCATGTTAGTCTGTCTCAGTACGCTGGCATAATTAAAAGTAAAACGAGAAGAGGAAAGTGCAAAATATTGTTGAACTTTAAAAACTAACAGACTTATTATAGTGTGAGCTTATGTGAGCCAAAATTCACTTTAGGCAGAAGGAGTGTAAATACATGTCCTCTGTGATAAATACATATCTCCACAGTGGTGAGTCATGACCAGTTGAAGATGCAGGAAATAGACAGGGATAGTGGTTTGTTAACACAGAAATGGGACTGTCGGTGTAAATGTTGTCGTTGTCGTCGTAATTACCATCCTCCAAACAGATAAGAAATAGCAGCTGAGTTAAAGTAAAAATATCACAAGCTGATACAGGTGTTAGCTCAGTTTGGATTGCTTATCCAGTTTTATGGTAGCACTATTTAGGAAAGCTCTCTCTTGCTTGAAAGCCAGTCCTGACTGACTCTCAGGGCGGTGTTCTCTCTTTACAGCCAAACCAGCACTGTCAGCATCTGCAGCCGTTGTTTTGGTCATTTGACAGTCATGACTCCAGAGCACACGGAACGCTGTTATCTTTTCCGCCTAAGCTGTACCTATTTATCTACTGACAACTTCTTTATTTCGAATTGCTAGGTTGGCAGGAGTTGGGACAGACGACGGGTGCTCGCTCTGTCACGCAACACTCAAGCCTTGAACTACTGATCTGCCAACCTTCTTTTCCTCAAGCTCAGCATTTTAACCATTAAGCCACTGCAGGCCCCAACACTATTTAGTAATGTGCAACACCTACGTTTTAAAGAGTGCAGGTTTCATGTCAGCCATTCCAGCTAGAAGGTTCAGTTGCATAGGAATTCCCACTCTTTGGTTCTTCAGATATTTTGGACCCCAGCTCTCAGAATCCCTGGCTATTAACCATGGCTTCTGGGATTTGGAAGTCTGAAAGGTTGAGAACTACATTGACTAACAGTCAATGGAAAGACTGGCTGCCTTTTTTTCTGCAGAACCACTGAATGGAAAACAGGTGAGCAGGTTTAAGACAGCTCCTTGTAGTCTTTCTTACATTTCTAATCTTTACAGTTCTTTATTTACTATTTGCACATATTGGTCATATTTATATCCTACCTTTCCTCCAGCAAGCTCTTCTCTCCCCCTTTTCCTCGCAAGTCTCCTACAAAGTAGGTCAACCTGAAAAAGAAAGACTGACCCAATGTCAAGATGGGAGTTTCATGTTTTATTGGAGACTAGAACCTTGATTTTCTAAATTCCCAGTCAATTCTTTAGCCCAGGGGTGGCCAACCTTGATGCTCCAGCTGTTCTTGGACTTCAATTCCTAGAAGCCCTGATGAGCAAGTGTACTGACTTGGACCTTTGGGAATTGAAGTCCAAAAATAGCTGGAGCACCAAGGTTGGCCACCCCAGCTTTAGCCACTACATCAAAAACCACATCCTTTGATGCTGTTGTTCAGTTGCACAGTTGAGTCCGGCCCTTTGTGATCTCATGGACCACAGCATGCCAGGCTCCTCTGTCATCCGCCATCCTCTGAAGTCTGCCCAGATCTATGCACACTGTGTCAACAATACTGTCAAACCAGCCCATCTTCTGCCACCCCCTTCTCATTTTGCCTTCAATTTTTCCTAGCAGCAGGGCCTTCTCCAGTGAGTCCTCTCTTCTCATTTGGTGGCCAAAGTATTTCAGCTTCAGCATCTGTCCTTCCAATGAATAGTCAGGGTTGATTTCCTTCAGGGTGGAATGATTTGATCTCCTTGCAGTCGGGAAGACTCTCAAAAGTCTTCTCCAGCACCACAGTTCAAGGGTATCTATTCTTATACTCTCAACCTTCCTTATGGTCTAACTCTCACAGCCATACATTACTACTGGGAGACCATCTCTTTAACTATGTGGGCTTTTGTTGGCAGGGTGACTAGAACCTTAAAGTCCCAGTCAGTTCTCTAGCCACTGCATCAAAACCCACATCCTTTGATAATATGGTAATTCTGCTTTTTAAAAGCATTCTGAAACCTTGCACTGACCTGTAAAACAAATATGAATTTAGGATATGAAAAGCTTGTGGTAGGAGAAGGGCTAATGATTGAAGAGTGTACAGTACTAACAGTTTAGATCAGGGGGTCGGCAACCTTTTTAAGTCGGGGGCTGGGTCATGCTCCCTCAGACAGTTGAGTGGCCTGGGCTGGTGGTCCCCCCGCCATAAACGTGTCCGCCTTTCGTAAACACGTCCATAGCCACCGTAAGCTTGTCTGCTTCCACGGGCAGCGGCTGTAGGAATGAGGGCGGGGGCTGGATTATTTGGTGCTGCAGGCTGAATTTGGCCTGCGGCGGGCCATAGGTTGCCGACTCTTGGTTTAGATGATGGGGAAAAGTGATGATGCTGTGTTACAGAGGTGTACAGATTTGTGATTTTGAACGAGTACTCCCAGATAATTCTAGAACATGCAGCTGCTTTAGTTTGTCTCAGACTGTTGGTTAATTTAATTCAATGTTGTTAGCATTAACTAGCACCGGCCTTCTGAAATACCACAATTCTCCATTCTAAGAGTTCCACCTACCTTACCTTACAGATACTAAGAGCAATTACATGTATATAGTGTTCCATAGCACTTAGAGCACTCTCTGACTGGTTCACAAGTTAATTAACATTTTGCCCCAACATGCTGGGTACTCATTTTACCAACCTTGGAAAATTGGAAGGCAGAGTAAGCCTTGAGTGCCATCAAGGTTGAATTTGCAACATTTTGGCTGCAATACAGCAGTTTAACTACTGCCCCACTAGGACTCTTGAATGTGATGCATCTGGGATAAAGGCCTAAGTGCCTTTAGATCTTTCTCCTAGACCTTCACATTTACATATTTGCAAGATGCCTGTAAGGTAGGTAGAGCTCATGGAATGAAACATTATGGACCCTGGTGTCAAAGATTATACATGGCACATTTTGCATGCAGCTGTAATCCATCTCCTGTCTGAAAGGCATCATGGATGCTGAGCAAATAAGCTCAGCTGAGACAGAAAATGATATTTTATGGGATTTAGGAATACATGAAGCTGCCTTATAGTTGATCAGCTGATTTCTCTCTTGAGCCCAATATCACTAGTGCCAACTGGTAGTGGCCCTTCATCCTTGCAGAGAATAGGTGAGATCTTTCCCATCACATCCTGGGGCTGATTCTTTTAAAATTAGTTTGGGTAACATTTGGGCCTCCAACTATTTTGCAATACAGCTTTTGCAGTCTCTTGTTATTGATAATACTTGATGGGGCTTCTGGGAGATGAAGTCCCAAATACCTGGAGGGCTAAACATTCCTCACACTTCTTTTAAGATATGGTGGAAAATGAATGTGAGACCTTTTAGTTGCAGTGCAGGTGGTCTAACAGAATTGCGGTCCCTGTATACTTTTCCATGGAAAGAATTAATAGGCGTGAATGTGGTTACAAGACTTTTTTTCTGTCTCTAAATTCTTAATTTTTCAACAGATAAGAGGTTGGAACCATGCATTTGTTATCTTAATGTACAGTTGACTTCTGGTGTGATCTGTGCCTTGGGCTCCATTCACAGGTATTAATATATGTGTTGAAAACAAAGAGACCTCTCTTTATAGATTTTTGTTTACTGAAGCAATGCTGATGGATGGATGAGATTATACTTGTCTTCCCATTGGATGAGATCAAAACAAAACGCCCTTGGGATTTCAAGACCCCTGAAATGGAAGATCAGACAAATACAGAAGTCTAGAAATACTTTTCAGACAGTTTGGATTTACTTTGTACTCTTGGCAAATTCATGTTTTGATTTGTGGCTTGATTCTGTGTTGATCAATATCGGCTGTCATCTAATTACAGAGGTACAGTTTGCAGATTGCCAGAGCTCATTGCTTTATTTATTTATTTTTTGTTTTGTTTCCACTGAGTGAATTCTGCCTGGAAGGCAAGAATAAAGCATATAAGTAAGTAAGCAAGCATGCAGAGGATTGGTCCATAAATATTAGCCTCAGTGATCACAGACTGTGAGCTGAAGCAGTTGTGAAGAGGTCAAAGTATTTGACAGCAATTTCATTATCTCTGTTATTAGCTAGCAGCGTGGATGAACATGGAGAACAAGCCTAGGCTTGGCTAATACCGATACCTGTATATTTATAGGCTCCATAATTCTGTCTCCAAAACAAACTATGCAGTACAAGGTGCTTTCTTCTTCTTCTTCTTCTTCTTCTTCTTCTTCTTCTTCTTCTTCTTATTATTATTATTATTATTATTATTATTATTATTATTATTATTATTATTATTATTATTATTCTGCCTCCTCTTCTTTTTCTTCTTCCATGTCTAGGCCAGTTGTGAAACTGCCAAAATGAAGGGACCCTTTGGTGAGTTCATTCTGCAGTTCCTTTCACCTGAACTAGTGTGAGAAAGATTAGCCATAAGGTTGCCGTTACCAGGATATACCTGAATGTGGTTCAAGAATACCACAATCTTTGAGGAGGCTCTTTCTGTGTACCCCAGCTTTCATTCTGAGCCAGTTCTTACAGATTTGTATTGTGATGGCCACAGGAAAGATACCTTACACCAGGGATTCACAACCTATGGCTTGTGGGCTGGATCCAGCCTGCGGTGCCAAATAATCTGACCCTTGACCTCTCTCCAGCCACCACTGCCAGAATCGGTCAGACTCATTTATGCCTGTTGTAAATGTGTTTAATAGCAGCATTATAGTGGGGGAACCACCAGTGTGGCCCGCTAAGCTGTCTGAGCAGGCATGGTCCGGCCCACGGCTGAAAAATCTTGAGAACCCTGACTTACACTTTGTCATAGTAGCAGTTCCTAAAGCAGTAGAAATACTGGTCTGTTTTAGCTAATACTTCAGGATCTTGTGGGCATTTAAAGACAACAGATTACAATGCTGCCATCCAGCCTCCCACAACCTTCTGTTATCCAGGTCTGTTGGACTATTTATACTGTATATCATAAGACAAAACCACCAAGGCAAATGGTCAAGGATAATTGGGCTTGTAAGAGACAAATAGAAACATCTTGCTTACCCTGTCATGACTTTTCCTGAATTATATTCTTACCAAGTTCTGGATAATAGGCCTATCCTTGATTCTAGATCATGTGTTCCCAATGTGGGGCTCATGCCCCATAGGGAGACTTCCGTTCCCAGAAGATTAAGTCAGTACATTGGCTGATAAGTGCTTTGGAGAATTGACTTAGGGTTCTGGGAATTGAAGTTCAAAAACCAAAGGTTGGGAAACACTGTTCTAGATAGTAATTTACTCTAAATTAGCTAATGAATACTCCCAATTTACCAAAAAAAGAGGCACATTTATAACAAGTTCCTGTAAACAAGCCATATGTAAATTCTTCTCCCATATTCTCTTGGGTAACACTTGTTTTAATATCAGGGATTATTTTTTCCAATGAAGTGTCCTCCATATTAAAGTACTGTATGAGAAATGGGTGGTCTTCAGAAACGATGATTTGCAACCATCAATCATTAATTATTCTGCCTAGGATAGTGTGTGTTGCAATAGGACAGTGATGGCTAACCTTGGCACTCTAGCTGTTCTTGGACTTCAATTTCCAGAAGCCTAAGTCAGCACTCTTGCTGATCAGGGCTTCTGGGAATTAAAGTTCAAGGACAAATGGAGTGCCAAGATTCGCCATCACTACAAGAGAGCAACATCTGGAAAGCTATTCATTCTGTCCTCCTGCTGCAGAGCTACAATTATTTGTGAGTTTCTGTTCTCCACACAGATGTATAAAATATAAATACAGTACAACAAAAACCTGACGTATATATGCCTCGAGTTACATAAAATCCGACTTACATAATGATTTTGTGCTAAAACCAATCCCCGATTTACACGATTTCCTATGGGTTTGCTTCGAGTTACATAAAGATTCTTTTTCCTATGGGTTTGCTTTGAGTTATATAAAAATTCATTTACCTATGGGTTTGCTTTGATTTACATAAAAATTTCATTTTTCCTATGGGTTTGCTTCGAATTACATAAAAATAATAATTTTTCCTATGGGTTTGCTTCAAGTTACATAAAAAAACTATTTAAGCAAAAGCTTACGGAACGGACTTTTTGCGTAAGTAGGGGTTTTACTGTAGTAGTTTCCCCAAAGGCCACATGTTTAAAAGTGCACGGTAATCTCCAGATTAGGGGGAAATGCTCAGGATTGGTTAAGGATTAACATTACAATTTACCCTGTGTCTTATTTATGGTCATTGTTGTTGATTTTGGTAGTAAAAATAACAATAGACCATCTCTGTTCTAAACATCCTCTGATGCCAGCCCGGGAGACCCTAATTGTGTATTATTTTGCCAACTGGTAGTTTCAATTATTTCAATTATTTATATATGTTACAGTTAAAACCCGTTTTAACTGGAAACTGGTTTTAACTGAAACTTTTTCCTTGATAGGAAATTCTAGTTTTAACTAAGCTGTTTAGTTAGAACTAGTTTTGACTAGTTTAAACCAATTTTTCACTAGAAATAGATCTTTCATTGTCAATTAATTCTAGTTCTCACAAATGCAGTTAATCAGAACTAGGGAAAACTAGTTTTAACTGAAAACTAGTTTTAACTGTAACATATATACTCCTCTAGTGATTTCTTTGTTTCTCTGTTCTAATTATTTTCTACGTGAGTTTCTAAATTAGCATATGCAGAATTTGTGGAAACTAGATTACTGTTGAAAAATTAATATTATTGATGTAGCATGTAATACTAAAGCATATTTAGTGTTAAGCGCATGAGTGGGTCCTAGAGCAAATGAAGTCTAAACTATCTCTGGGGGCAGAAACTATGAAACTGAGGCTGTCATTCCTTGAGTAAATAATTAGAAGGCAAGATTCTCTAGAAAAGACAATGCTGGGAAAGATTGAAGGCAGTAGGAAAATAGAAAAACTTGATATGTGACTGATTGATTCCCTAAAGGAAGCCACAGGTCATTTTGGATATTTTTTGTTTGTATGATTGCCATAAGCTAGAGTTGACTTGGTAGCACATAACTACAACTGTTATTTGATGTTATTTTAGGTAACACTAATAATAATAATTTTGTGCCAGAAATTATTCTGGGTTGAAAGGATTCCTGTTGGAGAAACTCTGCTCAGGAAACGCCCAAATAAGGCTCCTTTCATGTCCTGAAGAGGTGGGACAGAGACAGGCACTCAATCCATCATGCAATACCAGGGTTTCGAACTACCGACTTGCTGGCCTTTCAGCTAACAAGGCGAGCTTCTTAACCACTGAGCCACCGCAGGTAACACTAAAACGAAAGAGAGAAAGGAAATAAAATCATATACTGTAATGGTAAAGAAATATCTCAGGAGGCTTCCAAACAAACATGTTATTATATAGTTGGCCTGTCTTATTCACCTACTGTAATTTCATGTGGTTCTCGGACATGGCCTTCCCCTTTGTATCTGTCATGTATTTTTCCAATACATTTTACAACAGCAGAGAAAAGCTATTAAGGAGGTAGAGATGGAACAGCTACCTATGTCTTTTGATGAGTAGCACTAAAGCTTTGGGAGCATCCACAGACTAAGAAGCTATCTTTGACCCTACAGCATAAACAAGAGCAGGGGGAAATACCTGAGCATTCTTTGTAGGCTTCCTGAAGTTTAATTACCACTAAGTTAACGATAGTGGATGTGTGTCAACTGTTGACTAATTATTAACACAGCCATCTGGTGAAGAAAGGTAGGACTTGTAAGAGTTTGATTCTTCCCTTTGTTGTGCAGAGAACTTGAGCCAGGACACAGATATTCATTTTGCTTGTGGAGTGAAATTGGTAGAGACCACACTCTTTACCCTTAGTGCTTTGTTGCCCCTTCGTAAGTTTTCACTCCCTCCTAAAGAATTGTGTGTGTGTGTGTGTGTGTGTATGTGAAATGAAGTTATATATACAGGTGAAACTGAAAATTAGAATATCGTGCAAATGTTCATTCATTTCACTTAAAAGGTGAAACAAATATATGAGATAGACTCACTACATGCAAAGTGAGAGATGTCATGCCTTAATTTGTTATAATTGTGATGATCATGGCATACAGCGTACATGAGATTATGTGATGATTATGGGGTACATGAGATTGGGTAGTTGGGGTTTTCATAAACTGTAAGCCATAAGCATCAATATAACAAAGTAAGGCTTGAACTACAGTGGTACCTTGGATAAAGTCCGATTCGGATAAAGTAGCAGTTCTCATGCACACGTGATGCATTGCATAAAGTCCAAAACCGCTAAAAATGGACATTATCTGAGGTATTTGGTATAAGAACCTCTGATGAAGTCCGTTTTTGGACGTTATCCAATGCATTGCCCATTTGATTCGGATAAAGTCCAAAATTGGATAAAGTCCAAACTTGTGGAATGAAGTTTGGACTTTATCCGAGTTTCTACTATATCTCGCTTTGCATGTAATGAGTCTATCTCATATATTTGTTTCACCTTTTAAGTTGCATTAACTGAATGAACATTTGCACGATATTCTAATTTTCCGAGTTTCACCTGTTGGTCATTGAATAGCCTGCTTCTATCAGTGCTCTGTCCAGAGGTTAACTTTACCAATGGGGTGAATATTTACATCTTAGTTACAATTAACCTATTTTTCCTCTGAGCATCTCAAAGAGTTTACCTGGCTTATCTCCTCTTTACTTGATACTTGTGACAACCTCATGGGATTGGTTAGGTTGAGAGAGTTTGACAGGCCCAAGGTGACCCCATTGTGTTTTAGGGCTGACTGAGGACATGCCCTCCTATCTGCCTAAGACTTCGAGTGTGATTTGACTGTTAAAAGAATTGGTTTCCAATAGCTTTTTATTTTTTAACTGGACGAAGGTCATGTTGTGCTTGTCCTGGATTCTGTATCCATGGATGTAACTGTGACCAAATTAGTTTTTAAGCCTGCATCCTCTGTGACTAGCCACCCTCCTGATTTCCCCCTTCCTCTCCAGGCTGATTTAGGGTTGCTGTTTTTAAAACTTATCTCTGCCATCACCAACCCCTGCTGCAAAGCCATTTTGCCACTGCTCTGTGCCTAACACATGATAACAGTTTTAAAAAAAGGTAACTGCTATATTACTACAATGCCTCTCTGGCCAGGTTATCCTTCTATGGTAATAGAGTAGACCCTTTTGCCAGCGTTGATTGTCAGGCAGCATTTAAGTAACCTGACAACCCTGCAGACTAACAGCCTTGGGTGTCAAAGTCCACAGGGAAGGGTGATGGTTCCTAAGTGGATTAAACCCCACTTGAATCCATCTTGATAGAGGACAGCAGCTTCATCAATAACGATCTGGAGCTGATGAGGATTTTGTGTGCCAAAAGGGCTCAGGACCAGAAAGTGACTCGCAGAACTCTATCAGTGGTACGGTGTCACGCTGTGATGCGGAAGGCAAATGGAAGGCCCCTGCATTATATTGCTTCCAGGACAATCACTATGATGATCGGCAATATTCAGAATCAGATACGGCACAAGAAGGATACGGCACTACAACATTTAATATTTTTTTTTACTGTTACAGTGTTATAGCATTGCTTTGCCATGGCAGCTGACTGCTGAACTGTCATAGCACTGTAACAGTAAGGATTGGTAGATAAAAAAATATATTTCCAGGCTGTGGTGAACTCTGCAAAATTTATGGGGCAAGCGGCACAATTCACAATATGCGCCAACTCACTAATGTACCCAGAAGAATACAATGGTTTAGGAATTGGTACAAAATAAGCAACTGGTGCTGGTGAGTTGTTTAACATAAGTCATGTTTTGGCAAAATAATGCACACCTTAGCTGTGCATTGTATATTTCTTGGTATTTGAATTGGTTCTGATGCAAACATTGCAAATGTAGGACGTTTTGCAAATCAAGATGCACCCTTTGTCTGACATACAAACCACTGCGACAAGGGGTCTTCAGTGTTCCTCCCTTGTTCTTTTCCCTGGAAGTTGGAAACCATAGTCTTGAATCCTGCCTCTGATGTTTCTGTCATAGCTTTTGAACCCTCTGCTTAGCTTTGGTCCCCACAGGTGGCCAGACAAATTAGTCAGCGAGCAGTTACGCAAATGGGCATCAGGTAGAGAAAAATTCTAGATGGAGGAGTGAAGTTGGAAAATCATGTTTTGGGAGCTTTGCTTGTCACTAGAATGAAAGCTCCAGTGTTACCCTCCTGCCTGTCGTGGTAGCAACACCAGGCAAATAGCTCCTTCTGTTTTTAAGCTACCCGACTTCCTGGCACAGAGGTTTAAGAAAACTTTGGAAACAATCGTCACAGTTCCTGGTTCGATACCCTGGTGTGATTTAAGATCTAAACAACTCAACGGATAGTTATTGAAATGAAACTTGGTAAGTCAGGAACACATCATTTACCCAAATGTGACACATGCATCTTGGTTTGTTTATGGTTACTGAAAATGGTTATTTCTGGTAAGAGGCAGAAGGAGGTATGTGTGCGCTGCCATGCTACCCTGAATACACCTGATTTCAAAAGCTAAACCAAATTGAATCTGTACAGTCCTTGAATCGGAGGCCACCAGGTCCTCCCAGGAGCCTCTAGGAAAAGCTAGGAATCGCTCCTTATGGACAACCACTGCCAAGAAAAGCTGACAATGCTGGTTTACATGGGACAAGGGTCCAACTCTGTATCAGGCATTTTGTTATGTCCCTGTATTTCTTGGGGTCAAAACCACTCCTGCCCATTTGTATGAGATGAAGATCTTACTGTGAATGATAAGTATTTTTTATATTTATTTTTATTTTCTAATTTGTATTGCCGCCCAACTCCTAAGACTGGGCGGCTCAGAGAATAAAACCAATCGCAGGTTAAAAAGCAATAAAAAAACCATTAAAACTACTAACAAAAGTTTTAAAAAGATTAAAAGAGAGTGTGTGTGTTCTTACTAAATTAGCCAGCAGGCTGGGGTCACCACGTCGCTGGTGCCCCACAACTGCCCTGCCAGCCAGGTTTTTAGCACTTTCCTGAAGGGCAGCAACTCTGTCTGGAGACGCAGCTTAATTGGCAGGAGGTTCCATAGGGCCAGGGCAGACACTGACAAGGCCCTCTTTCTGGTGCTAGAGAGACGCGCCTCTCTAGCAGATGGAACAATTAGAGAGCCTCTCCTGTCTGCTCTGGTGGGACAGACAGATGTTCTCAGGGTATCTTAAGCATCCTGGCCCACTACCATGTAGGGCTTTAAAGCATACCTGTCAACCTTACCAGATTGGCCAGGATTTCCCGATTTTTGGCGCTGATTTGCGCCATTTCCCACCCACAGCTGCCAAAACCCCGGAATTGGCAGCGGGGGAAAAAGAGGTACTGCACATCCTTTCTGCGCAGATTGCCTTCTATGCATGCGTAGAAGGCTTTTACGCTTGCGTAGAACCCTTCTATGCATGCGTAGAAGGCGATCTGCGCAGAAGGGGATCGTAGAAGCCTTCTACGCATGCATAGAATGGTTCTACGCAAGCGTAAAAGCCTTCTACTCATGTGTAAAAGCCTTCTATTCATGCGTAGAAGGTGACTTGTGCAGAACCATTCTGCGCAGGTCCCGTATTTTCCAGAGCCGTGGTTGACAGGTATGCTTTAAAGGTCATTACCAGCACCTTGAATTGCACCCGGAGGCACACTGGCAACTAGTGCAGCTCCTGAAGCAATGGCGAGGCACGGGCATACCGCCTGCACCCCATCACCACCCGAGCAGCCACATTCTGGACCAGTTGCAGCCTCTGAATGGTCATCAAGGGCAGCCCCATGGTAGAGCACATTGCAATAGTCAAGTCTGAAGATGACCAGAGCATGTGTGACCATGAGCAAGGAGTCCCGATCTAGGAGTGGGTTAACAAAGTTGTGCAAAAGCCCTCCTGGCCACGACTGCCACCTGCTCGTCGGTTATTACCCAAATCTATCCTTGAGTTACTAATGATGCAGTCTGCAAATTGAATCCTGGTGTAGTTGCTCTGCACCTGCTTCCAGCAGAGGCAGAAAGAACAAAAGAAATAAAAGCATGCCTAAATGTGCCTGCCATTTGTATAAAATTGCCCTATGTTGAAAGCCCTGGTGAGTGCCAACCTCCCTGTGTAGGAATTACAGGTGAACTGATGATATGCTATAAACTAGAAAGGGACGCAAAAGTTTTAATAGAATACACACCTGTTTCTTTCCTTGTTAAGCCTCTTTCCCAGCTTTGTTAAAATGCTAGATTGGGCACAGAGGATAATGAGGTACATTTATAAAATACTGTCTATAACACCAAAGATTTGGGATTGCTATAAATTTAATTTACCTCTTGATCAGGAGAAAATATGTGGCCATGCAATGGCGAAATAACTTTTAAACATGTGTAAACATGTTTCTTTGGTCAGGTGTTTATATGAAGTTGCAAACTGGTAAGCATTGAAATGTGCAAGGGAGAACTCGCAGCAGGGGAGGGATGTGTCTTAAGTTGTAAAACCTGACTTTAGGTTTGGCACATGCTAATTCCTGAGGTTTCTGAACTGGGTGAGTATATCTTTCAATCTCCCCATTTTCAACATCATCACCCCTTATTATGCCTTTTCTGTTCACTCCAAGATGCTCACCTTTTAGAAACTCTTTCCAGAACTATTATGAACCAAGCCCAAGTTTCAGCTCTGCTCATAATGTCTCAGGGCCTGGTCTTTACAAGTGCCAAGTTTCTTTGCTCCTAGTTTACCTTTGGGCAACTGATACTCCTGGCAGGTGTCATCCTGCATGCCTTAGTTATGTGTACCATTTGCGTGTATCCTACCTTGAATATGGAAGCATATGTGATTGTGCAGAGGAGTAATTATTTCCCAAAAGTAACCTTTTCTATTCTGGATTGTACAGGTGAAACTCGGAAAAATAGAATATTATGCAAATGTTCTTTCATTTCACTTAAAAGGAAACAAATATATGAGATAGACTCACTACATGCAAAGCGAGAGATGTCATGCCTTGATTTGTTATAATTGTGATGATCATGGCGTACAGCGAACATGAGATTATGTGATGATTATGGGGGGTACATGAGATTGGGGGGTTGGGGTTTTTCATAAATTGTAAGCCATAAGCATCAATATTATAACAAAGTAAGGCTTTGCATGAAATGAGTCTATCTCATATATGTGTTTCACCTTTTAAGTTGCATTACTGAACTGAATGAACATTTGCACTATTCTAATTTTACGAGTTTCACCTGTAGAGTGAACAGCTGAAATGTGCTGTTGCTCCCACTAGCAATATGAGTTGAAGAATGTTTTGACGGTCTATATGTGCAGTAGAATGAAATGGAGGAATAATATACGCTATAGCAATCTACAAATGGGTGATCATTTTGACATTTTTTGTGTAGTCTTGTATACTGAAAGCTTCTTACAGATATAAAATCAGACAGTGAGGGTTGAATTAGAATAGACTTTTCTTGGTTTTTCTCTGCTGCGCCAAGGAACCAAAATGCATGCTAATACATTCTCTCAACTCATTCTTCTGCAAAAGGTAGATTATCTTGTAGCTGAAGTGCACAAACAGAGTGAAGAGATCTTTTGGGTTGTGGGTGATACAGTATTGGAAATTATACTGGGCTCTTAGTAAACTCATATACAGTAGTTTAATTTATTGCTCTTGTTGTTCATTCTAAGTTTTAAGACATCACTGTCAGTTTTGCATGAAAATGGGGGGAAAGGAGGGCTGAATTTGTGGTTATTGTTACCTTGGGAAGACAGAATGTGATTTATCACATTACCACTCAGATTGTAAATTATCTGAGTCACAGCTCCTTGTTTTTGTAGTAGAACCTGTTCCTAGCCATTATTTCTGTACTGTAGCAGACATTTTCTAATGCAATTAAAGAATCTCTCCCTTGTGCAGAATGGTAAATGCAAGCCTCACCAAATACTCAGTATAGTGTAACATACAGAATAAGTGATTATTCCTGTTATACAGTATTTATAATACAAAAGTAATAACTGATGCTTTGGCACAGATAAGAATTGACCAGTTGATGTTGATTTTTTTAAATAAAGAAAGTCTTAACTCATTTGGAATTTGTTTTTGGTTGGCCTTCTTGCGGATTCTGTTTGCTGGAGTATTTTTAACGTGATCATGCACCAAACAGTTCTGTTGTGCCTACATATTTGTGAAGCATTAATTTGCAAAACTGCTGGTTGATGCATACAAGTATGTCACTCTGTATTTCATTGCTTTGTGATGTGTCATTGTGGCCCACAGCTGAATTTATGAACTGTCTCCATTGGAAAGTCAGATACTATAGGTGCAAGTAATGCTGTCGGAAATGAGATAGAGGCAGCTGTCAAATGGAAGACTTGTTTTCGGAGCAGAGCATGAAACACGCTGAAAGCAAGACTGTCATTCTACTGGGATAATTCCATCACAAATAGGAAACTTCTGTAGCTCTTTCTGTCAAGGAATATGGGTGGGCAATGCTGTTCCAGCACTTGGCAACCCATCACTGTCCATTGGAAGGCTCTAATTTGTAGCCTTTGAAAGGTCTTATTGTGTAAGGTGTGAGTTCCTGACTGTAATCTTGATAGCTACTGATAGGTGATAGTTCTCTGGAGATGTTTTTATACGTGTAGGGGTTGGGGATTGGATAGTCATAGCTGCTTCATAACTACAGTATTTCATTTCAAAAGTGTTATCTGTCTCTTCACACACCTACAACATATTCAGAAGCTGAAAACTTGCTGTAGTTACGCCTGTAGAAGGTTGATGGCATCATCAGTGGTGGTGATTTTGGTAAGTGAAAACTTCCTACCTCAATCTCACAGTTTCTGTGGCTTCTACACAATGACAAAGATTACACGGAACACGTAGAAGCCACAGCAGAGAAGTAGGGAGTCTTAAATTATTGCAAATTTTATCAGACTGCTTTATAATATTTTGAAAGACTTAAACTGAGTCTGACTCTCAAACTCCATAGTGAGATTAAAGTTGACCAGATGGTATGAACTTCTGGGCTTTCCCTATACTGTACAAATATTGCTGCTGATGCAAGAAAGAGGAATTTCATATGGCACAGAAGCATATGTTTCTCTTCTGGTATTTTCTAAGCTAAAACTACCAAACAGCCTGGAATCTGTTATTTAAATTAGAAAGCCCATTGGGATAATTCAGTTAAGAATCTGCCCAGAAATGATAGCCGTATGTAAAGTTTGTGGAAGAACTCCAGAAGTATCTAGAAGTTGACATAAGGATATTCTCTGAGGAGATGTTTCTGCTCTGATCCTCCCTGTGTACTGGCAAGAGTCATTCTGCATCTCTCTTCTTTGCATATTGAGTTGCTATAAACAACTTACTCATCCAATAGTTTGTGTTCTGGATAGCTTCATGCTGCATTGCTCCCTCTGGCATACTCAACCGTCAGAATCTTTTGATTAACTTGAACAAAGAATCATTTTTTTAAAGAAAAACTCCATATTGATCAGGATTTTGCATATATAGCCTTCATCCGATTAGCTCAATGAAAGGAGACTCAGTGAGACTTGTGTACAGTATATTGTAACTTACCATGTCCCCATTGATTTAGTAGGTCTACTCTAATGGGGTCTGACATGGATTTAAGGAAATACTTTTCTTAATGCTGCCAAACACATGTTCATTTCTTTATTTCTGCTCCTCACCATCAACACAACCACCACATTTCTTCCTATGAGATGTTTTAATTTAAGCTATTCACCCTTGCCACATCTTTGTTTAGCTGTATTTAAGTGGTGTAAGTTCTTGTAATACCGAATCAGTTTTGCTTGCATCTCTTCTACAACCCACCGACCTACATCAGAGCGGTGCTTTATTTTGATTGGCTTGGTGCCTCTTAGCAAATTAGAGTTCCCAGTTGGAGCCAAAAGAAAGAAAGGAAGGCAAGAGCTTCAGAATTTATTGGGCCACACGACCAAGTTTCATCTGTTGCTCTGGAAAACAGCCCTGTATAGTTGACTGTTTAATAGCAAGCATATATCAAGCAGTGGAGATCAAGCAGTGGAAGGAGCCAGTTGTTCTTGGCATATAAAATGTTCAACAGAACTTACAGATACTTTCTTGAATCTTTTTTTGGGATGGACTGCTTTATTTTGAGACATTTGGAGGACATAGGTCAACTGCAGTACAATGTGTGTTTACCTGGATAGACATGCCTCATTTGAACACAGCAGTTTACTTCCAAATTAGCTTTCTCCATCCTGAGGTTCTCCAGGTGTTTTGTATTACAGGTTGCCTTCTCCCCAGGCAACAAAGCCAGTGATGGCTAGAGATGATGGAAATTCTAATCCAGTATATCTTGACAGTACTGTACTGTATTACAGAAGATTATTCTAAACAATCAAGCCTAGGTTCTTGAACACATTTCTTCTGGGAGAGACTGGTGGTGGACAAGAACTCAAGAAACCTTAATTTAGATCCCCACTAGACCTTTGGCCAGTTCCATACTCTCAATCTGACCTACCACACAGGGTTGCTGAGGCTAGATTAGAGATGAAAAGCCATGGAGGCTCCCTCGGGCTGAATTGCAGAAAAGGGGGAATATAATGTAGTAGAAAAATTCTTTTCTGCTCCTTGTGAATCTCAGTTGTTCTCCACCTCAGAGCAGCAGCTAGGGCAGTGATGACGAACCTTGGCACTCCAGGTGTTCTTGGACTTCAATTACCAGAAGCCCAAAGTCAGCACCTCCTGCTGATCAGGGCTTCTGGGAATTGAAGTTCAAGAATACTTGGAGTGCCAAGGTTCACCGTCACTGATCTAGGACATTTTATTATGGTGTCTTCTGCCTATGATCACAGTTGTTGGCCTCACTATATATTTTCTTCTGCTGCAGAGCATCCTTAGATACCAGACTTTTCCTTACTAGTAGTCAGACTAAGAAACCAATTCTTCTTCTTACATTCTTAGCCAGACATGAAACTGCCAAAATGAAGCCATATTTTGGTGAGTTCATTCTGCAGTTCATTTTGCCTGACCTAATATGAGAAAAATTAGACAGCAACACAAGCTTGTTGTTACCACAATACGCCTGATTGTGGTTCAAAACCACCACGAGATAAACCAATAAACAAGGGTGAAGACTTGTCAGCTCCAGCCCCCACTCGCCCACCCTACCCTGCTGAGTCTCAGGACCTGAAAGTTCATTCTAGAGAAGAGTTTGTGCTATTTTATGTCCCTGCTGCTTAGCCAAGGGCATAATGCATCCCTTTGTCCAATAACTCTCTAATAATATGAAAGGGTTTATCGTCTGCACATTGTGAAAGTTCCATGAACTCTGGTTTCTGGCTGAAGCACACTTGGCCTTCCATCATAAGAGGAGGTCTTATTTTTCTCTCAATTTTCTGGCAACTTGTGTTCTTTCTTCCCAGAGTATTTGAAGGGCACTCTGTTACTTTGGTCTTTTGAAGTATAAAAATACCCTGAGTGCATGCAAGTGGTTCGAAACGAAGGATCTCTTTTCTCTGATATTTGATATACTCCCCTCTGCATGAAATAACCTAGTTGCTAGACCAAAGCAGACTCTTTAATCCTGTGGCTGAAATCCAGTGGTAAGTCACAATGAGAGTAGGCCTATTGCATCCATGAAACTTACATATATTCGCCAAGCTCACCAAAACGACTGGCTTTTATTGGGACCTCCTACTAAATTTTAACTTATATTTTAAGAATTTATGCAGACTTTGCACGAACATAGCTTTGAGCCCTATTCATTTATTATTATTTTACTAAATAGGCAGGGACAGAATGCTTATTTGCCCTGCTTGCCCCATCCACAGTTTAATTCCCATTGTGTAATGTGGAATGTAATGAGGCTAGCTCGAGCATAGAGCTGCTGCTATGTGTGGGTTCCTTGCCATAGTCACGCGAACGCCCTGAGTAGCTGTCTCAGCTAATTTGGAACTTCAACTCCTCTAATTACAAGGTTTGAAAAATGCAAAATATTAGAACTAACAAATGACAACTATGGTCTGGCCAGGGTATCCTGCCATGGTGATATTGTAGACCAGGGGATCCCAACTTACAGCTTGTGGCATCATTTCATGTGGCCCATGTCACCGCCACCGCACCAGAAGCAGATGCATTTACGACAGCCGTAAATGCACCCGCAGCTGTTGTAAATGCATTTATGACAACCATAAATGTGCCTGTTTTATGACAGGGCATGTTTTATGACAGGGTTTACGCCCTGGGGGGAGGCCGGGAACCACAACTCCGGCCAACTCAGTTGTCCATGGTGTAAAAAGGTTGGGAATCCCTGGAGTAGACTCTTCTGCCAGCGACTCAAGGCCAGTTGTCAAGCGGCGGCTAACTAACCTGATAATCCTGAGGACTAGCTGCCTTGGGTGACAAAGTCCACAGGGAAGGATGATGGTCCCCAAATGGATTAAATCCCACTTGAATCCATCTTGATGGAGCACAGAAGCTTCATCGATACTGGTCTGGGGCTGAGGAGGACTTTGCGTGCCAAAAGGACTCAAGACCAGAAAGTGACTCGTGGAACTGGATCAGTGGTATAAGTGTCGTGCTGCGATGCTGAAGGCTAATGGAAGGCCACTGTGTTATTGTTTCCAGGACAATATTCATGGCTGATCGCCATGATGATCGCCAGTATTTGGAATCGGATATGGTACAAGAAGAAAAAATGACAACTGGAAAGAATTAAGGTTTTTTTAATTTTGCAGTTCTAATGAATGTTTTGGAAATTTTACAAGTAACATCCTGTTTTTAAATAATCCTATTACCCTAGCTATTCTCATGTTCTCATAATTGTGAACAAAAAGTAGCCAGAGCTATAAGCACTTCAAGGAAAGGAGATTACTTACTAGACATAATCCTATTGGTATCCATGTAAGTTTTTTGTGGCTTGTTGCACCTTCTTCTTCTACTGTGTCTAGGCCAGATGTGAAACTGCCAAAATGAAGGCATCTGTTGTGAGTTCATTCTACAGTTCCTTTTGCCTGACCTAGTGTGAGAAAGATTAAACAGCAACACAGGGTTGTCGTTACCAGGGTTCATATCCTCATGGAAGTTCACTGAAAAGTCCTTTTGGGATTGCTGTGAATTGGTTCAAAATTGATGGCACATAACAACAACAGTCTTGTAACCAGAGAGACAGGCTAGGCTTGAAGAGATCAGTAACATCTAGAGCAGGAGTGAGCATCTCATGGCTCTATGTGCTAATTTTTCCACCCACACACTCCATTATTTCATTTTTTAAAAGGAGAAGTCCATTTTTTACAGGAGAAGCCTTGGTGGCACAGTGGTTCAACGGCTCTACTGCAACCAAAAGGTTGTTAGTTCGATCCTGACCAGGGCTCAGACTCAGCCTTCCATCTTCCAGAGGTTGTTGGGGGCAAAATGCTAATTAACTTGTGAACTGCCAGAGAGTGCACTAAGTACTAAAGGGTGTTATATAAGTGTGATTTGCTTTTTTGCTTTATCACTGATAGAACACATCCTCTACATGCAGAAATCCCCCAAATTAAACATCCTACGTCAGGGGCCCACAGCACCATTTTATGTGGCCCATGTTGCCGCCGCCGCACCGGAAGGGGACACATTTACAACAGCTGTAAATGCACCCGCAGCTGTCATAAACACGTTTACAACAACCGTAAATGTATCCACGGCTGTCATAAATGCGTTTATGACAGTCATGGACATGTTTTACGACAGTGTTTATACCGGGGGGGGGGCCACCACTCTGACCCGCTCAGCTATCTGAGGTGTGTGGTCCGGCCCACAACATAAAAAGTTTGGGAACCCCTGTCCTATGTAGTTGCCCTATTCAGTTAAATTGCCCTTTGTTTTTCTTTCTTTTTTCTTGCAATAAATTTTCTAAACATTCTTTTACAAGGAAGCAGTCTAAACTATTTAACCATCTACCAAAGATTTTTTGAGATTTTTCTTTTGAAGTTTACCTTTTCCCCCATGATTCTGTGGGATGGTGATGGCATCAGAGAATTTCATTTTATGTAATCTTCCCTGGAAGCACTTCAAGCTAGATAAGATGAAGTGTTGGGTAGAAAAACAATTACCAATCCTCTCTCATGTGCTTCTCTCTCTGTTCTGATCCCACATGTCAGGATAAAAGAGTGAGGTTGGCTTTGAGACCCCAGGGGGTTGTTGGCACTTGGGGTTGTGACAGATGGGAAGAGATAAGCACATTAGCTTGAGGTGTTGGTTGAATATACTGAACAGTTTATGAGAGTTTTTCAGCATGTGGGCTGAAGGAGGCCATTCAGATAATAGGGTCAGGTAGCAAAAGATAACGAAGGACCTTTGGTCAAGGCCTGGTGTCAGTCAGAATAGATAGTAGATTGATGAGAGGAAGCCTACCTATGCTCAGTGATGTGTAAACATCTTGGATCTCCTTTGGGGAGAAAGGAGGGGAACAAGGGAGTGGATGAATGAATGCCAATACCAATTTCAGAAGGGTTCTCAGGGGCTACATACTAATAATGAGGATGGGAACAAAGGCAAAAGCGAGGGACAAAATAATATGTAACATTGTATATTCATGCTCTTAGTGTTGATAGCCAAGCCATAGCAGAGAAAGTTCAACTTTCTAGAATTTAAGGAAAGAAATGTAAGTTCTAGAAGTCCCTCAGTAGAGATCTAACTCTCGTACAAAGATCCGAATAGTGAGATGTTACATATTCCCAGTAGTGTTATATGGAGTTGAAGCTAGTACATTGACTAAAGCAGGGGTTCTGAACCTACGGCCCATGGGCCAAACCTGGCTTGCGGTACCTAATAATCCACCCTCTGTCCTCACTCAAGCCACCACTGCTGGAATTGGCAGTGGACTCATTTACGGCCATCACAAATACCTTTATGACAGCCGCAGACTCATCTACAACCAGTTTGGCCCCCTCAACTGTTTGAGGGAGCAAGACCCGGCCCCTGACTTGTAAAGGTTGAGAACCCCTGGACTAAAGCATCTGAAAAGAGAATTGAAGTTTTTGAAATGTAGATCTACAGACGGCTGCTAGGGATATCATGGTTTGATCATATAACTAACGTGGAAGTATTGTGTCAAATGTATAAAGAACAAGAACTTTTAAAGACCATTAAGCAAAGAAAGCTCCAATACCTTGGCTATATCATGAAGAACAACATAAAGTATAGAGTACTCCAACTCGCTCTGCAAGGAAAGATCCTTGGGAAAAGAGGCCCTGGACATAGACTGATTTTATGACTGAAGAACCTGAGAGACTGGTGTGGCATGTCCTTGGAAGGACTGTTTTGCGAGGAGTTAAAAACAGGAAGACTATTGCCATGATGATAGCCAATTTCCGGAACAGATACGGCACCTGAAGAAGAAGTCCCTCAGCCAGACATGGGGAAGAGAACATGGCTGTCATGGGATGTTGTGAGGGCTGGATTCAGATGAAAGCCTTAGTTTCTCACCCTTATTTAGTAAAACTCCTACTTACGAAAAAAAGTCTGCTCCGTAGGCTTTGGCTTAAATTGTTTTTTATGTAACTCGAAGCAAACACATAGGAAAAATCATTTTTATGTAACTCGAAGCAAACCCATAGGAAAAATGAAATTTTTATGTACATTGAAGCAAACCCATAGGAAAATGAATTTTTACGTAACTCAAACAATCCCATAGGAAAAATAATCTTTATGTAACTCGAAGCAAACCCATAGGAAATCGTGTAAATCAGGACATGGTTTTAGCATAGAATCATTATGTAAGTCGTATTTTATGTAACTTGAGGCATATGTATGTCAGGGTTTTACTGTACTAAATGAATTTTATAAAATCTATTTTATTTGTTAAAAGCTTGAGCTGAAAACACTGGAAAATATTGGAGAATCTTTCTACCATTATTTATTTATTTATTTTATGGATTTATATCCGGCCCCCTTGTCGGCTAACAACATGCAGTACAATACAAAACAATAAAACAATTAAAAACAGCATTAGCTAAAAACAATCAACCCCCACTAAAACAATATTAAAAACCCAAAAAACTAAACAGTTAAACATTAAAAAAGACTACCCTCCTCCTCCCTCCCCCCATAGTAAAATAGCAGCAAACAAAATAAAATACACAGGATCCCTCGTACAAGCTATATGAGCCAGCGGGCTTGCGCAGTGGCACGCCCCACACCTGCTGGCATAGTCATTTCTTTAACATTTCCCTGAAGGATATGGGATCCGACTGGAGACGGAGTTCTGGTGGTAAGAGGTTCCGCAGGGCTGGGGCAGACACGGAGAAGGCTCTCCTTCTGGCCCCAGTGAGATGGGCTTCTTTTGAGGACAGGACCACCACTGAGCCCCTCCTGTCTGCCCTAGTAGGACGGGCTGAATACCTTGGGGAGATGCGGTCTCTTAGGTACCCCAGACCAATGCCATGAAGGGCTTTAAAGGTCAAAACCAGCACCTTGAATTGCACTCGGAGGCATACTAGGAACCAGTGCAACTCCCGGAGCAGTGGTGAGGCACGGGCATAACGCCCACACCCCATCACCACCTGAGCAGCCGCATTCTGGACCAGCTGAAGCCTCCGAATGGTCGTCAAGGGCTGCCCCATGTAGAGCGCATTACAGTAATTTATTATGAATTCCTTTACACATATATCTTACACAATCATTCTTCTTTTCTGCACAGATATGATGCTTCCTATCAATTTCTGTCTAGTTCTTAATTTCTCTCCCAAGGCTGCCATGTCTGTGTGTCATAATAGACTAATATGGCTACCCCTTGGGGAACTTATTCCCAATCTTTTTGCCGATCTGATAGTAAGTGAAGATGATTTAGACTTCTGGGTGAAAAATCTGTCTTGCTGAGCTGATAATGTGATTTCTTTAGAATGTTTTTAGGATAGCAATTGTTCATGATGATGAATATTGTAGAAAATGCCTTTTCAATCAAGCTGCTGAGACGAGTTGTGACTTGTGGAAGTTATCTGTATGAGCATTCTGCATGAAAGGTGGGAACAGATGATTAGAGAAAGCTTTGTTTCTCTTCCATCTGTTGCTATGACCCAAGTCAGTTTAAAACTCACACAGTTTCCTGCTGTAAAGCTTCCTTTGTTTCAAAACCTTAATCAGATTTCTATTGACAGTGGCAACCTTTTCCTGACAAGTCTGAAAATAGATTCACAATCCTGGAAGATTAAAACCCCACCTGTCCTTCAGGAAATCTCAGATTTTACTCATCTGAAGAAAGAAAAGTCCTTTTGACAAGACAGATGCAATTTGAAATGCAACTGGTCTCAATCTTGAAACATTATATAGTTTGTTTTAACAGAATGAATGAGCAAGGTTGGGCCTATGGAGAGGCCAGGGGCAGTATCTGAAAATCAGTACTGTATATTGTGAGTCATCTGTGAGTACCCTTTTATTGTGTGGGCAAGTGAAATCTAGTCCAAACTACACACCTAATTTCCCCTTGGAGGCATGCAGGGTTTTTAGTCTGAGCTGTTGATTCATCATAGGTCATTCATAGGATAAGCTCAGATCGTGGAAGAAAATCTTGATTTACTGTGAGTAAGCTCTAGACCAGTTTACTCTACCTGCATCCCTCCAGATGTTTTGGACCACAGGTCCCGTCATCCCTGACTACTTGGCCACCTTGTCTGAGTGGACGGTGTAGTCCAAAACATCAAGAGGGACCCAGTTTGACAAGGGCTCGATTAAACCGTGCCTTAAGTGAGAGAATTACTTCCCTTCTATGAATTGGGATCCATTACTAAATCTCCTTGCATCCTTTTTGTCTTGAATAACTCCACAATAGAAATAATTGGGAAGAGCCTCCAAATCAACACAGGAAAAAGGATCTTGTAGATGGGGTTGTTTGTGTTTAAATTGCAGTGATGTAAGGGTTTAACAATATTTGTGTTTTGAAACCCACCATTCCTTGTAGTAGAAATGTGTGAATGTATTTAACTTATCTAGTGCCATTTTTTTTGGTTGCTTATAGGTTTTAAAACTTGAATGAGATATATCCATTCTCTGAGGATGAAACATCCATCTGAAATGTTGTATTTGCACAGGAGTAAACATTTTATGGTTTTGTGTGACTTTATGTTTTGTATTTTTATTTTATACATTGCATAACATCTTTCATTCATTGTTTGCCTTGCATATCTTCGTATAATATTCTGTCAGGGTCAGACCGTAAAAATTGTATTCCGTTACTCTGTGTTTGAGCCATCAATGAAGTGTATTATTTAAATACTGTAAAACACTGAGTATTCTTGATAGCTTTCCCCCTTAGTATTTTTGGCACAATCTGTTTTCTGTTAAGCAGCACTTAAGGATTTCTGTTACAAATAAATGCCATAGTTTAGAAAGTAAGTTGAGTAATCCTTTTTTGCAATTTGGGTTTTCTGCTTCTCATGTATGATGTCCAGAAATCAAAGTAATGTGGGAAGGGAGTTGGGTGCAATCTTAAGAAAACAAGGAGATAAGTGGTAGAAAATCCTGCTAGCCTCTATATTATCAGTGCAGTTATGCATATTTTTAAATCTGGAAATATCAAATAAAGGGTGGATGTATGACAAACCTGTGTTATCTGTTTTTACCTAAGTAACCACACCTGTTAGTAGAATATAACTTTCAAATACTTGTATTTCTTTTTAGATTGGAAAGACACACTACCCCTCTGTGTACCATCCTTCACATGTAGTGGTACAAAGTGGGATATGGTTTGCCCCCTCCCCTGTCTGAGCAAAAGATTTGATCAAATTTGTTCCCACAAGCTAATTGAATTTAAAAGCAGCAATGAGAATGGGAAATTCAGTCATGAATTTAGCTTAACAGCTGTCGTTACATAACTAGCAATATTTTAAACTCTGATTCTTCTTCTTTCGTGCCCTGATCAAACCCTGGATTGCCAAAATGAAGCCACTTTCTTCACTTTGCCATTGCCCAAAACCAAGTCGTCATCGGCGCATGTCTCTGGCAGCAATCGGCAGACCAGTAAATGAGCTGGATTCTGTGTCTCCACATTCACACTGTGTGTTGTTGTCTGCCAGCAGCCCCCACTTGAACATGTTGGTCTTCCATTTAAGGACTCCAAACCCTCGGCCTATTCAGGGTTCTCCAAGTCACATAGGTAGGGGAGGTTGAGATCTTCAGCTATATCCTACTTTAATGTTGTTCCTTGTCCAGTGAGCTCCTTCCTCCATCTTCTAATTTGGCTTTGCTCTTGTGTACCCTTAAACTCTGATTAAGATTAACTATGGTAAATGCAAAGTTTAAAGATGGGACTTCATATTAAATGTTTATGATACTTTGATGAGTGCAATCAGCATGCATGCATGCAGTATTTCTCCATTAAACTAGTAATATTTAAATAGCAAGCTTTTATTACTATAAAAGCTCCTTGGTTTAATATTTTGCTTCCCAGAAAAGTAATATATCACTTATTAATTAGCAAATATAGAGAGACAATATGCCCAATTGGAATAGGGTTACAAGTGATAATAAACTCTTTGGAATGCTGCTTTCATTTATTGGATTAGCCTCAGTTGCAATTGTTTGTATTCTAAGCCTGCTAAAATGAAAGTGGTGGAGAATGGATAGCACACCTAGAGGTACACGCACCATTTCAGAGCAGACTGCAGAGATGGTATCTAATTGTCTGAAAAATAAGGGATTTAAATTCCTCCCTTATTTTAAAGCATGGCGGGTCAAGAACCCTACTATTATTTAAGGAGCCATTCACTTTTATAAGGATTAAGCTTGAACCTGTGGTTGGAATTACCCACTTCTGTTGAATAGCCCTACAGTATAAGCTTGGTGATTAAGACACTGAATTTGATGACTGAAAGGTCGGCAGGTCAGCAGTTTGAGACCCGAGTGCTGCACAACAGCATGAGCTTCTGCTTCTCTCCCTGCTCCTGCCAACCTAGCAGTTCGAAAGCAAGAAATTGCAAGTAGATAAATAGGGACCACTGCGATGGGAAGGTAAACAGCATTCTGTGTCTAGGCATGCCTGCCACATGTCCATGGAAACATCTGCAGATGCAGACACTGCTGGCTCTTTGGCTATGAATAGAGATGAGCACTGAACCCTAGAGTCAGATGCGACTGGCTTTCTAGCAAGGGTGACCTTTACCTCATAAGTCATAATACCTTGGATACCTTGGAGTCGTTATTCAGTGAGGAGTCTGCACATTGGTGGACATCTTTGCGACAACGTTCTGCACATGTAAATGGACTTGAGAAATCAAATCCATCTACATGCGGTTGTTTAGCCATTTGAATATCACGTCACCCACGGGTTAGGTGGACCATGATGTGCTTTCACCTTGCCCAAGGGATCCGAGGGAGGATGCTTTGGTGAGTTTTAGTCCTGGACTTCTGGCCTCGACATGCTTCGACAAGGATCTCACCTAGCATGTCATAATGGTTTTGGCTAATAACCACTGCTAAAACTAAAAAATCTAAAGTAAGTATTCTAAAGTGTTTCTCTCTTTTTCCTCATGTTTATTTTATTTTGTTTTATTTAATCTATTCATTTATTTATTTGACTTCTATACCACCCATCTAGCACAATACCGGTAGCTCTGAGCAGTTTACACAGGTGAAGAACATAAAACAGCAAATATCCACCTTCTTTTGTGTCTAGGCCAGGTGTGAAACTACCAAAATGAAGGCACCTTTCGGTGAGTTCATTCTGCAGTTCCGTTCGCCTGACCCAGTGTGAGAAAGATTAGCCAGGAACACAAGGTTGCCATTGCTACAGTACGCCCAATTGTGGTTCAAAAATACCACAGTAATATCCATCAAAATAATGCAACAGCATTATTATAAAGAATAAGTATAAAGGCAATTAGATATAATTTAGAAAATATAAAAGTGGTTCTCCCTGAAGGCTTTTCTTCAAAGTTTTGATTTGCTTTCTAAAGACAAAAATGGATGGAGTTTTGTGCATCTCCCATGGAAGCTCGTTCCATAGTGAGGGTGTTACCACTGAAAAGACCTGGCTTCTTGTTACTGATTTACAGGCCTCTTTTACTTTGGACAGCCTCATTTGCAAAGACTCAGAAATCTAGTGTGATGGATGAGCAAATATACCGTACATGGATGGAGGCACACCATCTTTTTTTTATTTGTATCAGAGAGTAAACAAAACAAAAAACATTGTGACACTTTTAAGACTAACTGCTGTATTTTAATGTTAGATTTCGTGGATCAAGTCCACTTTGTCAGACATAGGAGTGAGGCTTCATGGCATCCATTTATACGTTGTTGGCTGCCGCTTGTGTCCAAGTACTGTATACATTTTTTTCCTGAATGTGGTTTCAGCATTGCTATTGGCGTGAATTTGTTTAAGGTGGATTGTAGCTTGCCATGAAGTGACCCACACACTGTGATCACGGAGTCATCTCCAGCGGCACATATGAAAGGAGACATGCAGGATTTGATAGCAGGACTGCAATGGATTGCCGCAGCCTTGAGGATGCTGCAGCCATTTATACACGTCAGGTACAGAGGTACAGAATGGTTAGCATAACCGATAAGTATACAAACCTATGTGTGTTTTTTTCCCAACTGGTAATACCTGTTATTCAGATTAGTTGTGAAGCTTCACCCTTTTGAATTGCAAATGGTTAGTAGATGGATACAAGACAAACATTGTGGCATTACACATTTGCTAATGAATTTACTCTTCGGGCCTTAGAAGAACTAAAATTTAAAACCAACATATATATATATTTTAAAAATACTAATCAGCTAAAAATGTATGCACACATAAACTACATGTTTACATATTCACACACACTACTTTTCCAGTATTTAGCAGTTTGAATAGCCCTGTCATTTGGTTCAAACAAATTTAATTTAATGTAATTTAATTTTCGCACTTATATACCGCTCACTCAGGCGAACCCGACTCAGGGCGGTTTACAGATGAGCAGATGTTCAAAGTCTTGTCTCTCACCACATTTACGTTGTCCACCATTGTCAATGTGGCTCCACCTCTTTAGGTTTGTTTTACATTGTGTCACCCCAGGCCCAGGTATCACTAATGAGGACCTAAATTTGGCCAGCAACAAAGCCAAGAAGCTTTGGCAGTCCGGGACACGAAAGAGGTTCTCAGCCTATTCAAGCATAACAAAACAAAAAAACCTTGTAGCACTTTTAAGACTGTTATACTGTACAATATTTTAATGTTCGCTATCGTGGATCAAGTCCACTTCATCAGACATTGGGAGTAAGGCTTCATGGCTCCATGTCTGATGAAGTGGACTTGTCTGATGAAAGTCTGATAAAGTGGACTTAAACCATGATAGCTAACATTAAAATATAACAGTTAGTCTTAAAAGTGCTACAGCGTTTTTGTTGTTCTCTTTTGATATGCTTGAAACACAGATTAACACGGCTACTATTCAAAAAAACAAAAACAACCAGCCTATTCATTGTCTTTCATGTCCCATATTGCAGATGGTCACCTGCGGCTGGCTTCTTTGTTGTGCATGGACAGAATTTAGAAACATTACTTTATTGGATTACAATTCCCAGAATCCACTGCCTGAGGGATTCAGGAAATTGTTGTCCCAAAAGGCAGCATTTCTAAGCTCTGAGCAGGGGGCATTGTAGAAGTATTTGTTTCTTTAAATCACTTTGTGTTTCTAGACATGTTCCAGACTTTCACACCCACATCCAGGTGGTTTCCATTATATATATGGAACTTGGAGGAATGATAGCCATGAAACACTGGATTGCTTCAAAAACATCTGATTCCTGTAAATCCTCACAGATGGTCTTGTTTCACTCTTCCACAAGCAAAGTCGTAATAGTGAATTGACACTGAACTTTCCTTTCTGTTGTCGGTATTATGTGGTGTATTATCATTTGTTTGCTCTTAATCCAGCTTTGGCCAGAATCTCGATACAGCTGTGATCTCAGTGGAGAAACGTAGGTGCGCTATCCAGTTATAATAGTTTCATACCGCTTTAACTGTCATGTCTTCACACTGCAAAATCTTGGAGTGAATGAGGTACTGCGGATTCTCTGGAAGAGAACTCTAGTGTTGTAGTTCAGGGGATTTCTCTAGAGCTCTTGAAGATAAAATTTAGATTACCTCACCAATTTGGAAAAAATGAGGTTTAACATGGGATCACACTGTTATAACTGCCATCAAAGTGCATGACTAAGATTATAAACTGATGGGGTCTGAACTCTCTGCGACAAACCAGGAAAGGGACCTTGGTGTCCTGGTGGACAGCTCAATGAAGGTGTCAACCCAGTGTGCCTCAGCAGTGAAAACAGCAAACTCAATGCTAGGGATCATTAGGAAGGGTATAGAAAATAAGTCAGCAAGTGTCATTTTGCCTCTTTATAAATCTATGGTGAGGCCCCATCTGGAATACTCTGTACAGTTCTGGTCGCCATACCTCCAGAAGGATATTATGGAGCTGGAAAAAGTGCAGAGGAGGGCAACCAGAATGATTAGGGGACTGGAACACCTTCCTTACCATCTGAGGCTGCAATGGTTGGGCATCTTCACTCTTGCACGACGGCGTCTAAGAGGTGACCTGATTGAAGCTTATAAAATCATGCACTGTGTGGACAAAGTAGATAAGGAAAAACTGTTTTCCCTATCGCATAACACTAGAACTAGGGGACACTCCATGAAACTTTTGGGTACTAGTTCTCAAACAAATAAGAGAAAGTACTTTTTCACCCAGAGGATTACTGGTCTATGGAACTCCCTGCCAGAAGAAGTGGTGACAGCTGTCAGTCTTGATATTTGCTGTTTTATGTTCTTCACCTGTGTAAACTGCTCAGAGCTACCGGTATTGTGCTAGATGGGTGGTATAGAAGTCAAATAAATAAATGAATAGATTAAATAAAACCCTTTTGGGTGTGGGCCCCACGTTGGGAACCACTGATCTAGATGGTAAGAAGAGTTAGGAGGTAGCCCAGGAGTATCTTGAATCCTTGAATATTGCCCACGTATGTCCTCCCCATCCATTGCAACACAGATAATGTAAACCAGATTAGAACTGGGAGGTATGGGACATCGTGCAATTACACAGTTCTCCATACTCCAATAATACGTCTGTGGTGCATATTTCTTGGCAATGCATGTTGATGCAATTACAAGCAAGTATGAAATGACTCCAGGCATGTAAGAGAATCCATTCACTTCTCTGTTCTCGTTCTATGCTTCAGCTATCCGTCTGAAAATAACCAGCACAAGAGGACAAAGTCCCAGCTCAGGCTGATTTCATTCATGACATCTAAAACATTTCTTTTTTTTTTTTAAATTTTTTTATTAAGTTTTTAATAAACATACAGAAAAAGAAAAGAAAACATTAACAGTACATTAACAATACATTACACTAACAAGTCCGTAATATCATACTAACAAACATTACTATATGCTAGCACATAACAATATCTATATTCATTAACTACTATTTAACCACCAAATATTAAGAACCTTTATTTCAAAGTCCAAAATACTAGAGAGAAACTTTCTGTACTACCACTAATCTTTTTAACCAGTAAAAAAAAAAAAAAAAAAACACCCTGTGAATATATACAATGCCCGGAGAGTTTATTTTCTACTCAAGTCCAGAAACTTCTTTGGGATGGTACTGGTCCTGAACTATCACCTGCCATAATAGAGTGATCCACGAACGGTTTCCATATATTCCAGAATCTATTCTCTTTTAAATTATCTCTTTTGACTTTAATCTCCCATGTCAATTTATCATTCAATGCTAAACTCCACATTTCTTTATACCATTCTCCAACCTGAATATCTACATCGTTTTTCCAATTTCTGGCTATACATTGTCTACCCGTTGTCAATACAATTTCCAGTAATTCTTTTTCCTCCTTGTTTAAACCCAGATCTTCCACATTCGTTAAAAGAATAGTACCCGACACCAATTTAACACTTTTACCCAATATTTCACCAAATTCATTTTCTATTCTTCCCCAAAAATCCCTTATTTTTTTACAACTCCACCACGTATGTTCATATGTTCCATCAAATTCTTTACATCTCCAACATAACTTATCTCTTTTATTATCCATCTGGTAAAGTCTTAATGGTGTCAGGTACCATTGCCACAACATCTTGAAATTATGTTCTTTAATTCTTACAGACATTGTTCTCATAATTCTCTTTTTCCATTTATTTTTCCATTCAATCTCCCCAATTTTTATATTCAAATTTTGTTCCCACTTCCGTCTCAAATCCTCCTGTGGATCTGCACCTCTATTCAATATATTATAAAGCTTACTTACAAGACCCTTAATACTACTTTCCCCTTTTCTAATCTTCCTTACCAATTCCTCAAATTCCGTGAGTACTCTGTCTGACCCTAGTTCTCTTTTAATCTAAAACATTTCTGAACCTCTGACCTGTGGGAGGAAACCCAGAGTTTTAAGGGGTGGTGGTTGCAATATGTTTTAAAATAGGGAATACAGTCACTAGAGTGCTCCTCTTTAGAGTGCCAGTCAGCCAAACATGCACCTTCTAGAACGGTCCGTTCCATTATCCAGACTGTCCATATTTATGTATTTTTGCTAAACTTAGGGTTCCCCCCCCCCAAGACATGGCTGATAAATCCTCTTAGGTGCAAATGGAGCCTTAAGTACTGAGCTTGATGTTAGTATATATCAGGGGTTCCCAACCTAAGGGCTCCAGGCTGGCCCTGGCCCCCGGCACCATTTCATGTGCCCCCCCATCCTCCAAGGGCGTTCGAGGAACAAAATGGCTGCCCCTTTGAATTTGTTAGGACAAAATGGTCACCCCCATCGTGCAGGCAGGGCAAAATGGCCATCTGGCCCTCGAAGCTGACAGAGAGCGTGACCTGGCCTCCAGCTTGAAAGGGTTAGGAACCCCTGGTATATATGATGACTGAAGGGCCATGCAGAAGGACAAATGTGCAACACATTTCAACATCCCTTGATTTATTTTTTTCATTTATTGGCAACACATGCAGAAATCTAGTGTTTTCTATTGGAAGAACATTTTAATCTTCTTTCTGCTTGTGATTGAAGTTGGTTTTCCTCCTAGAGCTTTGAAAAGTGATTTTTTTTAAAAAAAACCTATTAACTCTCAAACTGCATGGTCCAACTTGGCTATGATCTCTTGACCTGATCTCATGAGGTGTTAGTTGTGCAGAGGAAAGAGAGAGCATACCTATGGGCTTGCCTACGATTAATTTTGACCTCAGCCACCCCTGCCCTCAGCTGGCATATGATCCTTGATGGGATACTTCTCAGGGAATGTGTTTGACAAAAGAGATGCTCATCTTCATTCAGAAATAGTTTGCTGTCTGGTGAACTTAAATGACTGGAAGAAAGTCTTGCTAGTTCCATTACTTATCCATCCACCTCTTTTGGAAGCAAACATTAAAGAGATTGCATAACTGTTGCTTATCAGCACATTTATTCTCCAGAGGTGGGATTTCTTCAGTGCTGTGTGCCTGAGTGGTCAGGACTCGCAAATTAAGCCAGTGTTTACCTCCAAAATACTCAGTCCTAACGGCGAAGTAAGCTACTTTTCAACATATAGCGGTGAGAAAAGCTCATGTTGGGACCAGCAGACTCTCTCTCCACCTAAGTAAGCATTGCTAGTCATCTCTTGGTTAACGATCTGGCATCATTAACCGAGGCACCGTGTTTCATCTCCTACATTTCAAGCTGGAAAATCACCGTCAGCGGTTGTCCCTGTTTCCGGTTCTCTGTCTCCCCAACAGTGTGTGGGAGGCTTGGAGGACTTATTCTGCACTATTCCCGCCTTCCTAGGTGCTCACCGTGCTATGCAACAGCTAATAATAGTTGCAGCCGCCATTTTGTTTGGGTTTTTTTTTCAAAATGGCGGCCGCAACTATTATCAGCTGTTGCGCAGCACAGGGAGCACCTAGGAAGGCGGGAATAGTGCCGAATAGGTTCTCCAGGCCTCTTACACACTGCTGGAGAGGCAGAGAGCCTGAAACAGGGACCCCACTGATGGCGATTTTCCAGCTTCAAAAGGTAGGAGATCTCATCATAGGGGTGGGCAGAGGCGTGGATCGCCTCCCCCGAACCTTCCAGGGGTGGTAGAGACCCAAAAATGGGCAAAAAAAATTTCACCTGTTTTCGGGTCCCTGCCACCTCTGCATTTTGATTCAATACAAAAAAATGCACCCATTTTCGGGTCTCCGCCACCCCTGCCACATCTAGGAGGCTTGGGGGAGGTGATCCAAGCTGTTTTCGACCCCCACGGACCTTTTCCAACGCTGCTCCAAGCAGAAACCCCAGGGTAAACCCCTTCATCTGCTGCAGGTTTCTGCTTCCCGGTTAGCAACGTTTCCTGGTTAGTGATGCAACATTGGGAACCAAGAAACATCGCTAACCGGGGGTTTACTGTATCAGCCAGCAGGTTGGAGTCACCACATCACCTACCCCACTTCGTCTGATTTCCTTCAGTTGGAGCAAAGCTACTGTGAGCCAGAAAGAAAGGAAAACCAAGGTGTTTTAACAGATTTTATCTCATTTAATCTGTAACTATATATAAGTACCTTATACCCATCAGTCATTTTGTTTGTTGAGTGCCAGACACAGGCAGCAATTATGCCTCTATATAGTCATCTACCTGTATGATGTTTTCAGAAGTACTAATAATGACTTTTGAGAGCTAGTTTAAATGATTGTATCTTTCACACACAAAAATCCTCCTGAGCCATATACAAGTGCCACATTGAAATAGAGAACAGAATGGAATTTGGGTGCGTATTTGAACAAGTGTTGTCTTGTCTTGCTTCCTCAGATATCATGCATGTATCACTAGCTGAAGCCCTGGAGGTTCGTGGAGGACCTCTGCAAGAAGAAGAGATATGGGCTGTATTGAATCAAAGTGCTGAAAGCCTTCAGGAGTTGTTCCGGAAAGGTAAGGCATTGGCTGGCAGCACAGGTGTGCTCTGGAGCACCTCAATGTTTACCTGGTGGTGGGAAGAATGCTATTACAGATTCATGTAACAGGGAAACAAGTAATAGTCTTGGATAGTGATGGTGAACCTTTTAGAGACCAAGTGTCTGCTGGGGGGAGGAAGGAGGAAGCGCTCCCATTGGGCTGCTGGGCAGAGGGGCGGGGTGAACTCTGTCCTAGGTGGGAGAGAGGAAGCACTCCCATTGGACTGCTGGGCAGAGAGGCGGGAGGAAGGAAGCAACGGCATGCATGCCAACACAAAGGGCTGGGAGTGCCCTCTCTGGCATGTGTTCCATAGGTTCGCCACCACCGGTCTAGTACATCAAAAGGTATTCTGTTTATTGAACTGCATCTATTAAATTATTCTATGTTCCCCAAAGGGACATACTAATCATGTTACTGGCATTGTACTTAATGGCTGGAATGATAAACGGAGCAACCAGATAATGTTCTTACTGTAGAAATGAACAGAAAAACTGGGACCTCATCCAAACATCACTCTGGGTTTGGTTATATACCAAACTGGAGTGGGCTCAATCTGGCTAAGTAGGGTCACTTAAGGTCATATAGAGGTACGGTATGCTATTTGGTGTGATCCTTGCATCCTCAGGTGAAGATTGAGTGGTTTCAGGTCTAGAAAGCACTGCACCTCAAGCAACCCTATTTTATTCATCTCTTTTTAAAGACAGAAGGAAAGAAAAAGTAAAAACAAAAATTGATTCCTCTCCTTGCCCCCCCCCCCTTTTTTTTCTTCCTTCTCCTGGGAGGAAGCTTTCAATTTAATAAAGCCATAATGCATAATGTGTTGCCCTACAAATTTTAAAAATCCAACAACCTTTGCTTTGATTCAATCCCAGTGGTCGTATGTGCCAAACCAAAACAATGATCATCCTGTTCTGCAGGGGTGCCCAAACTTTTTGGGCCACGGGCTGGTCACGTGATTCAGGGGGTTCCCGAGGCCAATTTATCCAGCCCACGACGCCCTCGTCGCTCCCAGAAGCAGAAGTAAAATGCGCCCATACACTTCCAGGAGTTATGAAGGTGTCATGGGCTGGATGAATTGGCATCAGGGGCCGGATCTGGCCCACAGGCCATAGATTGGGCATCCCTGCCCTAAAGCATAGCTATTCATGATACCAGAAATGTATGGGTAAGAACTCTTCAGGGACACGTTGATTTGTGATGCTAGATCGTGTGGTTGCTGGGAAAAGGAACAAACTAGCCTGTTCCCTGAGTGGACCAAATAGTGGGACAACTTCTCATCTAGTAATGCCTTGTGAGCAAATGTACTTTTGCTTAGAGAGCCAGCCAGCCAGCTGTGCCTTCTTCCGTGATTCATTATTTCGCATTTGTTTGTTTGTTAGCTTCCGTTGTCTTTGTTATCAGTGGTCCTTCTTCAGACTCTAGCCAAAATGCAGCTATGCAATGTTCTCCATGTGGTAGAGAATCCATTTTCTGTATTTTTCTACTGGTTGTCATTATAGATGGCAACTGTAAGTAAAGATACCTTTCCCCTTACTTTTTCAACTTTAAATGTTTCTGCAGTGATTTTACCCAAATAAAGTGCTACTTTTTAGAAGGGAGCAGTGATGAGACTAGTCTAATCTCTGCATGTTTTCTATGTTGTAGTTTTTGTTACTTTGTACTGTACTATTTTACAAGAATAACAAAGATTCCCCAAGACCATCTGAATAGATACAAAGCAACTTTCTATGTTCAATCAACAATTCTTACTCGACACATTACAGGATGTGTAACTCTCTTTTGAGTCCATAAACATAGATTTCAAGAGAATAAGTTAGCAATGGGTAAATGCAGGCACTCTGATATTTTGCTTCCACTTTGCAAACAATAACACAGGATTGTACCACTTGTGGAAGCAATGCAGTTGCACTAGTGGCCGTCTCTAGGAGGAAAACTCATCTTTGTAATGCTTCTACAAGCAGCACTGTCCCTCGTTTTTGTGCTGTTGGAATCATATTCTCAAAGTGTTTACCCTTCTGCTGCCAAAATGGCACTATGACTACATATGCAATATAATATGTCATTACTTTAATATAGTCTGATTATAATTTTACATTTCATTACTGATTATAGTTATAAATTTATTAAAATGTATTTATATAGCAATCTTTTAATGTACATTGCTATTAAATAATACATATTATATGAACATATTATGTATGTCCTATTAGCACAGTATCATAATTTCACTTAAATATTTATTAACAACAAACTGATTCATTAAACAGCTATCTTTATACTGTATAGAGCACACGCCTCATGTGGAAGTTGTACTTGATCATATGAGTCTGTTCTCTTGACACATTCATCCATTCTAAACATCTGCGTCACTGACAGCCACCATATGTTGTGTAATACAAACTCGGACAAAGTGCTTTGGAGATGGTATGCATGTTGTTAACAACTTTGGGTTGTTGTTGTTCAGTCGCACAGTCGATTCCGACCCTTTGCAACTCTATGGACCATTGTCCTCTAGGCGCCTCTGTCCTCCATCCTCCTCCTCATCCCTCCCAATTCTGTGCCCATTGTGTCTACAATACCATCTAGCCATCTCATCTTTTGCCTCCCCCTTCTTCTTTTGCCCTCCACCTTTCCCAACCTCAAGGACTTCTCAAGTGAATCCTCCCTTCTGATTTGATATCCAAAGTATTTCAGCCTCATCTTTACTATTTGACCTTCCAAGAAGCAGTCAGGGTTGATTTCTTCTAAGATTGACCTATTTGTTCTCCTCGCTGTCCAGGGGACTCTCAAAGCTCTCCTCCAACACCACATTTCAAAGGTATCTATTCTTCTGGGAGCCTTCATTTAATACAAAACCCACATCTTTTTCAATTCTAATTTTCAGGATTTGTAATAGTAGGTTGCTGAATGGAAATAAAAATGCCAGGAGGGGTTTTTTTTTGGCTCGATTTGTCATCAAGAGAAAGTATGTTATCATAGATTAATCTGCAGAAGGATTCCACCTGCTTAATTGCCTATATTAGCACTTGCCATTCAGAGGGTGTAGTAGGCTCTGTCATGTATTCTTGCCTTACATGTGGATGCACGCTGTGTCTTGTATTCTTGTACTGCGTGAGACCATAATTAGCAGGTCTTTCCAGTGATTTTTCTTTTCTATGTTATGATATCTCTCTGTGTAGAAGAACAAGTCTTCCCCACTCCCCCTGAAACCTTTGTAAACTAGAGTGCTTACAAAAAGAAAAAGCTAAAATGATTGAAAGCATTTGGTTCTAAAGTGTCAGGTCAACTAGTCTCCATTTGTGGTTACCATATTCAGTAAACATAGCTAGCCTATATTTCATCTACCTGCTTTGCATTTATTAAAAATAAGGAACTCATATAAAAAGTGTTGGAAATGTAAGAATTCAAGCATAAGCCAATACACTAAGAACTGTGAGTCAGTCTAGACTGGGGGAATTGTCTCTCCACTGTGGCCAACTCACTTTCCCTCCTACAACAAGAGTTTCTTCAGAGGTGAATCCGTCAAGAATCTGACTTGAGAATTAAGGCTGTGTTTGTCTTCCAAACTGTGATGGCTCAAGTGGTTAAGATGCTGAACTCACTGACTGGAAGATCGGAGTTTGATTCCCGGGTACTGCATGATGGAGTGAGCTCCCGTCTCTGTGCCAGCTCCTGCTAACCTAGCAGTTCGAAAGCAAGAGATTGAAGTACTGTAGACAAATAGGGACCACTTCGATGGAAAAGTAAATTGCATTCCGTGCACTGCAGTGATGAGGCATGCCTGTCACATGTCCATGGAAACATCTGCAGACAGACAGGACTGGCTCTTTGGCTATAAACAAAGATGAGCACTGAACCCTAGAGTTGGATACAACTGGCTTTCGAGCAAGGGCGGCCTTTACCTTGTTTTCCAATTATCTGTCACTGCACAAAGAACATTAAATTCTATATTTAGTGTTCTGTGACCAACAAAATACCCTTTCACTACTTGAGAGAGCACTGCTTCTTGACCCTAGGGCTGACCTACGGACTGGATATCAGTCAGGGTGAAGCAGATCCATTAATCTTGGATAGAAGATACTTGCAAGCTTCATGGAAGAGTGAAATCATAAGCTTTACATTTTATTTCAAAAAGACTAATGCACACTAATAAAGGGCTCGATGGAGGCCAGTGTAAGATGTCCACTAGTCCTAAGACTTAACAATCCTGCAGTATTTTCTTTCTGGGAAAATGGGAAGGTACAGATAATAATAATAATAATAATAATAATAATAATAATAATAATAATAATAATAATAATAATAATAATAATAATAATAATAATAATAGTTTATTTGTACCCCGCTCTTCTAGTGCACGCACCACTCAGAGCGGCTTCCAACAATAAATAATAAGCAATATACCATACAACATTATAAGAATACAATAGATATAAGCATATCATACATAAGATTACAATTTTTAAAAAAATCACATCAAGAAAATAACACATACATTATAAAGAAAATTACAAAATTAAACCTCAACCACCCAGCAGCCACAAAAGCACCCCAAGGTTCAAACGTCTGTGAGGGCAGCTGCATCGGCGGTAATTGCTCCACCTGTGTCTCTCCCGTGAAGCTGGAGGCATGGGCTCCCGGGGTGAGACTGAGCTTCTCAAGGCGGCAGACGTTGGCTTCCTTTCCTGATCTCAGGACGGGCCATCCCAGAGAGCACAGGCAGCTGCGTCAGAATCCCAGCGGCTCCGGAAACAAACCGAGGCAACACTGGGCTGCTGCTCCCATCTCCCCTGACCAGCTGGGCCAGGGGAGAGAGCTGAGGTGGTGTGGTGGCTTCAGTATCTTGGCGGCAGCAGCTTTTAAAGTCCCCGCCAGGAAAGAAACACAGCTGGGCCGATGCTCCCATCTCCCCTGACCGGCTGGGCCAGGGGAGAGAGCCGAGGTGGTGTGGCGGCATCCTCTGTTTTATTATCTTACACTAAAGTGATGAATTCAATTATATTGTCAATTGATTTTCACATGCTAATGCCAGTGGATGGCACACAACATTGTCTTGGTGGACTTAACCAGTTGGTACATAACACTGGTATATTTATGCTCTAATTGTGTGTTGACAAATGGCAAGGGAGCACTGATTCTTGTAATTCCAAAAACAGAGTGTGTTGTCCTGTTTCACTGCTCATCTAGTGGAAAGGGAGGTTTTATGCAAACAGTGGTATTCTAGTTATGGAATGTAAGATAACTCTATCCATCCTTTACAATAGGGGTGGTCAAACTATGGCCCATGAGCCAGATCAGGCTGCGGCGCCAAATCATCTGACCTGCGCTGCCCTCTCTGCTCCCCGAAACAGAAGTAAAATGCGTCCGCACATGCACAAAACACTGCTGTAACTGCGCCCATGACTGTTGTAACGGGCGCTGTTACAGCAGTGTTTTGCGCATGTGCGGATGCATTTTACTTCTGTTTCGGGGAGCAGAGAGGGCAGCGCAGGTCAGATGATTTGGCGCCGCAGCCTGATCTGGCTCATGGGCCATAGTTTGACCACCCCTATTGTAAAGGATGGATAGAGTTATCTTACATTCCATAACTAGAATACCACTGTTTGCATAAAACCTCCCTTTCCACTAGATGAGCAGTGAAACAGGACAACACACTCTGTTTTTGGAATTACAAGAATCAGTGCTCCCTTGCCATTTGTCAACACACAATTAGAGCATAAACACGTTTACAACAGACGTGGGTGCATTTACGACAGTCTTTTGCACATGTGCTGGCACATTTTACTTCCACTTCCGGTAAGAGGAACCACGTGACCAGCCCGCTTAACCTCGTGACCGGCCTATGGTGCAAAAAGTTTGGGAACCCCTGCTTTACAATAGCAAGTTTGGATTTCATCTCCAACTAGATAGAACTGTAGGTTTGAAACATTTCACAGTTTGCTTTTTCTGCTGATGCCAGCCTCACTTCTTATTTAAGTGGAAGGTTACATTTCCATGTTCCCTTGCTGTAAATTAATAAGTTGAAGACCTCTGAAGACAGTGGATGCAAAACAATGCACACACTTTCTAGTGATCCTTCAATTATGCTGGGATAAATCTGCATACATAGACAAAGGCTATGGTTCTAATACAAGAAAGATTTCAGTATCTAAAACATGATTATTAAGGCCATGTGCTAATCCCATCTTCTCTGCCCTGTCCTATAGCTGAGTAGGTTGGCTGTGGCTGTATGTGGGTTGTCATGGCTTGTCCCTGGGGGAAAAGAAAATACTTTAAAGCTGCAACTACACTGGCCCTTTTGGAGTGGGCTGTTGCAGTCTAAGTAGGATTGCTAAGTAGTGTTACTTAAGTAGCACGCAGTCTAAGTAGGGTTGCTTGAGGTCTTACATCCAAGTGGCATATGGACCTCAAGCAACCCTATTTATCCTGGCATCTTCAGTTTTCCATTTCTGATATCGTGAGTTGGCTAAATAAGCAAACTTCTTCAGGATATCAGTAAACTGAACAATTTCCCTGCACTTCTGCAAAGGGGCAGGGAAAGTTATTTTTTTTGTTTCTGCCTCTACTAAACCTAATGAACCAAATTGCCAAAATTAAATATTAATATATTTTTTGCCTTGTGTGAAGTGTCGATCAAAAACAAAGCAATGGGTGGTTTCTTGACCATCACTACACACAAGGCAAAGAAAACATTTTTCTTTAATTTTAGTCAAAGTGATTAATCTAAGTTATCATCAATAACATAGCAGAGGCAAAACAATTTTCACTTTTCCTGCCCTTCTGCAAAAGGAGACTTAGGAGCTTTGACAACTGCGAGGCTCAATTTTGGTGGCTGCAAATGCTGGAAAAGGACTAACTAGAACGTATCTAGGTAAAAGTAAAGGTTGCCCTTGCTCGAAAGCCAGTCGTATCCGACTCTAGCGTTCAGTGCTCATCTCTGTTTATAGCCGAAGAGCCAGCGCTGTTTTCATCTGCAGACTTCCGTGGATATGTGTCAGGCATGCCTAGACACCGAGGTACACGGAATGCTGTTTACCTTCCCACCAAAGTGGTCCCTATTTGTCTACTTGCAATTTCTTGCTTTCAAACTGCTACATTGGCAGGAGCTGGGACAGAGACAGGCGCTCATTCCGTCATGCAGTACTCAGGTTTTGAACTGCTGACCTTCCACCTTCCAGTTAGCATCTTAACCACTTGAGCCACTGCAATCCCTTTAGAATGTATCTACTTGCAACAATAAATTTATTTATTTATTTATTTGTTCTTCAAATTTCTATTGCCGCCCAACTCAGCAACAACTCTGGGCGGCTAACAGCAATTAAAAGTAACATCAAAAACTAACTAAAAGCCCTTAAAAACCCCATTAGAAATTCTAAACAATTTACCCACTCACCCCATCCATTAAAAGAGAGAGAAAAATCTTAGTTATATAAGCCAGTAGGCGGGGGTCACCCCTTCATCGGTGCCCCACACCTGCCCTGCCAGCCAGGTTTTCAGTTTTTCCTAAAGGGCAGCAATTCCATCTGCAGCCGTAACTCTGTTGGCAGGAGGTTCCGAAGTTCCCACTTCTTGTCCTAGAGAGACGAGCACCTCTAGCAGATGGGATGATGTGGTCTCTTAGATATCGTGGCCCACTACCATGTAGGGCTTTAAAGGTCATTATCAGCACCTTGAATAGAACCTGGAGGCATACTGGTAACGAATGCAGGTCCCGGAGCAGTGGCGAGGTGTGGGCAATGCCCACACCCAATCACCACCCGTGGCAGCCACATTCTGGACCAGTTGCAGCCTTTGAATGGTAATCAAGGGCAGCCTCATGTAGAGCGCATTACAGTAGTCTAGTCTAGAGGTGACCAGATCATGCATGACCATATGCAAGGAGTCCCGGTCCAGGAGCGGGTGCAACTGGCGGATCACATGAAGTTGTGCAAAAGCCCTCCTGGCCACGACTGCCACCTGCTCTTTGAGCAGTAGTCGCCAGCCCAGGAAGACCACCAGGTTATGCACCGAGTCTGTCTGGGGCAAAATAGCCCCATCCAGAACCAAAGATGGTAGCTCCCAAGGCAACACAGGACCCCTAACCCATAGCCACTCAATCTTGCCAGGATTCAGTTGTAGCCCGCTGTCCCCCATCCAGACTCCCAACAGCCTCCAGACACCTGGATAGGTCTTTGACAGCATCGCTTGGAATAATAAATAAAATAGATACATCCCTATTGGGCTCAAGAAGGTGCAGATGGAGCACTGTGGGTACCAGTTGACTCACTCTAGTGATTAAGCCATCTTTATCACCAGAAAAGAGAACAAATGAACCTTTCCTCTCAGTGCCCTAGACATCACACCAAATGCCTGTCTGATCTAGTCTTACTTTTAGAATTGGGTGCTGAATCGATACTAAACTGCTACGTATAACCAGCTTTATTGTTCAGTCACAGAGTCAATTCCAGCCCCTTGCGACCCCATGGACCATTACATGCCAGGCACCCCTATCCTCCACTGTCCTCCTCAACCCGCCCAACTCTGTGCCCATTGTGTCAACAATACCATCCAGCCATCTTATTCCGTTGCTCCCTTCTTCTTCTGTCCAGCTAGAAGATGTAAAATCACATTGATATACCAGAGTCATACTTTAGATATACTGTTGTATCTGAAATATCACATTTCCAAATGATCCTTGTGTTTAGTTCCTGAGGATCACTCATGAAACAAAGCAAGCTAGTTTGCAAGATTCAGATGATGTGAAAAACCTCTGTTATGTCAATCAAGACACTTCCAGCAGTTAGGGCATTCTCTCCTCTAAAGCTGGCTTATCTGTAACATGTATTCAGCTCAGAGAGAGTTTCAGAAGATGCCAATGTATCTGCAGAAGGAAGTCAGATGATTTTGCATTTTAATTCAATTCTTCTGCCAAAGGAGGAAGTTCTTTTCACACCAGATCTGTAAAATTTGTTAGGAGGTAAAGAGTGACTCTAATTTATTTATTTATTTATTTTTCGCGCTTGTATACCGCCCACTCAGGTACAACCCAACTCAGGGCGGTTTACATAGCAGACAGTAAATACATAAAAGACACATGATAAAAAAGTTAAAAGTTTTTTTAAAAAAACCCACCCCTAAAAGGTGCCCAAGAACCGAAGGGACCTTGGGGGAAGGCACACTTCTCTATACCAACCACCCAACGGTACCCCCATCCCCACCTGCACCCCAAACTTGGCCCGCCAGCCATGTCTTTAATTCCTTCCTAAAGGGCAACAACTCTGTCTGGAGACGCAGTTCCACAGGCAGGAGGTTCCAAAGGGCCAGTGCGGACACGGAGAAGGCCCTCCTCTTTGTGCCAGAGAGGCGAGCCCCCCTGGCTGATGGCACAATAGAGAGCCCCTCCGGTCCGCTCTGGTTGGATGGACAGACGTCCTTAGGGCGATGCGGTCTCTAAGATACCCTGGCCCACTACCATGTAGGGCTTTAAAGGTCAAAACCAGCACCTTGAATTGCACCCGGAGACAAACTGGTAACTAGTGCAGCCCCCGAAGCAGTGGTGAGGCATGGGCATAACGTCCACACCCCATCACCACCCGGGCCGCGGCATTCTGGACCAGCTGCAGCCTCCGAATGGTCATCAAGGGCAGCCCCATGTAGAGCGCATTACAGTAGTCTAGTCTGGAGGTCACCAGAGCGTGAGTGACCATGAGCAAAGAGTCCCGGTCCAGGAGTGGGCGCAACTGGCGAATCACCCGAAGTTGGGCGAAGGCCCTCCTGGCCACAGCCGCCACCTGTTCTTCTAGCAGCAGCCGTGAATCCAGGAGGACCCCCAAGTTGCGCACCGGGTCGGTCTGGTGCAAAACAGCCCCATCCAAAACCAAAGATGGTAGCTCCCGGGATAACGCAGGACCCCCTATCCATAGCCACTCAGTCTTGCTAGGATTCAGCTGTAGCCCATTTACTCCCATCCAGACCCCAACAGCCTCCAGACAGCTGGAAAGGACTTTGACTGCATCACTGGGGTCCCCACGGGCCGAGATGTACAACTGTGTGTCATCCGCGTACTGGTGGTACTGCACCCCGTGGGAACGGATGATCTCACCCAGCGGCTTCATGTAGATGTTAAATAGGAGAGGAGAGAGTACCGAGCCCTGAGGCACCCCATATTTTAGGGGCCTAGGACTCGACCTCTCACTCTCCAACCACACCGACTGGGTCCGGCCCCTCAGAAATGAGGAAAACCAGGACCACACCGTGCCCTGGATCCCCAATCCTCGGAGCCGTTCCAGAAGGATACCGTGGTCAACGGTATCAAAGGCCGCTGAGAGGTCAAGAAGAGCAAGGACGGACGGATGACTGCCATCCCGCTCTCGCCAGAGATCATCCATCAACGCGACCAATGCAGTCTCAGTACCATATCCAGGTCTGAATCCTGACTGGAATGGGTCCAGATATTCCGCTTCATCCAGTACCCCCTGCAGCTGACGTGCCACTGCCTTCTCCAGAACCTTCCCCAAAAAAGGAAGGTTGGAGACAGGTCTGTAGTTGGTTAGGATTGCTTCATCGAGGGAAGGCTTCTTCAGGAGGGGGCGCACAAGAGCATGTTTCAGCAGTGCAGGAAACATCCTCTCTCGAAAAGACGCATTAATTATAGCCCCGACCCAGCCACCTGTCACCGTCTTAGAGGCTTTTACCAGCCAGGCGGGACAGGGATCCAATGGACAATTAGTGGCACGGACCGCCGCAAGGAGCCTGTCCACTTCATCTGGGGCAACTGGATCAAACTGATCCCAGGTAACACCGCAAGACTGCACACTGGCTCCCCCGGACCCTCCCCGTCCACGCCAAGTTTGAACCCCAAGCGAATCCGATCGATTTTCTCCACCAGATAGTCAGCAAAGTCCTCAGCCGATCCCTGCCAACCAGGCACAGGCCCCGCCCTACCCAGGAGGAACCTGGTCACCCGAAACAGGGTGGCTGGGCGATTATCAGCGGAGGCAATAAGGGAGGTGAAGTACTGCCTCCTCACCACCCCCATCGCCACTAGGTAGGCCCTAATAGCGGCTCTAGCTAGTGTCCAATCGGAACCGCTCTGGGTCTTCACCCAGCGGCGCTCAAGGCATCTCTTTGCCCGTTTGAGCTCCCGTAGTTCTTCAGTGAACCATGGGGATGACCTAGCTCCACGGGCTCTGAGAGGCCGTAGTGAAGCGATTACATCCAAGGCAGATGTCGTTGACCCGTACCACAGGTCAACAATTGCCTCAGGTGAATCGTGTCGCCGATCCAGAGGAAATTCCCCCAGTTCCCTCTGGAATCCATCCGGATCCATCAGTTGCCGGGGGCGGGCCACTTTAATCGACCCTGCCTCCTTACGATGAAGTGTCGCCCCCAGAAAGTCTAGAGCCACCAGATAGTGATCTGACCATGGCACAGGTGTTATGTCTAGCTTCTGTAAACTCAGATCACTCTGCCACCGCCCCGACAAAAAGACTAAATCTGGCGTGTGGCCACTGCCCCTGGTTGGGCCCTGAATTACCTGAGCCAGGTCCATAGCTGCCATGGAAGCCATGAACTCCTGAGCCACCTCAGAGCCAGGCCCCAGCAAAGGCAAATTGAAGTCCCCCAGAACCATCAGTCTAGGGAACGCCAAAGCCAACGCCGAGATGGCTTCAAGGAGCCCAGGCAGGGAGTCCCTTACCCTGCAAGGAGGCAGGTACAGGAGTAGGACCCCCAACTGACCGTTAGGGCCCAACCACAGGAGCAGGGCCTCACAACCCGATATTTGTGGAGCGGTGGCCCTGGCAACTCCCAATGACTCCCTGGCTATAATGGCAACACCACCGCCCTTACCCACATCCCTAGGCTGGTGCCAAACACCAAACCCGGCCGGACACATCTCTGATAGAGGCACCCCATCCTCAGGTCTCAGCCAGGTCTCAGTGATGCATCCAGGTCGGCCCGCTCCCCCAAAATAGAGTCTTGTATTAGGAGAGCCTTATTACAGACCGACCTGGCATTCATCAGCAGCAGCCTAAGGGCGGGGTCACCCTGGATCAGCTGCTCAGGACCTAGAGGTGAAACCGGGGGCCAGAACGTGGGACAGATACTAAGCATCGGTCCCGCGTTCCCCGAGTGCGGCCCGCCCCACGGTTCCCGCTATAACGCCCCATGCCCGTCACAACCTCTAAATGAGCCCCTGGAACCTCCACCATTAACCCAGACGGAGTGTCGCCCTCTCTTCCTGGCTGGCAAGGCCATCTCCCTCTCCCACCCTCCCTAACCCACTTAAAACATACCCTCTCACTCCCTCCACCCCCCTAACAGAACTCCAATGACGGGAGTCTCCTCCTCCCGGCTCTGGTCCAAGCGCTGTAAGGCCACGGGGGTGACGGGGAGGGGGGCGCCACCCCTAAGGCTGCCAAGAAACCCCAGGTGCGGCCATCGTTCTCCCCACACTGGTCCACGCGGCATGAGGCGCGATGCTGCAGGGATGGTGAGGGGTGCCACTTTTGAGGCCACAAGCAACCCCAGGTACGGCCACTGTTCTCCTCCCCACCCCAGTTCTGGCAGCGCAAGGCTCGTGGCTGCCGGGATGGCGGAGGGCACCGCTTTTGTGGCCGCAAGCGACCCCAGGTACAATCAATGCTCTCCTCCCCACCCCAGTCCTGGCAGCACAAGGCTCGTGGCTGCATAGATGGCGGGGGGCGCCATCTTTGGGGCCACAAGTGACCCCAGGTGCAGCCAATGTTCTCCTCCCCGCCCCCGGTCCTGGCGGCACAAGGTCCTCCTTGTAGCTGCTGCGCCGGACCTGCACAGCCGGGAAAAATATCCCCTCTCCGAAACCAGCCATGGGACGGAAGACAAACATCCAATGTTCTCAAGGGCCTCCACTCCCGAAGATGAAACCGGCTAAGAGGCGGTGGAGGTGGCCTTGGAGCCCAACCAGGAGTCCAGAAGCCGCCCTGCCTCAGGTGTTCTCACCAGTCTCCCTCCCGAAGGCGGTGTTCTCGGCAGGCCAGGAGCTGGTGGCTTTTACCTTCCCTCAGGCTGAGAAAAGCAGCCCAGGATCAGCTGTGGCCTTGGTGCTCTCGGCAGGCCAGGGGCTGGTGGCATTTACCTTCCCTCAGGGTGGGAGAAGCAGCCCAGGATCAACTATGGCCTTGGTGTTCTCGGCAGGCCAGAGGCTGGTCTCTTTTATCTTCCCTCAGACTGAGAGAAGCAGCCCAGAATCAGCTGTGGCCTTGGTGTTCTCGGCAGGCCAGGGGCTGGTGGCTTTTACCTTCCCTCAGGCTGGGAGAGGCAGCCCAGGATCAGCTGTGGCCTTGGTGTTCCAAGGCCAGGTTATCCTGGTACAGTAATAGAGTAACCATACTGCAGAGTAACCATACTGCCAGCGACTCAACACCAAGTGTCAGGCGGCAGTTAGCTAATCTGACAACCCTGAGGATTAATGTCTTGGGTGCTGAAGTCCATAGGGAAGGATGATGGTCCCCAAGTGGATTAAATCCCACTTGAATCCATCTTGATGGAGGGCAGCAGCTTCATCAATCCTGGCCTGGGCCCGATAAGGACTTTATGTGCCAAAGGGCTCAGGACCATAAAGTGATTCACGGAACTGGATCAGTGGTACGGGTGTCATGCTGCGATGTGGAAGGCAGATGGAAGGCCACTGCATTATATTCTCAGGACACTCCTCATGGCTGATCACCATGAGGATCACTAATATTTGGCTTCTGATACAGCAGGAAGAGGAGGAGGAAGAGCAGCTAGCTGAACAACAGGCCATTTATATCCATCCCTTATATGTTTTTTTTTGAAATGTTAGCTTTTAAGGTTTCATAGGACTTTTTCTTTTTTTTCTTTCTGATGATGTATGCAACCCTTCTAGGAGAAAAACACAAGTGTGTTAGTCTTCAAGTGCTGCAAAATACTCTTGTTGTTTTTCTCATTTACTTGTTGTTACAATTCAGCTGTAACTTTTGCAGCTGAATGGATATTGGAATCAGCATCTCCTCTGTCAAAGATTTGCTCTCACTACATGAGAGTCGTTATGCAGCTTGAAGCTGGCAACAGGAATGGCTATCCCTGCAAAGTATAATAGATGTACATGTCTGGCCGGACATCCCTCTACAGTAATGGAGTAGACCAGCGACTCAAAGCCGAGTGTCAGGCGGCGGTTAACTAACCTGACTCCCTGAAGGGGCCAACGGCTACAGGCAGACAAGCCTCTTTAGGTGGGGTGATGGTCTCCCTTAGTGTCTTTTCTTTGACTTGTATCCTATTTTGCCAATGTAATGATGCTGCCTAGCTTTAATAAGAACATGTTATTTTAATGGAAAAAGAAACCACTTTACTTTACTTGCTCTTGGCCATCCTCATTATACTCCCCAATGCTCCTTTGACCAAGCTGCATATTTCTGGCATTAACTCACCAATCTGGTAGCTAATTGGTGAAAATGGCATGCAACTGACCAGGAACAACACTTCAAATTCCAGATGTCTCCTGGAAAGGAGATTAAAATTCTGTTTTTGTGGAAAAGACCTCTTTCTGCCTTTTAGAGAGAGGAAAGAGAAAACTTCTCTTCCATTAAAGAAAAGCAAGAGATGCGCTGGTTGGGAATAAACAAAATGGACTCCCTTGTGAAACTATGGTTTTCTTGTTTCCCCCATCTATTGCTAAACAGGATCTGTTGATCACTTTATGGAGTGTTATGACTCAAAGGGCTTTTGAGTAGGAGGCTCAAAATGGCAAACCCAGTTGTTATTTTGCCCTGCTTCTGAGGATGCGACTGTACGTGTATAACAGGAAAAGCAGATGACTTTTACTGCATATTATGGAGAAACATCTTTTATTTAATTGCATCCATTGGAATTTAAGGGAAACAACATTGTCTACAGCAGGGGTTTCCAACCTTATTATGCCGTGGGCCTGATCACGCCCCCCAGAACAGTGATGCACTCCAAAAATTTTTTACTACCACCTCTGTGGGTGGGGCCAAATCTGGGGGGGGGCAAATCTGTGGGCATGGCCAACACAATGGGCTATGGAGGTGGGCATGGCCGCCTAGGTGGGCGAGGCCTGGGGGGATTTCCGTTACTGTTTCTCCTGAACAGGACAGGACATGCTTCAGTGCATCACTGCCCCAGACAGCTGAGCGGGCCGGATCACTCTCCCTGGAAAAGGAAGTAAATGCACCCACTTCCACGTTTACGACAGCCGCGAGTGCATTTACGGCTGACGTAACTGCATTTACACATGCGCAGGTGCATTTTATGTCTGTCATAAACACGCCCACTTCCTCTTCCGGGTGCGGTGGTGGTGGGCCACATGAAATGGTGCTGCGGGCCTTGTCCAGCCTGTGGGCCGTAGGTGGGGAACCCCTGGTCTACAGCCTTAACAAAGGATAGAGTAGTGTGTGCATTTGACAACTCTCTGCCTAACACAAAAATCCGGGCAATACTTTAGGAGAAACCAAATCAGACAGGCATCATAAACTTTTGTTGTAGTTTAAGAAATAGCTCAGAACAGTTAAAATGTCTGAACATCAGGAGCTGAGTTTGTAATGTCCAGGGATCTTGAGTGATAGCCATTAGAAGGGATTCAAATATGCAGAACTTGGTAGAGGGAGTAGACAGACAGGAGTTTGCAGCTTTGAATAAGATAATACCAGCATTTATATAAACCACAAGTACTGCAATTGTTTCTTAAACATTGGCTCCTTGTTTTGTCCTAAACCAGTCACTGCAAATAATCATAGTTTGCTAGCTAGCCACAAAGCACCATTACAAGCCATGGTTTGTTATTGGTTCACAAATTTATGTTTGTTTATACCATGATTTTCATTTCTGACCCTCATACCATGGATTGTAATGCCAGGCACCCACCCTTGAAAGAGAAGCAGGGGCAAAAATGAAATAGGCTGGAAGAGGGAAAACAAGCTCTGGTTTGTTGAGTCTTCTCCAGGATTAATCATTTATATACCGTATGTGATGTACAGATATAGCCAGAAAGAGGCAAGAAGCCTAGGTCTAGCTTTGGTCAAAGTGACTACAGTAGACCCTTTGAATCAGTTGTTGAATGATAATTCAAAGTTTTGTGAATCCCATTGACTCAATAGATCTATTCTGCTAGAGACTATTATCTGGATTCAGGCCAAACTAATTATAGACACAAAAAGCTGAAGATTTACTCTATGAATGCAGAGGCTTCAACATCAGACAATTTTAGTAAAGGGTGAATTTCAAGTCCTGGAAGTACAGTAAATAAATGTGATACGGAGGGTGTAGCTGTTTCCTTATGGCAATGTCTGTAATTTGTTTTCACTTAAATACTCAGAAATAAAATAAATACAGCAAAGATCTCATGTTCTGTGTTACAGACCTTGTAGTGAAAAAAGAGAGAGCAGTATATTGTAATTCGTAAACAGCTGATGTATATTTTCCCCATATTTTCTCATTCTAATACATAATAAATATTTCCCCATCAATCATAAAATGTATTCATGACTTGCAAATAATTTCTTCGCATCCTCTAATAATATGTCAGTTGAGTTGACTAGGTGATGTTTCAGTTGAATTTGTTATTTGAGTTGGTTTGCTATAGTCATTTTAGCAGGAACAAATAGATTTGAAACTAGTTAAGTATCTAATTCATCAACAAGTTCTTTTATATAAACCAACAAAACTACCCTAGGATCGGATCATAAATTACTGCCTGACATATAATTAATAAACTCAGGCACACAATGCCAGAAAATCTTAGTTTTGAGTAGGCCAAAAATACATGTGGTGTATCTGTAGGTTGTGAATTTCATTTCCAGCATTCATCCAATAACGTTTTAAATATGTAACAGCTAATTTATGAGTTGTTACATAAATTGCCCTTTTATGTCCTCTTTATTCACGCGGTGAGGACTATACCACTTTTCAGTTTAATGTTTGGATTGTTTCTTGGTGATCAGTTCCCATGCTCATCCCCTTGAGGATGTGATGAATATGAGAGAGGAAAAGAGAGGAAATATATAATTTTCTTGCCCTCCCCTCCCACATTTTTCCTATTATAATTCATTGTGCTTGTTTCTCAATAGGTTTGGCACATGGTTATGTTTGTCTGCTTGGCTGGCTGGTTTCAGTCTGGCAAATTTTAAAAAAAAAATCTTACAACACAATTTTTATGTCTCTGTACCCCGGGTGGGGGTGGGGTTGACAAGACAAACTTTAGTTATCCTAGTCTTTTCTTTCTGTGATGGTTTAATAAATTTAGATAAAAGTTTACTCTTCATTGGCTTTCAAAATATTGTTATTTCATATTGTTTGCAGGCATCTGCCTTGTATACTACTTTTCTGCTAAACAGAGACGTGTAACACATGGGTGGCCAACTTGTGATTTAAAAGCCACAACGGGTGTGTGTGTGTGCCATTTCTGGAGGGTTCATAGTTTTAGTCATGGCATCCCAATATATTTTGTTGTTTGAAGCAAAATATTAGCTTTTAGCACTGCTTGCTTTAATATTGTAAACCACTTTGAGCCCTTTTGAGGAGAAAGGCAGAGTGTAAATCTTTTAAAGAAATTAATAATAAAATGAAAAGATGGCATGCTCTCCTGTTGCCTATGCTTCTCTGGCTGAAATAGTAGTTGAACCTTATTTCATCACTGACAATGAGATGAAGCCATTTGGCACACAGGGCTCGCAGGATAGTCCACTTTAGGTATCTGACTGTGGAGCCAGAATTTGGGAGTTTGATTCCACACTGTGCCTCCTGGGAGAAGAGCCAGCTTGTACAGTCATGGTTAAGCTGCACAGTCCCGGGACGCCCCCAGAAGAAGGGAATGATAAATTCACTTCTGCGTATCCGGTACCTAGAAGACTCTGGAAAAGCTCAGAAATGACAATTGTTAGGAAACCTCCTTGCACAGTGGTGAGTTTGATCTTGAGTACCCAGCTTGTTGGGGGGCAAAAATACTACTTACATTGTGAACCACCTAGAAAGTGCTCTGAGTTTTATGGGGCAGTATATAAGGGTGAGTGCTAGTGCTATATCTATGGGTCTATTCAGGTTATCCTGCTATGGTAATAGAGTAGACCATACTGCCATGGACTCAATTTATTTATTATTCAAATTATATATTGCCGCCGAGCAAGAGACTCTGGGCGGTATAACAACAGTGAAAACATTACAATTATAAAACATTTAAAACCCTTAATAGACCTTAAAGATTACCCTCACCCTCCCCATCAACTATTTAAAAATTATGGTTAAAAGAACGACTAAAAGAATGAAGAGTTCCTACACTATATAAGCTAGCAGGGTGGGGTCACCACGTTACCAGTGGTTTTGCCAGCCAGGTTTTTAGTTCTTTCCTGAAGGGCAATAACTCCGAGTGTCAGGCGGCAGTTAACTAACCTGACAACCCCGAGGACTAATGGCTTGGGTGCCAAAGTCCACAGGGAAGGGTGATGGCCCCCAAGTGGATTAAATTGCACTTGATGGAGGGCAGCAGCTTCATCAATATTGCGTATAATCGACCAGCTAAGGCAGCTGCACCCTTTTTTTTTTTGGAGTCTTGTAATTTTTTTCTCTCTCTTTTTTTTTTGGGTGGGGGTGGGGGGCTGAAGCCACATAATGGCTTCCTTCTTTATTAGGACTAGAATGACATTGGTTCATGCTTCCAAGCTTAACTATAACTCAGAAAGGGGTAGGAATAGTAGCGGTGGGGAATGTGATGTCCAGTTATGCTTAAATGTATTGTTTCTATGTCTATGGTAAGTGCATTGTTGTGAGATGCGTTGGTTTTGTAAGGTGAATGGACGGATGAATACGGAACATGGGATGATGGTAACGGTGGTTCTGATTGGCTGGGTGAAATGAATTGAGGATGGGTTTGGAATAGTTTGTGGCAGAAAAATTCAGTAGAAAGACAAGGAAGAAAAGAGTTGAGAATTTGAGAGGGAGAAAAGTGGTAAAAAGAGTGAAGAGTTGTGCTGGATGAATTTCAAGCTTAGAAATAAATAACTTCCTTTGGACGCTGTTATTTTAATAAAATCCTATTTATTTAATCCAAACTGAGTACCTAAGATCTGTACCTAAGGGTTGGTATCATAGGGTTCCTGGATTCAGGAGCTCCTTCTCTATAGCCACTCAACCACACTACTGTTATTGTCCTTGGCCTTTGGGTAAACCCAAGAAAGAGTTGTGGAGATGACTATAAGACCCTGCCTATACTTCCAATACTCTTCTCTACTTTAGACTTGGCAAAGCTCCAGGGAGTTCAAAATA